>JANAVB010045020.1:14630476-15230476 GCA_029216955.1 Iris pallida
TTTTCTTTTCCAAGTCCTCATCCCGCGAACCAAACAAGCCTTAACTCCCACCATGTTTTCTGATTTGGGCTCATTTTCTTATGGATCTACTTGGCAATTGTAGAAGTAGCGGTTATGGGATATTTTTAAAGTACGGTTATGAATCGTTATGAGGAGTCCGATTTTGGATTGTTTTAAGTAGCGACTTTTAAATCAGTCAAATCCATGCTTGGTAATTCACTAACGAGCGATTCTGAAATTTTTACACCAATAAAATTAAATAGGAAAGGTATTAGTAGTTATAATTATATATTTTGGTGAGAATATAAATGGAATAAAATAATAAAGAGGTTCAATAATAAAATCCCTCAAAATCTACCGACTTTGGTCTACTGGCAATTGTAGGGGTAGCGGTTATGAGGTAATTTTAGAGTACCGGTTATGAACAGTTATGAGGGGTCCAGTTTTGAGTTGTTTAAGTAAGGGCTTTTAAATCAGTCAATCCATGCTTGGTAGGTCATTCACTAACGAGCGGTTCTGAAAGTTTGTTACACGAATAAAATTAAAAAGGGAAGGGCATTAGATGTTATAATTATATATATTTGTTGAGGATATAAATAGAATAAAATAATAAAACCTCTAAAAATCCACCGATTTGGGGTGTTTATAAAGCCACCCAAAATTATATTACACCAATTTTGGAGGATTTTTGAACCGACCAAAATCCGTACCTAAAAAAAAATAACAAGCAGAAATTTTCATAAACGGTCAGTTCAAAAACACTCCAGAACCGGTAAAAACACCGTTACAAAACCATTACGGTGTTTATAAAGCCACACAAAAATACATTACATTGTTTTTGGAGATTTTGAGTCGACCAAAGTCAGTACTTCAAAAAATTAACAAGCAGATATTTCCATAAACGGCCGGTTCAAAAATATTCTAAAACCAATGAAAATAGGGCTTGTTTGGTAACAAGAATTTGGGTTTGGATTTGGATTTGGAAATCTAAAATTCAAATCCAAATCAAAATCATGAATTTCCAAATCCAAATCCACCTCCAAACAAACATAGGATTTGGTAAACTATAATTTACAATTATGATAATAAAATAATAAAATAAATAAATAAATTATATTATAATTATAATTATAGTTATGATTAATAAATAATTTATTATTATAATTAAGATAGTTATGATTAATAAATTATTAATCAAGATTATAATGATGATTAATATATTATGAATTAAAATTTTAATAATGTATTAACTATTAAATATTAAATAAAATTATTAATTTCAGTGTTAATTATGATTAATATATTATTAATTAAGATTATCATAAATATAATTTATAATTAAGACTAATAAATTATTAATTAAGATAATTAAATATATTATAAATTGTTAATTAAAATTATAGTTATGATTAATAAATTATTATAATTATGATTAATAAAGGTATAAACTATTAATTAAGATTATTATAAATATTAAAATAAAATTATAAATTAATAAATTATTAATCAAGATTATAATTATAATTAATTAATTAATAAATTATTAATTTGATTATGATAAATTATTAATTAATTAAATTCGTTATTAATAATTAATATTTAAGTGATGTACATATTTATATTAATATTAAGAATTAAAATTATATATAACATAAGAAATAATTATTAGTTAATTTTTAATTTTATTTATTTATTTATTTTTTAGTAATTAATATTTGATAAAACAATAAAATTATTTTAAATAAAATCCAACTTTCATTCTTCAAAATCCAAAATTTGGATTTGCTACCCACTTTCCAATCCAAATCCCACCTCCAACCAAACATAGAATTCAATATATTTGGCTCAAATTCTATAAAATTCAAATTCTACCTCCAAATACGATTTACCAAACGGGCCGTTACCAAGCAGACCCTACGTGTGTCCATTTGAGTTAGACCGGTCCAACAATTAATAGAACTAGGCTGTAATACAGGGGTGGTGTTTGCACCGTGCAAAAAAAAAAGACAAATTTTGAGTTGCACCCCACATTATTTAACCATATTCAAGGTGCACCCCACTGCCTAGCAAATCACCATTATTATCAGTTCTCCCTCGTCAGCTTGGAAAATGGAAGGGGCATTTCGGTCAAAAATTAACGGTCAACGGAGTTGACCGTTAGTTTTTGACCGAAGTAAAAGGTATTGTACATTATGATAAAACATGGGGTACATCTTGAATATGATTAAATAATATGAGGTACAATTCAAAATTCTCAAAAAATATATACTGTACTCCCGAGCCGCCGACGTTACAGATTGGCTTCGATTCCGAATGTAAGACATAGTTGTTGTCGAGGATGTGGGTCCACCACATGTTTGTTAGAGCCACGCTTCCAATACAAAATGTCGGCCTTCAGATCTCGCTCTCCAGATATACTGACCCACTTATATTTATCTATACAGAAGGATTGCCAGTAGTAATATTTCTTATTGTCGGGTTACAAGGATCGTACAAACGTACATGAAAAATCGAAAATATATAACTAGATATAGCTTTTTGGGCTTATGCAAATAGATTGCAAGCATTCTTTGATCTGACTACAACTTTGAATAAAAATAAAGATTACAATTCTTGGAATAAAAAAACTAGCAACAACAAGTTGCAAAAAATGAAAGCAATAAAACTTGGTAAATTATAAAGGCACAGCACATTTTGATCAGGGCTGTCCAATATTAGTTGTCACGACCCGTTACCCAAATTGTTCGGCCGGGCCGAGTCATGTCCAGCCTGTGCTTGAGATAAAGCACAGTAAGCTGTTCTAGAAACAACAAGATAAGACTAAATGTGCTAACAGTTCTACAAGTGAATAAAAGTCATAAATGCTCCAAACATAAAAGTCGTCTCATATAGTAAAATGTCCAAAGTACAAGTCTGAAATGTAAAACAGGATACATGTCCAGTTACAAAACACGTAGTCTAATACATGACTACACTAAATATCCTAAGCAGCTATGCAAACTAGACGAGTCTCTCCGCAGGAACATCCTCGTAAAGCAAAGCCGGGTCCTCGGCAGTATCACCATAATATGAGTCGCAGAGTAACTCCTCCTCAGTAAGGACACCTACAACGTTATCCTGTCAGGACGGGAGCAAGTACTGATTCTAGCAAACTAGCATATGAAACATGGAAATGAACATAGAGGAATAACTGGAAAACACGGCATCACATAATCTATCATGGCAAGGACACATATGTCATAGAGGCAGATGTATATGTACTGTTTAAAACTGTAGCAGGTACGTGATCGTCAATAGGTGTACAATATGCATGGGCACATAAATGAAATGTACATACGTACAAGTGTACAGCATAGGTGTACATCCGTACAGAAATGCGGGATAAAGGCCTACGGCACAGTAACATATAAAATGTAACTTTGCTCGGTACGATAAAGGGGGTATGATCACGTACTCTACTATCAGTTTCCCATAACCCATATTCTAATCATGTGAGAGATACATAAAGACTGTTCTAAGCATGGTAGTAATGGAAAGTACAACATGTGACATTTTAACTTGCTACCCCAAAGATCAGCATTTAACATGGTTGGTAAATCGCAGTTTATTATGTAACAGTATGTAAAGTTTGTAGAAAGTACTTGCCTCTAGCAAAGCAAAGCAAGCTGCAATAAAAGTGCTATAGATGTCTGGTAACTCGTCACTGTAGAAATAAATATATAAACTTAGTCTTTACACTAAGCTAAAACACTAAGACACTAATTGGTGCAACACGACTTGTGACTGGACACCTAGCCAAAATGATGACTTTAGCATAGGAGACCAATGTGGGGTGACACACTACTTTAACTAACTTTAGGGTCTTTACACTAGTGAGGGGTAAGGTTCAATACGGCTAAAACTCAAATAGCACAAAAAGTTGCAAGTCGTAATTATTCAATAAATAAATCAAATGAACATTGTGTTCCAACAATTTTGAGATAGACAAAAAGCTTAATTTTACCTAAAATAAAGTACCAAAGTGATTCTTGTTATTTATAGAAATTTATTATAATTTTTCTGGAATTTATTAACCAGTACAAGTATTTATAAAATCAGTTTTTCTAAGTATACAGAAGATGAGTTTTGGTTTCATATGCCAAACTAGTGGCAAAACTATAAATTAAATACTATAAAATATACTAAATTAGCTAAATTAACATAGTATCTAAATACTATTTTCTAGAATTTAACAGCAATTAAACTATTTTTAGAAATTCAAAAATAGCATTGTACACAATTAAAATTAAATAATTAATTATCTGCGTATTTTGTCCATGTATATAATTTGAACCAAAGTTCAAATACATGACCCAAGGCCATGAATCAAGTCCAATATGACTTGTACAGGTCTTGAATGTGTGAAAACACATTTGAGCCCAAAAAACCCATGCTAGGCTTGGACACCAAATGGTTGCAGTAATTTAAATATACAAAAATACAAAGACATAAAAATACATGATAAATACTAATATTTTAATAAGGCAAAATTATACATAATGGATATATACATACATATGTTAAAAATACATATATACATATATAAGAAAATACTTATTTATAAAGTATATATAATACAAAATTGTATACATATAATAATAGTATATATAATAATATATATACACATGAAAATATATACATATATACATATATGTACATAAATACAAATATATATATAATTTACTAAATATAAAAAATATATATATATAAAAATATGCATATGTATAGTATATACATATATACACAAATACATATATATAATATATATTATATATATATATATATTATATATATATATATATATATAATAAATAATAATAATAATAATAATAATAATAATAATAATAATAATATAATAATAAAAAAAAAAAAAAAACAAAAAGGAAAAGAAAAAGAAACAATAGAACAGCAAGGGGGGGCTCGAACTCGGCCCTCTGGGTCGGGTTCTCGAGTCGGGTCGGGCTGGCCAGGGGGTCAGCCGCTCGTTGTGTTAGGGTTAGGACTTAGGTTAGTTTTATTTAGGTTTAAGTTAGTTAATATAAAAAAAAATAACCATCCTGTGTCTGACAGTTAGGGACACAGGAGTCTAAGTTTCCGGGTTGATTATGACACGCACGACACAAGTTTGCCGTGTCCACACTCACCAATAGAGTCATCGTGTGCTGGCGTGTCATATATGTGAAATTGAGACACAGTAGGACACAGGAGCCAAAGAGACACGTACGTGTCCAAGTCGAGCGTGCTTTCGAGGCGGCGACTGGGCGGAGGAGACGTCGTGGCGGTGGCGCGTAGGTGGCGCTGGGTTCGTCTCAGCGAGGCGCTTCGACTGGCGGTGGTTGGGGGCGGTGGCGACTGCTGTGGAGCGTGGGGGGTGTCGTCGGAACTAGGGTTCAGGCGAGTTAAATGGGGAAGACGGGGGCGGAGCTAGGCTGGGATAGGTCATGGTGGTGGTGATTGGTCGAGGGAGGTGAGGGGGTTCTTTATAGGGGAGCCAAGGCGGGGGTGTGGTTGGGATTAGGATTAGGGTTTCGGTTAGGGTCGCCGAAAAATTAGGGGGAAGGCGGTGATCGGGCTGGGGAGAGAGGATAGTTTACACTTAGGTCCCTAGGGTTTTAGGAAATTAGGGTTAGGTCCCTCCCTAGGATAAATTTGCAAATAATATTTGCAAACCGACATTAAAATGATTTAAGTATTGCAGAAACTAATTAAAACATTTGAAGTAATTATAAATCTATATTAAAACAATTCTAAAAATTATAAAATGATATTAAAACTTTAAATTAATTGCAAAATGATTTTAATATATAAAACTCATTTAAAAATCATTTAAAAATTCTAGAAAAATTTCTAAAAATCCTAATAATTATTTAAGGCTAAAAATGACATTAAAAATTAATTAACATTAATTAAATAAATTTTGAAAAACAGGGGCTTACAAGTCTTCCCTCCTTGAAAAATTTCGTCCTGAAATTCACAAGGATTGAAGACCCTACAATATTCTAACATAGCAAACAATGCAACAAAATGACTAAGGCTGCGATCGAAACTAACCTCTAAGGTATCAAGCGGGAACGGGTGGTTCCCTCGCAGCGGTTGGATCGAACAAGTAAGGATATCTCTCCCTCATGTCCGACTCCCTCTCCAAGTAGATTCACCGGAGAGTGACGGCTCCAAGCTACTCGTACTAAGGGTATAACCTTGTTCCTCAGCCTCTTCTCCCTCCTATCTAATATCTCCACTGGCTGTCAGAAACTGTAAGGCTCGGTCCGACGTCCAACTCTGAATAATCTAGCACATGGCTGGGGTCCAGAACATATCTCCTCAGCTGAGATACGTGAAAGACATCGTGAACTCCTGCTAGGTTGGGTGGAAGTGCAACCATGTAAGCTACCTCTCCAATCCTGCCAAGTATCTGAACGGCCCGATGTATCTGGGGCTCAGCTTCCCCATCGTCCGAACCGGATCGTCCCTCTAGTAGGTGATATCTTCACTAGCACCATATCACCGTCTGCAAACTCCATCGGTCTGCGACTAGCATCAGTCCAGTGTTTCTGCCTGTCCTGAGCTACTCTGAGCCTGTCTCTGATCATCCCGACTTTCTTGCTGCATCCGTGATCATCTCTGGCCCAAGCATAACTATGTCTCCAATATCATCCCAAAAGAGCGGGTGCGGCATCGTCGTCCATATAGCGCCTCGAAAGGAGACATACCGATACTGGCTTGGTAGCTGTTGTTGTATGAAAACTCTACCAAGTGCAGATGGCTCTCCCATGATCCTCCGAAGTCCAGCACGCAGGTCCTCAGCATATCCTCCAGTGTCTGTATCGTCCTCTCGGACTGCCCATCTGTCTGCGGGTGGTACGCCGTACTGAACTTGAGCCTACTGCCCAACTCCTCCTGCAAGCTCCTCCAGTAGTGGGATGTGAATATGCTGTCTCTGTCCGAACGATGCTCACCGGCACTCCGTGTAGGCGAACTATCTGCTGCATGTATAGCTCCGCCAACTTCTCGGTAGAAAGCCCCACCTTGAAGGGTATGAAGTGCGCACACTTCGTCAGCCTGTCCACGATGACCCAAATGGCATCCCTCCTTGGGAACGAGGAAGCCCTGAGACGAAGTCCATCGTAATATGTTCCCACTTCCACTCGGAAATGGATAACGGCTGCAACAAACCAGCTGGCCTCTGGCGCTCCGCCTTGACCTGCTGGCAAACTAGGCATCTCGAGATGAAACGTGATACATCCCTCTTCATCCCGTGCCACCAAAGATTTCCGCAAGTCACGGTACATCTTGTTAGCACCAGGGTGAATAGAATATCTCGATCGGTGCACCTCCTGCAAGACTGCCTCTACTACTCTCCCTTCGGCACACACAGTCGGCTACCATGCCTCAAGGATCCATCCTCTGCTATAGTGAAGTCATCCAGCAATCCAGCTAAAGCCTGGGCTCGAAGTCTGCGAAGGCTCTCATCTGTAGACTGTGCCTCCCGGATCTGCTCCATCAAACCTGACTGAATGTCAAGCGCCATCATCTGTATCACTGATCCTGGCCGAACTAGCTCGATATCGAGCTTCTCCAGATCCTTCCGCAAATGCCGATCAATCATCAGGTACCATGCCATCGGATGCCTGCTCAGCGTATCCGCCACCATTTGCCTTCCCGGTGGGTGATACTATAAATCGATGTCGAAGTCTTTCATCAACTCCAACCATCGTCTTTGCCTCATGTTCAGTCTTTCTGCGTGAACACATACTTCAAGCTTTTGTGGTCAGTAAAGATTTCCACACGCTCTCCGTATAAGTAATGTTTCCATAACTTGAGGCAAAGATCACCGCAGCTAACTCAGGTCATGGGTAGGATAATTTCGCTCATGAGTTCGCAATTGCCTAGATGCATAAGTAATCACTTTCCCATGCTGCTGTAGGACACATCCTAGCCCCTTTCTGAAGCATCGCTGTATATGGTGAAACCTCCAGAACCTGAAGGTAATGTCAGAACTGGAGCGGTCGTCAGCCTCCTCTTCAGCTCCTCAAATGCTGTCTGGCAGTCCTTGACCAAATGTACTCTGCGTCCTTCCGCGTCAGCTTCGTCATGGGTTCAGCTATCCTAGCAAAGTCCTGGACGAACTTTCTATAATAGCCTGCTAAACCCAGAAAGCTCCTGATCTCTGAAACTGACGTCGGAGCCTTCCATGTCTCAACTGCACAATCTTCCTGGGATCCACCGAGATTCCATCTCCAGTAACTACATGGCCGAGAAACTCCACTCGGTCTAAAAAGAACTCGCACTTGGCAATTTGGCAAACAATCTCTCCTGCCTCAGAATCCCCAAAACTATCCGAAGTGCTCTGCATGCCCCGGCGTCTTCGAGTATATCAGGATGTCGTCGATAAACACTACGACGAACTTATCCAGATACTGGTAAAATCTTATTCATCAAATTCATAAAGACAGCTGGCACATTTGTGAGACCAAATGGCATCACCAGAAACTCGTACTGCCCGTACTTCGTGTTGAACGCCGTCTTCTGGATTTCTGTGCCCTGACCTTCACCTGGTGGTACCCGATCTCAAGTCTATTAGAAATACCTTCGCCCCGCTCAACTGGTCGAATAAATCATCTATCCTGGACAGAGGATATTTGTTCTTGATGGTGATGGCATTCAACGCCC
Organism: Iris pallida; assembly: GCA_029216955.1. Lineage (NCBI taxonomy): Eukaryota > Viridiplantae > Streptophyta > Magnoliopsida > Asparagales > Iridaceae > Iris > Iris pallida. The sequence continues at coordinate 14,639,186 of JANAVB010045020.1, forward strand.
GCCTATCAATACATAACTGGACTGTACCATCCTTCTTAGGCACAAAGAGCACTGGCGCTCCCCATGGAGAAGCACTGGATCGAATGAAACCCTTTTTCAACAGGTCATCAATCTGCTCTTTCATCTCTACGCTCCTTGGGATTCGCTCTATAGCAAGCCCGGGATACTGGTGATGAACCCGGTACTAAATCTATAGTGAACTCCACATCTCTGTCAGGCGGAAGCCCTGGAAGATCCTCTGGGAATACATCCATAAACTCCCTAATGATAGGGTGTGGCGGTGCTACGTTCCCAACTGTCGCACAACAGTTCGCCTCTAGGCTGATCTCAGGCCCTGTCCTCCTGATACTGAATGGTGCTGTGCCTGGGGGACTGAACAAAATACTACCCTCATGACAATCTATAGATGCATGGGCATAGCTAAGCCAGTCCATCCCCAATATGATATCATAACCGGGGAGTGGCATCACAAAGAATCGTCCCCTGAACTCTCTCCCGGCTATAAAAATAGAACATCTATAGATAGCTCTAATAGGCACTGGTCCTCCTCCCGTCATCACTCTACTAATCTTCGCAGTAGGTGTAGCTATAGATGGTGTTTATGCATAAACTCTAATGATAGGAAGCTATAAGATGCACCAGAATCAAACAAGCATAGAGCTAGAAAAGTATGCAAATAAACATGACCTGTGATGACGTCAGCTAAGTAATCTGGCTCCGAAACCTGCTCCGGCTCCGGCTCAAGGGCTAGGCTATAAACCTTCCCCTGAGGTCCCTTCTGCTGCTGCAGATGCTGCCCAAACCTCTGCTGCTGAGTCGGGAGCGGTCCTCTAGGTCCCTTGGCTGCTGGGCAGTCCCGGGTACTGATGGGTGGCAGACCCACAAACTAAGCACTGCCCAACCTCTTCCTGCAGATGGCAAAATCATGCCCTGGCCTCCTACAGAATGAACACACACCTCCCTTCTGCTGCTGTTGCTGATGTCGGGGTCTCGGGGCTCTAACTGGCGGGGTCGAGTGATGTGATATAGGGGGACGGTAAGTCTGCTGGGGCAGCGTCGGTGCTCTCTGCTGGAAAGCCTGACGCTTGGACGGTCCCTCATGATGTACAGAAGCCGGCCTCTTGCTAGACAGAAGACGCTCCTCGATGCTCCGGGACAACTCTAGGCTCTGGTAGTAGTCAGTCGTACCGTTCGCCACTATAAGAATGCCAATGTCTGGAACTAGACCATGGCAAAACCTACGGGTCATCTCCTCTGGATCTGCAACCAGACTAGGAGCGAAACGGCTCAGGCGACTAAACTCTGCCGCATACTCATCAACATAACGGTTCCCCTGCTGGATGTTCTGGAATCGTAGCCCCATGGCTACTCTAGCAGTGGTCGAGAAGAATTTCTTTTTGAACTGGGTCTTGAACTGATCCCAAGTGGTCCTTCCTCTCGCAAACAAGGGCTCATTCCGGAACCAGACTCCTTCCAAGTCTATCAGCAGAAATCTCGCTGCCTCGACCTGGAGGTCACCTGGCATCCTAACTCCAAGGAGCTTCCTCTCTACCGAGTCTAGCCAGTCATCTGCTACTACTATACCCTCAGTCCCTGAGAACTCCTTGGGATTCAAACCCATGAAGTCCTTGATCGTCTCCGCTCTTGTCGTGGCTCTACAGGTGGTGGGACTACGGTACGTTCCTCAGAACGCTCCATGCTCTGGCGGAGTAGGGTAGTCTACTCCTGATGGGTTGTTAGGAACCCCTGGATCATACTGAGCAGTTGGTTCCCGTCGAGTGTGACGGAAGCCTGGGTAGGTATAGTAATAGGGGGGGTGGAAGTATTGGGTTCTGCTGGACATGTGATGTGGAAGGTGGTGGAGGCATCTGGGTTTGTGGATCTGTGGAGTGGGGGAATGTGGTAGGTGGAGGTAGGGGTGTATCAGTCAACTGGTCAGCTGACTGGATATGGAGTGCGCCATTCTCAGGTGTAACAGACTGGGATGAACGAGTAAGCACCATCTAATTACAATAAAAAGGACTTATAAGAACTTGTTTAAAGCAAGCAATCATAGCAGAAAATCTAATTATAATAGCAAGCATGTGATGTATTTCCTATGTTGCAATCCTAGCATTCCTCTAGGTGTTCTAAGCGTCATTCCTAATTGTCTAATTACCTTAAGTTCCTAATTGCAGGCATGCTTGGTACAATAACGTAACCAAACAATTTAGTCTCGACCTGCATGGGCCACCACTAAAAATATGTCACGACCCGTTACCCAAATTGTTGGACCGGGCCGAGTCATGTCCAACCTGTACTTGAGATAAAGCACAGTAAGCTGTTCTAGAAACAACAAGATAAGACTAAATGTGCTAACAGTTCTATAAGTAAATAAAAGTCATAAATGCTCCAAACACAAAAGTCGTCTCATATAGTAAAATGTCCAAAGTACAAATCTGAAATATAAAACTGGATACATGTCCAGTTACAAAACACGTAGTCTAATACATGACTACACTAAGTATCCCAAGCAGCTATGCAAACTAGACGAGTTCCCCGCAGGAACATCCTCGTAAAGCAAAGCCGGGTCCTCGGCAGTATCACCATAATATGAGTCGCAGAGTAACTCCTCCTCAGTAAGGACACCTACAACGTTATCCTGTTAGAACGGGAGCAAGTACTGATTCTAGCAAACTAGCATATGAAACATGAAAATGAACATAGAGGAATAATTGGAAAATATGGCATCACATAATCTATCATGGCAAGGACACATATGTCATAGGACAGATGTATATGTAATGTTTAAAACTGTAGCAGGTACGTAATCGTCAATAGGTGTACAATATGTAGGGGCACATGTAAATAAAATGTACATACGTACAAGTGTACATCATAGGTGTACATCCGTACAGAAATGCGGGATAAAGGCCTACGGCGCAGTAACATATAAAATGTAACTTTACTCGGTACGATAAAGGGGGCATGATCACGTACTCTACTATCAGTTTTCCCATAACCCATATTTTAATCATGTGAGAGATACATAAAGACTGTTCTAAGCATGGTAGTAATAGAAAGTACAACATGTGATATTTTAACTTGCTACCCCAAGGATCAGCATTTAACATGGTTGGTAAATCGCAGTTCATTATGTAACAGTATGTAAAGTTTGTAGAAAGTACTTGCCTCTAGCAAAGCAAAGCAAAGCAAGCTGCGATAAAAGTGCTATAGATGTCTGGTAACTCGTCACTGTAGAAATAAATATATAAACTTAGTCTTTACACTAAGCTAAAACACTAAGACACTAATTGGTGCAACACGACTTGTGACTGGGCACCTAGCCAAAATGATGACTTTAGCATAGGAGACCAATGTGGGGTGACACACTACTTTAACTAACTTTCTAGGGTCTTTACTCTAGTGAGGGGTAAGGTTCAATACGGCTAAAACTCAAAATAGCACAAAAAGTTGCAAGTCGTAATTATTCAATAATTCAAATGAACATTGTGTTCCAACAATTTTTGAGATAGACAAAAAGCTTAATTTTACCTAAAATAAAGTACCAAAGTGATGATTCTTGTATTTATAGAAATTTATTATAATTTTTCTGGAATTTATTAACCAGTACAAGTATTTTATAAAAATCAGTTTTCCTAAGTATACAGAAGATGAGTTTTGGTTTCATATGCCAAACTAGTGGCAAAACTGTAAATTAAATACTATAAAAATTATACTAAATTAGCTAAATTAACATAGTATCTATTTTTTTCAGAATTTAACAGCAATTAAAGTATTTTTAGAAATTTAAAAACAGCATTATACACAATTAAAATTAAATAATTAATTATCTGCGTATTTTGTCCATGTATATAATTTGAACCAAAGTTCAAATACAGGACCCAAGGCCATGAATCAAGTCCAATATAACTTGTACAAGTCTTGAATGTGTGAAAACACATTTGAGCCCAAAAAACCCATGCTAGGCTTGGACACCAAATGGTTGCAGTAATTTAAATATACAAAAATACAAAGACATAAAAATACATGATAAATACTAATATTTTAATAAGGCAAAATTATACATAATGGATATATACATACATATGTTAAAATACATATATACATATATAAGAAAATACTTATTTATAAAGTATATATATATATACAAATATTGTATACATATATATAATAGTATATATAATAATATATATACACATGAAAATATATACATATACATATATGTACATAAATACAAATATATATAAAATTTACTAAATATAAAAAATATATATAAAAAAATACTGCATATGTACAGTATATACATATATATATATATATATATATATATATATATAATAAAAAAAAACAAAAGAAAAAAAAAAGGAAAAAGAAAAAGAAACAATAGAACAGCAAGGGGGGGGGGGCTCGAACTCGGCCCTCTGGGTCGGGTTCTTGAGTCAGGTCGGGCTGGCCAGGGGTTCAGCCCGCTCGTTGTGTTAGGGTTAGGACTTAGGTTAGTTTTATTTAAGTTTAAGTTAGTTAATATATAAAAAAATAATAATAACCATCCTGTGTCCTGACAGTTAGGGACACAGGAGTCTAAGTGTCCGGGTTGATTATGACACGCACGACACGAGTTTGCCGTGTCCACACTCACCAATAGAGTCGTCGTGTGCTGGCGTGTCATATATGTGAAATCGAGACACAGTAGGACACAGGAGCCAAAGAGACATGTACGTGTCCAAGTCGAGCGTACTTTCGATGCGGCGAGTGGGCGGAGGAGACGTCGTGGCGGTGGCTCGTAGGTGGCGCTGGGTTCGTCTCAGCGAGGCGCTTCGACTGGCGGTGGTTGGGGGCGGTGGCGACTGCTATGGAGTTGGCGGTGGGGTGTCGTCGGAACTAGGGTTCAGGCGAGTTTAAATGGGGAAGACGGGGGCGGAGCTAGGCTGGGATAGGTATGGTGGTGGTGGTGGTGGTGGTCGAGGGAGGTGAGGGGGTTCTTTTATAGGGGAGCCAAGGGGGGGTTGTCGGATTAGGGTTAGGGTTTCGGTTAGGGTCACCAGAAAATTAGGGGGAAGGCGGTGATCGGGCTGGGGAGAGAGGGTAGTTTACACTTAGGTCCCTAGGATTTTAGGAAATTAGGGTTAGGTCCCTCCCTAGGATAAATTTGCAAATAATATTTGTAAACCGACATTAAAATGATTTAAGTATTTGCAGAAACTAATTAAAACATTTGAAGTACTTACAAATCTATGTTAAAACAATACTAAAAATTATAAAATGATATTAAAATATTTAAATTAATTACAAAATGATATTTTAATATATAAAACTCATTTAAAAATTATTTAAAAATTCTAGAAAAATTTCTAAAAATCCTAATAATTATTTTAAGGCTAAATATGACATTAAAATTAATTAACATTAATTAAATAATTTTTGAAAAATAGGGGCTTACATTAGTTTTCCATTATTTACAAGTTTGCCACTGAAAAAATTACTCAGGGCTATCCAAGTGGTAGGTATAAAAGATAAGTGTTATAATTTTTTTTTCTTCCTCACTCTCCATTCCTCACAAGAAGACTAAGAAGAATAACAAGAAAAAAAAAAAAAAAAAAACAAGAACAAGAACATCAATTTTTGCAAACCTAGTTTATTTTAATTTTTTTCTCTCTTCTAATTTCTCATATCTCTTTCTCCAAATTCTACTTTTTTTTCTTCTTCTTGTTTGGGCATTATGGATGAAACCCTAGTTGTAGAAGAAATTGGGTTATCAAATCTATCAATCTATCAAATCTATTAATTTATTAGTCTATTAACCAATTTTTCTTTATTAATAGAAGAATTATGCATGAAATCCTAGTTGTAGAAGAAAACTATGGAAGAAATCCTAGTTGTAAAATAATTGGGTTCATATCAGGACTGCCACAATTTTTACAGTCCTGGAAGTATTGGACCTGCCAGAAATTGTAGCAGTCTGAAAATAGACTCGATGTACAACAGGACTGCCACAATTCCTGGCAGTCCTAGAAGTAATGAGGACTACCAGAAATTGTGGCAGTCTTGAAATAGACTCGATGTACAACATGACTGCCACAATTTTTGGCAGTCCTAGAAGTAATAAGAACTGTCAGAAATTATGGCAGTCCTGAAAGGGACATGCTCTATAACAGGACTGCCACAATTTTTGGCAGTCCTAGACATATTGAGGACTGCCAGAAATTGAGGCAGTCCTGAAAGATACTTGCTGTACAGCAAGTTCCTTTCAGGACTGCCATAATTTCTGGCAGTCCTAAAGTCGATATTTCGAATGAAAAAAATATGTTAGGGTTTATTTTAATCTTGATAATAGAGTGAAATATGCATTTTAGGATTTATTTCCATGCATTCTTTGTGAGGAAAGAAGTATTTAACCTTTATTTTCATACATTTTAGGGTTTATTTAATTTTTTGGGTGCCATCGAAATTGGGAAAGAGAAGGAAACTAGGATTTTGATGGAGATGGTGCTGATGGAAATGGTGGAGAAACAGAAGATGATGATGATGATAAGAAAAAAAAATTAGGGTTTTGATGAAGACGTGAGAATGGAAATGGTGGAGAAGAAGAGATGGATAGAAGAAGAAGAAGAAAGCTAGGATTTGTGAAGAGAGAGAGTAAAATTTAGAAATGAGAGTGATTTTTTGGGTTTGGGGGGCTGTGGGCTTTGGACAGCCCCCTGAGTGGAATATTTTGATAGCCCTAGTAAAAGTCCCTCCCAACCTGGCTAGCCCTAATCCTGGCTAGCCCCGATCAAAAAGATATGTGCCCTTATAATTAGCCTAAAACTTATGCAACCACAATTGCTACGACGACAAATAGAACTAGAAACACGATGAAGAAGAAGATAACTCGCTGAGATGGTGAAAATCATCGTTGCTCAAAATAATATTCGACCCTTTTCGTGGATATGATCCTAGAAATCAGCAAGTTCGTTGATGAACTTCTGGAACGTTATTGCCACCCTCGCTGTGGATCTCGAGCTGAACGAATTGACGGTGCTTTGTGGATCTCTCTGGCTATTGCTAACTCTTCTCATGTAGCAATATATATCTTTTATATATCTCTGAATATAAATATATATATATATATATAATATATATATATATATATATAATATATATTATATATATATATATGAGAGGCACAAGTCAAACACTAATCAGCAGCAACCGACTTAATTCAGAGGTAATCCTCATGGATAAGCGACGACTACTAACCATTATCTCCAAATCCCTAAGGATAAAGAACAGTTACAACATATTATCCACTAAAACAATCTTATTGTACAATTTTCACATGAGAACTTTTGCGCGAAAATCTAACACGTTTGTGACGCATGTTACCAAATTTTCGTAGACCCTCTGTGCGGAAGCCCACGTGGTGCTCACGCGGGAAAGGCGCAATAGTGCCATCTTGCGTCCGATGTGTACATGCAAAGTACGTCATCAAAGTACGACTTTGCGCCCTTCATCCGAGCCTCCATTGTCCTTCGCCTACGTCCACGACCACATCCACACTCGAGCCTGAGTCCGAGTCGCTAAGCCCTTTCAGGACTTAGACCTAAGCAAAATACCAAAAAAATGAGTGACAAAAATAAAATTCTCTCGTGGATGTCTTGATCATTGCCCTCTAGAAAAATACCCTACAATGGCAATCACATAAGCTGCCATTTCTCATGTGCACAAGTTAAAAAAAAAAAATCTTATATTAAAATACATAATTGTAGTTGTCACATGAATATGAGACTATTTTCTAGAGTTCAACATCAAAACTTCAACCATACTTATGTTTTGATTGCCAAAGCTTACGGCGATATGGAGTCAAACTCGCCATTATTGAAATCTAAATGATTATACTTCAAAGGGTGATAATGTTTTTCCTATCTAAGGGACAATGTTCTCATTTTATAAAAGTAAAACGCAGCCGAAAATGCGGTAAATAAAAAAAAATTAAAACGACACACAGATTGCCAAAACTAATGGCGATCTGGATATCTGTGTGCATCAAGACATATCACATAAATTGTCCTTAGTTTTAACAATATGTATTTATATCTACATGAATTTTTTGCAAACTTTGTTACTCTTTCTATTGACTTTTTAGAAGAACTAGTAAATGTACGTGCTTTGCACGTATAATAAGAATATTATTCAATTATAATCAAATATTTTTTCTAACTCATGTGGTTAAGGTGTGATATATTTTTCTTATTTGGTTGAGTTCGATTTTCTTAGTTGACAAATTTAAACTTTTTACACAATTTTTTTTATTATAAATAAAATGGACCGTGATATAATGACGTTTAGATGGCTCAAAAGCGAGTCGTTTTGAAGCGTTATAGTGTGGAAGATATTGTTGTGTAGGTAACTTTATGTTTTCTTCATCGAAAAAAAGAAAAAAGAAAAATAATAATTCTGTTTTCCTTAACAGGTCGGCATCCTAATCATGTTCTTACACTCGTACAATCACATTTTAATCATATTATATTCTCTTGGTATTTTTCCCATAATCTCTCTCTCTCTCTCTCTCTCTCCAGATCTACGAAAAAAACGAGCTTCAAAATTAGGGTTTCAAAAGAGAGCTGCAAAATTAGGGCTTCGAAAAAGGTCAGCTTATCGATCGAACTCCTCTTCTCTTCTCCATTTCCCCGTCTCCCCCGTCTTTTTAGGGTTTCGACTAAACTCCGGGATCGCTCTTCTGTGTGTCCAAACGAGATCATGTGCTGACCAATTTAGGGTTTCCGCGAACTTTGTCACCCAATTTGTGACTCGATTCGATTTCGAGACTGTACAGGTGACAGCTTTCTAATATTTATTACCGATTTCTTTCGACGGAGAATGTTTCTGATGAATGAATCCTATGTTTTTATTGCCTATGTACTATCAACGATGCAAGATTAAGAAAAAATAGATTTTTTTTTTTTTTTTTTTTTGGTATAGTTTGGTATGCTTTGTAGATCGAGAAGCCGTGCCAATAGGAAGCAACATGCCCAAAAATGAGCACAGCTTAGTGGCAGGCTTCTAAGCTGGAGGTTGTGACAATTAGGGATAGGACGGGAGACACAATTGTCCGAGGTGGTATTTAATAGTGGTAGGAAATTGCCAGTAGCATGAAATTGAAGTGCCATAGAAAATTGAACTGCAAATGGTTGTGGGTTTGATAATAACATTGTAATTGGTGTGGGATTCCTGAAAGAGAAACTATAGGCCGGTTCCACTGTAAAGGTTGCGGCTTTCCAGAATCCTTCTAGACCTAGAAAGAATCTAAGGGGGTAGATGTAGGATTTGCTTTCTGGAGTTACCCTCTCTTACTATGACTAATCTAGACTTGGGCGGGTGTGTGGGTGGGACGGGTTTGGAGGCAAGCGCAAACGGGTGGATGTCTGAGTGGTTGAAATAGTCGGTATTGAAAACTGAAGTATTGATAGAAATATCGGGGGTTCCAACCCCACTCCATCTGCGAGGTCATATATCTATAGATAACAACGAATCGGATCAACTGGAAGGCTTTTCACAAAACGAGATTTGGTCATAGAAGGATCATGTTGTATCCGAGGAATAGGGGGATACAAAAAAGCAATAAGAGAAGCACACAAACCAAGCAATCTATCGGAACACTGAAAGCACGTGTGTCCTTATAAGAGGATGTAGGAAATGTGTTTAGAAATGGAGTAGGAAATGTTTTTTGATAAATTACTTGTAGGACCATTTTAATGAGTTTGAACAAAAAAAGGGTTATACAGTGGAAACACTGTTGATCATGGTTTCTATACTAAAAAACCCCATTGCTTGGAATTTAAACTGCACAACACCCTTAGAGTTGTATTTTGCTTCTGTCAACTTTACACAGGTTAGGGTGTTAAATAAACCTGCAGCCTGTAAACTCCTCTCCTACTACTACTCACCCTCCCCATCTTCAAAACCAGGAATTTGAAATTTTGAATATCCAGTTCTGAAAGGCTCTCAACCAATAAGGGGCTTACAGCAGTTACAATACCGTTTTCAAGTAATACCCCAAGTCCCAGATGACTAGAATGGGGTGCTTATACTCTATATACTCTCCATTATGGATAGAAAACTGATAGCTATTGATGACCAATACAGAGTGCAAGTCGCACTTGAATATTTTTTAATATTTATCTTCTATCAGAATAATTAACTTTTGTTCTTTAGCTGATAGAATTCTTGCCATGAGCCTATCATAGGAATGCAGTCTGGCAGCTCGGTCTATTGAAGAGATTCTATTACTGAAGAACTTCTGATCTGCACATATGGAGCGGCAACAAGTTGAATCCCCATCTTCGCCGCCGCTTACTGGTCCCCAAAACCAACAGTCCACTTCAACTAAGGAAGATTCTTCTGTACGAGAAGGGCCTTCCATATTATCTGCTTCGGGTATATCCTCATGGGCAAAAAGCCTAAAACTTCCACAACCATCGGGTCAAGAAGACGCACAGCCTGGGAGTGCAGGAAAATCACCTTTTGCTCGCTTGACGAGTGGAATTGGGTTAAGTTTGTCTCCAAAATCCCCTCAGCAAGATGAAAGAACGGAGGGCACCCCTACAGCTGCACAACAGGGTGTTTTAGGCTCTTTTACTAAAGGTTTGATGGACTCATCTAGAAATGCAGTTAAGGCCGTCAGTGTCAAGGCTCGCCACATGGTTTCCCAAAACAAGAGGAGATACCAGGTAGTTCTACTACTATGATTTTATGCTATGTTTCCGGCTAGTATTTAGACTTTGAGTGACCAAATATAATATTTCATTTGCTTTATTATAGAACTTGACACCTCTCTCTAATTTCTTTTAGGATCTTTTATAATATGTTTTTAAATTCTTGTTTAACACAAAGACTGGCTTTGTCTCACCGCATGCATCGGAATTTACTCTTTATGCTTGAACATATTTAAATAAACACTGTTCATGATTTTGTATGCACATAGATATGCACTTGAGAGGGGGGGGGGGATTGTTTGTAGTTCTCATACACGATGTATAAAGCATACATTGGTGTTAAATGTATTGCTGTCTGAGAGGTTCACAACTGTCTTTCTAAAAGTTTTTTTGTTCTGGTATATGATGTATAAATCATAATGCATGGTTAAAAATCTACCTTATGCAGTGTCAAGACCACTTTTAAGCAAAAAATACAAAAAGAGCTTGGAGGTACATTATTTCAGGCCCATCATGCAACATCAGAAGCTGACTCCTCAATGTGTTATAATAGTGAAGGCTCGTTGTTACTTGTCATCTATACATGCGTCAAGGGATCAAGTAGTGTCACTATTAAGAAAGTTTGGAATCATATCAAGTTATATTTGCTCAGTTCACTTGGGGTTTAACTGTTTAAGTGACTGTCCTTTTTAACTGAAGAATCATATTCTGATAAGAGGCATATGACCCATGTTTATCTCAAGGCACACAAGCAGGTTTTGTCTAGGTATATCTTTAAGAAGAAGCATTTTATTAGAAGCATAGTTCATAAGCTACAATCTGGGTTGTGTGCTTATAAGCACAAGCACGATGGTGATAACTACATTGTTTTACATCCAGCTAACTATTACGCTCTACCTTATTACTAGAATATGTAGTACCTTCTTTTAGTTCCCCCCTCTTTTGGACATTTTTATTGCTTTATAACCTTCTTATGATGTTATCTTCCTTTAATATTTTATTGAATTTCTTTCTGAAACTGTCTTCTCATAAATTCTTTATTTGATCTGTATGCATTCAAGGTACCAATTTGATTTTTTCTTCTATATATGTGCAGGAAGGGGGATTTGATTTGGATATGACATACATTACAGAAAATATTATTGCTATGGGTTTCCCTGCTGGTGATTTGAGCTCAGGCTTTTTTTGGATATGTTGAGGTGAGCAACAAAAGACTTGCTTCTGAGACTAAGATAAAATTGTTTCTTGTTATCATTTTGTCACTACTTGTTATGCAGGGATTTTATAGAAATCATATGGAAGAAGTGATCAAGTTTTTTGAAACCCGCCACAAGGTATAATCAATTTTTCTATCAATCTTATTTTCATGTTGATAAGTAGTCTGTGATGCATCTTTATATGAAACGTCACCCATGATGACTTTGCCAAGGGTCTCTCTGAGAAAGTGAAAACTAATTTTAAGGGGATGTGAATCAAAAGTAGAAGAAAGATTTGCAGATTGCTAGAACAGAGGTCCCTAAAGAAAGTACGTATAAAATAAGCTCTAGCCTCTAGACAAGGGAGATTGCTATGATATGAATGCTCAATCAATTAGTCTCAAGTTATTAGCAAAAGGTTGATTGATCTTCCTCAACTGCCATGCATGGGGGGTGGTTCACTTTGACTATCTTGCTGCTTAGCTTGGTGACAGCTAAACCTGTAGCCCTCATTTACAATTGAAAATTATTGTTCAAGTTATATGGTGGGCCTAGACCCCAAAAATTTGGGATAAAGACTCTGTTGTTGTTGTCAGACATGTGGAGAAGCTCAACTTGTATGGAAACTAGTTCATCCTGAAAATGTCTATTTAACTAGAAAATGCGACCTCTTGTTAATTCTGGCATCTTGTATATATTCTACAAACATCTACTGAACACCTTTTTTATAGGGAAAGTACAAAAAACATTTCTCTTCTCATTAGTAATTGATGACCTACTGTTACTTTTGACATCATGCATATTCCACAAGCTTCTTACCGAACATGTTTTTATAGGGAAAATACAAAGTGTATAATCTTTGTTCAGAGAGGCTGTATGATGCATCACTACTCGAGGGGAAGGTATGTTTTGGGTTTAAGTTTAAGAGTCTAAAACCTGCTATTGCTTTCTGAAAAGACATTGTTGCTTTGGAACTTATGAATATATTCTTGAATTTTTGATGGTGCTATATTGTGGTACTTGATTAATTTTGAATCTTAGTTCTTAAATATACATTATATATTATCTTACATATTTGTTCCTTAAAAGACGTTCCATGTTATAGATAGATGTATTGCATTCCCAGTAAGCCTATTCCCTATGTATCATGTACTGGGATCCCTGTGTAGCATGTCCTGGTCTTCGGTCCCATTCCGAAGCGTTCCACGTTCCAGATAACCATGAGACATAGTATTATCCTCTCACAGACGAGATACTTTTGCCAAGAGTGTTTATCCAAGTGCTATATGAATCTAATATAGGATACGTTGAAACTTGACTAGAGGGACATTATCTGCTGTTAAGGTGTGACCTAAATATATGTGGATATACGTATTCAATAATCATTTTGCCGTCTATTTTGCATAAAATTTTGATTAAACCTTTACTTGGTGCAATTTAGACTTGACAGTTGACACCTTTATCTGCATGTGTATGGACTACCTACATGGATGATACCAGGTTTGGTAATTTTGCTTGACCATCAGTTTGATTCAGTGTCCAAACGTCAGCCACATGTCAGGACACATGGAATTTGAAGCGTCTATGTATGTTATCATCTCTTGTATAGCATTTTCCTCCCTTTTGACTGCATGCCTTCACATAAGAATTGATTGTGCAATCAAATTACTTTATACTCTTCCTTGCAGCAATTCACCCGGTAGCTGCCTTTCACATTTCCTAGCTCTTGTGGTATTTTCCCATTTCTTAAATCCAGTCTGTTCGTCTCGAATTGCATTTACTCACCTCTATCACTTAATTATACGATCAATCGAAACTGCCTTCATAGAAAACTGGGGTTTCTAAATTTTTTCTTAGGTTTGGTTTGGGATTGCTGCTGCTTTTCTAAAATCACCAGCAGAAGCAGCTTTTGACAGAGACTACTGTCAGAAGCTGCTCCAAAATTGAACTGATTTTTCAAAAGTTGTTTGATAAGCTGTTTTTACCAAACAACCTTGGGCGCTTTCCAAGAAAAATAAGCATAAGTAGCCTCCAATAAGCAATCCCAAACCCAGCCTTATTGTTTGTTCAATCTGTTTAATTTTTATATAAAAATTCCATGGGCTAATTCATAAGTGCTACATGTTTTCTCTTGTTTCATCTGGATCTTTGTTCCAGAACATGGAGTTCTTCCTCAGAATATATTTTTGTTTAATGTTTATGATGTAGGAGAGTTTGCACTTTGCACAAAACTACTCAGTTTGTGCAACTGTTGGAGAACGTCAATTTCTCCTAGCCCATAGCTTTGGTTGGGTCCATGACCCCAATTTGGATAACTTCCAAAGCTTCAATTTTTGTGAATAAGTCGGGGCCTTCGAAATTGCAGCCAAAGTCGAACTTCAAAATCTGGACATTTTGAAAAGTTAGAATTTTGGGCAATAATTGTAGTATCTTTTGATAGAATAACTACAATGATTTGGTCCAATCCTTGACCAAAACTTGACACTTATTTATTTTTAATATTTAGGTTTAATTTATATTTTTTCTTTTCTTTTCTTGTATAGATGATTGTAAGTTTATATAAAGCCCTTCATGTAATAGTTTTGCAACTCAATTCATATAAAACACTTAGAGAATTTCTTCTGATAGAATAAGTACGATGATCTGGTCCAATCTTTTACCAAAACTTGTCACTTATTTATTTTTAATATTTAAGTTTAATTTAGATTTATTTTATTTTATTTTCTAGTAATAAAGGTCCTTCATGTAATAGTTTTACAACTCAATTTTAATAGACAACTGTTAGGGGGCTTTTGGTACACGGGATTTTTTTATTTCCGGACAAATTTTGGGTGGAAAATCTATTCCCATATTTGGTTTTAAGTTATAAAAATTTATTTCTGGGAATTGCAAACATCCGGGTAAACAATAACCCACAAAACATGGAAATTCTATACCTTAAGGATTGGTGGGTATATTTTTTTTTGCTCGGACAATTTTAGTTGTTGTTTTTTTCTATTTTTTTCTTCTCTTCTTTGTTTTTTTTTATCCTTTTCATTTTTTAAGGTTTTTTTTTTTGTTTTTCCAGTTTTTAAAAATCTTTTCTCATTTATCTAAGAAATTTTGTTTTGTTTTGTTTTCAGCTTTTTATCTTTTTTCAATTAAAAAATGATTTTTCTTTTTGTTTTTTTTTTCATTTTTTCAATTTTTAAAGTTTTTTTTGTGTGTTTTTTTCTCAGTTTGTAAGTCTTTTAAAAAGAACTTCCTGCTTTTTTTTAATCTTTTTTTTTCATTTTTTTCCCCGGGAATATTTATAATTTTATATAGTCACCAAACATGGGAATATAATTTTCCAGAAAATTTAATTACCGAAAATTTGATTTTCGGGAATATATAATTCCCGGCTATATACTATTCCATGTACCAAACGCCCCCTTAGAGAAATTTTCTTATTCATTGTTGAATTTTGATAGATTGTAGACTCAATCAACCCTCGTGAATTCAAGGTCCCTTGAACTCACAAAACTCGTTCATGTACTCGAGTAACTGTAAGGTGATCGTTTGTACGGGGTCAATTATCCTCGTATGTATCATTTCGACATGGTCAATTATCCTCATAGGATTATTTCGGCGTCACCCTCATCATTCGCTTCTGCGACTGTAGGGGTATCCCTCTCTATGCCACTGAAATGATGTATATAGGGACAAGCGACATAGTTAAAACTACCGCTTTAGGGTGGCTTGAGTCCACGAGCGACACGGTAATGACAACAATACGGACACCACCTATTTTGGACTAGCAGTGTATTTTGGAGTATCTGGTTGTGTCCAATGGACACGACACGACACAACCCACATTTTTGGAGAGCCCGTGTTTCCTGGCCTCCAATGAATAAGAGAAATTCTCTAAGTGCTTTATATAAATTGAGTTGCAAAATTATTACATGAAAGACTTTTATGTAGGCTTACAATCATTTATGTTAGGAAAAAGAAGAACTAAATTAGACCTAAATATTAAAAGAATATGATAAGGTTTGGTCGAAGATTGGACCAAATCGTCATATTTATTCTTTCAAAATATTCTACAAAGATTGACTAAAACTACCAAAAGAAAATACAAATTCCACTTCTGAAACTTGTCCAGGTTTCGAAGTTTGAATTCATTTGAAGACCTAAATGTTTGAATTGAAGCCGGCTTTAACATAAAAGTTGAAGCTCTAGAAGCTAGCTTTCCGAATTGGGGTTGTGACCCAAAACAGAGCTGCTAGGAGAAATCAACATTTTCGTACAAATGCTCAATGCAGTCTGAATCTAAGTACTTTTGCAAACTATCATACAATCATACATCACTTTAAGTCTGTGGGGCACTTCAAATTTTCCTTGACGGGTAAACATTTTTAGTCAGATTTTGTATTGGTTATCTGTGCTTTTCGATGTAAATATTGATGAAACTTGTTGACAGGAGCTGACATGGTCATCTCAAAGGGACATTATCTTTTACTTTTTCCTTACTGGTTTTTGTTTTTTTATTTATTTGAAAGGTGGGGGCCTAAACCCAAATGCTAATCGTCAGCCAAATATGGAACAAATATTTGTAGTGTAGCTAGCAAGACTTGCAAGATCACCAAAAGGAGAGGAAACATAAACCTTATGGATGCCACACTATGTTTCATGGACGCAGCAAAATGCAACCCATACCCATATCGTGTCCGCACCCGTGTCCATGTCCGTACTCGTACTCGTGCAATGTGCCTTTGTACCTATTCGAAAATGTCCGTATCCATACCCATATCATGCCCGTATCTGTGTCCGTATTCGTGTATAAGCTTTTATAGTTTTATGTTTCTAAACCTTAGTTCCACTATTATAACCTATCCTGCAAACCATAAAATGTCCTGCTGAAGTACAAAGGAAGAATTGCTAGACCTGCCTCCAATATATCTAACTTGTTCCCTTGGGTGGTGTTTAAATTCTGAATGCTGAACTTTCCAGTTCATGATTATCATGATGACCCTATGATAATACTTCCTTGGTATGTATGGTTCTAATTTTCTTTGCCCGGCAAGTTATTGGTTTACCTTTGGTAACACTTGATTTGAACGCCGCCAATATTTTTAAAGTAACCTTTTGGTTTGCAGCAAGAGAAAACAAATGTCAAGGTTTGAATTGTACACATGATTTGTTATGGATTATTTACAATTCAAAATGTTAAAACCATCTGGTGTTCACAAATATTTGTTGTCTAAAAACTCTAAATTCTAGTGTTTATAAGTTTCCTTTTACGATGAAAGTATCAACCATGATTCTTTCCTCATCTGTTTTTGCTGATTATTACACAACTATCCTTTCCTATTCATTTGGTATTCAACTGCAAGTGAGAATTGTCACATTATTTAAACTTAGCTATACAAAGTTGGGGTCAGTATTAGCATGCCAGTATTGGTAATGAAACAATCATCAGTATCTATTCTTTTATGTAAATGAAAGCAATAGCGTGATTGGTACACTTGCATTTTATTTCTCTTTTAGCCATTTTCATCCTATAAAAGTTGGTACGATTTGAAGAAATAAATTAAAACGCCGCTTCTGGTAAAGCTGTGCAAACTTGTCCATCTTTAAATCCTATGTGAAGATGATAAGAAATTGCTCATAGGCTGGGAGCTTGGGGGCTTGTGGCCTCTTGTTGGCGTATGTGGTCAAGATTATCTATACGGCTTCATTCAAATAGATATTGTTGACTATAATTTCTTGTCCTATTTCTGAAGTATGTTGAATCAGTTCAGTTCTTGTTGCCTCCTGAGCATCTGAAGTAACTACATCCTCAGGTGGCTTCTTTCCCTTTTGATGACCACAATTGCCCTCCAATCCAACTTATTATATCGTTTTGCCAAAGTGCTTACTCATGGTTGAAAGAAGACATTGAAAATGTGGTCGTGGTTCACTGTAAAGCTGGTATGGCCAGGACAGGATTAATGATATCCAGTCTTCTTTTATATCTGAAGGTAAATTCTATAAACTGTTTGCTGACATAGGGACCAGAATCAGGCAGAATGTTGCATTTTCTATTTGATCCGTCTGATATTCAATTGTGAGTTGCATTTCTTTTCTTTTTCTTTTTCAGTTCTTTCCAACTGCGGAGGAATCCATGGATTACTACAACCAGAAAAGATGTATAGATGGGAAGGGGCTTGTTCTGCCAAGTCAGATTGTTAGTCTATTCCTTGCTATGATGCATATGTATCTTTAACCTCTTTAGAGGTTCAATTTTTGTTTAACATCTCTAGCACCCTTTTATTTTTGTGTCCTCCAGAGATACGTTAAGTATTTTGAGCGCATCTTAACATACTTCAATGGTGAAAATCAACCAGGCCGCAGGTTTGTTCTATTAAAAGTATTTTTATGTATCTTACATGTCAAGATGCATAGTGACTGAAGGTCATTTATTTACATCATGTTATCTCCCCAGATGTATGCTTAGGGGCTTTCGGCTTCACAAATGCCCTTATTGGGTCAGGCCTTCCATCACAATCTCCAACCATAATGGTATTAGTACCTTATGTTTTCTTGTAGGATACAGTATAATGAGGTTAACTGTTTTTTGTTAGCATTTTAATGGCTGCCTTTTACTTAATTAATTGTATCTTTCATGGTTGATTCTGGGTCTAGGCCATTTGTCAGATCTTGGATAATCTCTCCCGAAGAAGGTAGAGCTTGAAGATGAAATATTTAGGAGCATTCTTCGTTTTGGATGTCATTTTGACATTTATAGATTTGTCATGAGCACAAATCAAAATAGCATTGTATCATTTTCATACACATGATAAAATAATACGATGAACATATCTTCTTCCTGTTTTGTGTGTTTTATCAGATGACATGGTATTCTTTGGAGTTATCCCAAATTTAGCTCTTAATATGTGACTATAAGGTTCCTGGGTTTGTCAATGCCTTGGATAATTGCTTTGTAGGAAATATATTTCACATGCTTGTTTCTCTGTATTTATAAGAAGAACTCATCATCATCGTCACATCCTCTTCCCATCAAATTAGGGTTGACTATGAAACATTATGATAATTGACAAGGTTCCACAATGTCATTGTTGAATATTTTATAATCGACTATCAATCTACTGAATTGGTGCTAAATTCTTGTTCAAGATAACGATTATGGGTAACAGTTGGGCTTGCAATCAGTTCTAGAAAACCAGGTGGCATGTAGGGCTGCCAAAAATCCAGACTTACAGTCTCTGGCTTGGTCTTTATATGTTTGTAGAGCCCGAGCTAGGCCCATTAAAGACCAGGTCACAAGAGCTGGGTCAGGGCGATTTGTGGCCGCCTGAGTTGCCACGCTTTGCTTGTGCACACACCAACACCCACCTATTTATTCATTTATAAGTTTATTTTTATTTGAATAAAAGGAAGCCCAAGAAGGGTATCTGTTGTCTTCAGGCAAGAAGTCAGGTCTTGAGACTCGAGTCACTCAAAGGTCAAATAAGTGTAGAGTTTCAGGAAATAACTCCAGACCATAGGGATCCAACACAGAAGTACTAATTCTATGAAGTGCAATCTGTATTTGAGCTCTAGGCTAGTAAAATTTGGAGTTCACACTTGATGTTTAAAAGTAGGGCTGCAAATGAGCCAAGCCGTTCGCGAGCTGCTCGAATCTCGGCTCGATAAAAGCTCGTTTGAGCTCTGTTCGTTTAGTAAACAAGCTGAGCTCAAGCTTCATTTTCGAGCTCGTTTAATAACGAGCCAAGCTCAAGCTTAGAAGTACTCGGCTCGTTTGAGCTTGCAAGCTGGCTCGTTTATGAGCTTGTGAGCTGGCTCGTTTAGGAGTTTGTTTACAAGCTCGTTTGTTCTTTATTGAATTCTAATTAATATATATATATATATATATATATATATATATATATATATATTTGTTTGTGTGCATTATATATTTATATGTCCTTAATAATTGATTTTAAGGAATTTTTTTGATTAAATTTTTATAAATAAATTGTTAATATTACAGGTACATGAATTCAAACCTAACTAAATTGAAATCGAGCTCGTTAAGCTTGAAATAAAGTTGAGCGAGCTTGATTTTGAGCTTATCAAGCTTGTTTATCAAGCCAAGCTCGAGCTCAAACCAAGCCAAGCTCAAGCTTAATATAAACAAGCTCAAGCCAAGCTCAAGCTCTAAAATAAAAAAATTTATCAAGCTCGAGCTCGAGCTTGAGCTCGATTAATTCTAGTCAAGCCAAGCTCAAGCTTACAAAAGCTTGGCTCGGCTTGGCTCGTTTGCAGCCCTATTTAAAAGGTATTTAATATGCAATTCAGTCCTGATGGACTTGAATTGTAAGGCCTGGATCCGACATGGCATATAGTTGGGCTCTAGAAGAAAAACTTGGAGCGATTCATCTTAACAAACATTTGGCCCAAACTGACTCCAAGTGACAGGCTTAGTTGAGACGAGGGGCTCATGCTGGCTCTGTTGGCCGATTCACTGGTATTTTAAGCTTGTATATATAACAATGAAGAATATATATGGCCCGTATCAAGTATGGCCCGTATCAAGCTTTCGGCAACATTGTGGCACATTTGGAAGGAGCATAACAGACGTATATATGAAGGCTTGAGTACAACTCCGCTAGGGATCCTGCAGAATATTGAGTTTGATGTTAATTCTATGATTTAAAAGCTGTATATGTGATTTAACAGTTATATTAAAAAAATGACCCCCTTTGCAAATATATATATGTATGTATATATATACAACACCCCCCCCCCCCCCCTTTCAATTTTTCTCTTTCGAATTTCAGACCCCTCTGTCTGAATTGGAAAAAAAAAAGAGAATAGTGATATCATCTTTACGCAAGGATGATTCACCAGAGTCTTTTAATTAATATCATCAGTCTCGATGGTGTAGGCTATGGAGTAGAACAAAAACTTTATCTGAAAAAATTTTGGTTGCTATTTGAATCTATTTCTTCCATTCAGCTCTGTTAAGTGCCATGCCTTCTCTAACATGAGCAAATACCATATCCTTCTTTTTTATTATTAAGTAGTGGTGTATATTTGATCCTAGCCTAAGGAGTACGAACACTTTCAAAAAAAGTTAGGACACAAAACTCAGTATGGTGTCACTGTCATGTTGGATACGTATCGAACTTGACACAGAAACTCCAATAGTCTAGGGCACGCCAAAATAGGCCTCTGGCATCCGCATCACATTGTCTCATATTAGCTTCCTTGCAACATAGGTCCAAACAGAACGAGTAACTCTTTTCCATATACCATTGATCTGATTTTGATGGATGTATTTGTGGATATGGACAAGGTTCTAAACGGCGGTAGGTGGGTGTGCGGCGGAGAGAGTCCGCCTACCACCTAGGCGCCGCCTAGGCTGTTGATACATTTTGGACATTTTTGGCTATTTTATCACTATTTATTGCATACCATGCATATTTTAATGGTGTTCCATGCATAACTAAGTTGTAGAACAAAGATTTATGAAGTTTTAGTTTTGTAGAAGTGAATCATAGGCCCATAATGCTTGCAAAACCATTTGGCCAAAACATCTTGTTAGGTATTGCTCCGCCTAGGCGTCCGCCTATGCCGCCTCACCTACACCTACGCCGCCAAACCTCCGTTGGCTGCCTACTCCACCGTCTACCACAAAACCGGTGCGGAGAGAGACCGCCTACCGCCTAGGCGGCCGCCTCAACCGCCATTTTGAACACCGGATATGGACCATATGTTTCAACTTTTTGGGTCATATATGATTTTATCTTTCTTTCTGCCAGCATGTTTTTGTTGCACATATTATCTATGTTGTTAATATTGTACAATACATATTGTTCGATACGTTACAAAATATTTTAGATACGAATCATATAGTTGTTTGTATTGGATGTGACAAAAACTCGTGCAATACATTATCGTCAGCTACAATATGTTCAATACGATACACCAATACGATACATTTTCAGTTTTTCAATTCTTTTACCTTTTCCATTTTCTCTGTCTATTCATTGAGATTTTTCTTCTCCTTTGTTTTTGGATTCCCCCCCCCCCCCTCCCCCTTCTTTTCTTTGGGTTTTTCTTTCACTACCGTTTTATATGGACATTATGACGTTGAATGGATGAATTTATGGATGCTAAAAACTTATGCCGGTTGTCTAGCTTGTGCTTTAGTTTTTTCAGTTTTAGTTGTCAACTTTATAATGGTTGTTGATTGTCATTTTTTTTGCAAAAGGTAATAACGTTATTGA
Organism: Iris pallida; assembly: GCA_029216955.1. Classification (NCBI taxonomy): domain Eukaryota; kingdom Viridiplantae; phylum Streptophyta; class Magnoliopsida; order Asparagales; family Iridaceae; genus Iris; species Iris pallida. Next base: position 14,661,314 of record JANAVB010045020.1, read on the forward strand.
TAATTGATAGTAATGTTACAGGTATGGTGCTAATACTTATCTCTTTACAGTCCCCAATTTGAGATTCTCTTTTCTTCATTATAATCTGTAGGCTTTCTGATTTTCTGTGATTTTGTCAGTTATAGATGCTTGATGATACTCTTTATTGTTGCTTAATATGTTCAATTTATCCTTATATATTATATTAATTTTTCAATGTATTTGTCAATGGGATTATGCATCTTACAATACAAGTTACGATAATGAAACAAATCAATGAAGCAAATCGTTATACGATAAGTATTGTGATATGACAACATAGGTTGTCATAGTCCTCTGATGGGGGCTTCTCGCTTCTAGTACTCCTGTTATGTATATTATGTTTTCTAACTCGACTTATAGTTTTCATTTATATGTTAAAATTTGGCTATAATGGCTATAACTGAATTATGATAGTGCATTTATCTTTTATTCCTCAGGAGTCCTCTTCTCAACAAAAAAGCATCCAAGGACTAAGGAGCTGATGGTAAATGCTAAACTTTTCACTCTGATATGATGTTTTCTGTGACTATTAGTTGCCTTCATCACCTTTATTATATATTTTACATTATTGGCATAATTTAGGGTTTTAATTTGGTCAGATACACATGTATTAAAAATGAATTCATAGGTACTTGATCTCCAATTATATGATACAAGAAGGTTGGTAAAGATGGGTTTTTCCACAAGCTATGTTTGGAAATTGGAATTAGTTGTAATAATTGAAGGAACAAGAACTAGTCCAGCAAATATTGAAGACGAAATAGAGAAGAATCGGATACGCGAGCGGTTGGTTAAGTTGGACTGATTGTTGAATGGGTATATTTGGAGAGATTCTGAAGTTAAAATCACAAGAAGAGAGAAGTAACAGGGCATCAGGAGACTTGCCATCGGAAGAATAGCTCTAGCATATCCTTTTTGTTTAGAAGTAGAGAAGATGGATAGATGAACACATACATAAGTTAGGCTGGTTGGTGATGGCTATAGCTGGAGAATACCCCGAAATATTGAAAAAGAACAGTATAGAAGAACAGGGGTTTAGAAAACTTTCAATGAAAATGTATGCTTTGTGTATTTATAAAGTGGAACTTTACCCCATTAGCTACAGAAAATATATACACCACTACACATTATTATCTAATTTTCATCTCTTGATAATTTATAATCTGAAGGCAATAGAAAGTGAGCTTTAATTTATTTTTTGGTTGAATATATTTATGGAAAAACTAGCTTGTCACCAGTATACTTAGTGATGGGAATCCATCCCTACAATTGTGGAATCATTTTGTTTTGTGATGCATATAACATTTGGTTGAACTGATCTATTAAAAGAAGATTAGTCCTCGTCTTCCATTTTCTTCAATTGTCACTGCTTAGTTCATGCTTCAACTGATGCGAGGAATGAATGATTACTTCTCTTTCTGTAATACTTATGATATGGAATTTGTCACTAGTTGTCCTTGACTTAACGTATATGCAAAAGAGCACACATACACACGAGATGCACATATGCTTAGTTGCGTACAAACATATAGGTTTCTATTAATGCACAGTATTCAATATTCTGGACCTGCTAGTGTACAGCTGCTAAGGGTTGTTTTGGGTTTACATAGCAACCATCTATTTACTACGATTTATTTCATCGATAATGTTTTTCTGCTTTTCATGATATGTATATTCTTCAATTTGACTGTATGTTTCATTTAGGGAAAACATGAAATTCGTATGACAATAATCGGATGCCTCTAAAATCGGCACTTTCGTTCCCTTTTTAACTTTTCAGATTTGCCTACTCCGTTCATGTCATCTCTATTTATAATTTATTTTTCTACCAGTTCAATATGCTATTATATGCACTCATTTATTTAGGCATCTACATTTTCAGCCTGAAGATTTCTGGTTCAGTGCACCAAGAAAGGGGATCATGGTCTTTGCTTTACCAGGAGAGCCTGGTCTCACTGAATTGGCTGGTGATTTTAAAGTCCACTTCAATGACCGTCAAGGAGATTTCTACTGGTAGGTGTTTAACCTGACTTTATTGCCAAAAATGTATTTGATTTTTTTTTTCTTCTTAGTATACTTTAGGGATTTTTAATTAGATTTAACCTTAATTTGCTGTTTTGTTTTCATTGCTAATTAAACAAGTTTGAATTATCATTGATAAAGTCATCGATTTTAGCTTCATGCTATGGATATGTGGAATAGCTAACATTAAGACAAAGCACGGACAGTCCAAATTGGTATCGGTGCCATATACTTCCACGTTAACACGTCGTGGACACATGGACCCACAATAATAGGTGGTTTATCCATATTGTGTCTGTATCGTGTTGTGTACGCTTCATGTGCATGCAACTTAACATTATGCTATCAATTTAAAAGATAATTTGATTCCATGACATCAAATTGCTTATGCTGATTACTCTTTAGACAGTGTCAGCGAGGAACTGCAGCTAATTCAATTTCAGGGATCTCTTTACACAAAATCGATTTATAAGCATATTTGACCGTGATGAAGATCACATTCTTGCTTAGTACTGTGCTGCCCATGATAGTTAAAATGAATAGCATGCCTTCAGTAGTTTGTCAAGGGCCAAAAAGAGGTGAAATGTTTTTAGAGTAATATTTTAGAAAAAGTTGATCCTCCTAAGATTTATCGAACAGTTACCAACTAAACCTGCAGTTAATATCGGGTGCCTGTAATGTATTTCCATTTGCAGTGTGGTATTATGTACTGTTTCTTTCTTCTTGCAATATCAGCTGCCTTCACTTATGTGAGATTTTTGAATTATGAGACTGAATTGTTCCTTTGTCCAGTTGGTTGAATACAACAATGATGGAAAATAGGATGATCTTGAACACCTCTGACCTCGATGGTTTCGATAAGGTATGTCACTGAGGCTCTGACAACAAAGATTTATAGAGTTGGAGAGCTACTGCTGCTCAAATTTTGTTGCTTTGTTGCACTCTTTCTCCCCAATGTTGAAGTTGAATGAATCTTCTCCTGCAGAGAAAATTACCATCTCCAGGATTCCAAGTGGAGGTTGTGCTAGTAGACTATGATGGTTCTCTCCCTGCAAGGGCTCCAAGACCAACTACCAACACAGAGTCCAACGAGGACTCGGCTGCTGCTGCTGCTACTGCTACTGCTACTGCCACAAGAGAAAGTAACGCACCTGTTAATCAAAAGGAGTCTGGGAGCACAGATAAGGATGATGTCTTCTCTGACAGTGATAGCGAATCCACAAAGGATAAGCAAGCTAAGATGGCTGGTGGTGCGGATGGAGCGTCTAAAAGAGGCGAACCCTCCGCCACAAAAGCATCAAAAGAAGAAGCGTCAAGCCTCACAAATAACGTGGAACAACTTTCCTTGAAGAAGGAAGGGGATTCAAAGGGCCCAAATGCCACCGAACTGAGAAGTGAAGAGAAGACTAAGAGCTCCTTGTCAATGGGGGCCCCTGACCTGGAATCATCAAGTATGAGCGAGTTCAAAGCAATTGCTGCAGATGCTTCAGTCTTTTCATTTGGTGATGAAGATGACTATGAAAGCGAGTAACCAAAGCCTGACTGAGATTTTTATCACTTTGTAAATATATAACTGTACCATATCCCGAGTAGCATGACACACAATAATAATGATGGGGGAAAACTCTATTCACTTTGGAGTATTATTTGATTTATTTTTGCTTATTCAGATGTTAAATTTGAACTCTATAAATCCTTCATAGTTATTACTTTGGGTTCATATAAATACATGCCAAGATGGTTGCAGACCAAATATTCTGCTGAATCACTTTGAGGCTTAAAGTTCTTCTGGCATCTATCAGTGAGTTTTCCCATCTAAGTGAAGCACCATTTCGAAGCAGGTTATATTGCACTTACATCTCTATATTCAGCTGGAACCCCCGTCCATTTTGATGATATATTCTTTGAGAGAAAAAGGTATGATCAAGGAGATCTCAGCCAGTAACTTTTTTGAGGGAAATTTCTGTAATTGCTCTTGGATTTGATTAAAGCAAACGTTTGAAGTTGTTGCTTTCGTAAACCACCAAAAATCTGGACAAGTTTGCTAGGCACATGCCTCTCAACTAGTCAACTAGTGTCTAAGTGAAAAAGGTGTACATATCTTGACGTTACTACCAAAATACAGCAAAATAGCGACAAAATTTTATTGTTGACTATCGTCGCTATTACTGTGGCGACGATTTTTTGACATTAGACGATGGCTGAAGACTTGACTTTCAACATAAAAACTAGGAATAGTCCCGATAACCTCCGCCAAGCAGGGTTAGTCCAGGGCAGCCAGGACGACTGTCCAGGGTCCAAGGATCCGGAGGGCCCAAAAAATCACTTTAAATATAAATATATAAATATTTTTTGAATCTAAAATAGACCTAGTATATTTCATTGGCCCCATTTAACACCAAACAGTTATGGTATAGTGGTTACTATGTTAGGCTTGCATAAATAAGGTCATTTTGTTCAATTCTTTGTGATGATAGTTTTTTTTTTTTTTAATTTTTTTTTCTTTTTCTTTTCACTTATGTGTGGGGGCCCCAATTTGAAAGTTCGCTTTGGACCCCATGAGCTCAGGGCCGACCCTGCCGCCAAGGCTCCACTCTCTCCCATGAATAAGTAAGGCTTCGTTAGCTTAGGCTCGGATGGGGATAAGGAGTAAAAATTGACCAACGTTCTGTCAGACAATGGATATGGATTAGCACTGTGAATATGTAGAGCCAAGGCTTGAATTTTAGTATCGACTACTGGTTACCAAAACAAAAGATCGAACCTTGTTTGCTGATTCACTTGCTCGGCCATTGATCGACACATTGCTATTTTTCTTCACCTGAGCTGCAGTCCACCTTAGACAACTAATAGCTTCGTCCTTGCTCTAGTGTCAGTATGGTTGGAAGTGTAAGATTTCTGTATTTAGTCCTACATTGTATATGTGGTGAGAGTTCGATTGATATATAACTGAGTGTTTAGTCTAATATGAATATTTGAATCAACCATTTTGACAAGTTGAACCAAATAATATGTACAAATGGCTGATACATATGTCATGTCTTGATAGACAACCTCCATATTCATATCTTCTCCTCTAAGGAATAATGGACAGATAATTCTTTGTTTCATAATCCTAGAATTAGATTGGTGGACATATATTGAAAATGATTCATTTATTCTATTTTTAAAGATACTGCACAATTCTTTTATTCAAGTTTTTTTTTTTTTTTTTTTTTTTGCGATGTCCGACGATATACACGAAATTTTGTGCACGCTGCATTGCATGCATGTTGACATAGCTTTATTTATTAGTTCCAAAAAAAGTGCATCTACTTTTGTGATAACAAATTAACAATTACTGCAGAAATAAGATGATAGGAAAATTTAATTCCTCCTTATTTGTCTATAAATCCTGTAAAATTGTTGCCACATTAAATTTAGTTTCAAACAAATTACAAACATTATTTCTCAATTTAGTTTAAAAAATATATGGTTTTGTCTACATCATAAGATTCTATATTAAAAACAATTCAATGAACTCATATTTCTCATTAAAAAAAAGCTAATTATCATTTTCATCCTGAATTTTATATAAGCTTAGTAGGGTTTAAGTTCTGACATATCCAATTAAAAATTTTGGACCCTAAAGGGACTGTTTGTTCAACTTTTAGAGACTTGGAAATAAGTTTTTGATTTCTTATCCATGTTTATTCATGTTTATGTTTGGTAAGTATTTGTTGAGAATTGGAAGAAAATATGGGGCCCACATACCTATGAATGCAAAATCCAAGCCTCCTTTAATATTTTTGTTTCTTGGTAACGTTGGTTGGGTGAATTAATTACGATTTTTTTTTTGATGTTAACACCCTCGATGACACCAATTAAATTTAGATAATGATAACACAATGAAATTAATGAAAGACTATTTATAAAAAATTAAACAAATTAAAAGTCTTATTCATATCTGAATCAAACATGGAATTGAAAATTTTAAAATTTTTGGACTACATATTCCCTGTCCTAACCAAACATAGGTATAGAAATGTTGAGTTCCTTTTCCATGGAAAAGAAATGAAAAGTTGATTTCTAGGTTCATCCATACTTGAAAACATGAGGACGGGTAATAAATAATAGATGCCGGAAAGGATGGTATAATGAAAAAAATATATATATATATCATCGGCACTTTTCAATTGGATATGTCAGAACTTAAACTCTAAAATGTTATAAAATAAAGTTCTAAATGCTAATTATCCCTAAAAAAATGTATTAAAAAAGTTGCATACACCTACAGTCAACAGCTACTAATCAACAATGTGTCACTATTAAAAAGTTGGTTTATTTTTTTCTTTTTTCATTACTTGAGCAGTAGAACGCACTTGGTCCTACGCTTCCTAAGTGACGAGCATTTTCTTTCTTTTTTTAATATTTAAGATAAGAAGAAGAAGAAATTGCGTATTATTTTGGAAATAAATGGAACATTCATTGCATTCTATATTTACTTTTTTAATTAAATAAGAAATTCTTGGTGCGGAAGAGAACACCGTGGCACCTGCAGAGCACGTGCCAATGGGACCCGCACGTGAGGACGGGCAGCGACCACGTGCTTCCCACGTGGCTGGGTGACTCGTGAAGAGCCCAAGTGAAGGATCAATACCTGTCACTGAGCCCATTAAAGCATCGAAATGTCCAAATAAATCGATGGGTAGACCCTTATTATCAATTACCCGAATAAAACTCGAAACATAAAATATTTGCGTGTTAGAATTAGTACATAAATTTTAAGCGTGTGAAATTTTAAACATATTATGTACAAATTATTAAAAAAATTGACCAAAAAAACGTGATAAAAATTTGTTTAATTAATCAAATTTGACAATATATTTAAGAATGTGAAGTTTATAACCTCAATATTTCCATTTTGTTAATATTTGACCGAATTTTTTAACTTATTTTATTTGCATTGAGCGGATATATACTCGTAATTTTGTCGTCCTAAATTTTCTCCGTTTGCCGAATTACTAAGAAGGGGGAGACCATAGTTGAAACCGATCAGCCATATGTCACCCTTCTATTGGTCAGAGTAAAACTAATGTCGCCAGCTTCTTTACTAACGTAGGCAAATAAAATTTGACAAATCAGGATCGGACACGTGGTTTTCGATTTCAGATCACCCTGTGATATGTTAGAAACACGGAGAATGGTCATTTCTAGGTCAAAATACACAGAAAATGTCATTCTCCGTGTAAAAATACACGGAGAATGATATTCTCCGTGTATTTTGACACAGAGAATGATCATTCTCCGTGTTAGATACACGGAGAATGGCCATTTACGGGTCAAAATACAAGGAGAATGTCATTCTCCGTGTTAAATTACACGGAGAATGACATTCTCCGTGTAATTTAACACGGAGAATGATCTTCTCCGTGTGTTTTAACACGGAGAATGGTCATTTCTAGGTCAAAATACACAGAAAGGGCATTCTCCGTGTGTATTAACACGGAGAATGATCATTCTCCGTGTATTTTGACACGGATAATGACATTCCGCTTCAGTTACATTCACAGGACTACATCTCATGAGCAAAACAAAAGGTTTTTCATCTCTTCATCAGGGCAAGAAGTAGAGGATTACATTTGATGTCCAAAAGGAGTGAAACATAAAGCTAAAGACAGATAGAAATACCAAGACAAAATACAGACATTTATGGAAACCCGCGGACCCTAGCTGTGTCGAGGCATATACCATTCCCTCAACCATTTCGCATATGAAGGATGTATTTGATTAAGGTCCTCGGCCGGGGCTGGTCGGTCAGAACTCCCAGTGCTACTACCCTCAGACTTGGGCTCCTCCTTCACAGCAGCTTCAATCTTTGGAGTAATTCCTTCCCCGATCAGCGCCAATTCTTCTTTTACCTCAATTTTTGGTATCACCTCCTCCTTAACGAACGATGACTCTTGTTTGATGAAAGAAGGCAGCATCTCCTCCTTCACCACCGCCGAGGACACTGCCGCAGGAGGAGAGTCACTCGGCGCAGCCCCTTTGCCCTTCGCGGATCTCTTGGCGACCTTGGGAGACATGGTTCTTAAAGAAAGAAGACGAAGAGTTTTCTGAAAAATTCAAAGAGAAGGGAATAATAAAATTTCTCTCTCCTTTATGGCCTATTTATAGGCACGGGCCACTTCCTATGCGCTCACTTGTTGTATGCGTCCATGCGCCCATTGCGTTGTATGCACCCACAATGGCCTATGCGTCCACGTGAAGAATCAGCTTCCTGCACACTATGCTAACACACTATGTTAATACACAGAATGTCATTTTCCGTGTGTTTTAACACGGAGAATGGTCATTCTCCGTGTTAGATACACGGAGAATGGTCATTTCTAGGTCAAAACACACAGAAAATGTCATTCTTCGTGTATTTTAACACGAAGAATGAGCATTCTCCGTTTACTTTGACACGGAGAATGATCATTCTCGTCAAAATACACGGAGAATGGTCATTTCTAGGTCAAAATAAACAGAAAATGTCATTCTCCGTATATTTTAACACGAAGAATGACATTATCCGTGTGTATTAACACGGAGAATGATCATTCTCCGTGTCAAAATACACGGAGAATGACATTCTCCGTGTCAAAAACACACGGAGAATGGCCATTTCTAGGTCAAAATACAAAGAAAATGTCATTCTCCGTATATTTTAACACGGAGAATAACATTCTCCTTGTATTTTAACACACGGAGAATGACATTATCCTTGGTTGAATAGCGGAGAATGGCCATTTCTAGGTCAAAATACACGAAAAATGACATTATAGGTTTGCATTAACACGGAGAATGACATTCTCAGTGCATTTTAACACAGAATCAAACAACAGAACTTTAACAAAACAGATTTACATATAGAACAATGTAATTAGTCGAAAAATTGAGTTTCATTACAAAGGACAACGAATACATTACAAAAGAAACCTGACAGACAGAATATATATAAGGAATTTCTTAGCCAATTTACATTGTTATTTACATTGTCATTTTCTTTTATGATACAAAAGGAATTGCACAGTCACTCCTAAGCAAAAGCTTAGCCAAAGTTAACCTGCTCTTTACAATAATATTGTGAACTATTTTGTTTGTTTTCTTTTGTAAATCAAATGAAGCTTTCGACAAGTTTTCAATATAATATACAACGTACAGCAGGCAGCTGGGTGATAGTTGCTGTGGGCAATCTTTACAAATCTTGAGCTCTGTTCTTTCATATTCCTGAATTGCCGAGTTTTTCTCCCTCATCAATACAATCTTCTTTATTACAATCGGCTCGATTTTACTCTTCATATATTTTGCATCCTTGATTCCCTTAGCGCCCGTATTTTTTCGCAAGGAGTTATAGTGTGTCCAAACATAGAAGCTGAAGTTGAATGACAGCAGTGTATAGTGTTTATTTTCTTCACGGAAGAGTGGCACGAATAGCCATTCGTTGTCATCCTCTAACTCCATGATAAAATCTTCTATTTCAGGTTTGAAATTGTAAATGGCTCCAGCTGCTGGTTTGTCTACATCGACAAACTGAACAGTACGCTGTTTTCCAGAAAACAAAAAAAAAACAAAAAATAATATCATGAGTTAGTTTTTTTACAACCCTATTAGTAGGTGTACACATTAATATTTATTTTTCAGTTTTGATTCTTACCAATGAATGGGGCATCATGATTGCAGACCATTTACATTGTGCACCCTGCGAGCTTGAATGAATGGTACGTCTTGTATCGGCTTGTATTTCGTTCATAATCTTTATCATGAAGTTCATAACATTAGCCTCTATTTCTTTCCCATTTAATATGTCTTGTACTTCTTTAGCATTTAATAACAAGGTAACATCATTGTTTCTTCTTCTTATTTTACAATCTTCTGGAGCAGTTGGAAAGTATTCGTATACATTATCACTGCACATAAATTTAGTTTCGATTATGTTAATAATATAGTCTAATGATATAATTGAAAAAAAAGTAACTCCAATAGAGAGAATGATCATTCTCCGTTATGAATTGGACGAAGAATGACCATTCTTCGTTAAAATACACGAAGAATAATCATTATCCGTTATGAATTGGACGAAGAATGACCATTCTCCATTATGAATTGGACGGAGAATGACCATTCTCCGTCCAAATTACACGGAGAATGACCATTCTCCGTTATGAATAGGATGCAGAATGACAATTCTCCGTCCAAATTACACGGAGAATGACCATTCTCCGTTTTAAATGGGACGGAGAATGATCATTCTCCGTTCAAATGACACGGAGAATGATCATTCTCCGTTGTGAATTGTACAGAAATTGGTTCAAGTTTAGAATACTTACGTTAGAGACATCCTTCTTGGATATACGATGCTCCTGTATAGATCCTTCAGCTCATTGTCTGCTTGCTTCCAAAGTCTGAGTTTTGGACATTGCATCAGCATTTTTCCCTCTTTCACTAGCTTGGCTGTTTCAGGAGATTCTTCTTCAAGTTCTTCAGTTACTGACATCTTCTTTTTATCTTCTACCTTCTCGGGACTGGAAGGAGCTTTTCTTTTTCCACCAGCAGCTACATTCTTATCGGGACTGGAAGGAGCTTTTCTTTTCCCACCAGCAGCTACATTCTTACTTGTTGTAGCATCGGCTGTTTTCTTCTTTCCCAAGGTGGTAAAATCATCATCCGCTAGAGCATTTGATTATTTTTTAATCCCTCCTGGTTCTCTTGCTCTTGTGTGATGTTTTTCAGGAACTGCTTGAGTCTTCCCAAGCTGCAATGCTGTAGCCATTGTTTCGAGGTTAACAATTGTATCGTTCTTCTTTTTGACTTTGTCATTCAATGATACAACTTCCTCTAGAAGTTTGTTGTTATCATTAACGAGCTTTTCATTCTCCTTTCTGAGATTCTCTGTTATTTTTACTGATATAAAACAAACAACAACAAGAGGTATGATGTCAATATTATATAATCTTCTTTTTAAAAATAATGAAAAATATTATTATCCCTTTACTTTAATCCGAAGAATGTCCATTCTCCATGTCAAAGTAAACGGAGAATGATCATTCTCTGTTAGACTTACAAGGAGAAAGGGCATTCTCCGTGTAATTTATACGGAGAATGGACATTCTCCGTATAACTTAAACGGAGAATGACTATTCTCCGTGTTAAGATACACGGAGAATGACCATTCTCCGTGTCAAAAATATACGGATAATGTCATTTCTAGGTCAAAATACAATGAGAATGTCATTCTCCGTGTTAAGATACACGGAGAATGACCATTCTCCGTGTCAAAAATACACGGAGAATGTCATTTCTAGGTCAAAATACAAGAAGAATGTCATTCTCCGTGTATTTTAACACGGAGAATGATCATTCTCCGTGTATTTTAACACGGTCTTCGTGTCAAAAAACACACGGAGAATGGCCATTTCTAGGTCAAAATACAGAGAATGTCATTCTCCGTGTCAAAAAACACACGGAGAATGGCCATTTCTAGCTCAAAATACAGAGAATGTCATTCTCCGTGTTAAAATACACGGAGAATGACTTCTCCTTGTATTTTAACACGGAGAATGACATTCTCCTTGGTTGAATAGCGGAGAATGATCATTCTCCGTGTATTTAACACGGAGAATGACATTCTCCTTGGTTGAATAGCGGAGAATGATCATTCTCCGTGTCAAAATACACGGAGAATGACATTCTAAGTGTGTATTAACACGGAGAATGACATTCTTCGTATATTTTAACACGAAGAATAACATTATCCGTGTTAGAAACACGGAGAATGATCATTTCTAGGTCAAAACACACAGAATACGTCATTCTCCGCGTATTTTAACACGGAGAATGTCATTCTCCGTTTACTTTGACACGGAGAATGGTCATTCTCCGTGTTAGATACATAATTACAACTTAAAAATTTGAAAAAATAGAATATTTTACCTTTTAGAAGTAGCTCCTCAACACGTTGACGAAGCTTCTCATTATCAGCAATAAGCTCTAATTTCTGCTTTCTCAGGGAGTCTAGTTCCTGTTCCGACCCCTCTGCCTCTAGTTCTTCAACTCTTCTACGGAGTTTCTCATTATCAGCAATAAGGAGAGATTTCTCGTTCCTTATAGAGTCTAACTCCTTTTCCAAGCCATCATTAACGAGCTCCACAGCACGTTGTTGGGCTACATCTGCCTCTAGTTTTTGGGCTCTTTCGTGGAGTTGCTCATTCTCAGCGATAAGCTGAGATTTCTCCTCCAAGACACGCAACATATCTTCATTCTCAGCTGTGTTTATTGCTGGTGCTTGGGCTTCAGTTTGTGGTTCTTCTTCATCAACAGCATTATCTCCACCTTCTATACAATGCTGCTCTGCTGGGACTTCTACTTCTTCAACAGTCACTGTAACAAAATCTTTGAATATCAATTCCGAATTCGTTTAAGCCCCTTGATAGTCATTTTTGAGGAATATCGAGATTCTATTTCCATCCCATGTATAGAATCTCGGGTATGCACTTATTGGTTTGCACTTCCTTTCTAACAGTTGACTGTGCTCTGCAAACCAATACAAGAAATATATCGTACAACCTTTAATCTTCTTGTACGATATCTCAATATCCCCATCTTCAGTTTTTGTAACAGCCCTCTTTATGCTGTCCATGACGTACGCCAAAATAATACGTGGCCAACAGATACTTTTTATAACATCTATGCTCTCTACCAGAGCGAAGAACTTGTACGGCAAGTTCGACCCACCAATTCTGGTGAAGAATGCTGTTTGGCACAAGTTGAATACTATTAACTTGGCCAACTCATCATGTCTTGCATTTCTGTCTCCCAACAGCTCTAAGAACCTTTTTCTAACTTCTACATTTGAGACTTCTGCATTTTTTCCCTTGGAATTTGTCAGCAATCTTTTGAAGTGTTCTGTACACATGCTGAATGAGTCTGCTGGTAGGGGGTCTTCTGTTTTTCAGTGATAATTTTTAGATATTTCTCATCAACTTCACTGTCATCATTCATTGGCAGACCGAAAATGGTTGCCATCTCATCAGCAGTTGGTGCTACCTTGACACTGTTGCTCAATTAGAAATATCCAGTGCCATCTTCTTCCAAGTAAGTCCCTATCAGGTTCTCCAGACCTTTTGTGACTTTAGATAGTTCTGCCTTTTTGACCTTGGATTTATAGAATACATCTACGAAATTGTAGAATCCAATATTCTTCAAGGATTCAATAACTGCATCAGGCAAATGGCCACACTTTTCTTTCACCTCATCCATAAGAGAGAGTATTGGGGTGAATGTTGCACGGAAAACTCTTTCTTCTTTGTTCCTGACAGTTTTTTTTTCCTAAAAAAACAACAATTAGGTTTACGTCAACATTCTTCTTTATTATAACACGGAGAATGACCATTCTCCGCTATTCAACCACGGAGAATGATCATTCTTCGTGTCAAAACACACGGAGAATAACCATTCTCCGTGTATTTTAACACGGAGAATAACATTTTTCGTGTTAAAAACACGGAGAATGCTCATTTCTAGATCAAAATACACAGAAAATGTCATTCTTCGTGTGTTTTAACACGGAGAATGGTCATTCTTCGTGTTAGATACACGGAGAATGGCCATTTCTAGGTCAAATACAAGGGAGAACGCCATTCTCCGTGTAAAAATACACGAAAAATGGCAAAATACAAAAAAATGTCATTTCTAGGTCAAAATACAAAAAATGTCATTCTTCGTGTAAAAATACACGAAAAATGGCCATTTATAGGTCAAAATACACGGAGAATGACATTCTATGTGTGTATTTTAGCATGGAGAATGACATTCTCCGTGTTAGGTGCACGGAGAATTGCCATTTCTAGGTCAAAATACACAAAAAAGTCATTCTTCGTGTTAAAATATACGGAGAATGGTCATTTCTAGGTCAAAACACACAGAGAATGACATTCAAGGTTTGCATTAACACGGAGAATGACATTTTTCGTGCATTTTAACACGGAGAATAACATTCTCCGTATTAGAAACACGGAGAATGGTCATTTCTAGGACAAAATACACAGAAAATGTCATTCTTCGTGTATTTTAACACTGAGAATGAGCATTCTCCGTTTACTTTGATACGGAGAATGGTCATTCTCCGTGTTAATACACGGAGAATGGCCATTTCTAGGTCAAAATACAAGGAGAATGCCATTCTCCGTGTATTTTAACACGGAGAATAACATTTTCCGTGTTAGAAACACGGAGAATGCTCTTTTCTAGGACAAAATACACGGAGAATGACATTCTCCGTGTATTTTAACACAGAGAATAACATTTTCCATGTTAGAAACACGGAGAATGCTCATTTCTAGGTCAAAATACACAGAAAATGTCATTCTCCGTGTGTTTTAACATGGAGAATGATCATTTTCCGTGTTAGATATACGGAGAATGGCCATTTCTAGGTCAAAATACAAGGGAGAACGACATTCTCCGTGTATTTTAATACGAAAAATATAATTCTCCGTGTTAGAAACACGGAGAATGTTCATTTCTATATCAAAATACACAGAAAAATGTCATTCTCCGTGTGTTTTAACACGGAGAATTGTCATTCTCCGTGTTAGATACACGGAGAATGACCATTTCTAGGTCAAAATACAAGGATAACGCCATTCTCCGTACATTTTAATACGGAGAATGGCCATTTCTAGGTCAAAATACACAGAAAGGACATTCTCCGTGTATTTTATAGACGGAGAATGATCATTCTCATTTTCCGCGTCAATATAAACGGAGAATGAACATGACTCAAAGTTTTACCTTTTTTTTTCCTTCTTCTTGATCTTCTTCTTCTCCTGCTACTTCTTGTTCTTGTTGTTCTTGTTGTTCTCCGTGTTCTTGTTCTTCTACTTCTTCTTGCACTTCTTTTTCTTTTGTAGCTTTTCGTTTACGAGCAATCCTTTTAACTTTCACCCCTTCTTTCTTTTGTTTTTCAACATCTACTTCTTCTCCGTCTTTTCTAACTCGGTCTACATCCATTGATGATGATTGCGACATTGTGTGAAACTTACGAATGGAGATTCGCTGGCGCTTTCTTGTAGGATTTTTTTAAGATTTTTGGAGGAGATGACCTAAAATCGAAAGCGAACAGAGTATGGAAGAGGAGGGAGCGATCGAAATGTTTTTTTGAAGAGTTGCTGGGTTTGTATGTAATTCTCCCTCTTCTGGAATCGAACCGTTTTTCTGAAGAGTTGCTGGGTTTGTGGATATTCTTAATAAATTAGAAGGGCAAAAAGGTCATGCCGTCCCCTTTTATAAATTTTTTAGATAATGCTGGGCACGCGATGAAAGTTTCTTTTGCGGTGGGTTTTTCATAAAACTTTTTAAATTTTTGGACATTTCATAAATTTTTCCTTTAAAAAATTACTAAATTTATCTACTAAGCAAATAATGACCCATATAAATAGATAGATCACAACCAAATATTAAAACTTAACAAAAAGTAATAATTCAAAATTGATACCAGCTTAACAATTGTGAGGAACGTGGAAAACAAAAGTAATTTGTAACAAAAGATGTTGGACTTAGAACAAATTTGGAAAATAGAAAAATTCGAATGATTTTTTCACATCATTAACTAATTTTTTTTTTAATATCAATGAAATATGTTGTTTAATTAATTCATATATATTTATGGAAGGAAATTGAAAGTAGGCCTTAAAAGAAACAAGGTGTACTAGTTTATGTATTGCAATTCGATCACCTCTATATTAACATACCAAGCACACTAGATTTATTTATTAATTTATTTATTTTGACGATGGTTGTCGTAACGGTCGGAACTTTTAGTGTATAGTGTATATTGTATACCTTTGGACTCGTTACCTTCCAACTTCCACTATAAATGAAAAGAATAATATGCTCCCATGGTTCGATTCACTGAGCTTCCGTCACTCCGCCAGCGCTTTTATGCATCTCTCAGCTGACTACAAGAGTCAGTACTTGGGTTCGAACAAACAGACTAGGTAGGCCGTTCGAAGTGCATGCAAATCTAATGGGACGGGGACAACTCTCTCTCTCTCTCTCTCTCTCTCTCTCTATATATATATATATATATATATATATATATATATATAGAGAGAGAGAGAGAGAGAGAGAGAAGGGCGGATCGAGAGTCTCACCTGCGGAATCCCGTGGGAGTCCTGTCGCCCCTCAATCGTTGGATCGAGCGGGCGCCCACGCGCGCATGGACCCTCCGATCCGATGGTACGGACAGTACATCCCACTTGCGTGAACAAATTTGTCCCGCTCTTTGGGCTCGTAACAACCATATCATATTCAATATTATTGACAGTACCTATTGGAGTATTACCCGGCCCCTCGTAGATACGATTATTTATCTCCTTTCATATGTGTCAGACTACTGCAACTAATCGGATCCTCGTCTCGTTGTACCACTTAGATTTTCCTCCCTTGTTAATTTTTAACTTCTTCAATCACCACATGAACGTATCGAATATTTATCAATGTTGAGGGGATTTCAACCTACTAAATTAATCCTAAATCTTTCATGTTACGAGATTTGTTAGCAGCTATGTTTCAACTATTACGTGACTAGCAGGTGAAGACCAGGACCGGCCCTGAGCTCATGGAGGTCCAATATGAACTTTTAAAATGAGATCCACATACATAATGTAAAATAAATTAAGAAACTAAAAGTAAAAAAAAATTGTTACAACCAAGAATTGAACTAAAGACCTTTAACATGATAACCACTATACCATAATTATTTTGTGTTAAAAATAGCTCATAGTACATACTAGTTCTATTCTATATATAATCGTGTTTGTCCCTTTATTCTTAGGGCCCTAGGGCACTGAGCGGTCGTTCGGTCTGTCCTAGGCCAAGGTCGACCATGGTAAAGATGTATCGCATTTGGATGAGTTTGAAGATGCAGTTACTGCGCTTACAATACCATACATAATAGTTCTTGCTGATGTGCAGTGAACAAAAAAAAAAAGTTTCAAGAAAGAGTGATCCTCGATGCATACTCCTTATATCAGCATCAAGTTACTTTTCTATACTCTTGTGGGAATAAATTATCCCAGATTTCATTTAGCATAGTTAAGAAATAACAAGTTTCGAATAATATACAAATTAATTTAAGTGTCTCTCTACATATTCTACTATATAATGCGACTTCTAAACACCGCAAAAATAAACCATCTAAGTTGTATGTATATCATCAATTATTTAATTTAAAAAATAAATAAATTATAATTTTGAACTTTTTTTTATTTTTTCTACATAATCGAATACCCTCTTTTCTATCTTTCTTCCGCGTAACCGAATACCTCCTTTTTTTTATTTATATATATCCATAAAAAATTATAATCAACTTTCCCTGAATCCTAATTAAAATATAAATATATATATAATAAATTTAAATTTAAATATTTAAATATTTAAATTATATTTTGATAATATTAGAGTAAAAAAAAAAAATTTACGTGCAACAACACGTGCTTTTACTAGTAACATAATAATGAGAGAGGGACGCCGATAATGAAGGAGTACTGTAGCTGTCACAGTGTTATGTAATAATCATTTATTTATATATATATATATATATATATATATATATATATATATATATATATATATTTATATTGTTCATCACATTTTATATATGCTGCGTCACCCTATCTATCAATCAACCATCAACCGATAAAATAGTTTGTTTTCACACACACAATGAGGACTCCATTGACAGCCAGGGAATTAATTAGTATCGCCATCACTTCTTAAGAACTGTCCAGCTAATATTAAGTCATCAATTATGATCGAGCAGTACCATCAACTAATTAACCACATGAAAAATATAAGAGAAAATTTGAGTGACACCATATTTAATTTATCCATATTTAAGTGCATCCCACACAATTACAAAAATGCAGGAGATCCTTCACTTTTGACAGAAATCGTATATTGCTAACGGTCAACGTCTTTGACCATCTTTTTTGGACAAAAATACCCTCGTTGTCTTCTTCCATTTCCTATGTCCCTAACCTCCCCCCCCCCCCCCCCCCCCCCCGACCACTCCCCCATCGCTACCGACGGAAGCCCCCCTCCCCGCCGCTGCCACCGTCTGCCCCGTCGAGACACCCCGTCCCGCTCACCCCTCCGTCCCTCCGCGCCCCCCTCCGCCCCCTGCTGCTGCAGACGGCGAGCCCCCCCTCCGCCGCTCCGTGACCCCCCCCCCCCTGCAGCGCCGCCCCTCTACCCCTCCGCGACCCCCCCCCCCCCCCCCCCCCCCGCAGCGCCGCCCCTCTACCCCTCCGCGACCCCCCCCCCCCCTTCCGCACCGCCGCCCTTCCCCGCCCCCATCCCGCAGCGCCGCCCCTCCGAGACCCCCCCTCCCGCAGCGCCGCCCCTCCACGCCCCCCTCCGTGACCCCCTCCGGCCCCCCTCCCGCCGTGCCGCCCCTCCGCGCCCCCCTCTGCCCCGCGGGTGGAGGAGGGGGGGGGGGCAGCAATGGCCGCTGCGGGCTGCTGCTGCCGCTGGCTGTGGGGGGAGCGGAGGCACGACGTTGGGGGGGGGGGGGCAGCCAAGGGAGGGCACGGGAGGAAAGAGAGAGTGGTGGGACTCCGGCTGCCACGGCGGTGGGGGGAGCGGAGGCGCACAACGGGGAGGAGGCAGCAAAAGGGGTGACACGGGGAAGAAGACGAGGGTATTTTCGTCAAAAAAATTGCTCAAAACATTGACCGTCAGCGATAGACGGTTTCTGTCAAAAGTGGAGGGTGTCCTGCATTCTTATAATTGTGTGGGTTGCACCTTAAATATGGGTAAATTACGTGGGGGTGTCACTCAAATTTTCTCAAAATATAATGACTAATGCTACGGGACACACTTTTTTTTAACACTCCATATTCATATTGATATAAATTATTGGATGCCAATTATTACCTGCATATTTGAAGGTCTTTTTTGACATCCAATAATATACTGTTACATCGGTGTAGCTACAGAGTGTGTCAAAAAAAGTGTTCCCATAACATTATTGAAATATAATTTCATCCCTAAACACCAAAAATGTAATCAACATTAGAAGCTCTACTAATTAAAGTGTATACGGCTAGGGGTGAGCATTATTAGGTTTTGAACCGAAACTCCATATTTAGTTCGGTTTCAAAAAAAAAAAAAAAAAAATTGATTCGATTTCGATTTTGTAAATATTAAAAAAAATCGGTTTCGATTTTGAATTTCAGTCTATCGAATAAGGCTTGCACAATAATGTAAGATATTGAGTTGCTCCCACTTGTTTTACCATAATTTGATGTGCATCACATCGAATTATCATAATACATAAAATCTTCTACCTTTAGCAAAAGCCGTCTATGACAAACAATCAACTCCTTTGACCCCATTTAAGTGGGGTGCACTTTGAATTATGACCAAAATACCCTCAAATAAGTGGATGCAACTTGAATTATGATAAAATCAGTGTGGGTGCAACTCAAAAATTTTCTTCATATTTATGTAGGTCAAAGGAGTGGACTATTAGTCATTGACAATTTTTGTTAAGGTGGAATATTTCATGCATTATGGTAATTCGCTGAGGTACACCTTGAATTATGGTAAAATAAGTGGGAGACAACTCAAAATTTCTCATTATATAATTACCTTAAATTTTATACATAATATTTTATAATTAAAAATATGTATATTTTTTGTGTATTTTGAAAAAATAATTCTATGTATATGTTTTAAAGCTCAACTTTAATAATTTATAAATAGTCCAACTTTGGATCTAACTTTCAAATACAACAAACGTACGTATAAAAATTATATTTGTTAATATATAATTTAACCATAAACTTAACTTGGATTCGACTCATTAAACAATAAAAATAACCCAACCTAATCGACTACATGTGCGATTCGATAATTACGACTAATTTTAATTCGGTTTCTAAATTTTTTGAATTTTGATATATTCTGTTTTGACTACTTTAGATTCTGTTGAAACCGAATATACCGAACTCTCACCCCTTGCCACATCAAGGTTTGTTAGACAATGAAAAACATAGCACACAAGTCTAATGTAATTTGTGTTGAGTCACTTCAAAAAAATTACGAGGTCCCTATCATTCCATTAAAACTCTAAAGCGATGGCTAGTTCCGAGGGGGTACATGTTATATTCATTCTAAAACCTTCTTTGAAGCTCTAGTATGCTTTGATTAGTTAAAAAGCCTTTTGCAATAACTGTCTTATGGAAGTGGAGAAACTTGAAATTTTTTCATCTTTTTCTCCTCCAAATATATTCAATTTAAGCTCGTGGCTTGATCCTATGTTGTAAAGCTCACATAAATGGTGTTCATATCTGTATTGTGTTCATATCGATAGCTTTGTTCGTATTTGTACAATATAGGTGAGTACTTACCATACCGTATCCCTATATGTATCTTATATTCACACAACGTAGGTGACTTCCTATATATATGTGTGTGTGTGTCCACATTCGTGAAAAAAAAAAACGTGGTACTTAATTATACATGTCTTAAAATAATCATATTTCGTATCTGTATCTTGCCTTTGCCTATACTCATGCAACATAAGTGATGAGTACTTTGTACCTATATAGAAATGACCGCATATGTATCTTCTCCTTACCTACATTCATGCCTGTATTCGAGCAACATAGTTGGCTAGCCTTGATGAACTAAACTCCAAGGCCGATCCAATAATTCTCGAGACCTAGGGCGTGTTTGAAAGTGGGCCTCTTAAATGGGTAAATGAAAAACATCCGTTTTTCCTAAATAAATTTTATGGATTTTTTTTCGGATTTCAATTTTATCAATCAATTTAACAAATGAAATATTCTTAAAAAAAACAAAAAAAAAACGATGATAATTATCAATCAATTTAACAAATAAAATATTCTTAAAAAAAGATGATAAAAAGTAATTAATTGATTGACATTAGTGATATTTTTTCAAACAATCAAACAATGCAAATAAAAACAAGATCATTTAATTTGGAGACAAAAGTATAAAGTAACTGTTAGAATAATAAAATATAATTCAAAAAATAAGTAAATTAGTTGGTCTCGTGGTAATTGTTCACTCAATGCATTTCTTGATCTATGGTTCGAATAATGTTTTTGCCATTATACTTACTAAAATTTATTATGTAAAAGTGGGTGCATGTCTTCTTTTGGACTGCCTTCAAACTAAAATTATTACTACAAAGTACTCCTTAAGTGGGTCTACAGTTTGTTTGGGCCTTCTCATTGTAATGGTTGACTGGACTAGTAAGTAACCTTAGTCCAAATTTGAGGACCTTGCTTATTACGGAGTCTGGAGTAGTCGTCCAACTCGTCCACCCTCTAGCCGGACATGCTGAATGTAACAAAAGAGATTTGAACAAATTCTGATGATTTATTCATTAGAGGTAAGTCTAATTTACACACTTTACAAAGAATGCAAAATAGGAAAATATACAACGGTAACATTCTAAAGAGGAAAGACTCTTGGAAAGGAATGACAGCAACAGCTAGTCACAGTTATGTACAGTTGTCTTATTCTTGTCTTTAACACCCCCCCTCAAACTCAAGATGCTTTAGAAAACATATGGAGTTTGGATACTAGAAAATTGAACTGGGCCAAGGGGTGTGACTTTGTAAAAAAATCTGCAATTTGATCTTCTGAAGAAATGTACGGAAGGTGAATGGTTCCTTTTGTAAAATGATCCCTGATAAAATGACAGTCAACTTCAATGTGTTTGGTGCGCTCGTGAAAAACATCAATATGAGCTATTTGAATAGCACTCTTGCTGTCACAAAACAGAGGAGTAGATGATGAAAACTCAATACCCATGTCTTGAAGAAGCCAGCATAGCCAAATAATCTCTGATGTAGTGTGAGCGAGAGCTCTATATTCAGCTTCAGCACTTGAACGGGCAACTAATGTTTGCTTCTTGCTTTTCCAAGAAATGAAAGAATCACCAAGAAATATGCAAAACCCAGTGGTAGAACGGCGATCTGTGACATCTCCCGCCCAATCAGAATCAGAATAAGCACGAAGTGTAAGTTTGGAGGTAGAGGATAAGTGTAGTCCATGATACAGAGTCCCCTTCAAGTATCTCAAGATTCGAAGAACAGCTGCATAATGAGTACAACGAGGTGAAGACATAAATTGACTTACTATATGAACGGCATGACTAATGTCTGGTCTAGTGATAGTAAGATAATTAAGACTGCCTACAACCTGAAGGTATGTAGTAGGATCAGAGAGTAAGGCGTCGTCAGATGCATGAAACTTGACATTCAATTCAAGAGGAGTATCTGCAGTCTTAGTATCAGTTAAACATGCATGAAGAAGTATTTCAGATGCATACTTTACTTGAGAAAGAAAATAACCATTAGAAGAGTGATCAACCTCAATCCCAAGAAAGTAACGGAGAGTACCTAAATATTTCATCTCAAAATAGGTGCTCAAGTGTAACTTTAAAGCATGAATACCTTTTAAATCATTACCTGTAATTACCATATCATCTATGTATATGAAAAGAATAATAATGCCTTCCTTAGATGAGCGAAAGAACATAGCAGAATCATGTGTACTCTGGCTGAAACCATAGGTAATGATGGCAGTACAAAAATTTTCAAACCAAGCTCGAGGGGCTTGCTTGAGACCGTATAATGCACGACGAAGTTTACAAACCTGATGAGGAGAGTGTGGGAGACCGGGGGGTGGTTTCATATAAACTTTCTCTTGAAGGTCGCCATGAAGAAATGCATTTTTAACATCCATTTGATATAGTTTCCATTGACGAATAGAAGCAACAGCAATCAATGTTCGTATAGTGGTCATACGAGCAACATGGGCAAAAGTTTCTTCATAGTCAATACCATACTCTTAGGTAAAACCTTTTGCAACTAGATGGGCCTTATATCGGTCAATAGAACCATCAGACTTTGTCGTAATCTTGTAAATCCATTTACACCGTACTACAGATTTACCAGGAGGAAGATCTACAAGATCCCATGTATTAGTATCTTGTAGAGCAGTTAGCTCTTCTGTCATGGTTTGTTGCCAAAGTGGGTCAGAAGAGGCCTCACGATAGGTTGTTGGTTCATGAAGGGATAAAAGAGCAGACAAATAGCAGTGATAATCTATCAGATAAGCAGGTTGGTGTTTGTCACGAACAGGTCAGTTGAAATTGAGGGAACTAGATCAGTTTCTAGAGGGACGAGATCAACAATTATTGGATTGTTCTCTGGAGAGATAATATCAGGATTGTTTGATGGTGGTGCTATGGCAGGTTCAGTACATTGTGTAGGATGATTTTGTGGTGATGTTTGTTCAGAACTTTCAGGTGGTGAATCAATAAAAGGATCATGAAATTGAAGTGAGTCAGAGACATGTCTGATATTTTGGGAGTGAGTAAAAGGGTATCTTCTCCCAAAATATAACATACCAATAGACGTAAAGTTTTTTAGAAGATGGATCATAACATCTATAACCTTTTTGTTGAATACCGTAGCCTAAAAAAAATGCAATGGTCGTTTTCTTGCTGAGTTTATCCCGTTCTCTTTTGGGAAGAAGGACAAAACAAGTGGAGCCAAAGACTCGAAGTTCTGAGTAATCAAGAGGGGTCTGATAAAGGCGTTCAAAGAGGGATATCCCGTTAGTGACTATAGAAGGGATACGATTAATGATATAGGTAGAAGTGTGAACAGATTCTCCCCAAAAAGTACGGGAAACTAAGGATGAGAGAAGTAATGTACGAGCAATTTCTACAATATGACGGTGTTTTCGTTCTGCTAAACCGTTTTGTTCAGGTGTTTCAGTGCATGATAATTGAGGAAGGGTCCCTTGAGATTTCAAAAGGTCAAGAAAATATTTTTTTCTGCTACACCGTTTTGGGAGAAGTTAGTATCAAATCCTTGATCAGATAATTGTCCAACAGATATAAGATTCATTGAGAGTTTTGGTACAAGATAAACATCTGAAATAGTCAGGTTATTAGATGTTTGAATGGAGCCAATATGACTTGCATTAATAATAGTACCATCAGCAGTATGGATTATATGAGATGAGGAAAGAGGAGTTAAATTCGAAAAAATATTTGAATTATAAGTCATATGGTTTGATGCAGAAGAGTCAAGAAACCAAGTAGTAGAATATATACCTGAAGAGACTGATAATGCAGAGGCGGTCGTGGAGTTGTTACCAATTGAAAGAGCTTGTTGGATCATTTCTTGAATATCAGCAACAGATAGAGTACTATGTTCTACGGATGGTGGCGCAGAGGCTGCCATGGAAGGCGCAGAGGTTGCCATAGAAGTACTAGTAGATCTCTTTCTTTCTCGCATGTTTCTCAATGTCGGGGAAGTGCAATTGTTGACCATGTGTCCAAATTCTTTATAGTAGTTACATTGTACCTTTGATAAGTCACGGAAAAAGTTTTTGTTCGAATTTACCTTCCGAAAATTTGTGTTTTGGCGAGCAGAGGCAACAAAGACTGAGGTTTCTGTATTTGAAATAAGACCTTTACGAGTCTCCTTAGATATTAGTTCTGAGAGTGCAACATCAATTGTAGGAAGAGGTGTCCTGTGAAGAATGGATGATCTAATGGTTTCAAACTCATCGCGAAGAGCCATCAAAAGTTGAACCAATCTTGATTCTTCAAGAAATTTGAACCAAAGTGCACCATCAGATGTCCATTTTGGGTTCCATAATAGCCAATTGATCCCAAATAATAGACATCTCTGAGTAAAAATCTGAAATTGACTGATGCTTTTGTTGTTTCAATGAACGTATATCCTGTTCTAGCTTATATTTTTGAGCAAAATTGGTTTGGATATACCTATGTGCTAAAAAAATTCCAAGCTTCTTTTGTTGTTTCGAATCTAGCAAGTTGCATGCTAATTGATGGAATAACAGTATTCGCAATCCAAGTGAGAATTTTGTTATTGTTGATTTTCCAATCGGTAAATTTGGCATATTTTGCATCAGGATAAGTTTCACTACCGATAATGTATT
The DNA here is from genome assembly GCA_029216955.1 of Iris pallida. Taxonomy (NCBI): domain Eukaryota; kingdom Viridiplantae; phylum Streptophyta; class Magnoliopsida; order Asparagales; family Iridaceae; genus Iris; species Iris pallida. The sequence continues at coordinate 14,686,400 of JANAVB010045020.1, forward strand.
TCCATAAACCCTTTCCTTTTAGAAAACTTCGCATAAGAAAAGACCAATGACTATAGTTGTTGCCTTCCAGTTTAATAGAAATTGGCTGTACCGATGTGTGTTCAGATGCCATTTCCTGAGATTGTGTAATCAGGTTACGTCGATGGCGTGAGAGAGGAGGTCGTTGACTCGTCCGGGGAGGAAGACGACAGGGCATACGACGTCGGTACGGAGGTCCTGGGTGCTGCTGATGTCGGGGGGCTCGACGATGACGTCGTAGACGAGGCCGGAGACGATAGCGATGTAGGTGAGGAGGAGGAGAGGACCAAAGCACTGTGGCACTCGTCCGCAGTGAAGATCTCAACAGAAAGGTTAGGGCCAAAGCTCTAATACCATGTAACAAAAGAGATTTGAACAATTTCTGATGATTTATTCATTAGAGGTAAGCCTAATGTATACACTTTACAAAGAATGCAAAATAGAAAAATATACAACGATAACAAGAGGAAAGACTCTTGAAAAGGAATGACAGCAACAGCTAGTCACAGTTGTGTATAGCTGTCTTATTCTTGTCTTTAACACTGAACTCTAAAATTCACCAACCCAAACCCCCCCCCCCCCCTCCCCAAAAAAAAAAAAAAAAAAAAGAGTGAAACCAAAAAAAAAAAAAAAAATAGTGGCAATTCGTGATGGACACAGATTTTCCCGAGTTACAAGCATCATGATCTTTTAAAACCAAAGACCATTGGTCTTGTTCACACGAAAAATCATAGTTCATGGCACTTTCCAGACACTGCAGTATATAAAACGATTTGAAAGCGATTTTAATTTTTCTCACCATCCGAGTTAATAATAATGCAACATTAACATGAAGAAAAGTCTATAATATAAGAAACATATACGTGGCTGCAACTCAGTCCGGGTACTACATAATAAATAGTAGTCTTTTTCTCAATCTTCCTGAGGACACATGTAGTTGCTTGTCCATATCCAATTTATTTGGTGGCAATGCAATCCACAATAATAATAATAATATTATTATTATTAAAAATATTTTAGCAAATGTTCTATACAAAATATAGAAACTAGTATATACTTCCACTATTTTTAAAAAAATAGCAAATGTCCCGTTTCTTTGTAAATCAGTAAAAAAATTTGGTTAAATAGTGGGAGATATATCTTACAATTTTATTTATTCCATACAAAGGAATGAAAATATTTATTTTTAAAAAAAAAAAAGTGGAAGTATATGTTAATTTCTAACTTTTGAATGAGAACATTTACTAAAATATCCCTTATTATAATAATATTATCCCTTATTATTATTATTATTATTATTATTCAATCCTTCAACAATAATTCCTTTATGGTCACAACAATAATACCTCTTCTATTAGCAAGAATAGCTCGCATAGTTCATGCATGTAACTGACCCAGCAGTAAAGTTCACAGACTTCACTAAAACATGCAATGGACATTAATTTCTTGTCTTCTAGTTTTTTTTTATATATTATTATCTGTGATTTAGCAGACAAGGAATACTTCAAATAGTTTTATGGGATATATTAGGGCGTGTATCAATTCTTCCTATGGGTGCAGCAATCATGTATTTGACATGCATGCATATAATGGCATAGTCAAAATTTTCACCTAGGATATAAACGCTTACTACTAAAAAATAAATAAATTTTTACACGTTCGCAACGACCGTACACATCTTTCGTTTTATTCGGTTCATACCGAAATCGTACTGAGTCAACGGGACAATACGCAGTCGCCTTCTCCAATTGAGACTGCCGACAAGTACATATAGAAAACTATGTACATCAGCGCGTAGCCATAGTATTACTATTGTAGTTTGTACAAAATATATTATGAAAAAGAGACAATAAAACTAAAAAAAACATTGTGATATAAAAATAGCATTTATATCGATATCGAGTTCCGAAGAATTGATTTTTGTATTATACTTGTAACAATAGCGTCTCCAAAATCTCACGAGGCGCAGCCGCAACCCCTTTTGGACCACCTAGCTGCGCCACAACTTAGGGGTGAGCATTATTCCGAATCAAATAAAAGATTTAATTCAGTTTGAAAAAATTTAGATTCGGTTTCAATTTTAAAAATATTAAAAAAAGTTATTCGGGTTCGGTCCAAAATCGAAAATCAAATAAGATTTGTACAATTATGTAAATATTGTTATGCATATTTTGTGATTAAAAATGTGTATATTTTAAAAACAACAATTCTATGTATATGTTTTGAAATCCAGTTTTAATAATTTAACAACTAGTCCAACTTTGGGCACAACTATAAAATACAACAAATATGTGTATAAAAATTATAATTTTTAAATATGGAAAAAATTTATCAAATGTCCAAAAATCGTAAAAGTTTTATGAAAAATCCACTGCAAAATAACATTTTATCGCGTGCCCAGAATTAACAAAAAATATATAAAAGGATGCGGAATGACCTTTTTGCCCTTCTAATTTATTGAAAACACCAACGAAACTACTTTTCAAAAAAAAAATGTTTCGATTCTTTATCTTCTTTCATACGCTGCTCACTTTCGAATTTAGGTTTTTTCCTCCAAATTTTTAAATCTTACTTCAAAAAATCGTCAGTAACTCTCCATTCGCAATCTTCACACCATGTCGTCATCATCAGTTCCTACTTCATCATCATCATCATCATCAACTGGAACCCCATTTCATTATCATCATCAGCATCAACTGGAATCCAGTTAGAGGAGAGAGAGCCGATGTGAAGAGAATTAAGAGCTTTTTGTCATTCTCCGTGTTAAAATCACGGAGAATGACCTTTCTCCGTGTTAAATTGGCGAAGAATTACCATTCTCCGTGTTAAAATGACGGAGAATGGCCATTCTCCGTGTTAAAATGCAGGAGAATGGTCATTCTACGTGTTAAAATCACGGAAAATTTTCATTCTCCGTGTTAAAATGACGGAGAATGGCCTGCAGGAGAATAGTTATTATACTGAGTCCTAGGTTCATCCCATTAATTTGGGCTTAGGACTTAGTAAAATGAACCTATTAAATGAGATTCATTATATTGAGCCCTAGGTTCATCCCATTAATTTGGAAATCTTTAACCGACGGCCACGTGGCATGTGGTTTGGACCACACTCACCCTATATAAAGGGGAGTTTTTATGAAGAGTCGTATCTTCCTCTCTTAGCATTTCCAACACCATGCTTGACCCAGACTTAGCTTCGAACGGTTGTCGTTGGCCTTGCACAAGTTGGCTGTTGGTTGTTGATCCCTTCGTTCAAAGATGTTGTGTCTTTGTATAAGATCTGCTGATGAGTGTCGAGATGTACTAGAATGTCCACCATGAGGAGTTATAACCTGAGCGACGTCTTGGAGGTCTTGGAGGTTTGACGATAGGGTTTGGGTTGATTGTCAACCCGAATAGCCACAGGTTGTTCTCTGCCCTGCTCATAGCGGTTGCACGCCTTTGTTAGGCTGGAAGAGCCTCAGGAGCTGTCGCGAGCCAATAACTGCTTCAGAAAGTGGTCTGCTCTGACGAAGAAATGGCTCGCTGCGCGTTTGAGGAATTCTGTGGACGCAGACCTTGATGATGACTGTATTCACATCTTCTATCCGCAGTCTCTTGCCGCAAGGGTAGAAGTTGTGGAGTTATTCAGTGTAGAGCAACAATTACTTAGTGCTCGCAAAAGAGTCCTACGATCATACTGTGAAGACTAACCCCATTGTAGATCTTTAGGAGTTATTTCCATATAATCACAAAAAATCTGTAATAGACCCTTATAGGTGTGATTTTTAATAAGAGAACTTTGTGTGATCTTTTTTCACTACTAAAATAAGACAAATTAGCGACGTCATGATACGTCGCTAATAATGACAATTACGTCGCTAATCGTAATTGGCGACGGCTTTAGCGACGTAAAGTGAAGGTCGCTTTTAAGCTAGTCGCAGATGGCAAATTCGTCGCCCTACGTCGCTGTTTGCGACGTCCCAGCCGTGTCGCTAGGTCGTCGCAAAGTTAGCGACGTAGCGCGACGAAGACTTTACGTCGCAAACTTAGCGACGTAGTGCGACTTCTTAGCGACGTTTAGTTCTATTGACGTGATGACGTGGCATGCCTGCCACGTCAGCAAGGTGGCGACGTACAGCGACGTAACGTCGCTAATTAGCGACGTATAGCGATGTCCACTTTCTGTCGCTATACGTCGCTATCCGTCGCAGACTACTAAAAAAAATAAAAAAATATGTGTATTTTTGTTATGCTGTGTGTCTGTGTTTACAGTGTGTGTGAAGTGCAGTGTTCGAACCATCGACAGTTTCGCTAACTGTTCTATGTTTTATCTTGGATAGAAAGAGCAACAGTTCAGGGTGCACTTCTTAGACCTTCCTCTTCACGTCCTTCACCTTCTCGGGATCCTGTACGACGTCCCGAGAGAGTGAAGGATGTGAAAATGAAGCTCTCAGAAGTACACCCTGAACAGTTGCTCTTTTTGTCCAAGATAAAACATACAACAGTAATCGAAACTATCGATGGTTCCGAACACTACATTTCACATACACTGTAAACACAGACACACATCATCATAAAAATATACATTATATTTTTTAAAATTTGGGCAGCACCTCCTTTGTATATCAGATTATCGCTTATAACCCAGCGTAGGTATATTTGTCATCCCCGTCACAGATATCATCCTAATTAAGTCTCCCATCATAACAGTCTACAACTAATAGATGAATAACAATCTTCCATCATAACAGTCTACAACTAAATATCATACATGTACTCAATAAAAATACCAACAAATTAAATATCAAAAACATACATGTCCAACAAACATACATGTCCAACAGAGTCAAAAAATAATGAAAATTAGTGTACAGAACGATCAATGGGCCCATAGGGCCAATTGTTTGCAAAAACAAAAGTCTTTTATTTCACAAACTTGTAAAAGAGTACAAAGTACAATGAATTCTAGGAAAGTACAACTATAGGAATCCGATCTGAAGACGATCGCTTTATCCCTTGGACGATGTGAACTTTGAAGACGATAGCCTCTGAAGAATGCAGCAGCACTTGGACAAGAACTCCTAATCTCTGATGATAATATGATCTGATCTATTTAATGAAGGACTTGAAACTCTATTTATAGAGTTCTAGAAATAACTATTTTGTAGTTATTCTGGATTGCGCATGATGAACTGCGCTGTCGACAGACTGCGCAGACTGCAAACTGCGCTGGCCTATTGGACGGTTGCTCGATCGTGGGCTAACTGTATTCAGACATGTGGTATTGTTTGATTGGAATGCGCTTGGTCGTGTACAGGCGGTTGCCACGTGACGAACAATTGATGGCATGTAAGCCACATAATACATGTCAGTTATTTGATGAATTGCGCTAACCGAATAGCGCTAGCTTCAGATTGTGCTTCCTTCTAGTCAATGGATAGCGCTAGGATTTGGACTTGGTCAACCTACGCTGAGGTTGGACTGGCAAACTGTGCTGAGGTTGTACAGCTGTTCTCGAGCGCTGTGCTGCACAAGAAACGAACGGACTCCTCATTTTTTGGGCTGTCAGGCTGTCAGAAGATCTGATCTTTGTCAGGTAATGATGGCGTTGCCACGTCAGCGTAGCGCACTCGGGTGGTAGTGCAGTTCAGCTCGTGCGTTTGATTTGCAGCACAATCTATCTCCAGCGCAGTTCATTGAAGGGTGCGCAATTGAGACTTCTCTGCCTATTTGATAGATGCAACTTGATTTTTAGGACATACAAGATCCCCTTCAAAATTTTCAAAATTTGAAAATATTCAAAGTTTCGAAATACTTTGAATTTCGAATTTCAAATCAAGTTGTGCTTTGGTCGCACGTTTGGAGGAATTAGTTTCGTCTTTTATGGCACGATCGGAGGTGATTGTTACACTTCTGAAAAACTATAAATAGTTTTATTTCTCATTCTTTCAACCTTTACTTGCTTTCGATTTCTCAAGAGACAGAAGCTCCTCCCCTACTCCGACTTCTTCTTCTTCCTCTCGTCGACGACAACAATGGCGCCCAAGCGATCGGCCACCGAGAAAGGAAAGGCCCCCGCCTAACCTTCGACTCGTGTTATACCACGAGTCTCTCGTCACGAGATGGGTCACCCAGCTCTGCAAGGTAAATGATGAACCATGATCGAAACCCTTTTTAGGGTTTTTTTAATGTTCTGAACTTTGATGCCTCTCTCTTTTTAAAGATTGATGGTATTCTCAACCACTTGTGGCACCCTGTTTAGGGTTTCGGCTACATGTTCAACAGTTTTTATTTTTATGAAAACTGTATCTTTGCACAATCGGTTGGAAAGCGCTGACAAAATGATCAGCGCAATCCATCGATTTGCGCATTGATGCACAATATGATGTTTTGCGCATGTCGGTTGCTAGCGCAAACTGATGTCTTGCGCAAGTAGGTTGTGCTAGCGCAATCTGTTGTCTTACGCACATTGGTTGTGCTAGCGCAATCTGATGTCTTGCGCACATTAGTTGTGCTGGCACAATTTGATAGTTTATTTCGCATAGCACAATTTGATGAATTTGCGAAGAAATTTTGATTTCTTTTGTACATACTGATCTTTGTCTCTTTATTTGATGCAGTTAACCTCAAAGAAGATCCCAACTACGAGGTCCTTGTAGGATCTCTGTCTAAGTCGGCATTCAAGGAAGATCTCTCCCATGTCTCTTTTCCTCAATATGCTTTACCGTCAGCTAGGCAGGCTGTCCTGATTGCACAGGATAATGATACTTTATTGTGTCTAATGAACAGATAGCCTCTTCAAACTGCTGACACTGTCACACATAAGAAACCTCTGTTCTTGTTTGGTGAGGCTTTTGACAAGAATTCTCAGCCAAGGTCTCGCATGGAGCAGAGAATTTTCCAAAGGGGCGAGAAAACGATACTTCTGCCAGAGATCTCCAGATGTCTCCCTCTGTCTAGATATGCTTTTGCAAGCTATTCCAGAAGAATGGAATGGGATATAACTCCGTTACAGCAGGCCCGAGTGGGTAATATCTGTGTCAAGAAGGGGCCAGACCACAAGGATATCTTCTACAGTTCTTCTGAGCGACATAGCTCTCTACTCAGGGGACTCAAACCCGGTTGTATCCCGCCGGAAGATTCTTCTTTGCTGCTACCAGTAAGAACTTCAATATTCGCAAATGAGTTTGCGAAGGTGGAAGGGAGGTATCCGAACCAAGATCTACAGTTGACAGGTCTTGTGAACCCGGACAATAAGAGACGGATCTGTATAGCCAATTGGATATTAGTCCAATTTGAAGATCAGCTTCAAGAGATTAACCTGTATCAGGCAGTATATGCAACAGTCTATGGCTTCCCCCCTAATCCACATTTATTCCTTGCGTTGGCAGAGAGATACAATTATAGGACTGGGACTTTCATGACGCCACGCGGGGAGATTGGATTAGCCTTGCATGAGATGAAGTATATCTCGAATCTACCGATGGGGGATATCCCTTATGAAGAGTTTGTCCCAACAAATGATGAGTTGGACAGACTGTGCCAGGAGAATGCCCGTATGGTAGATGTTTTTGAAGAGCTACTCTACCACTACAAGATTTGCTCTTTATACTACAAGAGTGGCACGGCCGGCACGTGCTATTCGACCAAATGGTTGCCATATCTTTTCCTCAATCATATTATCGAGAAGAAGACAAAAGAACATAAAAAATGCAATCCCAACTTTTTTAAACCGCTTAGCAACAGCGAGGTGATAGAGTTGATGGAGACGCACAACGAGATGGATATCAAGATTGAGGATGATCTTCAGTATCCTCCATTCAAGGAAGGTGACATCGTCGAGAGTTTTATGAGGATGGGTTACAGGCCCATGTCAAAGGAAGCCCAACTGGCAGGTTTCTTTACCTACTGGCTTCGACGATATGTCGTTCCTGGGGCCAGTGCAGTTGACCGCTTCCATCGCGGCGTACTATTTGCTGCCGTCCGTCTAGTCTTCGGCTACCGGATGGATTTGTTGTCAGCGATGACATGCAAAATAAATGCCGACCTCCGTCTCTTCGTTGATTCGATGATTCAAGGAAAAGGCGAAAAGGGACATTTTCCTCGGCTGGAACTGCCGTATACATATCTGTTCGGATGGCTGCTTCTGCACCATCCTTCCTTAATGAACCCTGCTATGGGAGCAATGAGCGGCAGTTTTCTGAGAAAATATTCTGGATGTAAGTGGATCTATACCACTTTGAAAGACTGCAGGCGAGTCTTGAACCTGGGCAAAGGATGGAACTTCTTCTGTGTTCCGCCTCCAGCCGGTTATGAATATATGTCAACGAACCTCGTCGACTCAGTGAGGATGCAGCCTTTGGGCCATACAGCTTTTGACTGGTTGAGGATGATTCGGCCTTCACATCTAGTATATCGGTTCGAAGATGAATGCTATCTTGAACCTTATCTCCCAAGCCGTTTTGCACGCCAATTCGGCTACGACCAATTCCACGTAGGCAATGCCATAACATGCCTACAGAAAAAAGGTTATTTAATTGATGGAGCCCGGACTTGGGCCTATTACAATGCCCGTGACACGAAGACGACGTTCTCGATGCCGACAAAGAACGACCGTGGTCCCCGCATGCTGTATACTTATTCGATCTTTTATACGTCAGCAAACACTTTTGCTGAGAACTTCAATTTAACAGACAGCTTTGCGACGGTAACACGATTTAGAAAAGGAGCACCTGTTTTGTTGCCTCCTGGTAATGATGAAGAGCACGAGCCAGCTGATGCACCTCTAGAAGCTTCGAGGGAAGCCAACTTTCCTGAAGAAGTCTACGAACCGCTGCGTGTTTCTTTGAAAGCTGTAAAATCTCCGGTCAAGGAGAAAAAGAAGAGGAAGGCAGAAGAACCATATTCTCCTGTCTATAATAAGAAGAAAGCTGCTGTAGACTCTTCGGAAAGGGTCATTACTCGATCGCAGTCTCGACAACAGGCTGAGTCGGTTCACCGAGAAGAGGTGACGACCCCAACTTCCACTCAAAGACAAATACATGCTGCAGACGTAGAGAGCCCGAAAGAACCTCTACGCAGAAAGAAAATAGCTTTCAGAAAGAAAGTGACCACCCCTCCAAAAGCTATCCATACTTCTGCTCTAATAAGTGCTGCCGCCGGAGTTACGATGCCTTCACCTACGCCTGCTCCTAAGCCTAGGCAGGTGACAGATGCAGAGATAAGGGACGAGGTTGCAGACATAAGAGAAGAGACTACGGAGGAAAAAGATGTGGCTGCAGGAAGAGAAGCAGCTGCAACCCCGACCTCAATCAATGAGTCAGAATCATCTGTCGAAGTATTGCCATCTCCCACACTTGCAATGGAAGCTGCTCATCCTCCAGCTATACCAAGATCGCGTTGTGTTGAAGAAGATCGACTGATGACCGAGGCTCTATATGGATGTGATTTCGGCTTCCATGACATAGATCCAGTTGATGCAAGTGATGATGAGGAAGCACCGGAGGAGGAGGCAGATGACGAAGAAATATTGGCGGACGATGTTAATGACAATGAAGAGGATGCTGCTGTCCCTACACCCCAGGAGAAGAATGCTGGTGAAGCAGCACCGGAGGAAACTATTGTCCCCGATCAAAGAGGTATTGACTGATTTTAGTAATCTTCACTTATAGTTCAGATGACTGATGTTTTAACTTTTATTCATACAGAGATTCAACCTTCTCTGGTTCTTCCAGTATGCACTGACATAGTGCAGATAGAGGCAATAGCCAGCGGCAGCCGTCATCTATCTGGCAGCTCTGAAGCGGGAAGTAGTCAAGCAGTAATGTCTGAAACTACTTCCGCGAGGCTCCAGCCTATTCCATCAAATGACAATCTTATCATTAAACCCAATTTTGGTAAGCTTGCCTTCATTTTGATCTTTTTTCTGATAGTCCTTAGTGTCAGAAAAAACTGATGATGTTTACTCGATTTCGCAGAAGAACATCTAGGAGGAGCAACTAGCTCTACAATGGCTCCGTTATCAAAAGAGGCTACGGCCGATGTTCAAGAAGCCGAACTTCCGCCTTCACAGGCATCTGCTGCTACAACTTCTATATGAGTCACTGCCACACCTAGTGCACCGGCCACCAACAAATTTATAGTTGGCTCCTTCACCAACCTCTTCTTCACTTCATTAGGACCTTTAGTAGAAAGGTTAATAGAGAAAGAGAGTGTTGGTTTCATCACTGTCAGAAGTCCAACTTCTTATCTGATCGGCGGCATCCGAAGTCAGGGTGATGAGGCTCAAGCCGCCTATCTCGAACATGTGCTGGATGAGCTGGAGGAGTCAATTAAGATTTACAAAGATCTTAATCGGGGGGAGGTAGAGCCACTGGTGAATGCCGAGTTTGAAAGGATGACTCGAGAAGCTAAGGTCACAAAAGCTGCTTTCAAGACTTTCTTGGACACTTTTGCCACAAAGTCTTCAGAGTATGATTCCCAGATGGAGATAGTAGCATCTGCTGCTGGGGAGAAAAAAAGAAGGTTGCTGAACTGAAGGCAGAGTTTGCTCGGCTTCAAGAAGAGTTGAGGATAGTTCAACTTGCTCTTGAGGAAGAGACTACACAGCATCAAGCTGCAGTTCAGCAACTAGACATTCTGACCCATGAGAAGAATGAGTTTGTCAAGTCTCATCAAGATGAAATCGCTCGCCGACTAGTGACCCTGCCGATATTTGACGATAAATCTGGAATGGAGGAAGCTAGAAAGCTGGTGCTGGATTCTCGTGAAGAACGACTTCAAACTTTGAAGCAGCAGATAGCTAGTCTGATGACCCCACCGATTGAGTAAAAGAAAATCTTTTGTACTTTCTCCTTTGTGATATATCTTTTTGTAATGCCTTTTATTTTGATCAATGAAAAGATATTATTTTGTGGCTCTATTATTTATTGCATATCCCATTACGGATATAAATAATAGAGATAGAAAATATATTCAGAGGTTCAGGACATGATATATTTCTTGATTTAGAAAATAATTATATTCATTATATCTGCTCAGAGGTAATATGGACATGGCAGAATATAATTTTCTTTTTTGAATATCATTATTTCGGTAGACAACTTAATCAGAGGTAATAAAGACGTGACAAGTTGTTGATATGGTTGAACGGATGAGTCGTCAGGATGTATGAACGAAATGAATCGTCGGGATGAACAGATGAACCGTCGTAAGAATGGGATGAACGGATGAACCGTCGGATAAAATAGAATAAACGGGTGAACCGTCAGGTGAATGGAATGAACGGATGAACCATCAGAATGGAATGAACGGATGAACCGTCATATGAATGGAATTAATGTTGTGAAGAATGCGTCGCTTCGATTCGCATAATCGACTGTTTCAAGAATCTCTGCCTATAAATAGAACATAAATTTAGATGGAATGATCAATTTCACAAAATGTCGTCTGAAGATGCCTCCAAGAAGGCTGAGATTGTCCCCAAGGTTGAAGAAGTTGTTGCGGAACATCCAGCCGAGCCAACCCAGCCAAAGCAGACAGAGGCGGGCGAAGGTTCATCTGCACTCAAGCCACCACAGGATATCTTGGACTTCCTAGTCGAGCCAGGGAAGACTGAAGAAGAAGAGGCCATGAGGATGGCCGCTTGCGTGTTTCTGGTGAAATCGAGCAAGGATGTCCTCGGTTCTTTTGCCGACTATATTTTTGAAAAGGACGGTAGTGGTCCTCGTCCTGTCTTTAAGAAGGACGATAGTGATTCTCGTCCCTGATATCATGTAACATCGTTTATGATGAAATAAAATCAAACTTTATTTATGAACTGTCTGATCATATTTACAAGAAATCCCTTTTATATTCATACATAGTACTTTTTGAACTTGCCATTGATGGGTATCATTGCAACTCGACCGTCCAGCTCTGTGAGTTGATAGGCTCCATTTGAGAAGACTTTACTCACGACATAAGGCCCTTCCCATTTTGCATCGAACTTGCCTTTGCTCATGTGAGTCATAGTCATGGGACGTCTGACTGTAAGAACGAGTTCTCCTTTCTGAAAGGCTCTGGCTTTAACTTTGCGGTTAAAAATCTTCGAGATACGGGCTTGATATAATTCTATGTGTTGTTGAGCCAATAGTCGCTTCTCGTCGAGCGCCTCAAGTTCTTGAAGTCGAAGAAGATCATTGTTCTCCGTAGTAAGTTCATTAGCGATGGCAATCCTCAAGAAATGAATTTGAAGTTCTAGAGGTAGAACTGCTTCACAACCGTACACCAGAGAGAAGGGTGTACAGCCTGTGGGGTTGCAGACCGTAGTACGGTAGGCCCATAGACATTCTCCAAGCTTTTCACTCCAATTCCGTTTGTTAGTAGACACAAACTTCTTAAGGAGTTTGATAATAGTCTTGTTGAAGGCTTCAGCCAAGCCATTGGCAGCAGGGTTGTAAGATGTAGAGGCGACATTATCAATCCGATGATCGTCACAGAACCTGGTGAACTTTTGACTGATGAACTGAGGTCCATTGTCGTGAATGATTTGTCGAGGCACACCAAACCTGTAGATAACTTGGTGTTTGACGAAGTTGATGACGCTGTTGGTTTTGACTTCAGCCAAGGGTATAGCTTCGGCCCACTTGGAAAAATAATCAGTTATTACTAATATAAACCGATGTCCCTTAGAAGAAGGTGGATTGATAGGACCTATAATATCCATACCCCAAGCTTCAAAAGGCCAGGAAACAGCAGTCGGATGAAGGAATTCCGACTGTTGATGGATGAAATCTGCATGGATTTGACAGGCTCGACATTTCCTTGCATATTCGATGGCATCAGACACCATCGAGGCCAATAGTAACCCATTCGTCGGATACGATCCTACAGTTTAGGGCCGGGTTGATGTGCTTTGCAAACACCATCATGAGCTTCATGCAATACTTGCTTCGCTTCATCACCAGCAAGACAGCGCAAGAGTAGGCCATCATAAGTCCGTCGATAGAGAGTTTTGGTAGTCTAATTGTAGTAGAATCGAAGAGATCGTCGACGAATACTCGTAGCCTCCTTAGGATCTTCAGGAAGTATGTCATGAACTACGAAGTCAATGAAAGGGGCACTCCAATCTTTATTGACAACATTGACTTCGGCGAAGTTAATGAACTCAATGTTACAATTATTTTCAATACAGAACAACTCTCTGTTGGAAACAACGACCACTTGTTGTCTTTTGACGGAAATTGCTAAGACTGCTGCAAGATTAGCTAGAGCATCTGCCTCAATGTTACAAGCTCGTCGAACATATTCAATGAAGAAAGCCTTGAATGATGTAGCCATGTAGATTACAGCTTCATGATAGGGCACTAGATCTTGATGGCGAACTTCATAGGTTCCTCTAACCTGGTTAACAACCAGTTTAGAATCGCCATAGACTTCAAGATATTCGACGCCCAACTGTTTTGCTAATTGGAGTCTAATGAGCAAGGCATTGTATTCAGCCACATTGTTAGAGCATGGCTGATCTAAGGAATAAGCTCTTTGGATAGCTAAACCTTCTGGAGAGACTAGTACAATTCCAACTCTTGCGACAACGGTCCCATTGGGTCCGATCCGAGATGCTCCGTCGAAGAACAGACGCCAGGTAGGAAATTTTTCAGAGATTATGTTTGATTCCAATGTTTTATCTGGAATTTTATCATAAAGCTTAGATGTCTCTGGAACAGGATGAGCTGCTAAAAAGTCAGCCAGTGCTTGACCCTTGACAGACTTTTGTGGAACATATACCATGTCATATTGGGCTAGCAAAATGGCCCATGTAGCTAACCGAGAATTGAGTGTGCTGGGTTTCTTCATTAGTACTCGAAGAGGATTGACTCGGAAAATGACATGAATGGTTTGTCCAATGATGTAGTGCCTTGTCTTTTGAACAGCAAACATAAGAGCTAAGCATTCTTTCTCGACCGGACTATAACGGTGTTCGACACCAATCATAGTACGACTGAGATAATAAATGGCTTGTTCATGACCTTCTTTATTCTTCTGGGCAAGTAAAGCACCCAATGAATGATCCATAGCACGGACATACATCAAAAATGGAATACCAGAGATTGGTGACACCAAGACTGGTGGGTTCATCAAATACCGTTTTATGTCGTCAAATGCTCGTTGACATTTTTCGGTCCAAACGAAAGATACACCCTTCTTTATTAGCTGAGTAAACGGTCTGCAGCGTCCAGACAGATTCGAAATGAACCTCCTGATGTACGCAAGTCGACCTTAGAATTCTCGTAGCTCTTTTAAGTTGCGTGGAGGACGCATCTCTTGAATGGCTTTGATCTTCTCGGGATCCACGTGTATACCTTTAGAGGTAATGACGAAGCCGAGAAATTTACCACTAGAGACACCCAAGAATGACTTGGTGGGATTCATTTTTAACTGATGTTGGCGCATTAGATTGAAGATAGTTCTTAAATCTTGGATGTGATCTTCCTTTAGATGACTCTTGACAGCAATATCATCGACATAACATTCGACAGTCTTGTACAAATGATCTCGAAAAATGGTACTCATAGCTCGTTGGTAAGTTGCGCCAGCGTTCTTGAGACCAAATGGCATCACGGTATAGCAGTAGACTCCGCGAGGAGTGCAGAAAGAAGTGTGTTTTTTATCTTCAGGATTCATCCAAATTTAATTGTATCCAGAGAATCCATCCATGAAGGATATTCGCTCGAACCCACAGGTATTGTCAATCATGACGTCCGTGATAGGGAGAGAAAATTCATCTTTTGGACATGCTTTATTAAGATCACGAAAATCAATACAAACTCGAACTTTGCCGGTTTTCTTCAAGACTGGAACGACGTTGGCTACCCAATCAGGATGTTGTTCTTCTCAAATAAAGCCACAAGCTATGAGCTTTTTGACTTCATCATCAATTACATCCATCATTTCTAGCTTGAATCGCCTTTGCTGTTGCTTGACTGGCTTTGCATTAGACAAAATATTCAGTTTATGAGTAGCAACCTTGGGATCTAAACCTGGCATGTCTTTATAATTCCAAGCAAAGATATCAATGTATTCTCGAATAAGAAGAATTAATTCTTGCTTATCCGCCTTTGGGAGGTTCTTACTGATGAATATTGGCCGAGGCGACCCGCTCTCTCCTACATCAATTTGAACCAATTGATCTTCGGTAGGAGGTTCTCGTTGTTCGAATCGAAGTTCCCATTGGGTATCTATTCATTGAGCCCAAGGATCTGTTTCAGGATTTTCTTCTATATCTTCATCATAGCCTTCTAGAAGTTCAGCGGAGACCGTGTTAGAAGATACGATCAATCGATGAACTTGACCGATGCTAATATCAGAATCCCATGATTTGGAATCAGAAGAGTTAGAGCGTTCCTCATTATCGGATTCAGAGACTTCTGGAGATAAGACTGGAGGTGAAGCATATCCGAGACCTCTTTTTGTCCTGCTGTAGTACATCTCTGATTTTTCTTTTGGAATAGCCGTACGGATAGGAGTTCGTCTACCCTTACCATAGTTGAGGCCATTCTTGAAGTCATAACTCATCTTTCGGATGATGTCTTCTGATTGTTGGCTATAACGACGTAGTTGGAGACGTCCTGTATCATTACTTCTGTTATCATCTGTATGGCTGAATTTCTGTTCTAGTCCATTACTAAAAAGTATTGGACATTCGCCTCTCTTTCGAGAGGGGACAACAAAACATGAGTCATCTGGATGTTCAATCAAGACCTCTGTCTGAAGGGAATGTACAACTCCTATTGTAAATGACTGAAAGCTGTCTAGCATATCCAAATAGCATTTAGCATGATAAATGATATCAGTGTACTGGAAAGTAGATATTTTTTCATTGATTTGTACGTCCATATTTACAACAGGACCTTTAGCCTTAGCAGGCTTGGTCAGATCGATTACAAGAGGGGGAGAAGAAGAACGTGGAGGAGACTTGCTACGACGAAGGTCAATAACAAGCGGTTCAGAAGAGGTGAGCTGCCTTTTATCCTTGTTATGACGTAGGTCGATAACAAGTGGCTCAGAAGAGGTGAGCTTCCTTTGATCTTGACCACCATCGGTTGATTGCTTCCGGACTGGCAAATGAATAGCCAGTGGTTTGGAGGACTGAGGATGAGAAACACGCCCTCTGACAGGTATGATGAGGGTGTCATTGGACACTGCTTCTTGGTCTTCTTCAGTGTCCAAAGCCAGCACTACCTTCATGAACTCATCTTTATACATGCGAGCATCGTTACAATATGCTTCGACACCTTTAAAAGGGTAGAGATTCGTAACTTTTTTTTGAACCTCTCCATTGTCATCAACGTACTTGAAATATTGATGGAGAGTTGAAGGAACAATGTTGTGTTCATGAAGGAATGGTCTTCCCAGAAGAGTATTATAAGAGCAACCATGGTTGTCTATAATGTAGAAGGTCACTTTTGTGCGGAGATTGCCTATTTGGAGTTTTAGGCGAATCTTGTCCAGAGATTCACTTCTTCCCTGATTGAACACCAGGATGGTGGTGATTGTGCCAGAAAGACTATGCACTGGGATCTTCAGTGCATCTAGCATTGTCTTCGGCATGATGTTGAGTGCTGACCCAGGGTCTATCAGAATACGATCGACCTTTATCGTGTCGACGTATCCTGTATAATATAGAGGACGGTCATGCATATTGTCTTCCATCAGCATATCATCCTGTGTGAAGGTAATGTTTGAAATTAATTCCAACACACTGTGACAGTGGAGGCAAGAGACAGGCTCTGATTCTGGCTTCTTTAGAAGAGTTAGACAGGTTTCTGCCTGCATTAGAGCTTCACTCAGAGTTTCTCGAGTCTCTTTGGAAAGGCGCAAGAGCTCGAAGATCGACAGCCTGGCCAGTGTATTGGCTAGTTGAGCCAAAATATCAAAGTTGTATGGCTTCTCAAGTCCAGAAGGAGATGACTTCTTCAAAGGCTTGTCAAAGCGGACTTGTTGTTTGCCTTTGTCAGCTGCCGTCGGCTTAGGGGGAGTGGGTTCTACAATCGGTGAGAATGCAGAAGGAAAGTCCTCAGTAGAGACAGGTTGTACTGGAGCAGACTCAGAAGAAGAAGCAGGGTTTTCTTGAGTTTCGAAAAATTCTCGTAGATGGGCTTTCCCTGACCTGATGTCCAGCAGGATTTCCTCTTCAACTACGGGGTCAAAAGACACCATATTGCAGATCTTTGTTCTGCCCTTGGAGCGATCTTTTTGCTTAGACGAGGAAGGAGCCTCGAAATCTGCAACAAGGTCAGGGTGGATCCATACAATCTCACCATTATCAAGAGATAAGGGGACGAGACTTTCACTCAGTGGAGGAGGGAGATTCTCGATCTCAAGAGTGGCCTTGGGGATAGGGATGACACCATGTTGTACCATCTGTGGAGGGAAGTTACCGAACTGTACTAAGACCATATTCGCGGTAACAGTCTTCTCATCTTGTTGAAGGGTGACAACGCCTCCGTTGACTAACTCTTGAATCTTGCCTTTGAGCACGTAACATGCTCGAATGGGATGCCCAATGAACCTGTGGTAAACACAATATTTGGGATGATCAGTCTTACCGACCTCGTCAGGCTTCTTCGGGTCTGGGAGTTGGAGCTTATTGCTTTTGATCAAACAATCGAAGATGCTCACGGTGTCGTTCTCGTCAAAGGAGTACTCTACTTTTGGGCGAGGTTCCTTCGGTGGAGGGACAGAAGGAGTAGAAGTAGACGTAGGTGGAGCCACGTTGACAGCCGGAGATTCTTTGCTCTTCAAATTGATGTTCAAGGTTTCTTTACCCTTGTAGTTGTTCTGGCGATTACCGCTACTAGATGTCGGGTGTTCATCCCGGTCGGGGTTAGACATGTGTACCCCCAGCCGCTTGAACTTGTCAGCGCTAACTTCAGCTGCTTTAGCATTGACAATGAAAGATGGTCAGTCTTGAAATTGAGTTGACCTCGTCCACATGCTGATAATAGACAAAAGATTTGCCTTGCAGGTATCTATAGTTACAGTGGCCGGAGTTCCAGGAGGCATCTTTAATTCTTCTCGGCAGAATCTTTCAATAAAACTCTCAGCGGTTTCATTATGTCTTTGTTTGATCTTGTTGAGGGCCGACATGGTCATGTCGTTGATTCTCTCGTAGAATCGTTCCAAGAAGATTTGTTTAAAACCCGAGAAAGAGGTGATACAGCCATCAGGCAAGCTTCTGTACCAATCGTATGCTACACCAGCTAAACAACCGACGAATACCCTGGTAAGAAGAGCATCATTTGGCTAAAGTTGAACAATCATTACCTCAAAGTGGTTAATGAACTGACTCGGAGAAGTGCTGCCGTCAAACAGCAAAATTATGGGGATCTTGTATTTAGGAGGAAATGGGACTTCCTTCCACTCAATAGGATAGGGTTGCTTGATTCCCAATCTCTGTAAATTGTCCTTCTCTTTAAAAGCCTCGAATTGAGTGCGCAAGAGTTTGACAGCTTCATTAGCATCCTCCGATGATGCAGAAGGAGCAGGCTGAATTATAGTGTTAGGGGGAGGAACAGCGTGGTAAGTACTACCCCCAGCTCCTGACTGACTGGATGTGGGTTGAATTTGTACAGGGGGTATTTGAGGAGATACTACCCCCAGACCTGCATTGACAGGCACCGACGTTGCTATAATTTTGGGATTTGCAGCAGGTGCGGTCGGTGGTACTGTATGTTGGGCCACAATGATAGAATACATACTTGCGACCATTTCAGCCATGGTCTTCAGCTTGTCCTCCAGTGCAGCTATTCGTTGTTCTTGATTCACTGAATTAGAAGCGTCTGGGTCTTCAGTGACAACATAAGTTGTCACTTCTCTAGGTACAGTAGAAGATACTGTCTGTTCAGAACTTTTGCTGTATGCATCATAATCGGAGAAGGAATCATCACCTGAGTGAGAAATAGGGAAATGACCAAAGGGATCTTGGAGGAGATTCCTATGACCGATTGTGTCTCGATTTCGGGATCGGGTGTGTCGAAATACTCCTTCAGAAGATTCTTGGAGTAAATCAAAGTACCTCTGGCTGGGCCTGCGAGGCTTGCCATGTTTGGAGCACTTTCTACCCCCAGTGTCTCGAGAAGCCATGTTGACAGAAGCATACAACACTTCATCTTCATCTTCTGATATTGGTTCAGAAGTTGCAAAATTCAGACGATCGAAGACAGATCATTTTGTTGTCTGACAACAGCACTTGATGACAACCTTGTGACTACAATGGCGTTCAAGTGGTTGAACTGGAGGTGTTGAGATATTTTCTCGCTTTTGCTTAAGGTGCTTTCGGAGGTCAGGAACAATGACGGGACGAGAAGAAGTTTGAGGGATATATTCTTTGACAACATTCGGAACATGGTTCCGGTTCTTCAGATGTTTTATCCCGCGAGTATACAGGGAAGTACTCACTTTGTTAGCATAGGTGTCAGGATTTTTCATCCTAAAAGTTTGCCTCTGATGCAGGTTCATCTTCGGCATTGGCTGCTTGCGTTTCGCCGAAGTTGATGTAGACCGAGGTCTATTGAGATAAACCCGTAGATCAGCAAATTTACCCCCAGGGGTTTCTGTCTGAGACACCAGTAATTTTTTTTGCTTTGAGCGGGATATCCGGAGAGTTGGGAGATCTTGAAATTTCGCTACCGGAGTAGGCAGAATACCTCTTTGATCAGTACATTTCCCTTTGGCAGGGAGAGAAGAACTTTTGTTTGAGAGAGTCCTTGTACTGATCGGTACCGAGGCACGTTGAACTTGATCTTCCGAGGTAAAAACCAGAGAAGACTGAGAAAAGACCAAAGGACCTTTTCCCTTGTTTTGTGAGGAAGGGTTGGCTAAAGAGCGTTTTCCTCTGTTGTCTTCCAAGTCGTGGAACAAAGAAGTTTGAGAAAAGACCAACGGGCCTTTTTCTTTGTTCTGGGGAGGGGAAGGAAAGTCAACAGACTACCCCCAGTGGATTGTGCAGGAGTAACGGGGTACTTGGGAAGAGGAGAAGAGTCTTTCCCCTTGCTGTGAGAAAAAGGGGGATTAGCCAAAGGACTATCCCTTTTAGACTGCGCTGGAACAGGAGGGATGGCCACTTGTGCTTGGGTTGAGGTAGCAGTAGGCGCCTTGGCCGATTGCGCCTGGGAGGATTTGACAGATGGCCTTTTGACCACAGAAACTCCAAGAGTTGCAGCTTGCGCAGCAGGAGTTTTGGTTACAGAATGCGCCAAAGCATCATAGGAAGTGGCTTGCGCCTTGGCAAAAGAGAGAGGGAGTTGCGCAAGTGCAGAAGTTGTTGCTGGCAGCTTATCAGAGGAGACAGCAGGCTGCGCAACAGTCTTGGGAGTCCCACTGACCGAACCTTGCTCGTGGCAGAGGTTGCAGTGCGAGGGGTGGTCCTGGAGTTGATCATTGTTTCATAGGCAATCTGGTTGACCTTCACAACCAGCGTCTTCTGCGTCTTTTCGATATACGCCACGTCACATTGAGTTGTCACTTTTTCGTCGGAGGAGAAAGTCGTCCCCAGCAGAGTCGCCATTTTGTTTGCAAAAACAAAAGTCTTTTATTTCACAAACTTGTAAAAGAGTACAAAGTACAATAAATTCTGGAAAAGTACAACTATAGGAATCCGATCTGAAGATGATCGCTTTATCCCTTGGACGATGTAAACTTTGAAGACGATAGCCTCTGAAGAATGCAGCAGCACTTGGACAAGAACTCCTGATCTCTGATGATAATATGATCTGATCTCTTTAATGAAGGACTTGAAACTCTATTTATAGAGTTCTAGAAATAACTATTTTGTAGTTATTCTGGATTGCGCATGATGAACTGCGGTGTCGACAGACTGCACAGACTGCAAACTGCGCTGGCCTATTGGGCAGTTGCTCGATCGTAGGCTAACTGTATTCAGACGCGTGGCATTGTTTGATTGAAATGCGCTTGGTCGTGTACAGGCGGTTGTCACGTGGCGAGCAATTGATGGCATGTAAGCCATATAATACATGTCAGTTATTTGATGAATCACGCTAACCGAATAGCGCTAGCTTCAGACAGCGCTTCCTTCTAGTCAATGGATAGCGCTAGGATTTGGACTTGGTCAACCTGTGCTGAGGTTGGACTGGCAAACTGTGCTGAGGTTGTACAGCTGTTCTCGAGCGCTGTGCTGCACAAGAAACGAACGGACTCCTCATTTTTCGGGCTGTCAGGCTGTCAGAAGATCTGATCTTTGTCAGGTAATGATGGCGTTGCCACGTCAGCTAGCGCACTCGGATGGTAGCGCAGTTCAGCTCGCGTGTTTGATTTGCAGCACAATCTATCTCCAGCGCAGTTCATTGAAGGGTGCGCAATTGAGACTTCTCTGCCTATTAGATAGATGCAACTTAATTTTTAGGACATACACCAATACATACAAAGATGATAAAAAAATATACTGGATCACTGAGGACCCCTGCCGCGCATTTGGGATAGAATGTACTCATACTGCTCCTGGATGAGCTGCACCGTAGGGGCAGTAGGAGGCAGTGCAATCTCTGGAGTCGGCGTCGTCGATGGACCGGGAGGACGTATCTGCTCCAGCTCTCGCAGTCGCTCACCATGCGCAGCCAGGGTACTCACCATCCTCTGAGTACTCTCCTCAATCGAAGCCGATACCTGATTAAGTGAGGCAGACATGGTCCTCTGCGATCCCTCCAGCTCGACCTGTCTACTCTCTGTGCACTGCGTAGACTCGGTGAGCGTGTGCAAGCTGGCAGCTGTAGCCTGCTGCAGACTCATCAGCTCCGGTATACTGCGCTCGACCGTATCAAATCGTCCGGTGATCATCGGAGGGTCGGATCGTCGCTCGACCGCATCAGAAATCTGCTGCTGCAACTCGCGATGCAGCTCGTCGATCTGACGACGAATATCCTGAGCTCGTGACGACGCCTGCAAAGCCGGAGACTGCGTACTGACAGAGGGGGCCCGTGATGACTCCGAAGCCAAATACGCGCCGTAGGATTCCGTACCGTAGTACGTACCCTTCTGAAGACCGCCAACGACGGTCATCCAGAGGTCGTCCGGCGATGGAGCTGTAGGCGGCTGGGAGGAAGTACCAGCCCCTCCATCTGCTGGCGCACTTGCAGCAGCAGCCGCTTCCTCCTGTAGCCGAACAAACTCGGCCTAGAACAATGTTTGCTAACGTGTAAGTGTTTGCTAAAGTCTATATTGATATCTATTTTCCTGTTTTCTAAATTATAGTAAATTAATATAAAGAATAGAACGTACATATGCCTGCGTCGCCCTCTCGTCAATGAACTCCCCAGCCCTCCGATGGGTGACCAGGAAGACGGTCACCATGTTCGGGTCCTCACCCTTTTTTACCTGTTAAAATATATTATCTATTATTAGTATTAAACATTCTATCGAACTATATATAAATTAATATAGGAAACGTACCAGACGACGAAAATGCTCCGTCATCGGAATGGAGTGTCACTCCCCAGTACCGAAATACGGAGACGGACTAGGCCAGCTACACCATATGAGGTACGTAACGTCATACGGCGATCGTGGCTGTCGAGAGACTAGGGGGTACATGCTACAATCAAGTCTTCTATGGTCCCACAGAGTTCTATGTCTCAATCAATCAAATCACATCAGCAAATATATGAACATTAAAGATAAAGCAGTAAGCCGTCTCCGACGCTTCATCAAAATGATCATGAGAGACTAGCTTTATAATTTAGCTATCTCAGAGAGTCAGGAGTACAAAATTATACACAGCTGCAGTCTGTTTGATTACAATTATGTACTGACACAAAATATCGAGTAATCCGGCTAACAGATGCCGGTGGCTAAACGCCGCAAAAGTATAAGCAGGAGTGGTGGAGAAGAAACCCACTCGAGTCCCCGAACTGCCATGCTCCTAGTATGCACCATGGATGTCAGGGAGGAAGATCGTGTCCTCTGGCTCTGCTACGAGATCTGGCCAAACAAAACCAGCGGGGTCAGCCCCGAATAGCAAGTACCGCCAAAGGGGCACAAGAGTTAAGACTAAAAACCCAGTTAATAGAATGATTGATAATATTAATACTTATGCTACTATTATAGGGTAGTGCAACATCCTCGAACCCATATGGCACCCTTACAACCAAACAAGGACAAAAGGTGCCGCATGGAGTCGGGACGTGTCGTACTCTATAACTTTCACATAAGTTAAAAGGTATAAACAATAAAATCTCCTGATCGTGACTTCGGTCGATAGCCTATCGCAGCACAATAACCAACCCAACAATCAAACAAGAACATGGGTTGGATCATGTACCATGATAGACCATGTTCCTCAGTCATTCCCAGAAGTAGCACTCCATAATCAGAATAAGTCTTCCGTTCATAACGTCGGTCCACAGCCTGTCATAGTACGATAACCAACCCAACAATCAAACAAGAACATGGGTTGGATCACGTACCATGACAGTCCGCTTCCCTCAGTTACTCGCGGAAGGAAATAGGATACAAGCAAGTCGTTTTCACGGCCAATCAAGTCTACGAGTTTCTAGTGGGACGAGGTTATCCTCGCATCATGTTATGTAGAAATCCTCAGATCGTATCTTTCCAGCAAGGCTAGCCAACCCAGGGGTTCGCGTAGACAGGTATGATTGAGCACAGGTCCCTCGCAAGGCCACCTTGCTAAAACATATAATATATAGCAGGAATTAATCGAATACCGTCATCCACTCGTTGCAGATGACACAGTATCCGTGGAGACCAGCCGGCGCGTCAAGACAGTATCTCAAGGCGGCTGGTGTAACACGATCTCGGGATTCTTGCCCTCTCCATGCATCTAGTATGTTTAGTTGCCTAGTTTAACCCTAGGTGTAATCTTGGACTCACATGCTGTGGCCTGCATGATTATCCTCCTAAAGTCGTACTTTAGTACGAGTACCCCAAAGAGGATCCATGTCAATCAGTATGTCAACATGTTCTACCCTCCTTAGTGTAATGCATCATTGCAAATACGCCACGTGGAGTTACGAGTCATTTGTCGAGCATGAACAAGAACTGGGACATTCAGGTACATGTATCAGGGAGGGTTCATGCGGACGAAGGGGTGTCAGCGTATACGGCTGGTGTGGGCGATACCTATGCGGCTGGATGACGGATGGGCCTTATGCGGCCCAAAAACAGTAGCGCATATGCGGCTGGGTACAAAAGAACTCATGCGGCTCGAAGGCTAGCCGCATGAAGTCCATGCGACTCAAGATAACAGGGGCTCATGCGGCTGAGTCTGAACAAGGCTATGCGGCTCAATTACTTGCCGCATGAAGATTCATGCGGTCAAGTACTCAAGCAAGTCTTATGCGGCTAGGAAGGACCTTCCATACGGCTGAGCTCGAACGAGTCTCATGCGGCTGGAAAGGCCATGCGGCCAGAGACTTGCCGCATGAAGATTCATGCGGTCAAGTACTGCTCTTCTTCTCCACTTGTCCGAGAAGAGGAGCCAAGCAACCATGGCTTCCAAACTACACAAAAACTTCATCCGGAGCCCAAATCAGTACTTCCTTAGGTCAAAATGGGGTAGAACAAAATTCTCTACAACATGGAACCATCAAAACTTGAAAATAATGAAGTTTGCTAGATCAAAACAAAGAAGATCCAAAAATGGTTAAAACCTAGATCTACAAAAATTAAAGCTTCAAAATGGAAAACTTCAAGTTCTAAACTAGTATAGAATAAGGAGAAGAACATATTTTGACAAATAATTTTGTAAGAAAACATCAACAACATTTATGGATCCATCTCTTGAGCAAGTTGGTACTTGCCTTGGTTGGTGTTTTCCATAAATAAATTTACTTTATTTATTTTGTATCTGAGAAAATTACAACTGTAGGAATCTAATCTAGAAGATGATTACTTTATCCCTTGGACGATGCGATGAAGAATACTCGAACTTTGAAGAACTTGGACAGCAACTGGGCAATCTCTCTGTTCTCTCTGAAATTGACTGTAGTGTCTGATGAAGATGAAGAAACTCTTTTTTTTTATAGAGTTCAGGATAACTGTCCTTAAGCATACGCTCAGGTAGTTACTTGACGTGTGCATAACTGCAGGGACGCGTGGCTAATTCTGATGGAGACACATTAGCGTGCGGTTGAAAGTAGTGGAGCATGTTCAGGAGAGATTGATGGTATGGATGCCACGTTGCATAACTTCTAGAGAAATGGATAATTGGTACAGGACACGTGAGAACGTATGTTGACTGTAATCCTGGATATGGTTGCTGTAATACGCTGCCTCGTTGAAGGAGAGTTATACGCTGACTTGGATGATGTAGAAACAAAATAAAGCTGATACGCTTACTGGAGAAGAAAGGAGTCATACGCTCACTTGATGAGGAAGGAGTCGTATAGACTTCATATGCTCACTGAAGAAGGAAGGAGTCGTATAGACTTCATACGCTCACTGAAGTAGGAAGGAGTCGTATAGACTTCATATGCTCACTGAAGAAATGGCCACGTGGCCATCATCAATCTTCTCTGATACGCCATATCTTCAAAATAACTGTCAAAAGATTTTCTCGAGCGTCGTGACTGCAGATATGACGGCTGACAGACTGTCAAAACTGACAGTAATGATGGCTTTTACATTTATGAGACATGCTGAGCTGTCCTCGCAAAAGACAAAACCGGCTCTTTGAAAACCTATACGACGGCTAGTCTTCATTGGACAGCTGTCTTTGCACAAAAGACGACGTGTCAGATTCATCCTTTATTAAATATATGCCGTACTGTCATCCCAAAAAATAATAAAATATTCACTGAGCGTATGGCCTGTAGATGAGCGTATGGCCTTGACTGAGCATATGGCTTTGAGCATATGGCTTGGACTGAGTCTTATGTCAGCGTGTCATAATTTTCATACCCTACAAGACCCCCTTCAAAGTTTTCGAACTTTATGAGTTTCAAAAGTTCGAAATTACTTTAAATAAAAAAGTGGGAATGAGTCTTGACACGCTGGCATTAGTCTGTTATCTTCCTCAATATCAGTGCAAATCTTTAGGAATTTTGTTTAGAGAATATCCGTCGTTTTGAACTTCTTTCTTTCTTCTATAAATAGGTCTCTCAAAACCTATTTTTATTTCTTTACCAGAGCTTTTGCCTTCGAGAGAGAAAAGAGCTTTCAGAAACTCAAGACTTTTCTTCTTCTTCTTCGTCTTCAACTCCATCTCCATTAATGGCACCCAAGATTGATGCTGCTGCGAAAGGAAAGGGGAAAGCCCCTGAAGAGTCATCTCATCCTGCCGTCGACACTGCCACCACCAAGAGGACGGCCAGTCAGCGTGTTTCACGCAGTGAACGACCATTGAAACCTCTTTATGGTGAGGACGAAGATGATGATGAACAAATAACTATTCCCTTTTTAGGGCTCTGGTTAGAACAAAACTCAGAAAACGTATCCCTCTTTAGGGTCAATACGTCAGCAAATACGCTTCCCTCTTTAGGGTTTAGCCGTATTCCATATTTTTCGTTTTTACGAAAAATATGTTTGGAGCGTAAATCTGTAAGATACGCGTATTTTTGATAGAGATACCAAAATACGCTATCTTAAAAGAATATGCTATGGCAATTTGTCTCATTGAGATGCGTTAACTCCTGTGTTAACATATTTTTGATGATCATCTTGTCAACCATACGCTGATATGCTCAAACTGATCATAAACTGAACTTTAAAAACCATTCACTTAAGATAAAATCTGTTATACGCTTAAAGAAAACTGAGCGTATACTGAACTTTGAGTCAACCATATGCTTAAGGAAAACTGAGCGTATGCTGAACCTTGAGTCTGCCATACGCTTAAAGAAAACTGAGCGTAAGCTGAACCTTGAGTCTGCCATACGCTTAGTAAAAACTGAGCGTAAGTTAAACTTTATCATCTCTTGACATTGAAGATTTTTTTAATACTTTATTCTTCATTTGCAGTGGATATTCTGGCTCAGGAAGCAGAATTTGAAGGAAGTATGGGAAATAATTATAGAAGTGATCTATCTCATGTTCGTTTTCCCCAATTTGACGGACCTTCCACAAGAATAGCTCTATTGACCAATCAGGAAGATGATACTTTACTGAACCTGATGAGTGGACTGCCGTTACAAAGTGTGGATGGTGTTGCCCATTTGAAGCCAGCATTCCTTTTTGGAGATGCTATTGACATGAATTCCCAGCCTGCTCTGGACAAAGTATCATACAGTTACTATAGGGATGGTGATGTAAATCAGCCTATGTATTTGACTGGTTTAACAAAGAGTATCAACATAGCCCGTTTATTCCATTCGGGCCAGCAAAGACAGATGAAGTGGGATATTACTCCATCCCGACAAGCTAAGGCTGGGTGGATTGGATATCGTCAAGGAAGGTTCCGCAGTGGTACTGAACCACATGTCACATCTCTGCGAGGACTATTACCTGCCACCCTCCCTCCTGAGGACTCGGCACTGCTGAAGCCAGTTAGAGTCCCAATTTTTGCCAATGAATTTGTTCAATTAAAGAATGCCATCTACCCAAAACAGTCAATGAGGCTGACTGGTCTAGTAAATCCAGAGAACACTAGATGGACTGCTCTAGTGAGATGGATTTTGCGGAACTTCGGTGCACAGTTGAAGGCGATAGGTTTATATGATGCCATTAAGTGTACTGCTTATGGTTTCAAACTAAACCCGGATCTGTTTTTGGCATTAGCGGAGAGATATAACTATCAGACTGGCACCTTCATGACCCCAAAGGGCGAGATGGGATTCGCCCTTCATGAAATGGCATATATATCTCAGCTACCCACGGCAGATTTGCCATATGAAGAATATATCCCTTTTGTTGACGAAATGAATAAGATTTCTGCAGCCAACCCACTAATTCTTTACGTATTTGAAGAATTAATGTGTCATTACAGCATCTGTAAAGCTTTTTATAAGGGACAAGGTGGAGAGGGGGACTCCAATTGCTATTCTTCGAAGTGGATGGCTTATTTGTTTCAAGGCCGCACTGACGAAGTCCAAAAGAAGAAAAAGCCCGAGCAGTATGTCGGTAAATTCAAGCCCTTGAGTCAAGCCGAGATTAACAGATTAATCCGGGAGACTAATCATGATGACATTGTCGTCGAAGAAGACATCGACAGCTACAAGGCCGGTGATAGATTAGAAACCTATATTAAGCAGGGTGGCCGAGAATTGTCCGATGAAGGTCATCTGGCCGGTTTCATATCTCTTTGGCTGAGGAAATTCGTAGTTCCTGGCACCTGTTCGGCAGACAGGATGCACAGAGGAGTCGTCTTCGCAGCAGTCCGTCTGGTTTTTGGGTATAAAATGGATCTATTAACGGCAATGACCTGCCGTCTGAATGCCGGATTAAGGGCATACACAGATAGGATGTTCGAATTGGCACGGAAGAGCCTGACGTCCTTTTCCCGGGTAGAAATACCCTTTACATACTTGTTTGGATGGCTGCTTCTTTATTTTGAATCTCTGATGAGTGCTGGGATGGCTAGGCCAGATGACACTTTCCTTGAAAGGTACAAGCACATACCGAAATAGAGATATGATACTTTAACCGATTGCAGAACCATCTTGAACAGGGGAGAACTCTGGAGCTTCGCTTGTGTTCCTCCCCCTATTGGTTATGAGACCATGCCCGGGAGATTGATTGACGGCGTTGGTGCTAATGAGTTGGATGATGTCCAACATGAATGGCTAAAGAGAATCAGGCCATCTCATTTAATTTGCCGCCGTGACAACATCATATATATAGAGCCATATCTTCCGAGCAGATTTGCTCGTCAATTTGGTTACGATCAGTTGCATGTGGGCAATACAACGACGTGTTTTGCTCATCAAGGCGGGTTGGTTGATGGTGCCAGAGCTTGGCTATATTACATTGCCAAAGGTACAGGGGCTACTTTTTCTATGCCAGATCCGGTCAACTATCGGAAAGGAGCTAAGATATTGGCGTCCTATGCCAGATTTTATGTATCAGCTAATACCTTTGATGAAAAATTTAGCATCTTAGGTAAAAGCTTTATTCATGTTGAAAAGAAATCAACTAAATCCGCCTTGCCTAGGGATTGTCACGACAAAGAAGATCCTCTGGCCACCGATGAAGTTGATGATGATGTTTTGGAAACTTTCTTCTCTGATGATCTTCATCAACCATTGCATGTGCCTATCGAGAGTGCTGAAGAAAGTATATCTGTTGATAATACACCGAAGAGGAAGAGGAGTAAAGGTGCTGCGGGTCCTGCCGCAAAAAGAGCTACTCGAGCAGAGACTCGAAGTCGCGGAGGAATTTCTATTCCCGGGAATTCTCCTGTTTCTGAACGAGCCAGAAATATTGATGAAACAGGTAGTGACCCAATAGACAATTATCCTACTGTTTCTTTAACCAGAAGAATAGGAAGGAAAGTAATAGTTTCAAAAACTAAATCCGTAATTTGTCTGGATGCAGAGAGTCCCACCGATCGTGCTATGCAATTGGCTGCAGAAAAGCAAGCTACTTTTGATTTCTCTGTAAAGACAGAAGAAGAAGAAGAGATTCCTGAAACTGCTGGGTCTTCTAGACCTTCTGATGTAGGCTCAGTTCCACCAATAGCCGATGATGCGCAGGAAATTAGTCAACCTGCGGTAGAGGCCGAGCATCAGACTGAAACGGCTAATGACTTACTGATTTCGGGAGAATCAGTGAAGGAAGCCACTCCTCTCAATCCAATTGTTGAAGCTTCAGAGAGCGAACAAGTTGACTATGAACCGTCGTCTCATTCTTCTGGAGAAGAAGACATGGAGATAGACGATGAATCACTGTCTAAAATACCAATAGATGCACTGAAGACCATTGGTCAACATTCTGGGTTGACACCAGAGCCGGAGAGGCATCTGGAAATTGAAGTTCAAATTTCGAGTACTTCTGGGGCGGGAAGCAGTGAAATAAATCCCATGTCAGAAAGTACTCTGAACAGACTAAGAGCCGGATTGAATGATCCGAAGGAGACTGAATATGAACCAACTCCAGGTAATATTTTATTCATCAAAGTTTCGTCTTGTCTCTGCTTTATTATCTTTTGGTTTTGATCATGCTTCTTTTATTTCAACAGCTGTAGGAACTGCACCGGCTATGAGTTCTACTCAAGCCCCACTTGTTCAAACAGAGGTGGGTGAGGGGAGTTCCCATCTGCCGAGTTCTCCAAAGGCACCAACTTCAGCTCCAAGAATAGAAGCTCCTCCTGCTCCTTCCCCTATTATTGCAGCGACTCCCAGTTTTGACATAGGGATAGCCAAAGTTATG
Source organism: Iris pallida (assembly GCA_029216955.1). Taxonomy (NCBI): domain Eukaryota; kingdom Viridiplantae; phylum Streptophyta; class Magnoliopsida; order Asparagales; family Iridaceae; genus Iris; species Iris pallida. The sequence continues at coordinate 14,716,714 of JANAVB010045020.1, forward strand.
GGGATGTATTCAGATATTATTTATACATATCTGGATACATATTCGAGACGACTCATGAAAGATGAGACTATGCCCTTTTCGAGTCTTCGAGAGACGACTAGTTTCCCACGTTCAGCCTTGAGACAATCTGGTTATGAGGCTCAATGTGTCTTCTTTGAACATCTCTTGAATGATTTAGAAGCCAACATCCAAAAATATTGGGAGATTAAAAAGGAAGACATTGAATCTCTGACTGCAGCTGAAATTTCTCAATTAGAGAATGAAGCTCAAGCTCAGCATATTGCTCTAACAGAATTCCTCGCTCAGTCTTCCAAAGAGCTAATGGCTAAAGACGAAGAAATCATAAGTACTCGTCAAAATATGGAGCGCTTAGAGAAGGATGAAGCGTCAAGAGCTGAGGAGCTTAGAAAATTGAGGGAAGAGCTAGCTCGTATTCAGGAGCAAATTGCCTCTATGGAAAAGGAACAATCAAAGATTGCTGCTGATCGTCAATCTGAAGCTGAACGCTGTCAAGTTTTACAACAAGAGCGAGAATTAATGCAAATCAATCAGTTTGAAGAAACCAATCGTCGTAGTTCTATTATTGTAGAATATGACCAACGGAGGATTGGAATTGAAACATCAGAGCGAATCAAAAAAGCTCATGATGAGAAAATGAATAATGTAATCGTTCGTATTCAGGAGATCATTACTCCTCCTAAATAGTTCTTTTATATTTTTTATGTACTGAAATGTTTTTGAAATCCAATTATAAGCAATGTTTTGATTCTGATTAAACAAATGAACATCTTGGCTTGATTTCAATTCTGTGGATGACACTTTTGTAGAAAACATGTTCAGAGGTAAATAATACATGACATATTTCAATAGAATAGAATATATAAATAAACTTCGCAACTCTATCATGATACTAAACCAAAGATAATTTAGTTTAATACTGATTAGAGAAAACAGAATTCAGATATAAAGATATCTTTAGATTCTATTTTCCATGATCTTTGGACTCGGAAATCAAAAGACGAGATATCATTTTCCTAAAATAGAAAATATGATACATACTGAGATAGAAAATTCAGAGGTAATATGGACATGATTTTCTATACAAGATTTTTATTAAAACCACTGGGGATCTAATAAAACAAAATATCAAATTCTCTGGGAAGATGATACATGATGGAATATCAATTTCCTCTGGGGATAACGATATCGAAATAACTTTTGTAAAGAAGGATTTTATATTTGCTGGAGAATGATGAAAATATTATATATAATATTTCTTTAAGAATTTGCCATTGATAGGCATCATCATGACTTTTCCATCCATAGAGGCAAGCTGGTATGCTCCGTTAGAGAAGACTTTGTTTACTACGAATGGGCCTTCCCATTTCGCATCAAATTTGCCTTTGCTCATATGTGTCATGGTCATAGGACGTCTGACAGTAAGGACCAGTTCTCCCTTCTGATATGCTCTGACTTTGACTTTCCGGTTAAAAGCTTTGGAGATTCGGGCCTGATACAGCTCGATATTTTGTTGAGCATACAATCGTTTTTCATCTAGAGCTTCCAACTCTTGAAGTCGAAGACGATCATTGTTTTCTGTTGTCAGTTCATTGGAGATTGCAATTCTCAGAGAAGGAATCTGGATCTCAAGGGGAAGAACAGCTTCACACCCATATACTAAAGAGAAAGGTGTACATCCGGTCGCATTGTGAACTATAGTGCGGTAGGCCCATAAACATTCACCAAGCTTCTCGCTCCAGTTGCGTTTGTTGGAAGAAACGAACTTTTTCAAGAGTTTGATGATTGTTTTATTGAAAGCTTCTGCCAATCCATTGGCTGCTGGATTATATGTTGTAGAAGCTAAATTATTAATCCGGTGATCGTCGCAGAATCGAGTAAATTTCTGACTGACGAACTGCGGTCCGTTATCATGGATAATACGCCGAGGAACACCAAATCGATAGATAACATGATGTTTGACGAAGTTGATAACACTAGAAGTTTTAACTTCAGATAACGGGATTGCTTCAGCCCATTTGGAAAAGTAATCGATTATTGCTAAAATAAACCGATGTCCTCTTGATGATGGTGGGTTGATGGGACCAATGACGTCCATGCCCCAAGCTTCAAAGGGCCATGATGCCGCTGTTGGATGTAAGAACTCTGACGGTTGATGAATAAAGTTTGCATGAATTTGACAGGCTTTACATTTTCGAGCATATTGAATAGCGTCAGCCACCATCGTGGGCCAATAATAACCCATACGTCGGATACGATCTTAAAGTTTAGGACCTAGTTGATGAGCTCCGCAAACACCATCATGTGCTTCACGAATTATCTGTTGTGTTTCTTCACCGGCAATGCATCGGAGGAGAAGACCGTCGTAAGACCGACGATATAATGTTTTCGTCGTATGATTATAATAGAATCTGAGAGATCGACGTCGAATAGACGCTGCTTCACTCGGATTATCAGGAAGTATATCATACAAAACAAAATCTAGAAACGGGCGTCTCCAGTCTTCAATTATGGCTTCTATTTCATTAGAAAAGACATATTCCATAGTAGAATCGGAAGAAGACGAGGATATTTTGTCACACTTTAATCCAGCATCAAGGTTGAGAGAATCTTTGTCTGGTTTGTGAGAAAAAGCCAAAGCCAAATTATTCTCAACACAGAATAGTTCTCGGTTATAAACCACTATCACTTGCTGACGTCTGATTGGTATAGCTAATACAGCAGCAAGATTAGCTAAAGCATCAGCTTCTGCATTATAGGCTCGTCGAACATGTTCAATAAAGAAGTCTTCAAAAGATGAGGCTATAGAGAGTGCTGCTCGATGATAAGGTATCAAATCCTGATGACGAACTTCATACGTTCCTCTGATCTGATTGACAATAAGCTTGGAGTCTCCATAAACTTCCAAATATTGAATATCTAGATGTTTAGCAAGTTGAAGACCAATGAGTAATGCATTGTATTCGGCTACATTGTTTGAACATGATTGATCTAGAGAATAAGCCCTCTGAATAGTTAGTCCTTCTGGGGATACAAGAACAATCCCAACTCTAGCGACAATATTGCCGTTAGGACCTATTCTAGATGCTCCATCAAAGAATAGACGCCAGGTAGGAACTTCTTCAGAAATCAGATTTGAATCCAAGACTTCATCAGGAATCTCATCATATAATTTAGAATCTTCTGGAATTGCATGAGCAGCCAGAAAATCAGCAAGAGCCTGTCCTTTAACTGACTTCTGAGGAATATAATGCATATCGTATTGGGCTAACGAGATTCCCCAATTAGCTAGTCTGGAGTTGAGAATACCAGGTTTCTTCATCATAATCTTGATGGGATTCACTCTGGAAATGACATGAACCGTTTGACCGATAATATAATGTCGCATTTTCTGAACAGCAAACATTAATGCTAAGCATTCTTTCTCGATTGGAGAATAATGCGGTTCAGCACCCGTCATTGTGCGACTGAGATAATAAATAGCCTGTTCATGGCCATCTTTATTTTTCTGGGCAAGTAATGCACCAAGAGAATGATCCATGGCTCGAACATATAGAAGGAATGGTATCCCCGAAACGGGAGGTACTAAAACTGGAGGGTTCATGAGATACTGTTTAATATCGTCAAATGCTTTTTGACATTCTTCGTTCCAGACGAAAGATACACCTTTCTTCAGAAGTTTGTTGAATGGTCTACAGCGTCCTGATAAGTTAGAAATGAATCTCCTGATATAAGCAATTCTTCCTTAAAATCCTCGTAGATCTTTTAAGGTGCGTGGAGGACGCATCTCTTGAATGGCTTTGATCTTCTCGGGATCCACGTGTATACCTTTAGCGGTAATGACGAAGCCGAGAAATTTACCACTAGAGACGCCCAGGAAGGACTTAGTAGGGTTCATTTTAAGTTGATGCTGACGCATTAAATCAAAGATAGTCTTCAAATCTTGGATATGATCCTCCTTTCGCCGACTTTTGACCGCAATATCATCAACATAGCATTCGACTATTTTTCGGAGATGTTCGCGGAATATAGTGCTCATTGCTCGCTGATATGTTGCTCCTGCATTCTTGAGACCAAACGACATCACTGTATAACAGTATGTACCGATCGGCGTTCTGAAGGAAGTGTGTTTTTCATCATTTGGAAACATTTTGATCTGGTTGTATCCCGAATACCCATCCATAAATGACATTCGTTCGAAACCACATGTATTGTCGATCATGACATCAGTAATTGGAAGAGGAAACTCGTCTTTAGGACAAGCCGCATTGAGATCACGAAAATCTATACAGACCCGAATCTTGCCAGTCTTTTTAAGGACAGGAACGATGTTAGCCACCCATTCAGGATGTTGTTCCTCTCGAATAAATCCAGAAGCCATAAGCTTGTTGACTTCAGCTTCAATTGCATCCATGATGTCTGGACGAAATCGTCGCTGTTGTTGTTTGACCGGTTTAGCATTTGGCATGATATTGAGTTTGTGCATTGCAATCTTCGGATCTAGTCCTGGCATATCTTCATAACTCCAGGCAAAGACATCGATATAATCACGAATAAGCTTGATCATGTCTTGCTTATCTATTTTTGAAAGACTTTCACTGATGAATATTGGTTTAGGAGAACCTTCTTCACCAACATCAATTTGGATCAGTTTATCTTCGGTAGGAGGTTCTCTCTGCTCGAACCTGAATTCCCATTGATTATCTAATCTTTGAGCCCATTGTTCCGATTCGGGTGATATTTCAAAATCATCCTCATCTTCATCATTTTCCTGCGGGCCATCAACAGAGACCATATTGACGGACAAAATAGAACGATGAAGATCGCCAATACTCGTGTCAGAATCCCAAGAGAGAGAATCAGAAGACTCAGATCGTTCGTCTTCATCGGACTTTGAATCTTCATGGACTATATTGATAAAGGAAGTAGGAGCAATGTAACCTAAACCACATTTTGTCCTTCCGTATTTTAATGGAGAAATTCGAACAGGCATTCTTCTTCCTTTTCCATTATTGAGACTGGTTCTAAAGTCATAACCCATATTCTTGATGATATTTTTGGATTGTTGACTGTAGCGACGCAGTTGTAACCTTCCAGTATCATCGTTTATGTCATCTTCTTCCAAGTTAGGAGGATTCTGGGGTCCTTTATAAAAGAAGATTGGATTTTCTCCCTTTTTTCTAGCAGGGACCACGAAGTATGATTTTTGTATGGATTCCAATGATATGTCTGTATGAAGAGTTTGAACAACCCCTATAGTTAGTGACTCTAAGTTATCTAGCAATTATAAATAACTTTGTACATGATTACAGACATCAATATACTGCAAAGGAGATACTTCATTAATATTAAATACTGTATTTACAACAGAAGGCTGAGCCTTATCAGACTTAGTCAAATTAATGACAAAAGGGAGAGAAGAAGAGCGATCAGAAGTTTTGTTTCGATTAAGATCGATAACAAAAGGCTCAGAAGAGGTGAGCTCCCTTGAAGAAGATCGTGGATAAGTAGTACGTCCACTAACTGGAATGACTAGAGTATCTAGTCTAGCCTGAGAATGTGGAGGGGGAGTAGTACGTCCACTGACAGGAATTATCAGTGAGCCTTGTGGAGCTTGGAAAGACGGTACAGTAGTACGTCCACTGACATGAATTATCAGTGAACCTTGTGAAGCCTGAGCAGGTGATGAAGTAATACGTCCACTGACAGGAATTATCAGTGAGCCTTCTTCGGATGATCTAACAGACTGCGGAGGAGTGATACGCCCTTTTACAGGAATAACAAAAGTGCCAACTTTTGCTATTTCATCATCATTATCCATAGCTTGCAAGACTTTTGAGTATTCATCTTTGTACATGCGAGCGTCATTGAAGTAAGCTTCAACTCCTTTGAATGGATAGAGATCCGCAACTTTCTTTTGAACTTCTCCATTATCATCAACATATTTGAAACACTGATGAAGAGTCGAAGGAACGACATTATGTTCATGCAAGAATGGTCTCCCCAACAGAGCATTGTATGAGCAACCATGATTGTCGATGATGTAAAAAGTAACTTTAGTGCGAAGATCGCCTATTTGAAATTTGAGGCGAATCTTGCCCAAAGGTTCACTTTTTCCTTGATTAAATTCCAAGATGGTAGTGATAGTGCTGGAAAGGCTATGTACAGGTATCTTCAGTGCGTCTAGCATAGCTTTTGGCATAATACTAAGAGCAGATCCTGGATCAATCAGGAGACGATCAACCTTCATAGAATCAATATATCCTGTATGATATAAAGGACGGTCATGTCGATTATCCTCTAGCAGCATATCGTCCTGCGTAAAGGTAATGTTTGGAATAAATTCCAATACATTATGGCAATGAGAAACAGGTTCTGTTTCCAATTTCTTGAGAAGAGTTAGGCAGGTTTCTGCTTGCAGCAGTGCTTCACTTAGAGTTTCTCGAGTCTCTTTAGAGAGGCGTAAGAGCTCGAAGATTGATAATTTAGCTGGGGTATTGGCTAGTTGAGCTAATATATCAAAATTATAAGGCTTTTCAAGTCCTGTAGGAGATGACTTCTTCAATGGTTTATCGAAGCGGACTTGTTGTTTGCCTTTGTCAGCTGCTATTGGTTTAGAAGGAACTGTCTCAACAGGAACATTTAAAGGCTCTTCAGTAGAGACTGGTGTTGAAGCTGTAACCGGAGGGACGTCAGAAGTTTCTTCAGGAATCTCAGCATAATCTTTCAGATATATTTTTCCTGACCGAGTTCTAGCATGAACTTCAACTTCAGATTCTGGTTCAAGGTCTATGGAAACCATGCTGCAATTCTTTATTTTGCTCTTGGTTCTTTTATGTTTGATGAGAGCTTCATTCCAGAAACCAAGGCCAACACGAGATTGATTATGTCTCATAGTAATGGCCAAAGGTGTTCGGAGTCCCTTGCCTGAATTCAAACCAGGAGCAGTGGCTAGATCATAACCCATCTTCACCATCAATTCACGAGATTGTGAACTGTATAGATGAAAAGCAGGCTTGTACCTACCTTCAAATTGAGATACAGATTTTATTTCCGTAGGGAGTGAATTTCTTGCTGAGATAAAAGTAGAGGTTAGATAAAAATCGGGTGTGAAACTAGAAGTCACATTGCATGACTTAGTCTTTCCGAGCTTCTTTTTAGATGAGGAAGTCTTCCGAGGAGAAGAGGAAGACGTTTCAAACTCCGTCATTAAATCCGGGTGAATCCACATGATCTCTCCCTTCTTAGTTGTGACAGGAACAAGTCCGTCATTCTGTGCTGGTGGGATGTTTACAACTTCGAAAGTTGCTTTGGGGATAGGAACAATCCCACTTTCCACCATTAAGGGGGGAAAGTCACCGAACTGTATTGAAATTACATTTGCTGTGACTGTTTTGTCTTTGGGTGTTAATGTCACAGCTCCTGATTTAATCATCTCTTGAATCTTCCCTTTTAATACATAGCAAGACCGGATTGTATGACCCAGCATTCTATGATATGGACAGTATTTTGGATGATCTGTCTTATTGGCTTCATCAGGCTTTTTAATTTCTGGCAATTGAATCTTATTACCTTTGAGTAAGCATTCAAAGATACCCTGAACATCATCATCGTCGAAAGAATATTCTTCCTTCGGCCGAGGAGATCTCTGTTGTTGATTTGTTGGAGCTGGAGTAGCTTGGGTAGTCTTTACCTCTTGACTACTGCTTTGGAGATTGACTTCAAGAGCTTCTTTCCCTTTGCGATTGTTGGGTCGAGTACTATTGCTAGCACTCTGATTTGATTCCTTGGGAGCCATTTGTACCCCCAGACCCTTGAAGGTCTCAGCACTGACCTCGGCAGCTTTGGTACTGACAATGAAAGAAGGCCAATCTTGGAACTGAGTAGACCCTGTCCACATGCTGATAATTGGTAAGAGATTCGACTTGCAAGTGTCGATGGTAACAGCATCGGGAGTTCCGAGAGGCATTTTGAGGGCTTCTCTTCTGAATCTTTCAATGAAGTCCTCGGTGGTTTCATTATTTTTCTGTTTAATTCTTATGAGGGCTGACATGGTCATGTCGTTGAGCCCTTCATAGAATCGTTCAAGAAACATTTGCTTGAAACCGGCAAATGAGGTAATGCACCCATCAGGGAGACTTCTATACCATTCATAAGCCGTTCCTTTGAGACATCCAATGAACACCCGAGTAAGGAGGGCGTCACTTGGTTGTAGTTGATCAGTCATTACTTCAAAATGATTAATGAACTGACTTGGGGAGGTTGTCCCATCGTAGAAAGAGATGGTCGGAGGTTTGTATTTTGGTGGATACGATACCTGCTTCCATTCTATCGGGTAAGGTTGCTTGATACCTAACCTTTGCAAACCATCATTCTGTTTGAATGTCTCGAATTGTGTTCGGAGATTCTTTAACTCTTCAGAAACAATTCCAGAAGACTGGGGAGTTGTAACTTGTTGAGTGTAATTAGGAGGAGGGACTGCAGCATATGTACCACCCCCAGCTCCAGACTGACTTGGAGTGGGTTGTTCAGGAACATTAGATTGTACCCTCGGAATAGTAGAGGGTTCCGGGTTTGGAACAACAGGAGTATTTAATATAACTGGAGGAGCTGTCTGTTGGACTTGCTGAGTTTGATGCTGAGCTTGCATAAGAGTGTGCATAGCATTCAACATATCTGCCATAGCTCGTAACTGTTGTTCTAAGGAAGAAATCCTTTGTTCGTGAGCTTCGGTGCTAGTTGAAGGTTCATGATCGCCCTCTGCCATGTAAGTGGTAATCATTCGAGGAATAGATGATGAAACAGTCTGTTCTGAATCATCACTGTGTGAATCAGTATCTTTTCCAGGGCTTTTTACGGGAGTCAATACTGGAAAATTGGACTCTCCAAGGAAGTCTTCTGTGATCTCCGGATTACCACTTGGATGAGAAGAAGAAGAGGCTCTGGTCAAGGCTCCGGTCCTGGACCGGGTGCCGAGATAAACACCATCTTCAGAGTCTGATATAGCATCAGACCGTACGCTACCCCCAATATTTCTGGAGGTCATGTTGACAGAAGCATAAAGAGGTTCATCTTCATCCAACATTGGTTCATATTGAATCCGTTCGAAAACAGATTGTCTTTTTGGTGAACAACAACATTGAATTACAACTCGAGGTTGGAAGTTGCAACCATGCTTTTCATGGCAAATATGAGCAATATCATAGCCTGATGGAGTGTCAATTCTCTGTTTATTTTGCAAATATTCCCGGAGATCTGCAGGAACAGATTGGGAAGTACTTGAAGATAGTTTCTGTGTAGAAACTTGTCTTTTGTTCTTCTGTCTTCTTGGTTCCTGAGTGTATAAAGACTGATTAATTTGAGCCACATAGTTCTTGGCATATTCTGCATCAGGGTCTAATATACTTGTCTCAGTGGAACCGAACCGATTCTGATTAAGCTTGTTACGAAGATCCGTAGGAGATTTGACTTTGATATCAGTCTTGGATACTTGTAATTTGCCTTTCTCAGACCGAGAAATTTTGAGAGAAGGAAGATGAGTATTATTCCGACTAGGAGTCGGTAATAATCCATCTTTGGAGGAATTAGCCAAAAGGCGTTTTCTATTGTTTGATCTAGTAAGAGTACTAGTCAAATTAACTCCAGAGGTAAAGACCTTAGGAGTAGAGGAGTTGACTAAAGAGTCTTTCTCCTTGGTTGGCACAAGATGTGCAAGTTGAGGGGGAATCATTTGTATGTTCTGTGGAAGAGAACCCCCAGCCTGATTTTGAGAAACAGTCAAAGGACTATATCTGTTAGCATACGCTGACTTCAGTTTGGACTTCTGGTCATACGCTGCCTTTTTATTAGCATACGCTGGCTTTGGCTTAGCGTACGCTGCCTGATGTTGGCTTTTGTACGCTGCCTTTGCCGTACACTGCCCTTTGAATGCCATACGCTCAGAGTCATCAATGGCTAAAGAGCCGACTGCTGTCGTAAGAATAGAGGGAGAAGGGACGTTGACATGTTCAGAGATGGTTTTCCTTGTACACGCTGACTTGGTTAAAGAACCAACTTTGTCAGTGTGACTAGGAGAAGCCACTGTTGCCGTGTTCCGAGAAGCCGAAGTGTGCTTCATGGAAGTTGAAGACGTGTTCTTGTCAACATGAGAAGTGATAGAAGCGTCTCGGACTGCTGCAGAAGACTTAGGGACATAGACGGAGCGTCCCTTCTTCTTGGCAGCAGGAAGAGCGGAGGAAGCAGTGCGGCCCTCCTTCGCCTTGAGCATTTCTTCATAAGCCGATTGGTCGAATTGTACAACCATCGTCTTCTTCGTCAAGCCGATCGACGAAGTATCGCATTGAGTTGTTGCTATCTCATTGGAGGAGACAGCTTTCCCCAGCAGAGTCGCCAATTTGTTTTCCATAAATAAATTCACTTTATTTATTTTGTATCTGAGAAAATTACAACTGTAGGAATCTAATCTAGAAGACGATTACTTTATCCCTTGGACGATGCGATGAAGAATACTCGAACTTTGAAGAACTTGGACAGCAACTGGGCAATCTCTCTGTTCTCTCTGAAATTGACTGTAGTGTCTGATGAAGATGAAGAAACTCTTTTTTTTATAGAGTTCAGGATAACTGTCCTTAAGCATACGCTCAGGTAGTTACTTGACGTGTGCATAACTGCAGGGACGCGTGGCTAATTCTGATGGAGACACATTAGCGTGCGGTTGAAAGTAGTGGAGCATGTTCAGGAGAGATTGATGGCATGGATGCCACGTTGCATAACTTCTAGAGAAATGGATAATTGGTACAGGACACGTGAGAACGTGTGTTGACTGTAATCCTGGATATGGTTGCTGTAATACGCTGCCTCGTTGAAGGAGAGTTATACGCTGACTTGGATGATGTAGAAACAAAATAAAGCTGATACGCTTACTGGAGAAGAAAGGAGTCGTACGCTCACTTGATGAGGAAGGAGTCGTATAGACTTTATACGCTCACTGAAGAAGGAAGGAGTCGTATAGACTTCATACGCTCACTGAAGAAGGAAGGAGTCGTATAGACTTCATACGCTCACTGAAGAAATGGCCACGTGGCCATCATCAATCTTCTCTGATACGCCATATCTTCAAAATAACTGTCAAAAGATTTTTTCGAGCGTCGTGACTGCAGATATGACGGCTGACAGACTGTCAAAACTGACAGTAATAATGGCTTTTACATTTATGAGACATGCTGAGCTGTCCTCGCAAAAGACAAAACCGGCTCTTTGAAAACCTATACGACGGCTAGTCTTCATTGGACAGCTGTCTTTGCACAAAAGACGACGTGTCAGATTCATCCTTTATTAAATATATGCCGTACTGTCATCCCAGAAAATAATAAAATATTCACTGAGCGTATGGCCTGTAGATGAGCGTATGGCCTTGACTGAGCATATGGCTTTGAGTATATGGCTTGGACTGAGTCTTATGTCAGCGTGTCATAATTTTCACACCCTACAGTTGGTGGAGGTAATAAATGAGAGGAAGTAAATGAGAGGAGAGAGAATGAGTTATATATATAGATCTTGGACCCATGGATTCATGATGAACCATTGGTGAACCAAGAATAGGTTACCCAAATGACCAAAACTGTAGGCCCAAATGCAGAAAATAAATTAGGAAATAATATTTTGTCGAATATTTTTGGGAAATACATGAAGAAATACTGCATAATAAATATAGTAAAAATACAAGGTAAATACAATTTATCGGTTTACGTATTAAAATACGTATTCCAGGATCGGGGAGTGACATCTCTACCCTTCTTAGAAAAATTCCGTCCTCGAAATTCTAGCCAAGACAGGATAGTAAAATCAGGGCAAGCAAGGCACAATCATATATAAGTTAACTATCATAGCAGTTATTATCATACATCACAAAGTGCAAAACAAGCAGGTACAGATAAGCATGGAATCGTGTCAATAAGGTGCAAAAATATACCTTATCAGTCAAACAAATACGGATACCGAGATCTGATCTCGTCCTCGCGCTCCCAGGTTGACTCTCCCGGAGAGTAATGGTTCCAAGAAACACGGACAAGGCTTATCGTCCGATTCTTGAGTACCTTCTCTCGTCGGTCTAAAATAGATACGGGTTGTTCCTCGTAAGTTAGGTCGGTACCAACGACTAACTCAGAATGATCGAGGACATGACTCGGATCCGGGACATACCCACGTAATTGGGATACATGAAATACATCATGTATGCCAGTTAACGAAGGCGGAAGGACAAGTCGATAAGCCACATCGCCTACCCGAGCGAGAATCTTAAAAGGACCAACGTATCTTGGACTAAGCTTTCCTCGGGTTCCAAATCTGATGAAACCCCGAGTAGGCGAAATCCGCAGAAACACTTGGTCGCCAACTCTGAACTCTAGGGGCCTACGATGCTGATCTGCCCAATGACGATGTCGGTCATGTGCAACTCGAAGGTGCTCTCTGACCAACTTAACTATCTCCACAGTCTGCGTGATCATCTCTGGCCCCAGCAACTTCCGTTCTCCGACGTCATCCCATGCCAAAGGGGACCTGCACTTCCTTCCGTACAATGCTTCGAACGGGGCCATCTGAATTCTAGCCTGATAGCTGTTGTTATAGGAGAACACCACTAGATGAAGGTGATCCTCCCAAGATCCGCCAAAATCCAAGGTACACGCCCGTAGCATATCTTCTAACGTGTGAATGGTTCTTTCTGATTGTCCGTCAGTTTGTGGATGATAAGCAGTACTGAATCTTAACTTGGTTCCCAAACTTTGGTGTAAGCTCCGCCAAAAATGGGAAGTAAACCGCGTATCCCGATCTGATACTATACTAACTGGAACACCGTGCTGCCTTACTATCTGCTTCATGTATATTTCTGCTAATTGCTCAGTAGTCTACCCAACTCGGAAGGGAAGAAAATGAGCGACCTTCGTGAGTCGATCTACTATTACCCAGACTGCATTCTTACCAGTCGGGGATCTAGGTAAATCGGTCACAAAGTCCATCGTGATGTGCTCCCATTTCCATTCTGGGATAGGAAGCGGCTGTAGCAACCCTGCTGGTCTCTGCTGCTCGGCTTTCACCTGCTGACATACCAGACACTTGGATACAAATCTCGCTATCTCTCTTTTCATGTCATTCCACCAAAAGTACTGCCTGATATCTCGATACATCTTCGTTCCTCCTGGATGAATGGAGTAAATAGAACTATGAGCTTCGGACATGACTTCTTGCCGAAGGTCTCCATTCGGTACACAGAGTCTGTTTCCAAACCTGAGCGTACCATCTTCATGAATCACTAACTCCTTCCTACGGCCTGATTTACACTCCGACCGCAACTTCTGAATCTGTGAATCTCCTGCTTGTGCTGCCCTTATCCTCTCTACTAAGGTTGACTGAATCTGCATACTGGTCATTCTTCCTACATCCCTTGGCAAAACTACTTCGATTCCCATACTCTGAAGGTCTTCTAAAATATGCTTCTGCGAGGTCAGGATAAAGGCACTGTCTCTCCTACTCAGTGCATCTGCAACTACATTCGCCTTGCCTGGATGATACTGAAGATCTAAGTCAAAATCCTTCAGTAGTTCTAACCATCTTCTTTGCCTCATGTTCAAATCTCGCTGCGTGAACACGTATTTCAAACTCTTATGATCAGTATAGATCTCTACCCGATCCCCGTACAAATAATGCCTCCACAACTTGAGTGAAAACACCACAGCTGCTAATTCCAAATCGTGAGTCGGGTAATTCTTCTCATGGTCTCGAAGCTGTCGAGACGCATATGCTATCACCTTTCCGTGCTGCATCAAAACACATCCAAGACCCTTCCCAGATGCGTCACAATATACTGTAAAGCCTCCCGCTCCTACTGGAAGCATCAAGATCGGGGCTGAGATCAACCTCTTCTTCAATTCTTCAAATGATGCCTGACAGCTAGCTGACCAAACAAACTCTACGTCCTTGTGCGTCAAACGCGTTAAGGGCGCAGAGATCTTGGCAAAGTCCGCCACGAACCTTCTGTAGTAACCAGCTAACCCTAAGAAACTTCGCACATTGGCCAATGCTCTACGGCCTCAATCTTCTTCGGACCTACTGACACTCCTGCCCCAGAAATTATATGCCCCAGGAACGAAATGTGATCAAACCAGAATTCACACTTGTCGAGCTTCGCATAAAGTTGATGCTCCCTCAATGTCTGTAAGACAGTCCTAAGATGTTTCTCATGCTCCTCTTCACTGCTGGAATAGACAAGAATGTCATCTATGAACACCACCACAAATTTATCCAAGTACGGCAGAAAGATGCGGTTCATTAAATCCATGAATACTGTGGGGGCGTTGGTTAGTCCAAAGGGCATTACTAAAAACTCATAATGCCCGTATCTAGATCTGAATGCTGTCTTCGGTATGTCTTGCTCCCGGACTCTTACTTGATAGTATCCTGACCGAAGATCGATCTTGGAAAAGACGCTGGCCTTGCTCAACTGGTCAAACAGGTCATCAATCCTTGGTAGCGGGTACTTATTCTTCACTGTTACTGCATTCAGCTTGCGATAGTCGATGCACATCCTCGTCGACCCATCCTTCTTGGGAACTAGAATCACTGGCACGACCCAGGGCGATTTACTGCCTCGGATGAATCTCTTAGACTTCAACTCTTCTTCATGTTAATACAACTTATCCTGTTCTGACGGCGACATTCTGTAAACTCTGTCTGCAATAGGCCTCGTTCCAGGGTTCAACTCAATGCTGAATTCTACCTCTCTGACTGGGGGTATCCCTGGGAGCTCATCAGGGAAGACGTCGAGAAAATCTTCGACCACTCTCGGAATCTGTCCTGGCTCTGACACTGCTGCTGAGATAACGCCTCCGGCCTGATTCTTCAAGGTTCGAGTAAAGATGAACTGCTCCATCCCAGGAACGCTGAATATGACCCTACCTCTTCTACAATCAATTGTCGCACGACTGTCTCTCAACCAGTCCATGCCAAGAACAACATCAAAATTCCCTATAGGGAATTCAATCAATGATGCGGGCAATAAATGCCCACACACCTCTACCGGACATGAAAAGCGCACCCTGCTAACTTCTACGAGCCCATTGCCGGTGAGTATATCCATCCTCTCCGACAATGTCTCAAACTCTAATCTAATCCGTGTAGCATATTGTGCAGAGATGAATGAATGAGTAGCACCTGAATCAAACAATGCTACAGCGGAAAATGAGGTGACGAGAATTTTACCTGCCACCACGTCACTAGACGCGAGAGCCTCTCCCAAGGTCAATGTGAGAGCCTGGCCCCGTGGAGCCCCTTGTTGCGGCCTTCCTCGACCATGCTGTTGCTGCCTCTGAGGGCCTTCGGCTTCCTGTGCCTGGCGGAACATCTGAGCCTGCGTTGGTAGTCGCTGGGCTAGGGGCCTTACTGCTAATACTGGCCCTCCACTCGGGGATGCCACTGGAGCTGGCAATGCTGGAAACTGCTGAGCTGGCCCTCCTGGCCTCTGTATCATAGGACAAGTGGAAATACGGTGGTCTGAACTACCACACCTCAAGCATAAGCCATTCGCTGACCGGCACACCTCCCTCGTGTGCCCTGTCTTCCCATAGAATGTACAGCCCTGGGGTGCTCCCTGACGCTGTTGCTGGTTTCTCGGCTGCTGATGCCGAACTGGCGCTGTATTAGTTGACACGGCCGTCCTCCGCGGTGCTCCTGCATCATGAATACGTACACCGGGTGCTGGTGCCGATGTTCACTGCATTCCTTCTCCTCCAACCTGGGAATGAGATCTCTTCTGACCTCCTGCCCTCGATGCCAACCTCTGCTGGGTAAGCTCGTGCCTCCGGGCTGCCGTCAAGACAGCGTCAAACGTCTGGTAGTCGTGTCCCTCCACAAGCTGTAGTAGTTCCAAATGAAGTCCCTGCTGGAACCTCATAGCTTTCTCTGGCTCCGTTGCCACCATTGCTGGTGCGAAACGGCACAATCTGCAGAACTCTGCTGCATACCCATCTACGGTCTTGCCTGCTTGCTTGAGACTGATGAACTTCTGCTGGAGCTCATATCGAGCTACTATGCCAAAATACTTAGCCTTGAATCTGTCACTGAAGGTGGTCCAACGAACAGGGCGTCTTGTACCAACTTTTTCTGATGCCCACCAGTCGCGGGCAAGATCCTGAAGTACCAGTTTGACCTGATCAACCTTCTCATCATCTGGAACCTTGGCTGCCACAAGAATGGCTTCGATGTCTTGAATCCATGCATCCGCAGTGATGGCATCCTCCGTGCCATCAAAATACCTCGGGTTCAAGCGACGGAACCTTCCTGATGCTCCCGAGTCAACCCCGGCACTCCTCTCAAGAGCTAACTGAATCCCTTGGTTCAGCAACACGTTCTGCTCCTGCTGCCGAGTCTGTTGCTATTGGTTAGTGACAAGAAACCCCCGGATGATCTCCAGGAGTGCTACGGCGTCTGGTACTGCCGTCGCTGCTGGTGCTGCAGGAGTTTCAATAACCTGCGGCTGCACTGCCTCTGGTTCCATTTCTGCTCGTGCCTGCACTGGAGAAGGTTCTCTTCCCTATTGCTGCCCAGTCGAGCCATGCTCTTGCTGCTCTTCCTCATGGGCCTCACCCGCTACTGAGAATGAAGCACCCCTATAGAGAAGAATATAAGATTATCAAGTCCGGACGAGGAAGATTTCGAGGATGCAAGTCAGGTTAGAGATCAAGGCAAGGACAGAGAATTCGAAACAGAATTTCAAGGGGAACAAGTTTTGATTGAGACTCCTAATAATTTGCAATACCCCACAAGTCTGAAAATCAGACCTGCATGGGCCACCACTAAAACCTTGTCACGCCCCAGTACCGAAATACGGAGACGGACTAGGCCAGCTACACCATATGAGGTACGTAATGTCATACAGCGATCGTGGCTGTCGAGAGACTAGGGGGTACATGCTACAATCAAGTCTCCTATGGTCCCACAGAGTTCTATGTCTCAATCAATCAAATCACATCAGCAAATATATGAACATTAAAGATAAAGCAGTAAGGCATCCCCGACGCTTCATCAAAATGATCATGAGAGACTAGCTTTATAATTTAGCTATCTCAGAGAGTCAGGAGTACAAAATTATATACAGCTGCAGTCTGTTTGATTACAATTATGTACTGACACAAAATATCGAGTAATCCGGCTAACAGATGCCGGTGGCTAAACGCCGCAAAAGTATAAGCAGGAGTGGTGGAGAAGAAACCCACTCGAGTCCCCGAACTGCCATGCTCCTAGTATGCACCATGGATGTTAAGGAGGAAGATCGTGTCCTCTGGCTCTGCTACGAGATCTGGCCAAACAAAACCAGCGGGGTCAGCCCCGAATAGCAAGTACCGCCAAAGGGGCACAAGAGTTAAGACTAAAAACCCAGTTAATAGAATGATTGATAATAGTAATACTTATGCTACTATTATAGGGTAGCGCAACATCCTCGAACCCATATGGCACCCTTACAACCAAACAAGGACAAAAGGTGCCGCATGGAGTCGGGACGTGTCGTACTCTATAACTTTCACATAAGTTAAAAGGTATAAACAATAAAATCTCCTGATCGTGACTTCGGTCGATAGCCTATCGCAACACAATAACCAACCCAACAATCAAACAAGAACATGGGTTGGATCATGTACCATGATAGACCATGTTCCTCAGTCATTCCCAGAAGTAGCACTCCATAATCAGAATAATTCTTCCGTTCATAACGTCGGTCCACAGCCTGTCATAGTACGATAACCAACCCAACAATCAAACAAGAACATGGGTTGGATCACGTACCATGACAGTCCGCTTCCCTCAGTTACTCGCGGAAGGTAATAGGATACAAGCAAGTCGTTTTCACGGCCAATCAAGTCTACGAGTTTCTAGTGGGACGAGGTTATCCTCGCATCATGTTATGTAGAAATCCTCAGATCGTATCTTTCCAGCAAGGCTAGCCAACCCAGAGGTTCGCGTAGACAGGTATGATTAAGCACAGGTCCCTCGCAAGGCAACCTTGCTAAAACATATAATATATAGCAGGAATTAATCGGATACCGTCATCCACTCTTTACAGATGACACAGTATCCGTGGAGACCAGCCGGCGCGTCAAGACAGTATCTCAAGGCGGCTGGTGTAACACGATCTCGAGATTCTTGCCCTCCCCATGCATCTAGTATGTTTAGTTGTCTAGTTTAACCCTAGGTGTAATCTTGGACTCACATGCTATGGCCTGTATAATTATCCTCCTAAAGTCGTACTTTAGTACGAGTACCCCAAAGAGGATCCATGTCAATCAGTATGTCAACATATTCTACCCTCCTTAGTGTAATACATCATTGCAAATACGCCACGTGGAGTTACGAGTCATTTGTCGAGCATGAACAAGAACTGGGACATTCAGGTACATGTATCAGGGAGGAACACTTTGTTCTCCGGGGTCACATTAGTGCTCATATCATGCTCGGGACAAGAGACGTAAGGATATAAAATGGGCATATAATATATATATATATATAATAATAATAATAAGGTAACAATATAGGGCACAAAAGTCCATACGGCCCAAGGGGAGTGAGTCCATGCGGCCGGGTCAATACTGGTTCATGCGGCTGGGACTACACGCTCATGCGGCTCAGGGAGCCCCAAGGCGCATGCGGCTGGAAGGGCGGGTTCATGCGGACGAAGGGGTGTCAGCGTATGCGGCTGGTGTGGGCGATACCTATGCGGCTGGATGATGGATGGGCCTTATGCGGCCCAAAAACAGTAGCGCATATGCGGCTGGGTGCAAAAGAACTCATGCGGCTCGAAGGCTAGCCGCATGAAGTCCATGCGACTCAAGATAACAGGGGCTCATGCGGCTGAGTCTGAACAAGGCTATGCGGCTCAATTACTTGTCGCATGAAGATTCATGCGGTCAAGTACTCAAGCAAGTCTTATGCGGCTAGGAAGGACCTTCCATACGGCTGAGCTCGAACGAGTCTCATGCGGCTGGAAAGGCCATGCGGCCAGAGACTTGCCGCATGAAGATTCATGCGGTCAAGTACTGCTCTTCTTCTCCACTTGTCCGAGAAGAGGAGCCAAGCAACCATGGCTTCCAAACTACACAAAAACTTCATCCGGAGCCCAAATCGGTACTTCCTTAGGTCAAAATGGGGTAGAACAAAATTCTCTACAACATGGAACCATCAAAACTTGAAAATAATGAAGTTTGCTAGATCAAAACCAAGAAGATCCGAAAATGGTTAAAACCTAGATCTACAAAAATTAAAGCTTCAAAATGGAAAACTTCAAGTTCTAAACTAGTATAGAATAAGAAGAAGAACATATTTTGACAAATAATTTTGTAAGAAAACATCAACAACATTTATGGATCCATCTCTTGAGCAAGTTGGTACTTGCCTTGGTTGGTGGAGGAAATAAATGAGAGGAAGTAAATGAGAGGAGAGAGAATGAGTTATATATATAGATCTTGGACCCATGGGTTCATGATGAACCATTGGTGAACCAAGAATAGGTTACCCAAATGAGCCAAAACTGTAGGCCCAAATGCAGAAAATAAATTAGGAAATAATATTTTGTCGAATATTTTTGGGAAATACATGAAGAAATACTGCATAATAAATATAGTAAAAATACAAGGTAAATACAATTTATCGGTTTACGTATTAAAATACATATTCCAGGATCGGGAAGTGACAAGGAGCCACCACACCACTTACTGGCGCTCGACCGCGCCACCTTGGCCTTGTCAGACCGCTCCTGGTACCTAGCCTCGACGAATCTAGCCTTCATCGCAGTCCAATGCTCTAGCGTGATCCAACCATGGATCGGCTTTCCGGAGCGATCACGAGACTTCTGGTCGTGGATCGCATCACGGATGAGCTTGCCTGCGACGGCAGAAAATTGGGCCTCGATCTTCGCCGCCCGGTGTGGTGGATAGAAATAGGTCCTCTACAAGAAGTAAAATAGAAAAGTTATATAATATACACAAATGATTATTAAAATTTAAAAATAAACAAATTTTTTACCTTGAAGTGGGCCAACCAAAAGGCCTTCCTATCTGCGGGAGCATCTGAGTAGTTAATCCAAGGCCCACCATAGTTCTGCCTCAGAAATAACCCCAGTTGTCTCTGTACTGCAGTAGGCCGATATCTATACAATAATAATTTTTATGAATATATATGTACATATAATCATTTGAGAAATCTATATTAACTAATTAACTTACTTCGTAGGCCCGTCCGTCCAAATCTCCATACGCGTCTCGCCCGGGGGAGCGCATGGAGGGTCGCTCTCGCCTCCTGCCTGGACAGGATCAGTCTGATCGCCGTCTTCCATATGCTCGGCGTCGGCTCCTTCCATGGTGCCGTCGGCAGGAGGAATGCTGGACGCGGGATCAGGAATGCTGGACGCGGGATCAGGAATGCTGGATGCGGGATCAGGAACGCTGGACGACGAGGAAGGAGTCGTCAACCTGCTGGAACTGCCCTGTCCCGGTAATGGACCGGGAACAAAATGGTACAATGGCGTACTCGAAGATGAGGATGAGGGTACGGAATCTCCATCCCCAGTCCGAGGCTGACGGGACTGCCTAATATAAAATCCTCCGCGTCGTCCAGATGGTCTAGTCATACATGATAATAACATATGACAATAAAACAAAAATACATATTTATATGATAGACATCACAGATTTTTGAAAAATATCATAGTCACAGATAAAAGTATCACTAAAGTATCACAGATTTATATGATAAAAGTGTCACTAAAGTGTCAAATATGATGATAAAACAAATGTACAGATTTAATCCTCTTCTGAAAATTCATCTAGTTCGTTTAGCTCATCTTCTTCTTCTTCTTCTTCTTCTTCTTCCTCCTCCTCTACATCTTCACTTTATCTGCATCTTCCTCTTCAGATAATTCTACTTCTTCTACACAATTAGATGTGTAATGAGGAACTTTCGTCGTGTCCACTTCTATAATATTTGTTACAAGAGGTAGTTCATCCTCTTGATAAGCTATATCGTCAACCTCAAAGGTATTTCTAGCTTTGGTCTTGCATACTGCCCACCAGTCCGACCTCGTTGTTCCCCGTTTAGGATAACTTGTGAAGTACACGAGCTGAGCCTGACTTGATAGGACAAATGGTTCATAGGCTTGATATCGACGCCGATAGTTTATATCAACAAGACCGTGCTTGTCTACTTTCCAACCTTGACCTTCAATCGGATCGAACCAATCACACCTGAATTACACAATCTTAGCAGGCGCTATTCCATAACTATATGTCAGCTCCACGATCTCCTATAGTACG
Organism: Iris pallida; assembly: GCA_029216955.1. Taxonomy (NCBI): domain Eukaryota; kingdom Viridiplantae; phylum Streptophyta; class Magnoliopsida; order Asparagales; family Iridaceae; genus Iris; species Iris pallida. The sequence continues at coordinate 14,738,085 of JANAVB010045020.1, forward strand.
TCATAAAAATCGTTGTCCGCATCAACATCTTTGTAGTTCGAAGATCTGATACACAAACAGCTGTTTTTGGTGGAGTCGAGATCCACAAAGTTGTCTCTGATCGGGCAAGTTGTTGACTTGAACCTAAACCTATTAACACAGTAGCTTGGCCATATTTTTGCAGCATAAATTGGTCCCTTGGCTAGCGTTCTAATAGACTCATTCTCAAGTCTTCGTATGGACGATCGACCTAAATACCACGAAAGAAGAAATTAAGCTCATTCTCAATCAAGTGCATATACAGAAAGGTAATTACAGAGTTCTCAAGTCTTATATATGCACTCACCCATGATGGAAAATAACGTCTCATTTCTTGTTCTAGTTCTTCTTATGTTATGTGTGGCCTACCTGACCTCACATCATCATTAAATATGCTGAAAATAACATCGTTCAATTAATATAATAGTATAATAATCAACACTATTAAAATAATGTAGACGTATTAATTACTTACCCCTCCAGTTTCTCTACGTCCTCCTCGTCGCAGTTGAGTAATACATACACCTGAGCAGCCCTTAGCTCATCATCGTTCAGATATCTCTTCTTCATTTTACCCGATGGCTTTCTTGGAGCATTGAATACCTTCAGTATTGTATCATTACTTTCATGATCTCCGTCGTCGTTTCTGGAAGCTCTTGTTCTATTAGTTGCAACATGAGACTTGAAATACATCGAACAAAAGTTTATAATCTCCTCGAGAATATAGGCTTCACAAATAGAACCCTCGACCCGTGCCTTATTTTTCACCTTTCTTTTTAGGTGATTCAAATGTCGCTCGAACGGGTACATCCATCGATATTCGACGGGTCCACCAACACGTGTCTCATAGGATAGATGAATCGACAAATGCTCCATAGAGTCGAAGAATCCAGGAGGAAACACCCTCTCTAGCTTGCACAGTGTTACCGCAATGTCCTTCTCTTGCTTTTCTAGACGATCAACGAGCAATTTCTTAGAACAAAGATTCCTGAAGAATATGCTAAGCTCCGTCAATGGATCCCAAACTGCCTGCGGTAAGAATTCTCGAAATACAATCGGAATTAACCTCTCCATGAATACGTGACAGTCGTGGCTCTTCATACCCGTCAATTTGTTTTCCTTCGGATCGACACATCTTCTCAGATTTGACACATATCCGTCTGGAAATTTTAGGCCCTGGATCCACCGACAAAGTCTTACTTTATCTTCCTTGTCCAGCGAGAAAATTGACTTCGGCAGGAACTGTTTTCCATTCTGCTCTATCAAATGCAACGCAGGGCGTGTGCATATTTCTTCTAAGTCCAACCTGGCCTTGGGATTATCTTTCATTTTTTCTTTTACGTCCATCACAGTATTAATTATGTTATCAAACACATTCTTCTCAATATGCATGACATCAAGATTATGTCTGATCAGATTGGTACTCCAGTATGGCAGATCCCAGAATATGCTCCTCTTTGTCCAGTTATGATCTCTACCAAATCCATCACACTTGTACCCAGTTGTAGGATCTTTGATAGCACTTGAAAAATCTCTAACCTCCTCCCATATCGTGGCTCCGCACCACCTTGGCGGTGGATCACCCTTCTCTACAACGCCGGCACGGAATGCATTCCTGTTCCTTCTGAACGGATGATCTTTTGGCAGAAATTGCCGATGACAATAAAAGAAGCACGATTTTCCTCCGTATTTCAAGCGGAAAGCCTTACTACGGTCCATGCAATACGGACATGAGAGACGTCCATGAGTGCTCCATCCAGATAACATTCCATAGGCCGAAAAGTCGTTGATGGTCCATATAAGGGTTGCCTTCATCTGAAAATTCTGCTTCCTGGAAACATCGTACGTATTAGCGCCTACTTCCCATAACTGATTCAACTCATCTATCAAAGGCTGTAAGTACACATCAATGTTCCTCTTGGGATTGTTCGGACCAGAAATTATAACGGTTAGAAACATGTACTGAGTCTTCATGCACATCCAAGGCGGTAGGTTATACGGAGTGACAATCACAGGCCAGCACGAATACTGGGATCCCGAAAGACTAAAAGGAGTAAAACCGTCAGAAGATAGCCCCAACCTGACATTACGCGGATCTGAAGCAAAATCAGGATACACTCGATCAAAGTGCTTCCACGCTTCTCCATCGGATGGGTGATCCAACACTCCTTCAATCTGTTCTCGCATGTGCCAACTCATATTTTCGGCCGTCTCTTTCACCATAAATAATCTTTGCAACCGCGGCGTTAAAGGCAAGTAGTGCATTGAATCGGTCGGTCTTCTCGCACCGGTAGACCTTCCTGTACTAGTTGTCTTATAGCGATCAATACCACAAAATCTGTACACATCTGCGTCCTTGTCGTCTTTGTAGTACAGCATGCACCCATTGCGACAAGAATCGATTTTCTCGTATCCCATCCAGAGCAATCTCACCATCCTCTTAGACCGGTAGAAGTCTTTAGGCAACTTAGCACCCTCAGGCAATATTTCTATAAGCAACTCCATAAGACGGTTGTAGCAATTTTGCGACATGTTAAAATCGGACTTGATGCTCAACAATCTTGTAACCACCTCCAACGGTGAATGATCCTCACAACCAGGATATAATGGAGTTCTTGTATTCTCCAGCAACTCCATGAACTGTGCAGCATCGGCGTTCGGTGCCTCCTCAGGTGCATCATGATCGTCCGGATCGAAACTAGGCCCCGTCGCGTCAAAAATCATGTTCACCAACCCATCGTCGTAAGCAGCGTTGTTGTGGACATCTACATAAGACTCATACTCCGATGCTAAAGACACAAGTTCTTCGTGCGCGCTCCACTGATAGTAATTCGGCGTGAAATCCTTCGAGTATAAATGATACGTGACTTCCACTTCTTGATGATATTTCAAGTTGCGACATCTCACACACGGACACTTAATTTTGGTACCGTCCATGTACTGAGGGAACGCCTTGGCAAACTGCAGAAACTGCTGTACAACCTCTATGAATTCATCTCGCACACCGCACATGTCATCAGGATGACGGTTGTACATCCACGAACGATTTCGTAAGTAGTAATTCATATCCATATCCAATTGAGGATAATTCTGTAAGATAGATACATGCACATTGCAGTCAGTGAATAAATGTTAAGACAGTTTAGATATGGGTGCGCAACATAAACTGTTCATTCATTCTACATATTACAAACAAAGAATCTGAAGGAAGAAACAAAAACAACTGTGTTGGGACTAAAACAACTGTCTTGTGTCAAAGTGTCGTATCCGATAGACCGATACTAATCCGATACGGTCGATACTAATCCGATACCGATTCTGATACTCATCCCAACTGTCCAATATCGACCCTTTGGGTCTACAAGAGTTACTTCACCCAGTTTGTCAAGAAAAGTAAAATATTTTAAATTAATATCCAATATCGACCCTTTGGCCTGTGCTTGAGCAGTATCCTAACTCAAACTATATATCCTAACTAATAAATTAATATCCTACTTTAACATCTACTAACTCTCATATTCCTTCTAACATAAACTAATATCCTAATCTAAACTAACCCTTTAACTAAAACTAATATCTAAACAATGCTAATCATGAACTAACACCCTAACCTGGAAGTCCATACTGCTCAAGCACAGGCCAAAGGCCAAGTTATAAGGCAAAATGCAGGCAACTGCCTGTAGCTACAAGGCAAAACCAAATATTGACGGTATATATACCGTCAACATTTAAAAAGTTTACTTGTCTTGACAAAATGAGTGAAGTAACTCTTATAAACCGAAAGGATACTCTATACACTCTATGTAATACGATATACCAATCATACCTACACTTCTAGGATACTCTATACACTGTAGTAATGAATTGCCCTTACTAATGATGCTCTTAGGTAACATATTTAACAGATGAGATTTTCATGTTGTACTTACGCATTTGTAGCTATATTGAGCAACAACATATAGGTATGGGAATCGGTATCGGACTATTCCTATGAGTATTGGTATCGACGATATCAGTAGTAGACTTACTAGCTAGGGTTTTGGTCAAACTCTAGTCCACAAGTTCAATTAGCCTATTGGGTTCATTTCTAGGTAATCCTATAGATATATCAGGGTATAGGCTAAGGTACACTAGGTCAAGCACATATGTATACCATATATATACAATAACATATATATATATATATATATATATATATATATATATATATATATATATATATATATATATATATATATATATATACATATATCCTCTCATAAAAATACATATATCCTCTCAAAAAAAAATACATATATATATATATATATATATATATATATATATATATATATATATATAGCTGAGATTATATATGCATGAGATTCATGTGGGGTAAGGTATATATATATATATATATATATATATATATATATATATATATATATATATATATATATATATTTATATCCTCTCAAATCCAAATATAGCAAGCCCCTATATATCATAACCTTACCCCACATGAATCTCATGCATATATAATCTCAGCTATATATATATATATATATATATATATATATATATATATATATATATATATATATATATATATATATATATATATATATATATATATATATATATATCCTCTCAAATCCAAATATAGCAAGCCCCTATATATCATAACCTTACCCCACATGAATCTCATGCATATATAATCTCAGCTATATATCACTACTCTACATATATGAACTAAATATACCAAGCCAACACATTTCTATTTCACATACATATATCTCAGGAAACTGAGTATACAACCAACAACTTCTAAACATTCAATTTAACTCAAACCCCCAACTCAACTCACAGTCAACAAACTAAACCCAATCTTGTATCTCAGAAATTCCAAACTCAATCTCAGAAAAACCTGAGATTGCATTTCAACTGCCAAACCCCACAACCTAAATAAAACCCAAAACATGTCAAGAGGGGTCGTATGTGTTTGTGTGCATATAAATGTGTCCAAGGGTCGTGTCAGTGTCCAAACAACTGCACAGACAGTAGATGTGTGCGGAATGGAGGAGGAGAAGGAGGAGGAGGGAGAGGAGTTAATTAGGTTAGGGTTTACCTGAGCTCGAGGAGGAGGAGCTCGACGGGGGGGTAGGGGTCGCCGGAGGGGGAGGGAGTCGCCGGAGGGGTAGGAGTCGCCGGAGGCGGAGGGAGTCGCCGGGGGGGGGGGGAGGGAGTCGCCGGGGGGGGAAGGGGAGCTCGAGTGAAAATTGAAATTTTCGAGTGAGGGGAAAAAAATAAAACGCTGTGCCCTAAGTAAAAATGTTAGCGACGTTAAGAGCGGCCGTCGCTAATCGTCGCAAAATTTTAATAGATGGCAACATATTTTAATAATATGTCGCTGAACGTCGCTATTCAGCGACGTAATTTAACTCCTGTCGCTGAACGTCGCAAGTCAGCGACATTTTGCGATGTTTATATAAAGGAGTCGCTATATTCCATAGTTAGCGACGGCATTTTATGCCGTCGCTAAATTACGTCGCTAATAGATCATATTTTAGTAGTGTTTGTTGTATGTTCTGTTAAAAATTTTTCTGGTGTATGTTTCTGTTGTATCTTCTACAAGACCCCCTTCAAAGTGTTAGAATGCAGAAGAATGACCATTCTCCGTGTTAAACGGGAAATGGTCATTCTCCGTTGTAAAATCACGGATAATGACCATTCTCCGTGTTAAAATTAAGGGGAATGGCCATTCTCTATTGTAAAATCACAGAGAATGGCCATTCTTCGTGTTAAATCACAGAGAATAGCTATTCTCGTGTTAACATGCAGGAGAATAGTCATTCTCTGTGTTAAAATTGTGGAGAATGGCCATTCTCCGTTGTAAAATTACGTAGAATGGCCATTCCCCGTGTTAGAATGCAGGAGAATGGTCATTCCTCGTGTTAGAATGCAGGAGAATGATCATTCCCCGTGTTAAAATCACGGAGAATGGCCATTTCCCGTGATAAGATCACGAAGAATGGCCATTCCGCGTGTTAACATACAGGAGAATAATCATTTGCCGTGTTAAAATCACGGAGAATGGTCGTTCTCTGTTGTAAAATCATGTAGAATGGCCATTTCCTGTTTTAGAATGCAGGAGAATGGCCATTCTCCGTGTTAAAATCACGGAGAATGACCATTTCCCGTGATAAGATCACGGAGAATGACCATTCCCCGTGATAAGATCACGGAGAATGACTATTCCTGTGTTAACATGCAGGAGAATAATCATTCTCCGTATTAAAATAATGGAGAATGGTCGTTCTTCGTTGTAAAATCATAAAAAATTGTCATTTCCCGTGTTAGAATGCAGGAGAATGGCCATTTCCCGTGTTAAAATCACGGAGAATGACCATTCCCCGTGTTAAGATCACAGAGAATGATCTTTTTTTTCCTTCTTTTTTTAAAGTATATATTGATTGATATCATACTTTTCATTGTTGTTTGTTTTATATTAGTGCAAACAACCGAGAAGCTCAAAGAGACAAATAAAAGGCTCAGGAATGAGAAAAGCGAGCTTCAGAAACAAGTTGAATCATTGCAGAATGAAGCCATTAAAAATGACCTAATCGTCGAAAAACTTCAAATCTCTCCACGAAGATGATGATCATGAGCAATGATCGGAGTTCGACTAAAGAAAAGCACAGTGAATTACGAACGATCTTTGCGATCTCTGCTGAAGATGAGAGAAATGGAATTCAGATCTCTCGTGAATAAGAAGAAGATGAAAATCACAATCAAAATCTGAGTTTGTGAATTCAAATACATATATATGACCAAATTTGCGCGAAGGGGTAGCTATGGTATTATCAAAATGATAATTTTGTAAATACAGAGCATCTAAAGGGAATCTTGAAATATTTAACGTAAAAATATATAATTTTGGATATTTCCTAAAACCCACCATGCGGGTGGATTTTTCATAAACACCCAGCCCGAAAGTGGGTATCTCAGCAATTTCCATTATAATTTAAGCACAATCCTAACTTTAGACCAAACCCATTAAACAATAGAATTATTTCAACCGAACAAATCGAATAAACCAAATTGATTGTTCGGTTCAGTTTTAGCTAATTTGATTTTAGAATTTCAGTTTAATCGGATTTGACTATTTCGATTCGGTTGAAACCGAATGATCACCCCTACCCCTATATGCATAAGAAATGCAGGTACTATATAATATTGGAAATGTAGGTACTATATATATAATACACCTACACTTTGGACTAGAAGTATATGACAATTTATAAAGGTACTACAAAAGTTACTCGAGGGCTGTCCAAGTATTTACAAGTTTTCCACTCAAAATATTTCACTAAGGAGCTACCCATCAGGGATACATGACTGTTAAAAATTTTGACAGTCCTACCAATATAATGGACCGTCAGAATTTTCAACAGATTCTACTACATAACGGATACAAGACTGTAGAAAAATTCTACAGTCCTGACAACATACATGATTGTACGAAATTTCTACAGTCGTGACTAGATCAAGGATTTATGTTGGCTGTCAAAAATTACCTTGGTAGGACTATCAAAAATTTTGACGGTCCAGTATGTTGGTAGGACCTTCAAAAATTCGTAGTAGGCAGTCCTTTAGTAAAAAAAAATTGAGTAAAAAACTTGTAAATAGTTGGACGGTCCCGAATAACTTTTCATGTACCTTTATAAAGATTTTTATAAGGGCACATCAAAAGTTGATCAGGACTATCCCAGGATTGGGGCTAGCCCAGGTTTGAGGAAATTTTACTCAGGACATCCCATTATATTACTCATATGGCTGTCCCAAACTCAACCCCCCCCCCCCCCCCCCCCCCCCAAAACCCAAAATTTTTGTTTCATTTCCCAATTTCCTTCTCTCTCTTCCAAAACCCTAATTCCTCTCTTCTTCTTCTTCTTCTTCTTCCTCTTCTCCTCCACCATCCTCCTCTTCTCAACAAGACCGATGACACACAAACCCTAATAATTTATTTCGAAAATCCAAGTATACATTACAATGTTTATTTCAATTATTTGTAGTCCATTTGAATTAAACCCCAAGTACATTTGGAGTGAAAAATTACTCATTTGAATTAAACCCAAGTAAACACGATTTAAAAAATTCTGCGTCGACTAGGACTGCCTAATTTTTTGGCAGTCCTACAAACTGATAGGACTGCCAAAAATAGTGGCAATCCTACTTCACAACAAGTGAAATCAAGAACTGGCAGAAATTCTGGTAGTCCTACATACAGTCAGAACTGCCAGAAATCTTAGTAGTCCTACATACAGACAGGACTGCCAGAAATTCTGGTAGTCCTACATACAGTCAGGACTGCCAAAAATTGTGGCAGTCCTTTGTTTCACTTGCTGTGAAGTAGGACTGCCACTATTTCTGTCAGTCCTATCAATTTGTAGGACTGTCAGAAAATTAGGCAGTCCTAGTTTGTACTTGTTGAACATGAAGTCCATTATTGTTCTTCTCGTTTGCACTTGTTGAACACCAATATTAGGGTTTCCACCAATATTAGGATTTGTACATTATGAGGAGCCTTTGGGTGCCATCGGAATTGGAAATGAGAAGAAAATTAGGATTTTGATGGAGATAGTGAGGATGAAAATGATGGAGAAGAATAAAATGAGAAGAAAACACATCCAACATTTTTGTTGTTGTTGTTCTTCTTCTTCTTCTTGGATGTGTTGAGGAAGAAGAAGAGTAAAAATAGAAAAAATGACTTTTATACCTAAAAATGGGATAGTCATGATCAATTTTTTCAATGACAAACTTGTAAATAAATCAAACTTAGAAATGGGATAGCCATGATCAACTTTTGATATGCCCTTATAAATAATCTTTATAAATTACCAACTATGTATGCATCATAATACTAAGTGTGCATAAATGAACAAATGGCAGATATAACATCCCTTGTGCTAAAACTTGTACCTAAAATCACATGTGAAGTGATGAGACTAATGAATAACTTCATCTAGATTCTAGATTACATACTGAGGAGAGATCAAGCACAGCACTTCAATTCTCCAGGCAGAGAACGGGGTGTCAAGGAAAGCGATCGCGTCGCAAAAACTTGGAATTGAGAGCTCATGACACACCCATTAATCTTGTAGTTTCTACTTTAGGTGAAGGGGATTGATCAGGATTCTTGTGACCCAACAAAAGAGAGAGAGAGAGCTTAGCTGACTTTTGTAAAAGAAAGAAAGAAATGAGCAAAGAAGTCCTAGTGGTAGATGATAATTGATAGGTGAAAACAAATTAACAGAAGAAAAAAAAAAATTTGAAGGTCACACTCTCATGAACATGAAGTCTTCCTATATATAAATACTCACATGTTGGTGAGAGACTTGTGGGGGAGGCAGAGAAAAAGAAGAAGAGGAAGAAGAATAGCCATAGAAGTAGTAGCTAGCCATGGGAAGGCCTCCTTGCTGTGATAAGGTTGGCATCAAGAAGGGTCCTTGGACACCAGAAGAAGACATCATCCTTGTGTCCTACATTCAGGAACATGGTCCTGGCAACTGGAGATCGGTTCCTACCAATACCGGTAAACTAATATCCAGATACATACACATCATCTTGATTTTCGTCGATTTTTCGCTAAGTTTTTCGCGGGTTTGTTCTCAGGATTGATGAGGTGCAGCAAGAGCTGCAGGCTGAGATGGACCAACTATCTCAGGCCGGGGATCAAGAGGGGGAACTTCACCCAGCACGAGGAAGGGATGATCATCCACCTCCAGGCGCTCCTCGGCAACAGGTACCTGCACATTCTTCGCGGTTTCGCAGTCTTCTTAGTCCAGGACGGTTGGGTTGTCCTATCCGGAGCTAGCTTTGGTTGTCCCTTGACCCTTATTGTAGGTCGATCTTGAAGAGTCACCCGTGACTCCGATCTCTATTGGAATTACGTTGACCTAAGCAGAGAGAGCGTTGTCCAAGTCCGAAGTCTTGTCGGACTCCGAGGGTTTTCTTGCTTGCGTGTAACCCCTCTGTTGGCATTTGAGAATGAACCCGAAGTTATTTTAGTATCGTTATGATGATCCTCTAAAAGTTGCAAATTGTCTTTTGTGTATGATGCTACATGTTTTGGTCATGTACTCAAAATATTTTTGTTGTTACTTTGTCTTTTCCTTTGTACTGTAGGTGGGCTGCCATAGCTTCCTATCTTCCCCAGAGAACGGACAATGACATAAAGAACTACTGGAACACCCACCTCAAGAAGAAGATCAAGAAGTACCAGACAGCAGTGGACAGTTACAAGACTTCCTCGGGCTCGGGCTCGGGTTCGGGCTCGGCCACCTCCACCGCCTCCCACCACCAAGAGCTAACACCTAGGGGCTACAACGCCGAAGCACCTACGCTGCCCAGGTTCGGTCAGGCCGCGTCTACCTACGCGTCGAGCACCGAGAACATATCGAGGCTCCTAGAAGGCTGGATGAGGTCCTCTCGGAAGGCCAACACTAGTACTACTGCTGCTACTACTACTACTACTACTTGCCTAAGGCTGCAGCAGCAGCAGAGTGTCAACAATGCTCCTCCCCTCTCGCAAGAAGAGCTGGAGTCCCTGCTGTCGTATGAGCACCTGGGGGGCGGCACCGGCTGGGAGAAGTCGTCCGCGGAGTCTTCGCTCCACGGGAGGGCCCTGTCGACGGTGGCTGACGACGACTACGAGGCCAAGCCGAGGCTTGATCATACGCAGCAGCAGCAGCAGCCACAGCCTCTGTCTATGCTAGAGAAGTGGCTTCTTGATGAGGCCACAGGTCAAGTGGAAGGCCTCATGGAGCTATCAGATGCTATGTTCTAACTGTTCCAAATGTTTCTGCAAAAAATGCATAAGCTTACAATGATGACATAATAACTATTACTATGTTACTACACTATTTGTTGGGCGCATGTAAAGTTAATGAATGCAAAGATATCTTGGAAGCAAGCAGCCAGTTATCAATTGTAAGATAGTGAGCAGCAGTGTTGAATAAAAAACCTACCTACAGGATTTATCTATCAAATCTTTGCCATCTCTTGGTGCATTTCAGATGGCCATGTGCATATGGATTTTGTAGAGTTGCTCGGACACGGGAAAATGATGTCCGTATCCATATACCCCTGTCTTGTATGTATCCGTATCCGTATCTGTGTAATATGGGTGACTTCTTATTGTAACTTACTGAAAATGTCGGATGTAACACGAACCTATATCGTGTCATGTATCCGTGCAAAGTTAGAGATGCTAATTTCGTATGATTTAACTTCAGTTTGAGGGGGGTAAATCCTGGCATCTGACAGAAGAACCTGTCGACGCGCCATAAAAGCTATCAGTAAAGGATCCATTGAATACTGACAACTATCCATGGGCCAAAAACAATTAAGAAGAAAGCAATCATGTTCTGTGATGAATATGTGGTGGGTCAGTATAAAGAAGGAGAAGAAGAAGAAGAAGAGGAAGTTTTGGTGGTTTTGTAATTGAAGCCTGAAGAGGACATTGCTGGGATTCTAACTGTAGTTTTAATGTTGCAGGCCCAACTTGATAAGGAATAGGCTCCTGTAAAAGTAATTCTTCCTTCCCAAATCTAGGAAATAAAAAGCAAGGCAATTTTCACCCATGGAAGTACATGTGACCCTATTAATCTTTTGAAGGGAAAAATCAAGCGCCTGCTGCATAACTATATCTATGTTGCACGGGAACGGATACCGATACGAAATGCATATATTTTCAAGTAGGTAAAGCTATCTTTGTTGTACAAATACAAACAGGGATACGGTTACGGACACCATTTTGCCGTGCAACATAGATAACTATCTTGCATGCAAGATAGAGGGGACAGTAAAATAACTGCAGTCCTGGGCTATCTCGGTGTAGGGAAAAAAGAAATAAAAAGTCAAATGAAACGAGGAAACTTGGGTAATAGAGATGGAGTAGGAGAGGAAATGCAGGGATGCATACAGTTTCACATAGTTATTGCAAAGTGGATCTTCCTCTAAATGTGGAAAGGTTGATTAGTAAGGAAGGACATGAGAGCTTGAAACATGTATGTGGGGCACCTAGTGCCCCATTCTTCCTTCTCTTGTATACCAGTGGCATCAACATATCATCTTTGACCCCCCCCCCCCCCCCCCCCCCCCCCCCCCCCAACCCCTAATTAAAGACACCCAGCCCATGAACAGCCATTGGTGTTCCCACTAGCTTCTCCATGCACATGCAAGTCTCACATCCATTAGTTTCAGAAATAATTCTCAATTTGGTGCCACTGCATTCCCCCAACACATACACATACACACACACAAAGTTCTTGCAATTTGGGTGAAAGCTTGGACAACAAATAATGGGAGAAAAAAGCAACAACAAAAAAAGGAGCCAATTCTCCGTGGAATCTTTATTATCAATATATACTTACAATTCCTAAAAATAAATGAAGATTGAGAATGGTGTGAAATTCCTATAAGAAAGAAATAGTACACATTCCTTTCTATGTAAAAGATGCTAGGCCAACTTCTTGCACTAAACATATGAACTACCTACACTGGCTGTTATCTTAGGCTACGCATTTGATGGGGAGAAAATAGTAGTAGTTCCTATACCTATCATTTGTGGGGATCAGTGATAAAACAACATGAATTCCTACCAAAGTCGAGAGACGCCGACATATGGAAAAAAAAAATCATACAAAGTAATGCCATATTCAGTTAATTAGTCCTTATTATACCTATCAAGGTTTCTGAATGTAGGGTTCTCCCGTTCAATCTCATACACGTACACATTGGCGCTCGTTTCTCTCTTCCTCCATTAATGAGGATTGGAGAAAAGGGGAAAACCTCCATCCTTACCATTATAACGATATCAGATCTCACTATATAACTGCTTAAAATATTAAGCACCACATTTCAATTGTAGGGTACAGGGTTCATAAATGTATGGGACCACAAAGATGTCAAATGGAGTTTGCTTTGAGCTCTATGTAACTCATTTCTTGTTTGCGCTGCCATAATTAACTAGCTTGTATCGACCGAAAGGGTCTACTGGTGGACCTGATGATCTTAGCTAATCGATCACACACACATACATATGATAACACTATAGGAAAATAATACAGATGACCAACACATTTTGACCTAGAACAATTTGCTGGTCAGCCTGAAACTGTTGAATCTCTATCCTTCTTGATAAGTAACCTTCAAACCTTGTATGTAACTCCCTAAATTTTATCCTTCCAATACATAAACAACACAAGAAACATGGGAGGTTATACTGATCCTAGCATGTGTCTGTCTTCAGCAGGAATGCTGCTTTTTGATGCCATTCACATATGTGCTAGCTGTGGTAACTAATTAATACCTCCCTGATAACAGAACACTTCATAGTGATGGTCGTTACTTAATAGAACACTTCATAATGAGAAGAATCACTGCAAACTTAGGTTTTCTGTGAATTCTATAATGAATATGCTAATTTTAATTAGATTCCACAATCTGGATGCAGTTAGGGACAGACCTTCAGGTCAATTCAATAATAGAGACCTTAGCTTCAGTAACTTTGCCAGAAAAAAGATGGAGATAATTGCTCAGTCTGTTTGACTGACTGACCGATATAAGAGTAGGACTGCGCAAGCGCAAATAACTCCATATACTATACAACACAGACTTGTACCAGATATGCAAGCCTGTACCAAGCAACTTACAATATATAGAGAAGCAACAAAGATGACTAAACACAGCAGCTGCAGTAATTACTACTACTACTACTGCTGCTGCTGCTACTAGCCTACTACTACTACTACTATTGCTGCCCTGAGTCTCGGGCTAAGGAGGTGTCAGAAATTAATTACGATTTCGGAAGCATGCAATGTCGGGAGCCAGACGATACGCACCCATGTGTGTGTCCGCGAGAATAAGGAACGGGGCTGTCCTTAACCTTCCGCTTCCAGAAGGCATGCACCGAACACCTGGGTCCCCAGAAAGGTTGCCTATCCTGCAAGTACTATTAACCTGCTCACTCTTCGGGTAAGAAAGATGCAGAAGGTAACGTTCTACATCTTATCTGAAATTGTTAGCAATTGTTTTCGGACACAACAGCTCTTGAAGAACTTGTATTCAGTTGTTGATTATTGAGGGGTTCTATTATAAAATGTAGTGTTAACTACAAAATTTTCAGGCATGGGTATGTAAAATTCTAAATTGTCCAATTATCTAGAAGTTGTATATCTTGATTTCATCAAATAAGATGCTAGGTTTAGGACTTTTAATTGTCTGTCCTTTCTATAGGTATCATTTAAGCCTCTAGTAAAGAAGAACTCTAGATTAAGAAGGCTTCATTATAAGATAACCCAATTGTATATATAATCAGCTATCAACAGAAGATTGTGAATCTTAAGTACAAGATTATCACAAGCAGTTTTGAAAGAGCCCTCTTTGGAACTTTACTATTTCTTGGCTCCAGAAATTTTAAATAAACATTTTTGTTCCTAGCATCAAAGTAGAAATAATATTTGTCACGTAGGTATCCATTTTAGTGAATGATCTGGTAAACTCCAAGGCATGAACGAATCTGCCATAAATATAAAAACAAAAATTGTTCGAAAGTCAGAGTTTGAGTATGATACTACGGTGCCAATCACCTCTAGCCCAAGTGGCCGAGGTGGAAGGCATCCGCCCCATCTACCCAGGTTCGAACCGGGGTGAAAAAAAAGGTATGATACTACGATGACAATTGATAAAGTAGGTGTTGAGTTTTTCCCATTCATTTGCGGATTCTTTTATTCTTGGCGCCGAAAGGAAATAGTTAAAGAATAAGCAGGGTCATCTTCGTTAGTTCCTAAGAATCTCAGAAGTAAATGAATTTGGTTAAGACTTTCTTCTGCCATGAGAGAAAGGTAAAAAGGTTTGATGGAAAAAGTGACCATCGATCTTTAAGGTATGTGATAATGATCATCAGATCGAAATGGGGGTGATCTCTCTAGACCAATGTCTAACTATAATGAGTATATTCTAACTGCATGAACTCATGTAAATTTTCAAGGTATTATTCTCTTTAGAACATCTTTGGGTTAAAAGTTGCAGTTACTTGTGATGTGACAAAGACCAATTAGCACAGACACCACACAGAAGTGCAGTGTCACACCGATGCAAAAGCCTTATAAGAAGACATCATTTTGTTTCTTAGGCTTCGCAATAGGTCACCTAGACAAATTCAAACCAAAGCAGTGTCATAGCAAAAACCAACTTACTAATCTTCGCAGTGCTCGTCTATAATGAGCTTTCAACTTGGAATACATTCAGGCTCAGGCTCTTGTTAAGCTTGCTTAGGCTGATCCTCAGATACTACAATTAGCCCTGGCGAGTGGAAGTTAACCTACCTCATAATTTGATGCAATTACAACTCTTGAAGTTGTCAGATCTCGGTTTGTATCACGACCCGCTCCCGAATAATCGGATACGAGTCGGACACGTCCAGCCTTCGTCGTTGGACACGACGAAGTAAGCTGTACAATACTAAGGAAAACTCAAAGTCACAATATAATGTAAACAAAACACAGCTTTTATAACGTTCCCAGAAATCACCAATATCCATCAAGTCTTTTAAATACAAACTCAGCCGGAGACAAATCCGGTCAAATGAAATAATATACAATAATGAATATTTAAGATACAATCTCCAGAAAAATAAACTAAAATAAAAACTACAATATCCAAGCAATCACCAGCTCCATGTAATCTCTCACTCACCTGCAACGATCCTATCAGGAAAAGAGCAAAGTACAACCCTGACTAGACAATATACAATGTAATCTGTGATCCAGAGTACAAGGTGAAACTAGAATACCAGAATACTAGAACATGAAATGAAACTGCGGTACAGAGATGAAATGTAAAAACTGCAGGCAATGGATGACAATCAATATGCTAGACAATGAACACGGCTATCAATGTACAAGACAATGAATCACGACAATCAATATGCAATTGTGACAATTTTGAAATATTAAAACTAATGTGTGACCGGCTTAGGAGCAATCAATCAATGAGGCAATGAGTCAATGAGTCAATTCTACAAGATTAGGCTATCCATACGTGACGTGTACGATTAGGCTTCATCGTACGTGACGTATACGATTATTCTCGTGCAACCAAATATTAAAACTAATGTGTGACCGGCTTCATCGTACGTGACGTGTACGATTAGGCTATCCATAATTACCTATGTTGGGTGTGGTCACACAAAAGCTAATATTTCCCCCAATTCCCGCAATAACAATGACGCACAAGCAATGAACAATGGTACAAGACAATCGTGTGTATCTCGTATCCGATATGAGAACATGGCACATGAAGGTAAGACAGAAAACAAGGTACAAGTCAAGTCAATGTACTTGCCTCGGTTTGGTTGCACGAGAATAGTACTGCATGGTTGTAATGAATCACCTGTTATATTTTTGTATAATTATTAGGATTTTGAATAATGATATTAACCAAGCTAATTTATTTCTAACCATAATCTAATCTTTACTAGTAGCCAATATTTTTTAGAAAAATACATATACTTATAAATTAATCAAAATAAGCATTTAGTGGAAATACTTTTTAAACTATATTTAACAAGAAATCATCTTTTTTTAGAAAATGGTTTGCTAAAATAAATACTAGTAAATTATATACTAGAATATAGTTTTTCTTTTACCAAGATAATAGTCATGAAAAATAATAGCTAGTCTTAAATATACACATCTACTACCAAATAATTTATAAACAAATTATTATTCAGGAATACCCTTACCATCAAAATATTATATAGATGATAACAATATAAATTTGTACTATAATATAGAGCAAAACATTTTTATAATACTAGAACACTATAATTTTATGAGTAAAAAGATTTGGCTAATATAGCATATCATTTGACTAAAATACTAATAATTAATTTATAGATAAACATTTGCTAATAGAAAATTAATATTAAATAATACTATAACCAATTAATTAATTATCAACTATTTTACTAAAAAATGCATTAACCCAGCCCAAAGCATAGCCCACAGTCCAATTACTAAATTAACAACTAAAGGAAACAAATAAATGAATCCCAGCCCAGCCCAACTCCTGGCCCAGCCAATTTCTGAAATAACCAACTGCTGGCCCGACCTAATTGGCCCAGGCCCAGCCCAACTCCTTACAATCCCAGCCCAACTCCATAAACCAACCCACAGAAAGAATCAAATGCTGAAAAAAATCATAACATAACTCAGCCCAGCACTGTGGCCCAAGAACCCGGCCCGACCCCTTACAATAAAATCCCAATCACCTTCTCTCTCCTCTCATTCTCTCGATTTCTCCAGAACAGCCGATCAGAACTCCCCAATCCCCTTCGTCTTCTCCGTCTGCTCCGGCTGCTCCGGTGACTAGCCCCATCCCGAAACCCTAATTCCTATTCTCTTCTTCTCATTCTAATGAATTTCCAGAACCCTCCGAAGACTCGAGAGAGCTCTCCATCTTCCCCAGCGGACGAGCCTCCCCGCCCACTTCGTCTTCCTCCTCCAGTGTAACCCTAACCCTAATTATCATCGACTTCCTCTAGCTTCTTCCTCCAGCTAGGAAACCCTAGCTCTAGGTTCCCTTAGCCGACCAGCCAGCTTCGTCTTCTTCCTCCAGAGCCCAAATCAAAACCCTAACCCTAATACTTTTGCTCGTCCTCCTCATCCTAGCCCCCAGCCCTAGATCTCTGAAACCCTAGGTCCAACTTCCATGGCAACCCTAGCCAAAACAACACCTAGCCATCACTCTCAAATCCTAACCCTAAAATTCCTCTTCGTCTCCTTCCTCTCACAAAAACCCTAGATTCTAGGAACACCCATCCCAGAAGTCCCTTTGTGAAACCCTAGCTCTAGGATCCTAGCAATCAAGAAGAAAGGGCGAGAAGATCGAGGCGAAGCTCACTTTGATCGGCGGGGATGTCGATCCTCGGCTCCAGGCGGCTGCTGGCGCGTCATGACGGCGGGATCCGGCGGCTACTTCGAGATCCGGTCGTCCACAGCTTCTCGGCGGGCTC
Organism: Iris pallida; assembly: GCA_029216955.1. NCBI lineage: Eukaryota > Viridiplantae > Streptophyta > Magnoliopsida > Asparagales > Iridaceae > Iris > Iris pallida. The sequence continues at coordinate 14,756,164 of JANAVB010045020.1, forward strand.
GGGAACCTCAGATCCAGACAGGATCTGAAAGAGACGGTGACGTGGCTTGAGATGGTGGCTCTCCGACGACTTTCTGACTCGGCGGTGGCGCTGTCTCCAAGGCTCGCTCCACTGATGGCGGTGGCGCAAAAATCGAGGGGTCAGCGTTAATGGCGGTGCACAGTCTCCAAAGCTCGTCAGTGGCGCGACAGTCGAGGCGAGCTCGACAGTCGAGGTAGCGGCGGCGACGAGCTGGGCGACGTTCCGGCGAGGCACGGTGGTCGATGGCCGGGATCGCCAGTGGCGGTGCTCTCGAGCACAGAGAGAGGAGAGAGAGAGATGACGTGTAGAGAGAGAGAGAGAGTGGACTGACAGTTGTTTTCCATAAAGAAATTCTCTTTATTTGTTGTGTTTCTGGGAAAATTACAACTGTAGGAATCCGATCTAGAAGACGATCGCTTTATCCCTTGGACTATGCGAAGAAGAAAAGCTCTCAAAATTTTGACAGTAGATATCAATGTATCTGTACAATGAATGAGAAAAAGAACTCTATTTATAGAGTCAAAACAGTAACTGAAAAGATAACTACCTCACCACTGGTGCATTTGAAAAGTCACGCAGACTCTAAATACACGCAGGGTTAGTGAGTAGTTACTGGACGTGGCCAGTAACTGTTGGACACATGGCATTAGTGCATGGGTCGTGTGCAAGTTACTGGGCACGCGAGAGAGAGATCGGTGGCATGGCTGCCACGTACTCCAGTTGAAATGAAATCTACGCTGTCTTGCTGAAGGCAAAAATCCACGCAGTTTCGTTGACGCAGACTCGTTGAAGGCGAAATCCACGCAAGCTTTGAAGAAGAATACTTCAGAATTCACGCAGGCTTTGAGAAGAATAACTCAAAAATCCACGCAAACTTGAGGAAGGAGAAGGTTCAGAATCCACGCAAACCGCCAGCTGTCTTGATTTGGCACGCTTCGTCTGACACAAAATCTCTGACATTGATTATATTGTCAGCCGCATTAAATGAAGATAAGACCCAAAGTCACGCCAACTTGGTGAAGAATGAGTCTTGCTAAGGAAGATTTCGAAAATTACGCAAAAGACGGCGATGATCTCTCGAGTTCTGTGCATACATGGCATACGAGGAGACGTTTCTCGACTGCTGTGTTGTCAGTCATTATGATTCTGACGTATGGCTGAGCTGTCTCTGCATGATTTCTAAAGGAGATGGACAGGCAGAACTTAGCGTATCTTTTGTGCTGCTTCTCGGATCACTCTGTGTGACTTGTTCTGATCAACTCAGCGTGACTTCATTTTTGAGGCCTACAAAACCCCCTTCAAAGTTTTCGAAAAATGATAAAATATTTTTGAAATACTTTGAAAATAAAGATGATGAAATGAGTTAAAGTCACGCTGAGATGGCTCCAAAATTTTTCGGAAGTCGAAAAGACTTCAAAGTTCTTTGAAAACATCCAAATGAACTTATTAAATGTCATAATGACTCTTCGATCTTCGAGACTGATTGCGTCCAATTTATGGTGGAATATGAACTGTCGACGAGATCTGTTATATAAACAGGAAGAGATTCTCAGCTTTGACATTCATCTCTCGAAAATATGACCGCAAAGGAAGCAGCCGAAGAGGAAGCACGCAAGTTGGGCTTTTGTTCCCATGGTGACCCCACTTTTGGGGGCAAAGAACCCGAACCTGTCGTCATCGAGCTCAAGGACGACTCCACGCAGTTGGCCAAGAATCTCTTGAGCTACTTTGGATTGGATGGCTCGTCTTCTTCTGATGGGCGGAGCCTTATGGAGAAGCGTGAAATGCTCGAGACTCTGTTGCATCGCCTGGGAGTTAAGAGCGTAGAGGAGTTAGGCATCAAACTTAGCCGCTCTGGAAAATAGGGCGTAACTTTCTACGCTTTTGTTGCACTTTTTTGTCTTTTTGTAAGGCCATCAGTGCCTGTTTAAAGAATGAAGTACAACTTTTGTGTTTGATCTGCGTGCCTTTTAATGAAGAATATTAATTAGCACTCTTTGACTGTTTTCAATGTTGCACGGTCTCCCGAAGTACACGTGACACTCATTCCACAATTTACGAGCGCTATTTATGCGGATCTTTTCCAAGAATAGACCTGCACTTGACCCTTTAAATAGATGGATGAACTCCACGCAAACTCATCTTCCCATTCTTCTTCCTCCCTTCTGAGAATGAATTTTCTATGAGAAGAAAATAGGAAAGCCATGTTGTCTGATGTCAAATCTCTGTGCACGCTACCAGACATGGATCTGTCAATCCTTAGCAGCAAACTCAGCGGTAAGTTCAATATACACGCATCAAATTTTTTGTTTGCTAAGGACAAATTCATCTTCCTGAAATGAACAGAATGCATCTGTCTTTGCTTGGCCAGTTTCTGTTGACTGATTTTTCTTTACTGTTTCTTGCAGAATTTTGGCTGAAAACCTTCTTCAGAACTGGCATTGGTGATGTGGATGCTGTGGACAATGTTCTTCTGACACCCACATCAGGGAGCTCATACGCTTTTGACGCGTAAATCAGACAACTCAGAACTCTTTGTGAGATAGAAGGGTCTTCCTTAGATGGTAGAAGAGCCTTTATACACGAGAGTTGGATGGTGGAGTTAACTCTACTATCGAGAAATCGGGTAGTAGAGTTCCTTTCAAGGCAGAACCAGAAATTGTATCCCAAGGTTTGGATACATTCCTGTCTTCCTTGAGAGGTTACCCCCATCCACCAGTTGTATTGGCAGCAACACGTTTTCGTGTTGCCCTACTCTGTGGTTCTCCTCTCGTCTGAGAGATAAGACCAGAGTTTGATTCCTGCTGGACACCCAGGAATTGCCACAAACAACGAGATTGCCAGAGAAGATCCAAGAAGAAATAGATCTCAGTTGTACATAGAATGAAAATCCAAGATTTGTAATAGATTTCCATTATGATTTGTAGGAAAGTCTAAGAAAATGTAATAGACTTTTGTGGTGAAATGGGAATGGAAATGACACTTCTTCTATGCTCAATGATTTGTATTTGTGGATGAATTGTGGACATAATAGATAATAAAATCATCTTTTCTGTTTTTAGAGTATATGATATTATCAGAGGTATTATGGACATGATAATATATAGGAACTCGAAAGAAAATAGATTGATTTCTATGCAGAGGTCAAAACATGACAAATGAGTAAGCAGATTCGGAATTGATTCAGAGGTTATGAAAACATGATAAATAAAGAATCCCCACTTAATGAACTGATAGAAGATTATGAACGGATGAACCGTTAAGAAACGATGAACAGATGAACTGTCGAGTGAATATAATAAATGAACGGACGAACCGTCAAGTATTAATGAACATGTGAAACGTCGGATGAATGTGAGAAATGAATGGATGAACTGAATATCGGGAAAGAATACGTCCCTTCGATCCTTGTAACCATATGCCTATAAATAGAGCATATATTTGAATAGAAGGATCGATCGCATTTTATCCACAATGTCTTTTGAAGAGAACATAAAGAAGGCTGAAGTCGCCCTTGAAGCTACTGAAGGTGTTAAAGAACATCCACCTCCGCAGAAGAAGGAAATGGGCGAAAGCTCGTCTACTCCCAAGCCGCCAAAAGATATCCTGGACTTCCTGGTCGAACCAGGAGAAACCGAAGAAGAAGAAGCAATGAGGCTGGCTGCCTGTCAATTCTTGGTGCGGTCAGAAAAAGATGTATTCAATTCTTTTGCTGATTATGTATATGGTCCTCGTCCCAAATATGAAAGGGATTACAGTGATCTTCCATGACGATGTACTTTTTTTCTTGAGGGATTTGTCTCAAATAAACTCCGTTTAAGGAAACTTTGTTTACGATATATCATTCCCATTTTATATTTTTGCCTTTATTCATTGATCTTTTGACTCAGAAATCAGAAAGACTAAATATCATTTTCATAAATATGATATTGAGATAGAAAATTCAAAGGTAATGTGGACATGATTTTCTGGATATCAAATTTGTTGAGAAAACGATACAAAGTAGAATACCTATCTCCACTGGGGATAATAGATATCAGAATGATTCTTCGGTAAGAACAATGAAACAGCTGGAGAGTGATGGGAGGACAATCTTGATAGAAATATTAGACGTAGTACTTCTTCAAGAATTTGCCGTTGATGGGCATCATAGTGGCTTTACCATCTAGAGTAGTGAGTTGATAAGCCCCATTAGAAAAGATCTTATTGACAATGAATGGACCTTCCCATTTTGCATCAAACTTGCCCTTACTCATGTGTGTCATAGTCATCGGGCGTCTGACAGTAAGCACAAGTTCTTCTTTCTGAAATGTTCGAATTCTGACTTTCTTGTTAAAAGCCCTTGAAATTCTAGCTTGATAGAATTCAATATTCTGTTGAGCAGATAACCGTTTTTCATCCAGAGCCTCCAATTCTTGAAGTCGAAGACGATCATTATTTTCAGCAGTGAGTTCATTAGCGATTGCTATCCTTAAAGAAGGAATTTGAATCTCTAATGGGAGAACAGCCTCAGATCCGTACACCAGAGAGAAAGGTGTACACTTAGTAGCATTACAGACTGTAGTGCGATAAGCCCACAAGCATTCCCCGAGCTTGTCACTCCAATTACGTTTGTTAGTGGAGACAAACTTCTTTAGGAGTTTGATGATAGTCTTGTTGAAAGCTTCTGCCAATCCGTTAGCTGCTGGATTATATGCGGTAGAAGCAACATTATTGATCCGGTGATCGTCACAGAATCGAGTAAATTTCTGGCTGACGAACTGTGGTCCGTTATCATGAACAATGCGTCGAGGAACACCAAATCTGTAGATGACGTGGTGCTTATTAAAGCTGATGACATTAGACGTCTTAACTTCAGATAAAGGAATAGCTTCGGCCCATTTGGAGAAGTAATCGGTTATTGCGAGAATGAACCGATGACCTTTAGATGACGGTGGATTGATCGGGCCGACAATGTCCATGCCCTAAGCTTCGAAGGGCCATGATGCTGCCGTCGGATGTAGAAATTTTGAAGGTTGATGTATAAAATCCGCATGAATTTGGCAAGCTTTGTATTTCCTTGCATATTCAATGGCATCTGATACCATAGTTGGCCAATAATAACCCATCCGTCGAATACGGTCTTGAAGTTTTGGCCCAGGTTGATGCGCTCCACAAATTCCATCATGTGCTTCACGAATAACTTGTTGGGCTTCATCACCGGCAATGCACCGAAGGAGTAAACCATCATAAGCTCGACGATATAAGGTCTTTGTTGTATGATTGTAATAGAATCTGAGTGATCGTCGTCTGATAGATGCTGCCTCACTCGGATCATCCGGAAGAATATCATATAATACAAGATCTAAGAAAGGAAGTCTCCAATCTTTATCCGTATTCTAATTCTCAGTCGAGTTACTGAAGATGAATTCCATGCTGGAATCGGATGAAGATGATATCGATTTACGACTAAATCTAAATCCTCTTGTTGTGTTGACGTCATGAGATGTTGATTCTTCAATGTCAACTGGAAGTCCTAGAGTCAGGTTATGAAATAATTTTCGACTACGAACAACAATCATTTGTTGCCGTCTGATTGGGATAGCCAGCACCGCTGCAAGATTAGCAAGGGCATCAGCTTCTGTGTTACATGCTCGCCTAACATGTTCAATGAAGAATTCCTTAAATGATGAGGCCATAGATATGGCCACTCTATGATAAGGAACCAGATCTTGATGGCGAACTTCATAAGTACCCCTGATCTGATTGACAATAAGTTTAGAGTCTCCATACGCCTCCAAATGTTGAATATTCAGATGTTTAGCGAGTTGAAGACCAATAAGCAATGTGTTGTACTCAGCTACATTGTTTGAACACGGCTGATCGAGAGAATAAGCTCTTTGGATGGCAAGACCTTCTGGCGATACAAGAACAATTCCAACTCCAGCAACAATATCGCCATTAGGACCAATTCTTGATGCACCATCAAAGAATAGACGCCAAGTAGGATCTTCTTCAGCAATTTGATTTGAATCTAGGACTTCATCTGGGATTTCATCATAGAGTTTTAAATTTTCTGGAATTGAGTGAGCAGCCAGAAAATCAGCTAAAGCTTGTCCCTTGACTGATTTCTGAGGAATATAGTGCATATCATACTGAGCAAGTAGGATTCCCCAGTTAGCCAATCGAGAATTCAAAACACTGGATTTCTTCATCATGATCCGTATAGGATTGATCCTGGAGATGACATGAATAGTCTGGCCAATGATATAATGACGTGTCTTTTGGACAGCAAACATCAAGGCTAGACATTCTTTTTCAACCGGTGAATATCGAGGTTCAGCTCCGGTCATAGTGCGGCTGAGATAATAAATGGCATGTTCATGGCCATTTTGATTCTTTTGAGCGAGTAATGCACCCAATGAATGACTCATTGCTCGAGTATAGAGGAGGAACGGTATTCCTGAGACGGGAGGTACCAATACTGGAGGGCTCATCAGATATTGTTTTATATCATCGAATGCTTTCTGACATTCATCATTCCAGACAAAAGAGACACCTTTCTTCATAAGTTTGTTGAATGGTCTGCAGCGTCCTGATAAATTAGAGATGAATCTCCTGATATAAGCGATTCTTCCTTGAAATCCTCGTAGCTCTTTTAAGGTGCGTGGAGGACGCATCTCTTGGATGGCTTTGATCTTCTCGGAATCCACGTGTATACCCTTAGAGGTAATGACGAAGCCGAGAAATTTACCACTAGAGACGCCTAAGAAGGACTTAGTAGGGTTCATCTTTAATTGATGCTTACGCATTAGATCAAATATAGCCTTCAAATCTTGGATATGATCCTCCTTTTGTCGACTTTTGACTGCAATATCATCAACATAGCATTCGACTGTTTTCCGTAAATGTTCACGGAATATAGTGCTCATAGCTCGTTGATAAGTTGCTCCTGCATTCTTGAGACCGAATGGCATAACTGTATAACAGTATGTACCAATCGGCGTTCTGAAAGAAGTGTGCTTCTCGTCTTCTGGGAACATTTTGATCTGATTATACCCAGAATACCCGTCCATGAATGACATTCGTTCAAATCCACAGGTATTATCAACCATGACATCAGTGATTGGTAGAGGGAATTCGTCTTTAGGACATGCCGCATTGAGATCGCGAAAGTCTATGCATACTCTGATCTTGCCAGTCTTTTTAAGAACAGGAACAATATTAGCCACCCAATCGGGATGTTGTTCCTCTCTAATAAATCCAGAGGTAATGAGTTTATTGACTTCAGCTTCAATTGCATCTATGATGTCCGGACGAAATCGTCGCTGTTGTTGTTTGACCGGTTTAGCATTCGGCAAGATGTTGAGCTTGTGAGTTGCAATTTGAGGATCAAGCCCTGGCATATCTTTATAACTCCAAGCAAAGACATCGATGTAATCACGAATGAGTTTGATCATGTCTTTCTTATCAGTTTCTGAAAGACTTTCACTGATAAATATTGGTTTGGGAGACCCCTCTTCACCAACATCTATTTGAACAAGTTTATCTTCAGTCGGAGGTTCTTTTTGCTCGAAACGGAACTCCCATTGATTATCTAATCTTTGGGCCCACTGTTCTGATTCAGGTGAGATTTCAAACTCTTCTTCGTCTTCATCACTTTCTTCAGAATGGTCAATGGAAACCATGTTGGAAGACAGAAGGTTGCAATAGAAGTCACCGATACTCGTATCGGAATCCCAAGAAGTGGTACTAGAAGAATCAGATCTCTTATCTTCGTCAGACTCAAGATCTTCATGGATAATGTTGATGAAAGGAGTAGGAGCAGTATAACCCAATCCGCATTTCGTCCTTCCATATTTCAAAGGAGGAATCCGGACAGGCATTTTTCTTCATTTTCCATTATTAAGGCCAGTCCTGAAGTCATAGCCCATATTTTTGATGATGTCTCTAGATTGCTGACTATAACGACGTAGTTGTAATCTTTCAGTATCATCATTTTTGTCATCATCTTCAAGATCAGAAGGATTTTGAGGCCCTTTGTAGAAGAATATTGGAATGTCTCCTGGCTTTCTGCTGGGAACTAGAAAGTATGAAGATTGTACAGGTTCTAGAGATACATCTGTATGAACAGTCTGTACAACTCCTATGGTTATTGTGTTCAAGTCATCTAACAGATGTAAATAACTATAAACATAATTACACACATCAACGTACTGCAAAGGTGGAGACTTTTTATTAAATGTAAAAGCAGCAATATTTACATTGGGAGAAGGCTGAGCCTTAGAGATTTTAGCCAAGTCAATGACTAAAGGGGAAGAAGAAGAAGAAGCTTTGTTTCGATTAAGATCGATAACAAATGGCTCAGAAGAGGTGAGCTCCCTTGAAGTTTGAGTAGGAAGAGTAGTCCGCCCTCCAACTAGAATTAGCAGAGTATCTTGTGAAGGTACAGGAACTGTAGTACGCCCACTGACAGGAATGATCAGTGTATTCTGAGTAGATGACTGAGGTAACGGAGAGATCCGTCCACTCACTGGAATGATGAAAGAATCTTCTCCAGAGGGTTTAGGAGATTGTTGCTGAGTAGTTCGACATTTAACAGGGATTATTAAAGTCTCACTTTGTGCATCTTCTTTCTCCATAGCTTGTATGATCCTTGTATACTCTTCTTTGTACATTCGAGAATCATTGAAATAAGCTTCAACCCCATGGAAGGGATTTATATCAGCAACTTCTTTTTGTACTCTTCCATTGCTATCAATGTATTTAAAACATTGATGAAGAGTAGAGGGCACCACATTATTTTCATGAAGAAAGGGCCTCCCCAGAAGAAGATTATAGGATCCCGCGATCTCGATCACATAGAAAGTGACTTTAGATCTGAAATCACCTATCTGAAGCTTCAGATGAATCTTTTCCAAAGGCTCACTTCGGCTTTTATTGAATCCCAAGATAGTAGTAACCGTCTTGGAGAGCTTGTGAAGAGGGATTTTTAGTTCATCCAACAAACTCTTTGGCATTATGCTTATAGCAGACCCTGCGTCAATGAGAATACGATCTATCTTCATCGTATCAATATAACCAGTATAGTAGAGAGGTCGGTCATGTCGATTATCCTCCAGTAACATGTCGTCTTGTGTAAAAGTGATATTTGGGATAATCTCCAGTACACTGTTGCAATGTAAGCAAGTGGCAGGTTCCGCATCCGGCTTCTTCAATTGTGCAAGACAAGAGTCAGCTTGTAGAAGTGCTTCACTTAACGTCTCCCGAGTCTCTTTGGAAAGACATAGAAGTTCAAAAAGGGACATTCTAGCTGGAGTATTAGCAAGCTGAGCCAAAATGTCGAAGTTGTAAGGCTTCTGAAGTCCAAGAGGAGAAGACTTCTTGATTGGCTTATCAAACCGAGCCTGTTGTTTGCCTTTCTCCAGAGCCGTAGGCTTGGGAGGAACAGGTTCAGTAGATGGTTCTTCTTCGGGAGGAACATTAGGAGCATCTTTAGCATCTGAAGGGATATCAGTAGGATCTTCAGGATTTTTAGAATAATCTTTAGGTAAGGTTTCCCCGTTCGAGTAGCACTAACAAGTGCTTCTTCTTTGTCTTTTGGCTCTGTGTCAGAGGTAGACCCAAGAGAAGTCATATGACATGACTTGATCTTTTCAGCCTTCTTGGATTTTTGAGAAGAAATCTTTTGAGGAGAAGGCGATTCAAAATCTGCCACTAGATCAGGATGGATCCACATGATTTCCCCTGTTTCCAAAGTGGTTGGCACTAATCCTTCAGACTGTGGAGGAGGAAGATTCACTATGTCAAGAGTTGCCTTGGGAATAGGAACAATCCCACTTTCAAGGAGTTGAGGAGAGAAATTTCCAAATTGCATAGAGACGACGTTGGAGGTGACGGTCTTCTCTTTTGGAGTAAGAGAGATAGCTCCAGATTTAATCATTTCTTGGATCTTTCCTTCAATACATAACATGTACGAATTGTATGACCCAGCATTCTGTGATATGGACAGTATTTAGGATGATCTGTCTTACCAGCTTTATCAGGTTTCTTGATCTCTGGTAATTGTATTTTATTACCTTTCAGCAAACATTCAAAGATACCAAGGACATCGTCGTCATCAAAAGAATATTATTCTCTGGGGCGAGGTGTTCTTGATTGTTGAGTTGTAGAGGCAGGAGTTTGAACATTTGATGCATCTTTGCTCTGAAGATTAACTTCAAGAGTTTCTTTTCCTTTGCGAGCATTATTTTTATTGTTAGCACCTTGTCCTGTTTCTTTAGGAGTCATCTGCACTCCTAAACCTTTGAAGGTTTCAGCACTGATTTCTGCAGCTTTAGCACTGACTATGAAGGAAGGCCAATCTTGAAATTGAGTGGACCCTGTCCACATACTGATGATTGGCAACAAGTTTGATTTGCACGTGTCAATGGTGACAGCATCAGGAGTTCCAAGAGGCATCTTCAGAGCTTCTCTTCGAAACCGTTCAATGTATTCCTCTGTAGATTCATTATTTTTCTGCTTGATTCTAATAAGAGCAGACATAGTCATGTCATTAAGCCCTTCATAGAACCTTTCAAGAAACATCTGTTTGAAACCAGCAAATGAGGTAATACTCCCATCTGGGAGACTTCTATACCATTCATAAGCCGTTCCCTTGAGACATCCAATAAATACCCGAGTAAGAAGGGCATCACTTGGTTGTAGTTGATCAGTCATCACTTCAAAGTGATTGATAAACTGACTTGGAGAAGTGGTTCCATCATAGAATGAGATAGTAGGAGGCTTGTATTTAGGAGGATATGATACTTGCTTCCATTCTATCGGATAAGGCTGCTTGATGCCTAACCTTTGTAAACCATCCTTCTGTTTGAATGCCTCGAATTGAGTTTTGAGATTTTTCAATTCTTCAGAGACAACTCCCGAAGATTGTGGAGTTGTGGCTTGTAGAGAATAGTTGGGAGGAGGAACAGCATTGTAAGCACTACCCCCAGCTCCAGAGAGACTAGGATTTGGTTGAGCAGGTCCAGGAGTATTGGATTGTACTGCTAGAGGAACTTGTACTGGACTTATATCAGTATCAACTGGTATGGCATCTGATACAGTCTGTCGATTTTGCAACTGAGCTGTCATGAGTTCATACATTGACTTCATTGTGTCAGTCATAGACTTCATTTGCTGTTCCAAAGAAGCAATTCTTTGATCTTGAGGAGTCAGGGAAGAAGAAGGTTCATCAGTATTCCCATCAACCATGTAAGTCGTAACTGTATGAGGGATTATTGATGAACTAGTAGATGTTGTATGCTCTGAATCATTGCTTCGTGTATCAAAGTCAACTATAGGAGAATTACCCCTAGTAGGAAGAGGTGGGAAATTAGATTCTCCAAGAAATTCAGAATCAATTTCAGGGATCAAATTTCTTTGACTAGAAGCCAGGACTCTTGCTCTGGTGTTTCTATATACTCCATCTGGACTATCAACTCTACCCCCGGTGTCCCGAGAAGTCATGTTGACAGAGGCAAACAAAGGCTCATCTTCATCAGGCATAGGTTCATACTGAATCCTATTAAAGACAAACTGTCGTTTATTTTGACATCTGCATTGCATTGTGACTCTTGGCTGGAAGTCACATTCATGATCACCATGGTCTTGAACTGTTGATTCACATCTGCACTGAATTATGACTCTTGGATAGAAGTCACATTCAGCATGTTCCTTTGATATAGAATTACTCCTTCTCTTCTGTTGAAGATATTCCCGTAAATCTGTTTGTGAAGATTGAGGAGTATACTTCCTGTTCTCGGGTCTTGATGGCTCTTGATTATACAAAGAGTGATTAATGTGAGCCACATAATTTCTTGCATACTCTGCATCTGGATCTTTTATCTTCATATCCAATTGGTATGGTTTCTTAACACCAGAAGTGCTGAGTTTTGTTCTTAAATCAGTGGAAGGTAACATATTAATTTTGAAAACATGGAGTTTTCCTTCCATTGATCTGGATATTTGCAGAGAATGAAGAGTTAAACCACTCCCTTGATTAGGAGTTGGTAACAGACCCTCTTTAATGGACAGATTCTGTGCCCAATTTGAAGAAATCAAAGAAGAAGACATTAAGGAATGTTTCTTCTTAGACTCATTCAGATGTTGAGACATAGAATGTCCAGAAGGAAGAGTAGTCAAAAGACCATCTCCTTTCCTTTGACTAACAAAAATATCAGTCAAAGCTGTTCTTGGAGTAAAAACTACAGGAGCAGAAGAAACAACTAAAGAGTTATTCCTTTTCGAAGGGACTTTGTGTGGAAGACCACCCCCAGTTCTAGTAGAACTCGGTGAAGAAGAAGAGATAACTAAGGAGTTATTCTTCTCTGATGAAATACACGCTGAAACAGACTTGGTTAAAGAACCAGAGCTGTTAGCGTGACTTTTGATTTTAGAATTACACGCTGGAACAGATTTGGCTAAGGAGCCAGTACTGTCAGCGTGACTTTTGAATGTGGGATTGCACACTGGAATAGATTTGGCTAAGGAGCCAGTACTATCAGCGTGACTTTTAGAGTTGAATTTGCACACTGGAACAGATTCGGCTAAGGAGCCAGTATTGTCAGCGTGACTTTTAGAATTGAATTTGCACGCTGGAACAGATTCGGCTAAGGAGCCAGTACTGTCAACGTGACTTTTAGAATTGAATTTGCACGCTGGAACAGATTTGGCTAAGGAGCCAGTACTGTCAACGTGACTTTTAGAGTTGAATTTGCACACTGGAACAGATTCGGCTAAGGAGCCAGTACTGTCAGCGTGACTTTTAGAATTGAATTTGCACGCTGGAACAGATTCGGCTAAAGAGCCAGTACTGTCAACGTGACTTTTAGTTACTGTCATCTTCGAGCGCACAAGAGTGTGCGTGCTTGCAGTGGAGTTCTTGCCAGTGTTAAGAGTAGACACTGTGGCAGAGACTTCACCATTGACTGCCAACTGATTCTTAGGGACATAGACAGAGTGTCCCTTCGACTTGGCAGTGATGATGGAGGCTAGAATGGGCTTGCCACCCTTAGCCCGCTGCATTTCTTCATAGGCGAGTTGATCGAATTTGATCGTCATCACCTTCTTCGTCGAGCCGATTGACGAAGTGTCGCATTGAGTTGTTACCATCTCAGAAGAGGAGATGGTTTTCCCCAACAGAGTCGCCAATTTGTTTTCCATAAAGAAATTCTCTTTATTTGTTGTGTTTCTGGAAAAATTACAACTGTAGGAATCCGATCTAGAAGACGATCGCTTTATCCCTTGGACTATGCGAAGAAGAAAAGCTCTCAAAATTTTGACAATAGATATCAATGTATCTGTACAATGAATGAGAAAAAGAACTCTATTTATAGAGTCAAAACAGTAACTGAAAAGATAACTACCTCACCACTGGTGCATTTGAAAAGTCACGCAGACTCTAAATACACGCAGGGTTAGTGAGTAGTTACTGGACGTGGCCCGTAACTGTTGGACACATGGCATTAGTGCATGGGTCGTGTGCAAGTTACTGGGCACGCGAGAGAGAGAGATCGGTGGCATGGCTGCCACGTACTCCAGTTGAAATGAAATCCACGTTGTCTTGCTGAAGGCAAAAATCTACGCAGTTTCGTTGACGCAGACTCGTTGAAGGCGAAATCCACGCAAGCTTTGAAGAAGAATACTTCAGAATTCACGCAGGCTTTGAGAAGAATAACTCAAAAATCCACGCAAACTTGAGGAAGGAGAAGGTTCAGAATCCACGCAAACCGCCAGCTGTCTTGATTTGGCACGCTTCATCTGACACAAAATCTCTGACATTGATTATATTGTCAGCCGCATTAAATGAAGATAAGACCCAAAGTCACGCCAACTTGGTGAAGAGTGAGTCTTGCTAAGAAAGATTTCGAAAATCACGCAAAAGACGGCGATGATCTCTCGAGTTCTGTGCATACGTGGCATACGAGGAGACGTTTCTCGACTGCTGTGTTGTCAGTCATTATGATTCTGACGTATGGCTGAGCTGTCTCTGCGTGATTTCTAAAGGAGATGGACAGGCAGAACTTAGCATATCTTTTGTGCTGCTTCTCGGATCACTCTGCGTGACTTGTTCTGATCAACTCAACGTGACTTCATTTTTGAGGCCTACAACAGTGTGTCAGAATGCATTGTACTGTGTGTTATATTTTAATATTATTTATAGTGTAATAATGAGTGGCAGTGTAGGTAAATAACTGTAGATCTAGGGGTAATTGTATAGTGGCAGAAATGTAAATAATGCAGATCTGGGGGTAATATACAATGGCAATGCTGGTAAATAGATATAGAATCTGGGGGTAATTTAGAATAGTCTGTAACAGAATTTCAAATAAAGCAATTTTTCAAAATTCAAATGATTTTCAAAATAACTTTCCAAAACCAATATTCCCTCCAATAGATCTCCAAAAAGAACAGATTTCAAACGAAAATTCAAAACAGTTTAAAATGAAATTTCGAAAATAACATTCCCTCCATAGATTTGCTAGATTACAAAATTCAAAATTGAAACAGATTTTCAAAACGGATATTTAAATGCTAACAGATTTTTAAATTCAAACCAATATAATTACTCTCAACTAATTATGAAATTAGTTACTAATTAATTAATAAAATCAGTTTTCTTAATACTTAATATATAATTCCGAAAATGATTAATAAGACAATTAAGAAATCAATAAAACCATTAATACGAAATTGAATACTTATACATAAATATTTATTTAGCTACAAAAAATTGTTTCAACAATAAATCAAATTATCATTACGTCAAACTAGTATTCAAAAATACTTTCCAAGTTGACTAAAATTCATTAACATCCGAAACTCAGTTTAATCGAAATTAGGTTTTGTAAGAAACAATATTTAAATTCAAGAAAAATTTAGAAAAATCCTAAAATTTATCAAATATGATTTTGGGAGTTACAAATCTACCCCCCTTACAAAAATTTCGTCCTCGAAATTTCAAGGGTTTTGCAGAGTATAAAATCAAACAAAATTTATTAAAGACAACAAAATTACTAAATGATTTATTTATGGAGTAAAAATAACAAGGACTAACAAGTAGTCACTAGGCAATAGGAAAGACTGTAAATGCAAGAAAACTCAGAGACAAGCCTCAAAATAGGCAAAAGAAATACAGCTACTACAAGCAAGTAAGAAGATAACGGTCCATGCGACTGCGCTCCTGCAACTACTACTGATCCTATAGACTGGGTCCTCCTGCTGCTGCTCTGGTGCTGGCTCCTGACGAGTGAAACACTACCAAATTACAGCATTTTAGCGACGGCCATTTAGCGACGAAAAATTTCCGTCGATAGGTCGTCGGCCATGTAGCGACGGTTTTATATCCGTCGCTAGAACGTCGCATATTTTGGCGGGAAAAGCCTAAAATATTGGCGCGAGATTTGACGGTTTTTAAAACTGCAGGGCAATCTCTCACTTGGTGAGTGGCAGATCCACAAACCAAACACTGCCCTAACTTCTTGCGGCATTCCTCGCCACGGTGTCCCGGTCTCTTGCAATATGCGCAAGAAAAGTACATCGGAGTCTGAATCTGCCTCTGCTGCCTCGGCGATATCGGTGCTCGAACATGGTGCTGATGCTGAGGTGGCCTCTGCTGAGTGTCGGTCCGCTTCGGTGGACCCTGGGAACTGCTGGCGCCAATATCTCGGTCCCGCTTAAGCTTTGGGTCCATCTCCTTCTCCACTTCCTGAGCAACTTTAAGAATGCTCGCATAGGTAGTGGCCTGACTAATAGCTACTGTATGTCGCAGCTCCCTGGTGAGACCCTTCTTGAACATCCAAGCCCTCTCCTTCGGCGTGCTGACTAGGTTCTCTGCGAACCTGCTGAGTCGGGTGAACTCTGATGTATACTGGGCCACTGTCATATTTCCCTGCTGCAACGCCTCAAATTGCATCCTAAGCTCGTCCCGCTCCACATCCGGGAAGAACTTCTCCTGGAACAGCAGTTTGAAATCCTTCCAGGAAACTTCGGGCTCTGCTAACTGGGGCTCCTCCCGGTACCAAGCCCTAGCGATGTCGAATAGTCGCATGCTCGCAACTTCGACTTGCAAATCATCCGAAATCCTCGCCATCTTCAATGACCGTTCAGCATTCTCCAGCCATTCGTCTGCGTAGACTATTCCCTTATTGCCCCAAAAATCCATCGGGCGGAGGAACTGATAGTCCTTAGCAGTTCCTGGCCTCGGTGCTGCTGGTGCCGGCAGTGCTGGCTCTCTGGTCCTGAGTGCGTCGACGACGGTCGCTCTGAACTGCGCAGCTTGCTGATTCTAGACCTCCATGAATTGCTGGAACATGGCCATCACTTGCGTGCAATCGAACATCATCGTCGGTGGAAGCGGCTGAGGCGGAGGCAGTGGAAGCTGCTCCTGTGCACTGGGTGCAGGCTGCTCACTGGTCCCAGCGTTCGTCGTGGCGACCGTCCTCCAAAAGAAAAATAAACTGTTGATTGCTATATCCTAGAAAAATCATAAACGATCCTAAAAATCATAAGTAAATCAAATTTTCAAAAAAATTTAACAACAATAACCATACACCATTTTCCCGCGGTTCCTATGCTGTGATGAGTTTTCCTTAGCTTTCGCTGGTCCCCCAATAACACTTTATAGCCTAAGTGTCATTAGGATAGACCTGCATGGGCCACCACTAAAAACATGTCACGACCCGCTCCCGAATAATCGGATACGAGTCGGACACGCCCAGCCTTCGTCGTTGGACACGACGAAGTAAGCTGTACAATACTAAGGAAAACTCAAAGTCACAATGTAATGTAAACAAAACACAGCTTTTATAACGTTCCCAGAAATCCCCAATATCCATCAAGTCTTTTAAATACAAACTCAGCCGGAGACAAATCCGGTCAAATGAAATAATATATAATAATAAATATTTAAGATACAATCTCCAGAAAAATAAACTAAAATAAAAACTGCAATATCCAAGCAATCACCAGCTCCATGTAATCTTCCACTCACCTGCAACGATCCTATCAGGAAAAGAGCAAAGTACAACCCTGACTAGACAATATACAATGTAATCTGTGATCCAGAGTACAAGGTGAAACTAGAATACCAGAATACTAGAACATGAAATAAAACCGCGGTACCAGAGATGAAATGTAAAAACTGCAGGCAATGGATGACAATCAATATGCTAGACAATGAACACGGCTATCAATGTACAAGACAATGAATCACGACAATCAATATGCAATTGTGACAATTTTGAAATATTAAAACTAATATGTGACCGGCTTAGGAGCAATCAATCAATGAGGCAATGAGTCAATTAGTCAATTCTACAAGGTACGGCTTCATCGTACGTGACGTGTACGATTAGGCTATCCACAATTACCTATGTTGGGTGTGGTCACACAAAAGCTAATATTTCCCCCAATCCCCGCAATAACAATGATGCACAAGCAATGAACAATGGTACAAGACAATCGTGTGTATCTCGTGTCCGATATGAGAACATGGCACATGAAGGTAAGACAGAAAACAAGGTACAAGTCAAGTCAGTGTACTTGCCTCGGTTTGGTTGCACGAGAATAGTACTGCATGGTTGTAATGAATCACCTGTTATATTTTTGTACAATTATTAGGATTTTGAATAATGACATTAACCAAGCTAAGTTATTTCTAACCATAATCTAATCTTTACTAATAGCCAATATTTTTTAGAAAAATACATATACTTATAAATTAATCAAAATAAGCATTTAGTGGAAATACTTTTTAAACTATATTTAACAAGAAATCGCTTTTTTTTAGAAAATGGTTTGCTAAAATAAATACTAGTAAATTATATACTAGAATATAGTTTTTCTTTTACCAAGATAATAGTCATGAAAAATAATAGCTAGACTTGAATATACACATCTACTACCAAATAATTTATAAACAAATTATTATTCAGGAATACCCTTACCATCAAAATATTATATAGATGATAACAATATAAATTTGTACTATAATATAGAGCAAAACATTTTTATAATACTAGAACACTATAATTTTATGAGTAAAAAGATTTGGCTAATATAGCATATCATTTGACTAAAATACTAATAATTAATTTATAGATAAACATTTGCTAATAGAAAATTAATATTAAATAATACTATAACCAATTAATTAATTATCAACTATTTTACTAAAAAATGCATTAACCCAGCCCAAAGCATAGCCCACAGTCCAATTACTAAATTAACAACTAAAGGAAACAAATAAATGAATCCCAGCCCAGCCCAACTCCTGGCCCAGCCAATTTCTGAAATAACCAACTGCTGGCCCGACCTAATTGGCCCAGGCCCAGCCCAACTCCTTACAATCCCAGCCCAACTCCATAAACCAACCCACAGAAAGAATCAAATGTTGAAAAAAATCATAACATAACTCAGCCCAGCACTGTGGCCCAAGAACCCGGCCCGACCCCTTACAATAAAATCCCAATCACCTTCTCTCTCCTCTCATTCTCTCGATTTCTCCAGAACAGCCGATCAGAACTCTCCAATCCCCTTCGTCTTCTCCGTCTGCTCCGGCTGCTCCGGTGACTAGCCCCATCCCGAAACCCTAATTCCTATTCTCTTCTTCTCATTCTAATGAATTTCCAGAACCCTCCGAAGACTCGAGAGAGCTCTCCATCTTCCCCAGCGGACGAGCCTCCCCGCCCACTTCGTCTTCCTCCTCCAGTGTAACCCTAACCCTAAGTATCATCGACTTCCTCTAGCTTCTTCCTCCAGCTAGGAAACCCTAGCTCTAGGTTCCCTTAGCCGACCAGCCAGCTTCGTCTTCTTCCTCCAGAGCCCAAATCAAAACCCTAATACTTTTGCTCGTCCTCCTCATCCTAGCCCCCAGCCCTAGATCTCTGAAACCCTAGGTCCAACTTCCATGGCAACCCTAGCCAAAATAACACCTAGCCATCACTCTCAAACCCTAACCCTAAAATTCCTCTTCGTCTCCTTCCTCTCACAGAAACCCTAGATTCTAGGAACACCCATCCCAGAAGTCCCTCTGTGAAACCCTAGCTCTAGGATCCTAGCAATCAAGAAGAAAGAGCGAGAAGATCGAGGCAAAGCTCACCTTGATCGGCGGGGATGTCGATCCTCGGCTCCAGGCGGCTGCTGGCGCATCGTGACGGCGGGATCCGGCGGCTACTTCGAGATCCGATCGTCCACAGCTTCTCGGCGAGCTCGGGAACCTCAGATCCAGACCGGATCTGAAAGAGACGGTGACGTGGCTTGAGACGGTGGCTCTCCGGCGACTTCCTGACTCGGCGGTGGCGCTGTCTCCAAGGCTCGCTCCACAGATGGCGGTGGCGCGAAGATCGAGGGGTCAGCGTTAATGGCGGTGCACAGTCTCCAAAGCTCGTCAGTGGCACGACAGTCGAGGCGAGCTCGACAGTCGAGGCTGGCTCGATCTTCGAGGTGGCGGCGGCGGCGAGCTGGGCGACGTTCCGGCAAGGTGCGGTGGTCGATGGCCGGGATCGCCAGTGGCGGTGCTCTCGAGCACAGAGAGGAGAGAGAGAGAGATGACGTGTAGAGAGAGAGAGAGAGAGTGGACTGACAGTGTGTCAGAATGCATTGTACTGTGTGTTATATTTTAATATTATTTATAGTATAATAATGAGTGGCAGTGTAGGTAAATAACTATAGATCTAGGGGTAATTATATAGTGGCAGAAATGTAAATAATGCAGATATGGGGGTAATATACAATGGCAATGCTGGTAAATAGATATAGAATCTGGGGGTAATTTAGAATAGTCTGTAACAGAATTTCAAATAAAGCAATTTTTCAAAATTCAAATGATTTTCAAAACAACTTTCCAAAACCAATATTCCCTCCAATAGATCTCCAAAAAGAACAGATTTCAAACGAAAATTCAAAACAGTTTAAAATGGAATTTCGAAAATAACATTCCCTCCATAGATTTGCTAGATTACAAAATTCGAAATTGAAACTGATTTTCAAAACGGATATTTAAATGCTAACAGATTTTTAAATTCAAACCAATATAATTACTCTCAACTAATTATGAAATTAGTTACTAATTAATTAATAAAATCAGTTTTCTTGATACTTAATATATAATTCCGAAAATGATTAATAAGACAATTAAGAAATCAATAAAACCATTAATACGAAATTGAATACTTATACATAAATATTTATTTAGCTACAAAAATTTGCTTCAACAATAAATCAAATTATCATTATGTCAAACTAGTATTCAAAAATACTTTCCAAGTTGACTAAAATTCATTAACATCCGAAACTCAGTTTAATCGAAATTAGGTTTTGTAAGAAACAATATTTAAATTCAAAAAAAATTTAGAAAAATCCTAAAATTAACCAAATATGATTTTGGGAGTTACAGTTTGTGTGGCTTATGTAGACTTCAAACATTGGGCAACTTGACAACCTTACATCTGTTAGTAAGATTTCAGTAGAAAATGAATAATGGATGATTTTATTGATGGGCTACTACTTGCTACTTATAGAGGTTCCAACTCCTCTTCATACTACATTTTCCAATGTGGGACTAAAGTCCCTTATTGATTCTCAACACTCCCCCTCAAGATGGACGATAGATATTAATCATCCCCATCTTGTTACATAGCTTTGACAGACTCAATGAACTAAGACCTTTAGTCAGACAGTCTGCAACTTGTTCTTCTGAGCAAACATGGTCAATTTTCAGTATCCCTTGTTCCAGCTTCTCCTTGATGAAGAATTGATCGATCTCGATATGCTTCGTTCTGTCATGCTGAACTGGATTGTTGGCTATACTTATTGCAGCTTGACTATCGCTTAGAAGATGTAACGATGCTCCCTTATCCAACTTCAACTCTGTCAGCAGTGCTTTCACCCACAGTAATTCTAACACTCACAGAGCCATTGCTCTGTATTCTGCTTCAGCTGACGACCGTGCTACCACTGACTGTTTCTTTCTTCTCTATGAGACCAGGTTTCCTCCTACAAAGACACAGTACCCCGTGGTAGACCTTCTTCGTCTATGCAACTCGTCCAGTCTGTATCGCAGTATCCCTCAACTTCTATGCGTCCATTCTTCTTGAACAATAGCCCTTTTTCGGCGTTCCTTTCAGATATCTCAAGATCTGAAACACTGCTTCCATATGACCCGTTCTTGGATCATGCATGTAGCGACTCACTACACTCACCGCAAATGAGATATCAGGGCGAGTGTGCCCCAGATAAATCAATCTCCCTACAAGTCTTTGATACCTTTCACGATCAACTGGCTCTCCTACTTCTGCTCCCAACTTGCACTTCTGGTCAATCGGAATGACTGCTGCTTTGCATCCCAGCATCCATGTCTCCTTTAGAAGATCTAGTGCGTATTTTTTTTGTGAGAGAACAATTTCTTGTTCGCCGTCACACACCTCGATACCCAGAAAGTACCTCATCGCTCCTAAATCCTTCACCTCAAACTCCTTCGCGAGTTTTGATTTCAGCTTAGTGATCTCGGCCTCATCATCACCTGTGATTATTATATCATCCACATGTTGGCCTAATGATTGTATCATATTTTTGAATATGGTTAATATGTTAAGTTTAGCACTTCATTATCACTAATCTTCATACTATCGCTAAAAGCATTTCTACTTATACTTATACCTTTGGTGATATGTGCCTATTGGTTTACATATTAGTGATATGAGCTTATCTATCTTAAATTTAATCGGGTTGCCAAAATCAAAACTATATTTTTGATTGTGGTCATTCAATTAAGTTTAATCATTATGATATCACTAATATTTATGCTATCGCCTTAGCACTTATACTTAAACTCAGCATTGTCCTAATGTGTATTAAACTTATCATACTTGCTACTATGTATATTGTTTTGTTCGTCTAACATGTACATGCAGAAAAGCAATAAGCAAGATCAATGTGGACATATGCAATAAAAAAATTATGGTGGGCCAAAGACGACGGATCCTACAAGAT
The DNA here is from genome assembly GCA_029216955.1 of Iris pallida. NCBI lineage: Eukaryota > Viridiplantae > Streptophyta > Magnoliopsida > Asparagales > Iridaceae > Iris > Iris pallida. The sequence continues at coordinate 14,778,196 of JANAVB010045020.1, forward strand.
TTCTCTGAACCACCCGACGACATCTCTGGAGCCACGCACCGGGGGTTCCGCTGCCCGGTCAGCGGACGGGGGTCGAGGGGGCAGCGCCCCTCGTCGGGGGTTCGGGGACGAAGCCCCCGAAAGGTATTCAGTTTTTGCAAACTGGATATCTTTGGACAACTGCCGCCAAGGGAAAAAGCCAGCACCTATCAAAGAAAGAAGCCAATCCATGCCATCATCATTTCAAGACTCTAAAGAAGCCTGCACCTGCCTAAGTTTATCTGGAGTCTGTAATGAGTCTTAGGAATTATTGTAAACACAAGAAATGGATGGTAAAATCGAAAGCTAGGGCAGAAATAAGCCCAGGATCATTTTTGGTAGAAAACGGCATACCGACGGTATACCGGTGTATACCGACGGTATACCAGTTTTTGTTCACAGAAAGTTTCTGTTTACAAAACCGGCATACCGACGGCATACCGGTCCATACCGACGGTATACCGCTTTCGAAACATTGAAATTCCAACGGTCGGATTTCCAGCCATTAATGATCCCAACGGCTATATTTCTAGCCGTTGCAATCCCAGACCGGTATACCGCCGGTATGCCGGATCATACCGGCGGTATGCCGGTTCGTGGACTGAAAAGTTGCCTTGAGCTCTTTTCAATGCTTTGGTTATAAATAGCCTTGAACCCCTTCATTCAAGGTTGATGCTTTGAGCCTAAAAATTTCTAAACCACCAAAGCCTATCCACAAACAACTCTACAAAGCTTTCATTTGCCATTCACAAATTGTGTTAGAGTTATTGAGTTGAAAAGTGAGATCTTCATCTTATTGTATAAGGAGATCAAAACCTATTGTGAAAGGTTGAAGTTGGAGAGTCTTCGTATCCAAACTCTCGGTTGAAGTTGGGGAGTCTTCGTATCCAAACTCTCGGTTGAAGTCGGAGAGCCCTTCGGATTAAAGCTCTTGTGTAAGAAGTTGGCGAGTTCTTCGGATCCAAACTCGTGTGTAACTATTTGCTCAAATAGTGGATTAAAGCCGGAGAGAGTTCCGGGACTGGACTGCCTCTTAGGAGGATACCAGGATATATCGGGTGTCGGTATTGTATTTGCTTCTTCTCTTGCACTTATATTTTTAAATTGCCAATTAGCTTGTGCTAAGTGCTTGATTAGTTAGCTTGACCCTATTCACCCCCCCCCTCTAGGGTTCCTACACCACATATACAGTAAGTATAGTAATGTGGCCTCTTGCATGCTGAAGAAAGACTGTATGATCTACATTTGTTTGATGGTATCCCATGCCAGTAACAGCCTTTCTGAATCTGTCGAACCAGGCTCGAGGAGATTGCTTGAGCCTATAATGACCCTCTCTGCCCTAGCGGAACGCCGATTCAAACGGCAAGTGCAACGACTCAAACGAGCCGTCGACTCGAAGAGTTGCGTCGACCCGATGAAGAATTGATGCAAGACTTACATTGGTCCGTCAAGAGGAATCCAGACTTAGACTTTCAAAGGCGCGCTCGGAGTATCGCTCGACCGATGCGAACATCGCTAAGGTGGGTGGCTCCGATAAACCCGTCTTTGCTTAGCCTAGACACTTAACAATACGGACACTATTGCTAGAATCGCTAGACGATAACACCGCACATGCTAATAAATGACTCAACGCACCTAGCTAAGGGATTAATCCCATCTTGTATGCTTGTATAGAATATGGAAAAGAACTTGGAAAATATGAGAACTCTCGCACGACACTCCACGCTCGTGCTAAGGCACAAGCTTATATTTCAAGTTCCTTATGCGTTCAACAATGAAGCAATGAATGGTTTACAACAATAAAACGGAAAGACTATCGACATAGTCATTCCGAGTAGAGTATAGCAACATTGGAAGACTTCGGGACCGATGGGTCGCCAAGGCAATTCTCGCACAAGGAGTTGCATAATGTATGAATGAACGAATAAGTGAATGAATGAATCAACGAATGAATGAATGAATACGTGAATGAATCAATGAACGAACGAACAAGTGAAAGAAAGAAAAGAAAGAATGAATAAAAGATAAGAAAGAAATGAATGGTTAGCGACAGGTATGACGGAGACGTGCATCGGGGCTCGCTACCCGCGCTGCACGGACGCCGCCGCCAACCTGGTCGATAACGCATTATGGCTCACAGACAGCCTACGGCTCAGGGACAAGCCGTTAAGTTAAAATGACAAGACAATACGAAATGGTCGCGGACAACCCACTCGTATACGGGAGGAAGGAACAATAAGGGATTCCAAGGACAACAATCGACGATATCGTGGCCGGCCTAGGCGGAATCATGTCTTAGGGGTTGCTTGGATGTGGGCTCGGACATTCCAAGTAGACGTAAGGTCGGATATTTCAAAAGACTATCAAGGTGTACCAGCCATCACGCTATAATAGGTGAGAATGCCAAAGGGGGAACATGTCCAAAATGGCTTGTAATGCCAGCGACCGGTGCATATAGATTAAGTAGGCTTTGCTGGTGGCAATCCACGTGCAAGTCCTTGCATTGAAATAAAGTAGTCTAAGTTAACTAAACAATTGAATAGTTGAGTGAACATAGATGTTGGAACAAAACCCTTCGAGCATAATACAACTGACTGGTTGAGTAGATGGGATATCCGAGTGAGAATGATCATCGAAACGAGGCGTGGTCATGACGTATCTTCACAAGCGCGAACACGTCGTAGAATCTGAGGCAGGAACACGCCCTAGACACTAAATGTTTACGAGAATCACGTTAAGTTGTTATATATGAATTATTGACTAACTTGGTTTACTTTGGACAGGAAAAACCGGACGGTAAGATGGGTAAGTCGTGCATGTATTCACTACCAAAATAAGTCAAATCAGTGACGTATTTAGCGACTCCGTGAAATTTCGTCGCTAATGTTCGGGGTTTTAGCGACGTTATTATAAGACGTCGTTGTTTGTCGCCAACAGCGACTAATAGCGACGTCTAGCGTCTACATTTTGTTAAATGGGGTAGTGCATCGCAAGTTCGTCGGTACTCGTCGCTGAGATAGCGACATTTCGCGACGCATATTAAGTTGCGTCGCCATTTATTATATAACAGCGACGTTTAGCGACGTCCATTGCGGACGTCGCTAATCGTTTCATATAGCCAGCGAGGATTTCCTTTTCGATCATTTCACAATTTCTCCCCCCCCCCAATTTTGGGCGCGCTCCTCCTCCGCGGCGCTCCTCCGGCGATCTCCCTCCTCCGGCCTCCTCCTCCTCCTCCTCCTTCCTCAGGTAGCTCCTCCTTCTCCTCCTTCTCCTCCTCCTCCTTCCTCTGGTAGCTCCTCCCCAGTTTCTCCTCGTCTTCTAGCTCTCTCTCTCGCTTCTAGTTCGTGTCCACGAGAGCGTGGACTCGCTGCGGGGGACACGAGACTGACAGTGGACTCGCTGCGGGAGACACGAGAGCGTGGACTCGCTTCTAGTTCGTGTGACACCTATTTTGTTGGTTTGGACACGTCGTGTCCCACTGTGTGGACACGAGATTCACAGTGTAACACCTATATACTGAAAAATCTCGTTTTTTTGGGCATATCAACTTTCAATTTGATGTTTTGCTTGGATTCGAATTCTAATTTAGGGTTCGAGCCCTATTTACTGATACTGGGAGTTTTTGTGGGCATTTTCAGGGTTTTGAAATGATGAATAAATTGACTAATAATTATTATCGAGCCCTATAAAATTTTAGCTATGTCACGAAGGATGGATATACTAATCCAGTGAATGAGTTTTCTCCTAAGTATTCTCGACCGTTGAGTATGATTTAGCTCACTGACATTACTGAAATATGGGATAATTAGACTTTCTGTTCAGTACCCTTTGACCGAATTAAGTTGACCTGAATACCATATTTTCAATCCTAAATCTACGGCACGACATCGTGATCAGGACATAGTCCCTACAGCCATTCGACTGGCGAGACAGAAACTATGTAGCCGTAGATAAAGTTGACTGTCCTCCGACCCTCATCCCTCGGCAATGATGATACGACAACCTATCACTATATCTTATATATATATAGTAGTAGATGACGTCTTAGTATTACATTATGTGAGTTCATCTTGATTCTGTTACATTCTTCAGATACTACATACGATAAGAACATATACTACACCATATGTACAGAACATAGATGATTCACACTAATGTATGCTAGAATGAATTTTAGGGTTGTGTTCTGAGCTATCCGTTCTGCTACTTGGCAAAAAATCGAATTTATTGTACTTTATCTGCTTTCGAAAATGTACTCAAATTACATGATGGTTCCTTTAGTTAGCTTTCTTATGTTACAATTATATTAGCTTGCTTACCAGATGGCACCCATGACCCGAGGAGCGGCACGTCGTTTGAGGGAAACAGTGAATGCTGAGGTGGCTCCTCCTACAGTTAAGGAGGAAGTGGCACCGGTTGCTAGTGAGACCGGGAGTTCTATTCATCCAGCACCGGTAGCTAGTGAGACCGAGAGGACTCTTCATGCAGTCCTTGCAAGGAACGACAGCTCTCCTCGCGCCAAAAATCTCGCTTTTTCGAGGTGGTTGCGTGAACGTATCACTGAGCGTTTGCGTGAGCAGCGTGGTTCTCATTAGCCATTAGTACTTATTTGTATTGGACTATTTGTATTGGGTTGTTTTTGTATTAGACTATTTGTATTGGACTACATATATGAATTAGTACTATAAGAGATCCAGAGAAAATATTGGACTACATATATGAATTAGTACTATTTGTATTAGACTATTTTGTATTAGACTATTTGTATTAGACTAGGCAATGATGATACGACAACCAACCAGAGAGGATACTCTAAGAGATCCATCTGAGTAGGACGTATACTCTGAGAGATCACCTTTACAAGTATGATATCAGTAGTGGGATTGAGTGAGTATGTCCTACTCAGATGGGTCTCTCACTATTACTATTTTTTTCTGACAGCATGGTGGATGTGCTCCGTCAACAGATTCTTGCTCCGAGCCAAAACTTTGCCCCGGAGCTCAAGTGGACATCCTTGGTGTAGAGCTCGAGTGAGAGGTTCCTGACAGCATGGTGGTCTTCTTTGTCAAAGTATCCGTGCTCGTCCCACAACCAATGTGTGATGAGCACGGATACTTTGACAAAGGAGACAACCATGCTGTCAGGAACCTCTCACTCGAGCTCTACACCAAGGAAGTCCACTTGAGCTCCGGGGCAAAGTTTTGGCTCGGAGCAAGATTCTGTTGACGGAGCACATCCACCATGCTGTCAGAAAAAATAGTAACGGTGAGAGACCCATCTGAGTAGAACGTACACACTCAATCCCACTACTGATATCATTCTTGTAAAGGTGATCTCTCAGAGTATACGTCCTACTCAGATGGATTTGCAGAGTATCCTCTCCGGTTGGGTTGTGTTCTGAGCCATCCGTTCTCACACTTAAAATACATATTAATTAGAACTGTGTTCTGTATTTTCGGAGAAACCAGGAATTTGATTCTGTATTTTGTATTTTGGTTTCTGTATTTTGGCTCCAGCTCCATTTGTATTAATCTACGGTACGACATGGTCCCTGCAGCCATTCGACTGGCGAGGCAGAAACTATGTACGTAGCCGTAGATAAAGTTGACTGTCCTCCGACCCTCATCCCTCGGCAATGATGATACGACAACCTATCACTATATCTTATATATATAGTAGTAGATGATGTCTTAGTATTACATTATGTGCGTTCATCTTGATTCTGTTACATTCTTCAGATACTACATACGATAAGAACATATACTACACCATATGTACAGAACATAGATGATTCACACTAATGTATGCTAGAAAGAATTTTAGGTTGTGTTCTGAGCCATCCTTCATCTGCCCCCTTCCCTGAGCCATCCTTCATCTCTTATTTCCCTCCGGGTCCACTCTACTCCCAATCTCTTCCTCTTTATACACGGATCTACAGAATCAATGCCATCCGAGGAAGGCAAAACTGAATCAGCATCGTCTTCCGGATCGTCCTCATCAAGGCATAACGGACTGCTCAGCGTGCCCAGCTTTTTCAACTTTTCGCTGGCTGCAGAGTCGAAATGGGAACGGGTCCTCTTTGCCGGCCCGGAGCTCTAACTCGCACTCGTCGCCTCGCTACCGGTTTCCTCTCCTCCTCTGACGCGGGTCATAAGAAAAGAAATTTCGTACCTCTTCTTCACATAAACATCATTGACGCCTTGTACTCGAGCCTCCTCGTCGGTGATGCTATCCAACTTCTCGGTGCCTACATTGTCACTCGAATCCTCCCTTCGACTCGTATCGTCCTTTTATTCGCCTGTCTTTTCGCTCCCTGTCTTGCAATCATCTGCTATCACCGCCGTCTCATTCGACTCCTTCTCTGATGACTTCGAGGAGGAGGAGGAAGACTCGGAGAATGAGTCGAATGAGTCGGCGGTGATAGCAGATGATTGCAAGACAGGGAGCGAAAAGACAGACGACTAAGAGGACGATACGAGTCGAAGGGGAGATTCGAGTGACAATGTAGACACCGAGAAGTTGGATAGCGTCACAGACGAGGAGGCTCGAGTACAAGGCGGCAATGATGTTTATGTGAAGAAGAGGTACGGAATTTCTTTTCTTATGACCCGCGTCAGAGGAGGAGAGAAAACCGGTAGCGAGGCGACGAGTGCGAGTTAGAGCTCCGGGCCGGCAAAGAGGACCCGTTCCCATTTCGACTCTGCAGCCAGCGAGAAGTTGAAAAAGCTAGGCACGCTGAGCAGCCCGTTATGCCTTGATGAGGACGATCCGGAAGACAATGCTGATTCAGTTTTGCCTTCCTCGGATGGCATTGATTCTGTTGAGCCGGGGGAAGTGGCTCCTCCTCGGCAATGATGATACGACAACCTATCACTATATCTTATATAGTAGTAGATGACGTTTTAGTATTACATTATGTGAGTTCATCTTGATTCTGTTACATTCTTCAGATACTACATTCGATAAGAACATATACTACACCATATGTACAGAACATAGATGATTCACACTAATGTATGCTAGAATGAATTTTGGTATGTGTTCTGAGCCATCCGTTCTGATCAAGCATCTTCCTTCTCCTCTCCTCCACCATGGCTCTGAATCCATCTGCTCCTCCCTACTTCCCTTCTTCTTATTTGACTCTCTCAGCCACATATGATATCCAGCTCAAGTGCAGAGTCGGGGGAGAAGAAGTGGACAGGAAGAGGAGGGGGAAGCAGCACAGCCGGCGGCATGACCCGGAGGAAGTACAGATATTTTCTTCAAATTTGTAGGAGAACTATATATATCTTTTAACAATATGTCATCTTGTCAAAGACCCTTAATGTGACAACCATGTTACCGCGGTGTCGGAAGACTAACATGTCATAATTTTCTAAGCCATGTGTTTTGACATAATCCTCCCAACTCTTTCCTCTTATGTAGTAATCTTGCATTATTACATAGAACTGAAATCCGGTTGGGAGGATTATGTCAAAACACACGGCTTAGAAAATTATGACATGTTAGTCTTCCGACACCGCGGTAACATGGATGTCACATTAAGGGTCTTTGACAATGTGATATGTTGTGAAAAGATATATCCTTATAGTTCTCCTACGTATGTTGAAGAAAACCTTTGTACTTCCTCCGGGTCATGCCGCCGGCTGTGCTGCTTCCCCCTCCTCTTCCTGTCCACTTCTTCTTCCCCGACTCTGCACTTGAGCTGGATATCATATGTGGTTGAGAGAGTCAAATAAGAAGGGAAGTAGGGAGGAGCAGATGGGTTCAGAGCCATGGTGGAGGAGAGGAGGGTGGAAAAGTTCTTCTCTCCCGACTCTACACTTCAGGTGGATATCATATTTTGGTTTCTGTATTTTGGCTCCAGCTCCATTTGCATTAATCTACGGTACGACATCGTGACCAGGACATGGTCCCTGCAGCCATTCGACTGGCGAGGCAGAAACTATGTACGTAGCCGTAGATAAAGTTGACTGTCCTCCGACCCTCATCCCTCGGCAATGATGATACGACAACCTATCACTATATCTTATATATATAGTAGTAGATGATGTCTTAGTATTACATTATGTGAGTTCATCTTGATTCTGTTACATTCTTCAGATACTACATACGATAAGAACATATACTACACCATATGTACAGAACATAGATGATTCACACTAATGTATGCTAGAATGAATTTTAGGTTGTGTTCTGAGCCATTCGTTCCCATACTTGGCAATTAAGTTGTGGACCATTATGTTTGACATTGTTGTTACAAATTTTCATATATCTGTGTTGATTGATGAGATTGTGTTTCAAACGTGTTCGTGATTGTGTGTATCTGTGTTGTTTGATACTGTGTTCGTGATACACACCATTGTTGCTGTAACAAATGGTGTGGGGGATGCTGCAAATGCTGCAGGGGATGCTGCAAATGCTACAGGGAATGTTGCAAATGCTGTATTTTTTTATTTTTTTTAATATTAGCGACGTTCAGCGACGATTACCGACGTTCAGCGACGAAGAAGACGTCGCTAATAACGTCGCTAACTGTGAGGAATATCGTCGCTGATCGTCACTAAACATCGGTACTGTAGCGACGTACAATAGTCGCAGAACGTCGCCATATGGCTCTCAAGCCAGGTCAGCATCGATGCATGTCAAAGTCGCTTAACGTCGCTAGTACATGTCGGTAAATGATGACGCTTTACGTCGCCGGCAGTCGCTAAATTAGCGACGTAGTTGCGTCGCTAAAGCTCGTCGCAATAGCGACGTATTGCGACGTTTTCTTGTTTAGCGACTAGGTTAATCGCGACTACGTGCATACGTCGCTAAATACGTCGCTAAAAGCATTTAGCGACGTATTTTTCCTATTTAGCGACGCCTTTAGGCGTCGCTGATTTGACAGATTTTAGTAGTGATTTCCATGCAAATACTTGAAATCGGTAACACGAGATAGGTTATAATATATGCCATGAAACTGATTCTAAGACAAAATTAGAAAGACAATGAATGATAGACGGTGCACAAAAGTAAATAGAACGTGTTTGGTAATGATAGCATTTTGGGCGAGCTAGCCTCCCCACCAGTGCATAACAATGTACTGATAACCCCACAGTTTGCTTGCAGGGTGTAAGAGATGTCGTCGGGTGCGGAGCTTCCCTCGAACGTGCTAAGGCGCGGAGCTAACTCTGGAGCCTTGGAGCGTTGCATGGAGCTGATGCACCATATACAGGACATAATGTATCGAAACATCGCCATGAATCATTCCAAATTGTAAGCCACTTGGCACGCCTTTTATGTTTCAGAGAGAGAGCTTGAGAGACTTGTAAACTCGGCCTAGCGCCGTTTGTAAACTTCTTAAATATCAATAAAGAGATTGAATTTGTCCCAACTTGTGTTCTTTTACTTTCCGCTGCAAATGGGGACACTGTGCGACTCTGTGGCCTAGCTCAAATTGGCCGTTTCTGGACTTGGCCTTGCACGAGAGCAACTTAGTCTCATGCGGCATCACGCCTTAGCGAGAACGATCGCTCCTACGGGAGCGGAGCGTGACAGAGCCCGTATAGCGACTTCTTTAGTTTACACACTTTTTCACGCGACGTCCCTCCGTCTGATTCTGTCGCGTAGCATCCTGGCGGGAGCTCCATGTACACTTCTTCTTGCAGGTCCCCGTGGAGAAAGGCATTCTTAACATCTAATTGGTATAACTTCCACCCATAGTTTGCTGCAACGAAAACCAGAGTTCTTACCGTGCTCATTTTTGCTACCGGGATAAACATCTCATCATAGTCGATGCCATATGATTGTGTGTATCCTTTTGCAACCAACCTCATCTTATACCGCTCTACTTTTCCTTCTGGTGTCTCCTTCACTGTGTACACCCATTTGCATCCCACAGTTTTCTTCCCTTTGGGTAATGGAACTAGTTACCATGTCTTATTTTTCTCTAGTGTCCCAAGTTCTTCCATCATTGCAGCTTTCCACCTTGGATCTTTCTTTGCTTCCTGCCAACACTTAGGCAAAGAAGTAGAGTCTAACGATGTAATGAAGGCTCGATAATTCGAAGAAATGTTAGAATAAGACAAGAAATGGGCAATGTCATGTTCATAATCATCATAACGACTATGAGCCTTACCCGCATTGATACGAGAAGATCTCCTTAAGGGAGCAATAGGTGGTGGAGAGATCATACCATCCGAGTCAGAGAGATCTGCATCAGAATCAGAGTGATTCAGTGTGGGGGCAACATCTTCAAGAGTTGGGACAGGAGTAAACGAGGGACTTGGTACAGTAGGCAATGGGCACGGCACAGTAGGCAATGGGCACGGCACAGTACTGGAATTCTGTTGTCTCCTTCTGTAGACTTGTAGCTCCTTTTTCCTTGTCTCCCCCTGCGTAACATATGTATCTTCTTCTTCATTCTCCGTATCAGAGTCACTGCTATCTCCCCCTTTTGTCCAATTTTCCACGACCGGGCACGGGACCGATCCGACTACCACGCCAAGTAGAAAATGAATAATGGATGATTTTATTGATGGGCTACTACTTGCTACTTATAGAGGTTCCAACTCCTCTTTATACTACATTTTCCAATGTGGGACTATCCCTTATTGATTCTCAACAATCATACGAAAGCTCCTATGTCAAAATCAGAAACTAAAGATGACAATGTCAAAGACTGAAGAGTTCTTACGTCTCCCAAACCTTCGCGACTTGATGAGACATATATCTGTTATTGGATTTTTTTTTTTTTTTTTTGCAGAGGAAAGCTCCTCAATAAAAATTAAAAGTTAAAGATGTCTTCCCACTAAGATTGAAGAGTTCTGTCACGAGGATTGATTCTTTTGATAAGCTAACTTTAAATAAGTATATATCTAATCTCTTTATTTTAACAAGTAAACAATACTTGCAAGTTTCAGATCCCTGCAGATTATGCTTCATATAGATGACTTCCAGATGTAGTGCTTCTTCACCTTTAGTTGACTTGTCCATCAAAACATTCAAAACCCATTACCTCCATTAATTTCTGTACACATCATTCATATCTGTAATTCCTAACAAGGGGCTAATCCAAGAATGATACTGGATGCAAGTCTGCAAGAATTTGTCCAGTGCCAATGAAAAATGACATTGCACATCAGTCTGATTGGAGAAAATTAGATGTTCTGAACACTGGTGTAATTCACCTCTTGATGACATGTAGCAGATGTAATAGTAATATCTTCTTATGTGTCGCGAGATTTCAGAAAGCCTTAGTTAACTAAGAAACAGGTATATCCTTGGAAAAAAAAATCCCAAATCATGTGCCAATCTTAAGCACCTTCCATTTTAAGGACATACGCAATTTCCTACAAAAAATAGTCATCATTTAAATATGAAAGGAAGTATCCTTGTCACCAATTCTAGAAACATGTAAGTCGTATGATTGTATCACAAATAAGCATATCTAATTTATTTTGCTTTCACAGAGTATAATGCAGAGTTTAAGGCATGCTCACACTTCCAACGTGATGCACAAGTTAAGGACAGCCTGTAGTATTTATAATCTAGGAATCAATTAACGGGCATTTGATTCAAAATCCTGGTGATGGGATTTTGGCGTGCTAGTTAAAATCTAACTATGGATTCATTTGTAGAAATATTGAACATGCAATAAGAGTAAGTTCTTCGTAAATAATATAAATTTAATTACAAGATAAGGAATCATACAACTTCATATTAGCTTTAACCAAATGACCAGTCCAATGTTGCACAAATATGGAAACAGATTTGGATAGGAACACGTTACGGACAAAGGATACAAACATTCTCAGGTAGGTACAGTGTAATCACCTATGTTCCAAAAAATACAAACGGATATGGTTACAGACACGATACAAATATGGGCACCATTTCGCTCCTTAATAGTATATAGGAAATTGGTTTACATAGTAAGACTATGGCGTTCAGAATTAAAGAGAACAGAATGTGCAACAAGCAAGACTATGGCAGATCTAGATTGTAACTTGCTATGAAACTATGTTATCGAAGGTGATTAACCTCATTCATGTCAACAAATTATAAATCACCATCAGAACTACCAATCAAGCTCTTTAATGTTAGAAACAACAGAAAGAACCCCAAATGAGAACAAATTGGGGGTTCCATTTATATTTCTTTTTCTTCTTTTTTTCAACATCAGTAGACTGTAACAAACTAGACTACAAATTCATCAAAGCTTCTCAGTTAATCTAATCATGAAAGAACTAACAGCAACAGTATCAAGAACAATCCAAGAAGACTCGAAAAACTCATGAAAGTACTCAGCACCGATTTCCTCGGCTGCAGTCCTGAAAGCAATTCCAAAAGAATTACCTCGAAGTGCACCAAACTGCGGCTTGCCACACACCCCGACGATCAGCACCTTGTTCGGCTCTTTAGCCAGGCACGCGCATATCAGAGGCTTCATCCTCGCGCCTCGTTCCTTCAGAGCGTCCATCAGGAAGTAGCAGAACTTGGTAAGTGCCTGAGGATACCGCAGCCTCTCGGTGTCTACCGGGTCCTCAAGCTTTATCCAGCGGAACTTCCTCCCGCTTCTGATGAACCCGCTTTTAGTAATCGCCGAGCTGCCTTGCCTAAGGATCGCCCTTTGTATCTCGATCGCACTCTGCATCCCCTTCCGCAGCTGATCGAGATTGTTCAGGGACAGCGCGGAGTACGCTATCCAGAACTGCTCTGCAGCAGATGCATCGTTGTTCTCTGTCTCTGCGAAAGATTCAAGCAAAGCCGTGACCCCATACACAACATCTGCAGCGGACACCTTTGTCGAATACCCGTTAATCCTCAAGAAGCCCTTGTAGTAGAACTCGGTCAGCCCATACTCCGGCAAGAACCTCTCGAACTCGTCTCTCATCTTCTGCTTCACTTCCATGCTCATGTACTGGAACTTCTTCTGGCAGTCCACGAGCGGGAACCCCATGCGTGCCAGCAGGAGCTTCAGCTTCTTCATGCCGTTGTCGCTCCAGGTCTTCAGCTTGGTCGCAACATAGGAGGAGCAGAGCATCGAGTCGAAGAGGTTCCACTCCCTCAGCAGCATCAGCCGCGGCTCGTCCTCGTAAGAGATCCTGGAATTCTCCGGCGCCTTGACTTTGGTCCCGTCGTTGAGCGTGACAGTTGAGACGGCGTCGGGGTTCCCCTGGCTGTTGATGTGCTCTTCGAGCTCGTGCTGCTCGAGCCGGTACCTCTCCTCGGTCAGCCGCTCGTGCACGAACTGGTCGGTCAGCGAGACGCAAGCCAGCCAGAGCAGCTCATTGTTGTTCTTTCGCAGGAGATGGGCGAGCTCAAACATCAAGCAGCCGGAAGGCTTCCCGTGGAACGTGCCCAGACGATAATACTCCGACTTGAGCTTCCGAAAGAGCTTGACTTGGTCATCCACCGATCCTTCTGAGAGCCTCCTCCGCTTCCTATCCTCCCTCTCATCCTCACTGTCACTGTCATCATCATCGTCACTCCCACCTTCGTCGTCGATCTCATCGTCGCTATTCAAGTCGGACGCATTGGCCAATTCCTGGACTTGGAAGTCGTACGACAGGTAGGCCCTGTCCTCGTCGTCCTGGGTGTAGAGCACGACGACTTCGTAGTTCTCGTGGCTGATGTTGTGCAGGTGGACGGGGCGGTGGCTGTCGACGACAAAGACCCGGCACGGGGCGGAGAGGCCGCAGAGGCGGCGGAGGTCGCGGTGGGAGCCCCAGTTGATGAGGACGGAGACGGGGGAGGCTGCGATCGCGCTCGTGTCGGCGAGGGAGAAGGAGGAGACGGGGTACACGGCGTGGCAGAGGGAGTCGGAGGAGAGGAGGTGGGTGAGGATCTTGAGGGCACACAACGAGTCGGCGTCGGACGCGGACGGGAAGATGCGGACGGGGGCCGAGGAGGCCCTCGCAGCCTCCCGGAGCCGGAGGTAGAACGATTCTATGCTCAGTTCCCTCATTCCTTACGAAAGCTGGCTCCTTTCTGGGGGTGATTCGCTACGGTTCGGGCAATTCAACAAACATGTCTCCGGCTTTGTGCTAAAACAAGGGGAAAAATGGATATTTTTTATGCGCAAGCGATAAAAGTCGAAAAGATCGAGACTTGCAGATCTGGGTCGGCTCTAAACTACAGATCTAGCTGAACAATCTCAAAGTTTTCAACTGCTTTGAGAGAAGAGGAAAATTGTCCAGTGATTGTGGAGAGATTGAGATGAAAAAGCTTCGGTGTTGGTTCTGAGTTGGAGAGGAAGAAGGAGAGGGAGAGGGGGGGGGGGGAGGAGTACCTGGAGGGAAGGGGGTGGGTTTGGGAAGTGACTTCCGGAGCTTTTCCTTCACTTACGGAGCTGCGGATCTGCCATTAGAGGAAGGAGAAAGAGAGAGAGAGAGAGAGGGGGGGAGTGTTTGTGAGTTGTGTGGGTTTCTTTGAATATTTTGTTTTCGTTTTGGAGGAGCAGTTCGAAATTTGAACAAAAAATTTTGGGAGTTTTCCCGCGGTTGGTTTTGGCGGATACTTCGGATGGGAAAAACTGAAAACGAATCTGAGGCCTTTGTTATTGCTTTTAGCCTTTTGCCAGCAGCAGCCTCCCCTGCTTTCAAAAAGTGCCCCCAAAATAAACTTATTTTTATCTAAAAAAAAAGTAGGTAAGTGGTACTAACTATTATTGGAGAATTTTTTAGTCGTATTCTAATTTTTTACCTAGATTCAAGGTGCACCCTACCCAATTACCATAATGTAAATACCCTTCACTTTTGAGAAAAATCGTTTATGAACGATGGTCAACTCCTTTGACCAAAATACCATCCTCCTTCTTCTTCTCCCTACGTGTCCCCCACTGTCCTCCACCTGTTGCACGTGCCCCCGCCACCCCTCTCCCCGTTGCGTGCCGGAGAGTCGTTGTTGCCGTTGCCCTTGCTGTCAACGCCGTCGTCGTTGCTGCTGTCATCGATGTCCTTGCTGCCATCGCCGTCTTCGTGTTGTTGTCGTCGCTGCTCTGCTGCTACTATTGCCGCCGCTATCGTCGCTACCACCGCTGAGGGGGTGTGGGAGGACCCACGTGCGGAGGAGGCAGCCGGCGGGGGAGCACGGTGGAAGCAGGCAGCCGACGGGGGCGCGGGGACCGAGGGGGTGGGGTGAGTGCGACAGGGGACGTGCTGGGAGGGGCAGCCTGCGGGGCACGCGCAGCGGGGTGGGAGCCAGCGGGTAGCGTGTAGGGAAGAAGACAATGGAGGGAATATTTTAGTGAAAAAAGTTTGGCTAAAGGAGTTGACCGTCTGTGGAAGACGGTTTTCGTCAAAAGTGGGGGTGCCTTACATTATGGTAATTGGGTGGGGTGCACCTTGAATTTGGATTTAAAAAATGGGGTGCAACTGAAAATTTATCTTATTATTTTGAGGTTGGTGTTTTTTCTTCTTTACTTGTTTTTAAAATATTTTGTACAAGTCTGTTTTCGTGATATGACCAATAGAGTTACATATGAAACAAATACAGGTTGGATATGGATATTATCGCTGTATTTGATTTTTCATAACTAAGAGAGATTTTGCTAGAATGAAGAAAAAAAAGAGACCATAATTAGTTTTCCTTTTTGTTTTGTTTTTTTTTTTTTTAAGACATGAGCTCGAACCCAACCCAATAGTGACTTTTGGGTTCTAAACTAAAATGATGATTTCACATAGGTTTGGTCATTAATTAATTTAGCATATTTTGAGTATTGATATATACGTTGAACATAACAGGTTCAATGAAAATAGTGCTCTCTAGTGTTATAAGACCACAATAGTATTTATTGATATACTAATATGATTTAGGTATCTGGATCCGAAATAAATGGAATAAAATTTGTCTCCATATCCATGTCCATATACTCTGGACTCGACCGGGCTGATCCAGAAATGATAGATCCACATCAGATATGTTGTGATCTTGTGATCGTCTTAGGATCCGAACCGGATAATCCCGCTCCGAATGCACCCCTTTCTCGTAATTTACCTTTAAACATTCATAAAACGATTGCAGATACCGAGACGACACCATCGATATACCAATATTCCTGGGTCAATACTTGTATCATTTTGTCATCTCAAACAATGCCTATGTATCTCCTACATAAATCAGGGAAACAGATTTAAAAGAAAATTGAATGATAATAATGAACATAATCGGTCCACAGGAAATCTATCCTTTAAGTTTACAGTGCATCAATTTACTCCTCATTATGAGCCTAACAAACTCATTTTGTCATCAATATAATTTCATTACAGCCTGCACTTTGTCTATGCACTATAGAACCTTCTCTTTGATAGGGAAGCAACCAACAATTTGATGGCTGCTTCGGATCCCCCAGGTTTTTTTTTTCTCTTCGTGACTGTACGGCACCATATCTTGAGCTCTTAGAAGATCATGTGCATCAGTATGCCAAACCAAAGGTTTTGTCGATTCAGAGGGAGAGAGATGTGGCACTGTGGATAGTCGCAGCCCTCTCATTTTGTTCTCTGGATGGCAAGGAGTACTCCTTCAGCGAGAGGCGGAAATTGGCAAGCTGCTACCTCTTCTTCATCTTGCGAACTTCCTCGTGTATGGAATGGAAAAGAACAGTGGAGATGTATCTTTCACCGAAGCTTGGGAAAATTACCTACGAGATCCATTTCCACAAGGTTAATTACCATAATAATGGGATCCAACAGAAAGATGCAAGAAAAATAGAACTTCCCTCTTCATATATCCTTAACTTCATTTGTCACACTTTACATGTATACACATGCAGAAAGATATTAAACCCAATTAGTAAACAGAAGCAACCATTTCTTCTTCAGTATTGTTGCTTTAGCATATGGGTGACATATTTTTCCCAATCCCTTCTGAATGTTTTCTTATTTTAGGAGAGTTAAAGCTCAACATGCCCTACGATTCACTCTTTGAAATTGAAGCTTCATGAACCACACTGCCAGAGCTTCTAAAAGAATTTTGGAAAGTTCAGTTTCGCTCCATTTGAACTCCTACATGACTAACATTTCGACCTTGAAATAGGATTTTTATATTTGCATAACGACTCTTCACATTTATCAAGTGTTTGACACTTGCAGAGCAAGTTACTCGTTATAAAGTTAAGGTTTCACCAGTCCATTGCAATATCTGAAACTTTTGCAAAAGATGCCACATCAGTTTTGCAAGTTAAATCAATTTCATAGAAAACAAATGGTCCACTCTTAGAGCATCATTAGTAAGGCCCAACCCGTTTTCTAGATTCTAGATTTAGAATGTAGGAGCTCATTTTGTAGAATAGTAAGTCTCATCCTAGGTTTCAATTTCTAGATTTTCAGGCCCAACCTACCCACAGGAGCTATAGGTTCGGCCTGAGAATTTCTAGATTCAGAATGTAGGAAATCATTTTGTAGAATAATAAGTCCCAATTTGGAGCCTAATTCTAGATTTACATTATTTTTTTCTTACTTTAATTTTTGACCACACAATCTTTGGGACCAAAGCTCATTTTATCATTTTCTACTATTCTCGTACAAACCCAACTCATTCTACATTTACTTCTTTTTCAAAATGTTGGGCCTCAAGATAAATTTTTTAGCACCATCTACTAATGATGCTCTTATGATTAAAACTTTACATGTATCCTCCCCCTCCCATTCCTTTGTTCTTCGGTCAAAAGTAAAGGCTGATTAGTACTACTAGTGTGTTCCACTGAAAATACGTTAATGTGAAAAATTAACCGACATCCAGACCATGAACATATGAGATCATTTCTCGCAACTCTTGCAGCATCTTACCTGCATATACGGTGTTCATGCAATTGTTCCTTGATGTCATTTCCAATATCTCAATCTAGTTGGTTGTGCAGTCTATTTGTGGGGTAGCACCTGTCATACATTATATTAATAGGCTCCATTTTTTGTTCGAACATAATTTATTCATTCACCTATCTCAACTCTAACTCGATAGAATTTTAACCTTTATCTTTATAATGTGTCCTTATGGCTGTCCATACTGATATTATAGTAATTTTTAACTTTTCAGTTTCTCCAAAATATTTTGAGGAATTTTAGCTTTTCCAGTTCTACTTTGCCCTCTCCACATTTTTTTTTTTCGTTTTTCATTTTTCCATGGGCAGAAAGATTAGGACAACATGCCCTCTCCCATCCCAAGATATACGCACCCCTAGATGTACATTTCACCCACTAAAGTTGCTCTCCTGAAGCCAGTCGAAGTCATTGGTGTTTTGGCTTATTTTTGTTCTACTTTTTTGTATTTTATCATACTTGTTTTAAACAGACTAAATAACTGGTATTGAAGAGCTTCTATCCTGATGGGTTGAATGGAAGTGTTTTACCTCACTTTTCCCTTTCTGCCCTCTACTTCCCGTGTTCTAGTCTGGTTGGTGACATGGTCCTAAAATGAGAGCCTAGTGACCAGAGGCTGACTGGCCTATATATATATATATATATATATATGAGAATACTTTTCCATGAAGATCTTATTATTGAAAGGCATGATGAAATCATTGTGTTGTTGTTTTTTCTCTTGATATGGCTGATATGTATAGGCGATAATATGAACCATGCTTTCAACTGCCTGGAGCACCCTACAAGTTCCCCTAAACTATAAAAAGTCTATAGACACTAGACGAAAAGGTAAGATCATACAATTTGCTATGGGATTTCCTTTCATCTCCATGACACATCAAGCTAAAGAGTGAAAAAGAATGGATTCCCATAGAACTTCCAGTCAATTCTAGAAAATAAATATTCAACAATAGATGAAAACACAGTTAATTTCTACAACTATTGTGCAAAATCAGCTCATGTCAATATTAGTGTAGGTTTAATCTACACCAGATTTTGATTACTTCTCGCATTCCTCACAAGACAGTAAATATTAACTTGGTCCAACTTTTGCCAAGAACAGGGAATTACTGGAACAACATCAAAGCTCGGAATAACTTTTGAACAGGTCTAAGCATTCCTTATCAGCCAATGAAGCAATTTCGTGAAAAATGGATTGCATTCTTAATTTGAGCTAGATATCCATTTTTGTCCGACAGTATCAAAGCATCAGTATGTGGCAGTAACTTGATTCACAATTTTTTTATTTGTTTGAAATGGTAAGTCTACATCAATAGCCTGGCTTAAGCTCGGGTCAATTTTTATATATCTCCTCCATAGTATCTGGATCTAGTTCTTTGCACGCCATTTATCGATTCTTGCTTCTGTTACATTATTTCTCAATCCATCGATCAAACGAAGCACCATCGCACACTCTGCAGGCTTGACCATCATCACCACCACAATCCTTTAGCCGGTAGACTACACTACTCCAGGTTCGGCTCTCAATCAGCCTCTACCTAAATATCTAGATTTATCCCCTATTTAAGCGCATATCACGTCCAGGGGGATTCGAACCTCCGACTGATTTTCCAAGTCCTGATATATCCAAACTCCAAAGACTTGACCATTTTGACCCATGATTGTTGATATATATATATATATATATATAAACTCTCACCCATCATTGAAAAGAAGAATCCGCTTTCCGTGGGATCGAATCCACTCAGCCATAATGCGGTATGTCTCCACCTACTAGCCACTAGATCTAGAAGGCTTTGAAACACACACACAGAGCATAATTGGAAGGAATAATTCGCTTCCCCGTGGGATCGAAACACCCCCCCCCATGATACATTATGTCTCCACTACCAGCCACTAGAGCTAGGTCTCTCTCTCTCTCTATATATATATATAAGAGAGACCCCGGATTGGATCAGCCCTCGTTCTCACAAGAATGGTCTGCCCCAGCGGAAAGCGCCTCCACTTCAGCGAGCAAGTTGCATTCCACACGGACATTGAAAGTCGATGAAGTCGGTCTCTGTCTTCTCATCCAAGATGACTCAAAGGGAGGTCACTGGCGTTCGCCTCACCGCCCCGTGGGTTCGCTCGCCTTGCCCTTGAACGATAGATAGAAGAACGACTTTTCTTTTCTTCTCTTAGATACCGGTCGATCGGTTTGCATCTCAATAGCCCCGCCATCAATTTCTTTGTTCAAGTATGGAATTCTCTCCTAGAGCAGCGGAACTCACGACTCTATTAGAAAGTAGAATGATCAACTTTTACACGAATTTTCAAGTGGATGAGATCGGTCGAGTGGTCTCAGTTGGAGATGGGATTGCACGTGTTTATGGATTGAACGAGATACTCCGCTACGCGCCTTTATGCATGCGGGATTTTTTTCTTTTATTCCATTGTTATGTGGTGCCAGATTTAGGGGCAAGGGTACATCAGATTTGACTGACTGGAGGAACGAAGTCACTCGACAATTCTCCAGTGAGTGGGAGAAAGCTGATGTGAAAGGATAATAGTAGCTCAATTACGTAGGTGAGTGGTCTACAAGATGGAAAATCAGAAAAAACGGATGACCTGGGTTTGACCTAAGAGCTTACCTGTTTCCGAGACTTGATTTAGCTTGTTCACATCTTGGATCGAACTTCTTATGTGTACCGGAAGTGAATTGCCTACCTTCCCAACTGAGTGCTCCTTCTACCTATACCGCAGTTGAAGCACCTAAAGGAGAATTTGGTGTCTTTCTTGTCAGTAATGGAAGCAATCGTCCCTACCGTCGTAAAATAAGAGCACCTGGCTTTGCCCATTCACAAGGACTCGATTATATGTCCAAACATCACATGCCAGCATATGTAGTCACCATCATAGGTACTCAAGATATTGTGTCTGGAGAGGTAGATAGATAGGACTACGTCTTGCTCGATCAGGACCCTAGCTTTATTGCGAGCCAAAACACCCTGAAAGAATCACTAAGGAAATACCGCATGACGAAGTTACTCCGCTATTTAGTCGTTGACTTTACGTTGGTTTCGGTTCGATCAATTATCCTTTTCAAAGAGACTTCAGGATGTGCTTAATAGCTCCCCAACAATCATTCTACTTGGTCTTCCATTCTCGCACAATTCCAAATTCTGTCATCTATATAGCCTAAGATGCACCTAGTGCATATAACACCCCCATAAGATGGGAAATCCCTTTGCAACATCTGGATCACATCTTCAGTCCTGGGTCTCAGGCGCAACTAATTTCGTGGACAAACTTTCCGGTCAAGCCTATGGATGGATCCTTTTAGATCTACGGGCCAATCGTTCACATGAGCATAGGGCATCCATATTCGAGCGTTCGACTTGGCCCCTGACATGCCAATAGACGAAGTCCTTCGTTTCAAGTCAATTTTTCGCTGCAATTGCTTTGATCCACCCTCGGTGAAAAACAGTAATACGCCCGGAGGAATTCCTCCCCGCGGACTTCCTCGTGACTTTCCCTCTCCCTTTTTCGTTACAAAAAAAAAGAAGTAGGACCTAACCGAGAGTTAGCAGCATAGACAAGGATGGATTTGTGAATGAGAAATAAAAGTTGTCCATCTTCATCAGAATGAATGGGTGAATGGAAATTTGCTCAAGTGGGCTGTCGCCCTTGCCGTCCTCGATACACCTTTCAGCACTCATTCTTGCTCTTTCCTGGTCTTTCATGGTACCATCAAGACAGAGCTGTGACGTCAACTTCGCACACTTTAGTCTTGATTTTCGTATCAAAATCAAGCTTCTGTTCTATCTTGGAAAAGCCGCCACAAGGGAAAGCCGTTCAAGTCTACCACCGGGAAATGAGAGGCCGGTCTCGGATCTTAAATCTTTCAATCTAATCCTCTGGAAGAACGCTTCCAGAACAGTGTGTGATAAGTCACGATAAATCCTCACATTGTAATACCCGACATGGTATACGGGCTAGCTTGTAAGGAGAGCCTGGAAAGGTAGGACTCAATATCTAGACCTCCTAGACCTGCTCTCTCGCCCAAGCCTCATAGCATTCATATTCCAAGCACTAAGTATTATCTGCCTACTCAGATGCGTCAATCCGCCTTCTGTCTCCCAAGACTTCTTCATTCAATCCTACATCGGTGGATAATCAAAGGGCAGTTACAAATCAAGTCCTGAGCCTATGATTCTCAATTTCATTCTGAATGAAATAAGGCCACTTTATTAACTCAAAGAATTGCTCGTCAGCAGCAGAACAAGAAATTCTTAATGCTCTAGGGTTCCACTACCAAATTCGTTCAACCAAAGACCAGTAAGAAGGCCGCGGATCAGGCTTAGGATAAAGCTTGGCCTGGCTTATATCGAGAAGGTGAGGCGAGCGTAGTGAGACGAGCGACAGTGAGGTGACCGATAGGGAGGTAATGATGGATCTATTGTGGATGTTCCTGTGGGAAAGGCCATGTTAGGCCGTGTGGTCGACGCGTTGGGAGTACCTATTGATGGAAGAGGGGCTCTAAGCGATCACGAACGAAGACGTGTCGAAGTGAAAGCCCCAGGGATTATTGAACGTAAATCTGTGCACGAACCCATGCAAACAGGGTTAAAAGCAGTAGATAGCCTGGTTCCTATAGGTCGTGGTCAACGAGAACTTATAATCGGGGACAGACAAACTGGAAAAACAGACTGGCTATACATTTTTGGGGTAATCGACAAAAAGTAGGGCTGATTCCGATCTGATCCTGACTCTTACTCCGGGCAATCCGTGACCTCTTTCGAGCAGCTTTTGATCTCAGGTCGCATTCTTCTCTTTTTTCTCTTTCTGGTCCCGTTGAGAAGTTCATCCCTGGTTGTCACCCATGGAGTGGATCTCAACCCAGTAGCATTATTTCGCAAGCACCTTTCTTTCCCATGACGACTAGGAACGGGCAAATCAAGAATTTCACTTCGAATTCCGGACCTCAACATCCTGCTGCTCATGGTGTTTCACGATCAGTATTGGAAATGAACGAAGAAGTGGTGGAACGTGAGGAACCACATATTGGATCACTCCAGTGCGGCACGAAGCCGCTGACGCTGAGTAGGCTCCTATGCCGCTAGCTATGCCATGCTCGGTCCCCAGGGACGGTGGGGGTTCCGTAGCGCGTCATGCTATTTCCTCTTCTTCACCTTTGACTTTACCTACTTTTTCGCTTGTCGAAGACCCCACCACATTTGTCCTTGACTAGAGTATACCATGTTCCTTGTCTTTCCTATCCTAAAAGTTTGAGTTGGTTGTTAACTCTAGCTGTTTAGATTTCTCAGTCTAAGTGCCATGTCATGGATCAGTTCACCGGTAAGCAAGTTAGTATATATATATATATATATATATATATATATATATATATATAATCTTTTGATTCGGACTAAGCTCGGAGCTTATTATATCATCCTCTCTCCCAGGCCTAGTAGGATCTCAATCTTTGCATATTGATCCTTGATTATTATGTATGAGCATCCTTCCTCGATCTAGTACCGCTTGGCTGATCTAGATTACATGTTCTATTCGGGCTAACGTCGGTACCATGACCCTATACTTGGATAGACTGATCCTCCAGGTCTGGCTCTCATCCTTTACCATGATCCTTTACCTCGATATATTACACACTCGTATATATGAAGTTGTACATCTCCTTTTAAAATTTAAAATAAATAATAATCTATACTTCGTAAAGAAACCGACTCAATTATTGCCATGCTATCCATATAATTCATATTCGTCCAGCATGCAGAGCTCCAGCCAACCATAATATGTTATTTGACATGTAATCTTTAGCTTCAAATATACATTACATTTTTCAGATTATGGTCTAGCGTGGAGAAAAACGCGACAATCTATGTCGCATGAACACATATATGATACGACACAACACAGTAAGGACAAGACGACACGGACATGGAACCTAATTTGGCATGTTTTAGTGCATTTTGTGAGTATCTAGAGTAGAATGTGGTTCAAACAGTAACTCAATCTCAAAGACAAAATTATAAGATCAAGAAAAAGAAATAAGCTAATATCTAACGATAGTATATAGTCAGACCCCGCTAAATGTCAAGATAGTGTTCATTCTCCCATCCGTAATACTTCCGACTTGCTCCAAAGCAAGGCACCCAATCTCAGATTTTTTTTGCCATAGGATTCTCTCATTCCTCCTTGGTTGGTGGGAACTATTGGACCATTGGCTTCTCAGTCGGCTTGTTCAGATGGGTATTCCTAAAAAACAACAGAGTAAGGTGTTACTACTGCAATCGACGGTTAGCACATCAATACCATCACCAAGAACCGCATAGACACAAAATTAAGGTGGGTAGAGATAGTCACAGGGGCAGAGACGATCATCGGCCCCTGCTTTCCAAACTTTCCATTCATATTACTAGACTATCACATCCATTAGACTGAGACTGGGCTGATACGTGTACTAACATAGACCTACTTATTGATCTATGAAATGTCCGGTGATTTAAGACAATCAGGGTTCACATTTCAATGGAGAAATTAAAAAACATTCAACTTGTTATAGTACATAGCGCTCAATCTCAGCTTCTTTACCACGCACAACCGGCACATGGATAAATCCCAATTTTCCGGTCTGCTCCTCTCCTGTTGTTCTTTGTGCTTTTGCTTCACGCTCACCCCTTTCTAGTGGTAACCGTAATATAATGTGGACAATCTCATATTATAATAAATTATACTTTTAAAGAAGTGAGTTAACCTATAATTCAAAAGTAGACAATGTGATATCCTAATGGAATGTACTTAAGGAGCTAAATATTAGATATCAATCACATAGTATGGTTGATTGGATACTCATACATGCAAGATGTACTTGGATGATATGGATAGTATATAATAATTGAGTTGGTTTCTTTAATGAATTAGATATTAGGATTTCGTTTAAATTTAAAAGGGTGTGTGTGTGTATTTATGTGTATATATTGCAACATGCAATTATATTACGTTTCTCAGGTTAAGCCCGGATCTCCGTCCTATTATATCTCTCCCCGTTGATCCTCGTTTTTTGTCTTGATGCATCCTTCCTCGATCCACGGCTCCGGCCGATCTCCTATTGCATGTTCTACTCGAATTGACCGTCAGCACCATGATCCTCTACCCGCATAGACAGCTCCTCTAGGTCCAGCTCTACAATGAGTCGCTATCTGAATATGTCAGTTAACCCCCCACCCCTCCCTCCTTGTTCATACTTAAGAGCATAACACTCCCAAGAGGATTTGAACCGACCTAGTTTCCCATGTCTTTATGTCTCCAAGACAGACGAGTTGTGTGTGTATACTATGCATAAGATCACAATATATAATGCGCCACAGAATTCATGCCATAAAATTAAACCTAAGCACATGTATAAATGGTTTGGATTTGTTAGAAAAACCAGATAATATGGGGGGAAATAAACAAGATAATATGTGGGGAAATAATGAGCATATGCAATTCCAAGTATCAACAAGTCTTTTATTCAATAATTGTTAAGGAGCTTCGTCTACAAGGATTTAGTGGGCTTGCTGTTTAGATTTCTGCATTTGCACCTCACATATTAGCATTCATTCATTCCTACTTTTCCTATCGATGAGTGTGATATCATTAGTGAAGATCAAGACGTCTCTGATGCAAATTAAGTAAGCATGTGATTATCGCCTGCAGTCTAGCCTACGGGGATACTGCATGCTCTCCAAACGGTCAGCTAACTTTCATGTCAATGCTAGATGATGAACAGTATCTGAACTATAGACACCTACATCCTTGGCCAACCAGGACATCAATCTTGATAGAACTCCCTTTCAATGACTAAAGCAGGAATTGAACCAGATGACTGCCTCAATGTGACAGCCAAAAGTCTCAAACTTTCAACCACCTTGGTCAGTTAAGCAGAATGGTTTAAGAATATTTTAGTAGGACGGACGATCAAGTACTTGTTTCAAATCAAGAAGCAATATAAACTTAGACAAGGTTATATAATGAGTTCAGTCTTGTTTGGTCATTAAGTGTCGAAAGTTCAGTCAAAATATATCATCTAAGTCATTCCCACAGAATGGCATCAGGCATAAAGCATAAATCTCCAAAAGGCAGTTCGCCCAGTTTATGATCAGCCATCAACCTGGCATTGCCACTTTCAGTTGGTTGAAATGCCTCGCATAGGAAACCACAGAAAAGAGAGCACCATAAACCTTGAAGGCCATTTAGCAGTAGAAAAGCCTATACAATTGGCCATGCAGTTTAAATGATAAATGACAACATCTGTATTCTTAGTAAGACATCTTCATGTTGAATACAGATGTCATTTATAATATCAAAAGCAAACAGAGGGAAATAAAATAAAATGCAATCCTTACCGCTATGAGCTTTCCAGCATTTTCAGGCCTTTTGGCTACATGAATGGCAGCGGCGGCAGCAGCCCCTGAAGAAATACCTACCTGGGTACATGACCATATATTAATTAGGAGACTACACAGATATCAATGTAGTTGGAAATTAAATGATACGTCTAAGATAGTGTAATGTTTAGAAATACTCCAGAAAATATCTTGCTCTTTTAGAGAGAACATTCAGAAGGAAAGAACTATATGTATTATTAAGTTTAATGGATACCAGCAAGCCTTCTTTCAACGCTAATGTTCTTGCAACCTCAACAGCTTCAGCAGTACTAATCTAAGAGTGGAACAACAAAACCAATCAATACAATGTTTCTAGCTGTGAAAGAAAAAAAAAATGAAGGAAATATGTTTGGACAACAGAAGGAAAAGCAAAAAAAGAACTGTGTTGAAAAAAAAGAATATGTAGATTGCAGGTTGATACAACTTGCACTTCTCCTACAGCCTCTTGATACAGGAATAGTTCAGATTTCAGAAACTTTCAATCTTTGATGCTATTTCATCAAAGCTAATGACCAAAATTATCATAAAGAATGTGAAAGGAAGGAATGTACAAACGAAATAATCAAGACAATTTTATGAGAATGAGAGTACTGAAGTTGAACAGTCCGAGTACAGGGGCGGATCTATGTGGAAGGCCGTGGGGGCCCAAGCCCCCACCGGATTTTAGGTGAAATTTTATGTGTAGTATACTTGACAATTTTGCCAAATCATATAAATTAATTTAAACCTCCAGTATTTAAATCACTATCAAATGGTGGTCCAACTGGTGTAGTAGTTAGATTATATGTAGGAGGTCTTAGCTTCAAAAGCTCAGACATTGTAGTAGAAATGGTATTCTGTAATTGTTTTTCATGTGTTGTTCAAGTCCCTTACGTAACAATATTATGAGGTTACTAAAATTCTTGGGCAATACTTTTTAGTGCTCAAGCCTTCTATATGACCCATATTATAAACCCTCACTGACTAAACTCCTCTGGTTCGCCCCTACTTGAGTATATTTCCTTGAATGCAAGAATATCACCTCAGAATTCACACATAGATTACAGTTACAGATTCCTGAGGAATATCAAGAAATATGCACAATATGAAGAAATAAATACTTAAGTGGTCTACAGACTCAAGAAATAAGTTGACTAGAAATTGTACCCTTCCAAATACAAACAAAAATAGTCCTACATTCCTGAATATAATTGTGCAAATTCCTTTTTTGCCTACGAAAACAATTGCAATTATTCATGGACAAGTTTTATCATTTAGATGCAATGTTATAGAAAGAGTTAGGCGGCAGTTATGTGACAAGGGGACGCCTAGCGTCCAAGCGGCAAGGTGGCCGCCTAGGAGAATTTAAGCGGAAAAATGTTACCATTAAAAAAAGTTTAGGATTTTCTAATTCATTGAAAGTAATACAAAACTACATATTTATATGTATATATAAAACAAGGGTTACATTATAAAGAACTTCAGCAAACACTCAAATAACCAAAGGCTACAATAACAAAAAATTTAAAAATAGAATTATAATTTATAATTCACCAACAATAATATAATATGGAAATAAAAGGTCAATAAAAATATTTTTGGGCCACGCAAAAACTAACCAAGAAAATAAAAGGGATCTTGCCAAAAAATAATCTCTGGACAAAAAATGACCAAAAATAATAATTAGACTAAAATCTAAGTAGCATTTTTCTTCTTTGGCCGCATAAAGCTGATTTTTCCTGCATAATGTTTCTTTTTCCAGCATAATGTCGCCTACCGCCTAGAACACACAATATACTGAAAATTTCGGCCGTGGGTAGCCGCATAGCGCTTAAGCGCCGTTTTTAATGCATTCTAGAACATTGCTTAGATGATTTATATATTCCATTTTAGTAGAGAGTTGCTAGTTTAAACCTACTACGGACTCTATCCTAGAGGTGATAGAAATTTTTAACGATAGCATGCATATACAGTCGGAGTTATTAACCAAGTGGAATAAATTTAGTTCAGACTAAATCCTTTATGCAATTTAATACTGGGGTTATTTTCCATATATATGTACCATGGATTCTGAGCAGAGGTGGTTTAGAGTTTGTTAATAGAAAAGAATGCACTTAAGTCCTATGCCCAGAATTTCTTAAATACACAGCAGTATGCAAAATGGAGCACAAGTCCTATGCAGAATACCACAAGGGGTAACATGAAATGTATTGTACAAAAGTAATCATCATGAGTAGTGCCTGATTCACAGATTAAAAAACAG
Organism: Iris pallida; assembly: GCA_029216955.1. Taxonomy (NCBI): domain Eukaryota; kingdom Viridiplantae; phylum Streptophyta; class Magnoliopsida; order Asparagales; family Iridaceae; genus Iris; species Iris pallida. The sequence continues at coordinate 14,806,695 of JANAVB010045020.1, forward strand.
ATCTTTTCAGATTTATGAAATCACAGGGGGCAACATGAAAAGGTAAGTCAGTTTTAAATTTTTATACTATAAAGCAACCTGTACGGGCTAATCGCAAGCTGTTGTTAGAACTATAAGGAGCAATCTATAATAACTTGGACATTTGTTTCAATCTGCAGTGGGAAAATTGTTTGTATCTTATCCCTTGATTGCAAAATAGTTATTTTATAGCTTTCTCGAAATCAGATAACCTCCAAAAACCAGAGGCTAACCAGTAAGGGAAAAAAATATAAATCAATAGCTTGACTAAGAATATGCCCAAAGTTATAAGGACAGAGTACAAACTACTAGTGGTTTGATGTCCCTAAGATTCAAGGAGATCCAAATCAGTAATATGCATAAACAACAAGAGGTGGTTGTTTGAACATGTTAGTTGTGAGTTGTCCATGCAATATCAGATCTTGAAACATAAATTCCAGATACTAAAGAAATATCAAATACCCTAGAGGTAGCTAAACATGTAACTTCTATAGACAAGATTGTAAGGAAATAGGAGTTTATCTATAAAAAATGAGACAGAGAGAAATAACTTAGTATAATCCGAATAATTAGAGAACTATTTCAGGAAAGACATGACATACAAGAAACTAGAAAAAAATACTGATCTACAATATACTTGAGCCTTTTTAAGATAAAATACTTGAGCTAGTTGTCAAACCTTTACAACCTCATCAAGCAACTTAACATCCAAAATGCTAGGCACGTAACCTGCAAAAAAACAGCATGAACAAATTAAATACTAATCATTGAACGGTATATGAAATATTAAGAAACACGAATTATGACTCTGTTACCTGGATTTTCTCCAGAAATGACACTTGTTTCCGCAGGTTCTACTCCAATGACCTGTTAGGTAAGGGTAGCTCAGTTATAGAATTTCATATTCAAATGATTACAAAGATAACAAAACAAGGCTTGTGCTGAAACAAGTATAACCAGAAAGAAATTGGGCAGAATCGGGAATCTAAGGGTACAGGAAATAAAAGGTAAAATGTTTCCAAACAATGTAATGACCTCTATAACTGATAACCATGGAGGCAACAAACAGTAAATTTGACAGGCAATATACTTTTAATGCTTTAAACATAGATTAAGAGAAAGAGTATGGATGATACTAAACACTGAATTAGCAAGGTAACTACAGAAGAAAGGATAAAGGATCAGGTAAAGATCTATCTTACTCGGCCTAACACTTTTAACTGAATATCTTGCATTCAATATTCAGTTATAACTTATTGACAATGTTAGGCATGGGATGACACACATGTTTGAGACTCTAGCTTGATAATTCAAGGTAGTCGCAAAACCTATTATAATAGGTCAACATTAGGGTTATCAATCAGCACAATGGCAAACTAGGAATGCAAAAGTAACTGCTAGACATATGAACACAATGCACTCCCCCAACACCCCCCATAGTGCCCTGCTCCTAGTAGGGAGCATCGTGTTGGCTTGTGGATTGAATAGCCAATCAGAATTGAATATATGGAAAAATCCTATCAGTGTCGATTGATCGGGACAAATGAATTGAGATCATCTCCAATCAATGGATTGACTTCTGCTGAAATCGAGTCCAAAATGCAGTGAATCGTGCTTAGAAAGAACTCTATATAAGAGTTTCTTCTCCATCCTTATCATTATGCTGGTTTTTGTACATTTGCGTTGTCAGGTTTTGATTGATGAATTTTCTTGTTGGTTTTTCGTTGAATGTTTTCCGTTAATTGCCTTTATTGATTTTTGTATTCACATCGTAAACTGAGAGATAGAGAAAGAAATAGATACAATTACAAAAGAAGTGTGTTGAATTTTTGTTAATGCAATTTGAGAAAGAGGCATAGGCAAGGCTTGACAGTGGCATAAGAAGTTCCTCTTTTTCTCGACGAATTCTCTAACATGTGATCCTTCTTATCCTTATCTCCACTCCTTAAATAAAATAAATATCTTTCATTTCTTTGTTAATGCAATTTGAGAAAGAGGCATAGGCAAGGCTTGACAGTGGCATAAGAAGTTCCTCTTTTTCTCGACGAATTCTCTAACATGTGATCCTTCTTATCCTTATCTCCACTCCTTAAATAAAAGAAATATCTTTCATTTCTTTGCTATGTCCCTACTATTAATGATGTCTTAACAAGAAAAGAGCCAAGTTAAAAGAGATTCTTGCATGCTTAAGTTGACTATGGATAGAAATGAAAGAATTAGTATTTTCTGTTGTTCAGAAAAGAATGGACATTGTAGACTTGAAATGTGTATTGTAAATAGAGTTATCAATATGAAACAATATTGTTAAATGAAATATTGTGTTGAGATAGAACTTTGTGCAAAGAAAAGAAGAACACGGCATGGCGTCAGAATAAAAGAAAGGAAAAAATGAGCTTCATAACATATAGTGTTGCATCGTATTATTTTATTTGATAGAAGTTGCATATCATGCATTGGTTTTGGACAACTTGGGCACAAGGTTTTATCTCTCGAACGATCTTCGGGACACCGAAATTGTCTCAACCTAGGAGAGAGGGGATCACTTTAAGGACCAGATGTCCTTGCGGTCAGGGGAGTATTATGTCTATTAAAAAGATGAGATTGAACGTCCCTACTTCTAATTATGGAGAGTCACACATGAATCATCATGTAGTTATCATGTAGTTAGGACGTATGCTAATGAAATTGTTTGGAAGGTATAACAGTTTGATGCAGAGATGGAAACTATAAATCATATATTGTTCTAATCCTTCTTTGCAAGGAAGGATAGTCGACCGTGGTCCATGGGTAATGTTTTGTATTACAGTTTAACAAGATCCTAAGAAAAAGTATAAATATCATTTAATAATAAATGTATATTTTCACAAGATTACGTGTTGATTTGGGTGAGTCGGATTAATACCGCTCACCAGTGCATTTTCCAATGTACTGACCTTCGATCCTGCAAATACCGAAAATCTTTTGGACGTTCGGAGGAATTAGAAACTCATCCATTCAGTCAAAGCACTTGGGTCGTCTCGAAGCTTTTCTTTTCCAGTTTAAAGATTTTGTTGAATGTCTTATTTTACTTTTATTTCTAATAAAATGATATGAGGTATGGAACAAAGTATTTTTATGTCAGTTTCAAAATTTGTAAACCAGTTTGGCATTTTTCAGTTGGTTATTAAGAGTCTTTTGTAATTCCGCTTAAAGTATCAATAAAAGAAGTTATTTTGCATTATACATTATTGTCATTCAATTTTGCTTGAAATTCTGCTGCATTAAAATTTTAAATTGAATGTAATCTATTCACTATACACATTCATGTGTTATACAAAAACAACTTAGGCTTGCACAGCATCACGTCCAGTGACGACGTGACAACCCCCCCCACCCCCCACCCATATACCATGGTAGATATCTCAAAGCCATATCTTAACTAAGATTTATTTTGACATTTTTATAAATTTGCAATTGGGGTATTTTCGCTCCACCTGGAAAAACGTGTCTAAAGGCCGCATTATAAAATACTTTATTATTTCATATATTTGCCCATTTTTGTACTCAGTAATTATATAACCTCAAATTCAGCTTATAAATGTTCATGTTGAATATATTTATAAACACGCATATAATTGTTTCCTCGTGTCCAGATTTCAGTGCGTTTAGACAAAATGTTTCCGTGTCGAAGTGTGAACCTTCCAAATAGGAACCGACCGATATATGGATACTCAATGAAGTTAGAATTTTTTTACCTGTGACCCTAAAGCGAAATAAGCAATAGCCGGACCAGCCTACAAAAATGAAACATTCCCTCCATAGACAATCATCAATAATGTCAAATAAAACCTTTTTTTCTTAAGTGAATTTATCAGGGGTTGGAGTCCTAGTGACTCTCCTAGTTAAGGGTGTGTGGGCAAATGTGTTGGTCATATGAACATGTCTTGTGATGATGGTGGGAGGGTCAGAAACATCAATTTTTATAGATATAAGAAAACTGACACAAGTTGAAAATTGATCATATACTAGCAAATATAATTTTAATAACATAAGAGTAACAATGTAATATAGCCATTCTTCTAAAAATCGGCTCTAGGCGGCACCTAGGCGCCCAATGCCTGCCCGAGCGCCCACCTACTTCCCGCCCGACGCCGATGCCCGACTATGTAGGTTTTTAGGTTTTATGGATAATTGCTGCAATTTTCAGCACGGTTTTTCTTTTTCTTTTTGACCACCTAGGCGGACTAGGCGCCCGGTGCCCGTCCGACTAGTACCTAGCGACCTTTACGACCTTGAATTATAGCACACAATTTTTGCATGCATTCCAAAGGAAAAATGATTAGTTTAATTCAGAAGTTAAGTTTACTTGGCCAAGAACCAGAGTCAAGAACTACTCAGGATAACCAACAAAAAATAAACCACGAGCTTGCTTACATGCTTCAAACAAGAGTTGCAAAAGATTCACGACTTGTGAAAACATCTAACAACTTACACCCAATTTGGACAGTATATAATATTTGAAAACATATAACTATCTTTAAAAGACACAAATGGAATAAAGTGAAGTTCACTACAGCAAATTTTCTCAGCTGATAAATCACTTTTAATGGTAATCAAGAAATGAATGACAGAGACTGCAATTTTAGGCTGCTCAATCACATTCCAATATTCCATCAGCATAGTGATTTCAGAATCAAAGGCAAAAATGGTCATGAAGCAAAACAAGTTCACAAACAAGGTAAGAAAGTTCCAGAGAGGAGATGCCGACCTTAATATCTTTGTTCATCAATTTCAGATAGCGTCCGGTGCCTGTGACAGTACCACCCGTCCCAATGCTTGCAACGAATATGTCAACACCACCCAAAGTATCCTCCCATATTTCTGGGCCTGTGGTTTCAAAGTGAATCTGTAGTTTATTTAGATGCAAGCTTTATGAAATTGATATATGAAAAAAAAAACATTTATCTTCCAGAACAATACTTGATGCTTACTATAACCTAAAAATAAAAAGAGAACTGGACGGATACCTTTGTATTAGCGGGATTATCGAACTGCTGAAACATGTACGCATTTGGTGTCTGGCGAGCTATCTCTTCAGCCTTGTCAACAGCTCCTTTTAAACCTTTAGCCTGATCTGTTAAAACAATTTCTGCCCCAAACGCACGTAGAAGAATACGTCTCTCTGGATTTATAGATGCGGGCATGGTTACTATAAGCTTGTAACCTCTCGCTGCAGCAACAAATGCAATTCCAACTCCTGTATTTCCAGTGGTTGGTTCGACTAGAATGCTCTGTATGAAAAAAAGAAGAAGAAGGAACTTCTCACTTTTAGTGATGCTTTAAAGGTGCTAATGGCTTTTAGGTATATCAAGCAAAGATGATGACCACCTTCCTTGGAGTAATGAGCCCCCTTTCTTCAGCATCTGTTATCATGCTATATCCAATCCTGGGTTGTAAATGATAAAGCAACTCAAATCAATTTTGTAGAAGACTCGGATAATAGAGGCTGCAAAAAAATTATATGCCAAGACCTACCTGTCCTTGACACTTCGGCAAGGTTGCATAGACTCAAGTTTTGCCGCAATATTTGCCACACAACCTTCAACAACATTGTTGAGATATATCATTGGTGTTTTCCCAATTAACTGCAAAAAGTGCACATCAGCATTTAAATAAAAAAATATATGTTAGGCTTTACTATATTAGAGTTACAGTAAAAGGATCATCACAATTATGACCTTCTACGCATACCAAGTCAATCGTTGCAAGAAAACAAACCCTATCAGAAATGCAAACAGCTCCACTTGAATTTGCATAAGAGGTCACCACCAAAAAGACAACCATACAATCAGCTACAACCTACAACTCGAACATAATCAAACTGATCGCATGGATCACCTTAACCCCAATCAAGCATAAAGGCGAATATGGTTTCTTATAGAAAACAACCAATCCTCTTTTAGTTTAATCGCTTGTATACACCCCTTCCCTCAAGTCGATGAAGAAGAATATGAAGTTTGTTCCCTGTTCACAACTTATGTTGGGTTTTCCTTCTGCATCCAGTTGAACGCTCAGGTTCATCATTTGATTGAGGTGTAAAGCTAAGGGTCGCAAAACAGGCTCAACCTGCCAACCCGTACTTTTAAACAGGTTTGGGTTGATAAAACGGGTTTGTCCATAAACAGGTCAACCCGTCTAATCCCGTTTAATAAACGGGTTGGGTCTGGGTCAAGGGTAGTGACCCATTTGACCCGTTTATGAAAAAAAAAAAAAAAAACTTTGAACCTGATTTCCCGTTCACAGCACATAAATTTCCTGAGTCCTTTTTCTTCACCTTCTTCTACAACTCAGCTTCTTCTCCCTCCAAATTTTCCAATTCTCTACTATTCTTCCTCAACCACATGCTCTCAGACCCCTTCTTCCTACCCCTTCATAACTCTACTCCATCTTCTTCCACTCTCCTCCAACTCTTCCTCTTATTTGTTCTTCTTCCTCCATCACCCATGTTTGCTCGCATCCACCTCATCTTCCTACATGTCCTTGGACGGTTGGACACTTGCACCAACCAATGCTTCTTCCTTAGTCTCCGTTTAGCCACCGCGAGACTGCCAATCGCGCCGCCTCCTTCACATCCTCCCTATTCGCTCGCACCTCCTTCATGCCTCTTCCACGCTCGTTGTTAGACCCCGCGCCTCTTCCTGTCCGCCACTCACTATATCCTTGCCTCCTCGCCCACCTTGGCGTTGAATGTCTTTGACAATAGAAAGTTAGAAGTTAAATGGTTTAGACAGGTAGGGTCGGGTTGAGCCATTTATTAAAGGGGCAGGTTCGGGTTGACCCTAAATTGGTCAAACATAAACGGGTCAGATTCGATTTGAGCTTAAACGGCTCAACACTAATTTGACCCGAATTGAACCCGCCCCAATTGCCACCCTTATGTAGTGTGGGAGTTAGGTAAGAGTTTATTCCCACTTTAATATGCCAACTAGAACTTATTAAGGGGTTTCACTTGTAATTACTTGGCACGAATCAAGTATCATGCCTAATGGATAATCTCTTTGAGAGTCTCACAGTGTTCCAAGATCTTAAACTTCACAAACAACAAAGAACATTCTTAAGTACCAAATGGACCAACAATTTGGTGCCAACTGATAGAGGGCTGTAATTTGGTTAATATGTAAAAGGTGAAGTTCACACAAAGGGCTAAGGAAAAAAAAAATCCAAATGTCACTATCATTGTTTGTTCTGTAGTTTATATGAGGAAACTGCTGAACACTTGTTTTTGACATGTGATGTTATTTTATGAATTTGGCAAACATTGTACATTGTTTTAAAGTAAGGAGAAAGCCTGCTAATATTGGTAACTGGTGGGTGGTTTAGTTGGAGAAATGATAATATTAATCCAATGTATTACATAAGTTCGGATATGGTAGTGACAGCCTTCATTTGGGCTACCTGGGAAAAAATAAACAGGAGGATTTTTCATAATAAGAATAATTCTAATAACAGTTCTCTTTAATATTTAGTTATTCTTAAAGATTGGACAAGGGTCATTGAAGGGAAGAAGAAAGCTGCAGTGACATTACCTGTTCTTAAGAGTAATTTCACATCTCAGAACAGAGAGTGTGAAGATCATGGAGGGCATGCTTTGGAGCTGTTGGCTTAGTCCTTTCTTACTATTCAATTACTTAATAGTGACTTACTGGGATGTAATAGTTTGAGCAAAAGACTTAATGGATGTAATAGTTTAAGCAAAAGACTATCAATTTGTGGTGTATGAATGTATGTTAGCACCGTTGGGATTGACTATGGATGTAGTACTAATTTTGTTTAATGGTAATATTTTGGTTGGGCTCTAGCTTCAGGTGTAAGATTCTTTCTCAAAGTGCACTAAAATTTGTTGCTCCTGTTCCATCTGATCTCGGGACAAAGAAGATGACAATGATGTTTTTTATGATTGCATATTTTGTATCTTCAACGCTGCAGATATGTCATACAGTAGGAAGCACAGAAACTCCAAAAATCCATGTCGTGTCCGTGGTATCGTATCCGTATGGTATCGCGTCAGTTACGTATTGGACATGTGATCGACACTCCAAAAAAAAAAGGAAACACCAAATAGGTGTTGAATCCGTGTTCGCGTCCATAGATCATATCCGTGTCCATGCAACATAGGTCATACACAACATCGCTCGTCTCATTTCATCAGTTGTCCTTCCCATTTCTGGCATGGCAGTGATGAACAAAACTACTCGTGTGTAACATGCCTAACAAAAATGTACCTACATTACCATTAGCCCCTTCTTTGTGCACTTCTAAGTTCCCAACATCTATAATGCATCAAAATAGTCATCTTTTTTCAACATTCTAAAAGCAGAATTACCACTTTCCAATCCCCAAGTAACCCACTTTAGAAATATAATGGATCTGTAACAGCTTATCAAAGTGTGTTTAGGTCTTATTAAGTAATACATGAGTGTGTTTGGTAAAAATTGATTCTCCTTCTTCCTTTGAGAAGAAGTTAGTTTTCATTTTCCTTTTGAAAGCAGGGAGCTGGTTGATTTCAAAAAATGCTTCAATGTATCATGTGTTTTTCACAAAAATACTGTTTTTTCTCACATTTCATCCTATATCTTGACATTACAATTAATACATGTCTAGTTTGTTCATTTGCAATACTTTCATAACAAAGAAATATGTTTTACCAAACACCTTATCGTTCTTGGCATCAACATCTCGAAATTATATTAACCAACAACTTACAACAATAACTTTCGATAAGCTTCAGCATATGGGTGAGCGTTCGGTTATTCGGTTTCAACCGAACCGATATTGCCAAAACCGATATCCAAAACCGAAACCGAACCAAAACTGGCCATAACCGAAACTGAGCCGATAATCACTTCGGTTTATTCGGTACTCGGTTTGTTCAGTTGGAGTATTTTTATTTATTGTTTAATGGGTCAGGTCAAAAGTTGGATTGTGGTTAAATCATATTTAAAAAATATAACTTTTATACATAGGTGTATTTCAAAGTGTTGGGAAAGAAGCGCGGAAACCTTTCCCCAAACCGGAGAGTACCTGCGAGAGGACCGAGCAATACAACGCACGAACCCAAAAATAGCCACACAAAAACAATCACGCAGACACTGAGAATTTTTGACGTGGAAACCCTTGCGGAAAAAAAAACCACGGGACGATCGGAGTCCAACCCTGAGAAGCCTCCACTAATGGAATAGAAGAATTACACCCTCTACAAACTCCTCCCGATCCAAATCGGATCCCCACAACACTCAGAGATAAGAACAATGATTACAAGGCTACGAAGAGCGAGAACGACGAGTAGAGATTACCCGAACACGATCTCCTTCGAACAGCGACCTTCAATCCTCCGTCTTCTTCTCCGAAGTTGTAATGGCACTCTTGCCTCCTCCTCTCTCAAACTTGTGTTGTCCAATGCGATTATGAGTTAGGGTTGAGAAAACTCAATATATCTCCCTAATCCCGCAACCAACCTGGACCGTTGGATTAGATCCAATGATGAAAACTCATCCTGAAATCCGCTTCAGCCCCCCGACACACAGAGTTCGGCCAGAACTCTGTGCGGGGCAACCAGCACTGGATGGCCAAACCCTGGAACGGCCAGACCGAGTTCGGCCAGAACTCGGCCTGGGACCGAGTTCGGCCCGAACTCGGCAGACTTGGTCCAGAACCCCCTTTGGGGCAGCAGCAGCAGTAACAACTACTCCCGAGCTTCTCCGACATCGGACGGCGCTCGTCGCACTCCGGGATCTTCTCCACATAGGTTGGGAACCCCACCCACTCCAACAAATCTCCCCCTTCACAACTATGGGGAGGACGTCGTCATCCCGACGATCTGCCTGCAGTACTCAAACTTCCCCCTTGGTAGAATCTTCGTGAACATATCAGCTCCGTTGTCATCTGTATGCACCTTCTCAAGCTCCGCGTCCTTCTTTTCAACCACATCCCGTATCCAATGATACCGAGTCTCGATGTGCTTGGACCGGCTATGAAACGTCTGATTCTTCACAAGATGGATAGCACTCTGACTGTCGCAAAGCAAAGTATACTGCTCTTGCTTCAGTCCCATTTCCTGCAACAGCTTCTTCATCCACAACAGCTCCTTGCAAGCCTCCGTCGCCGCAATGTATTCCGCCTCCGTCGTCGACAAGGCAACACACTTCTGCAACCGCGACTGCCACGACACTGCTCCTCCCGCAAACATCATCACGTAGCCTGAAGTCGATCGCCTCGTGTCTATATCTCCAGCCATATCAGCGTCGGTATACCCAACCAGCTTCGGCTCGTCACCACCAAAGGAAAGTCTCCAACCAGCAGTGCCCTGAAGATATCGTAGAATCCACTTGACCGCACTCCAGTGTACCCTTCCAGGATTCGAAAGATACCTGCTAACCGTACCAACTGCATGAGCAATATCTGGCCTCGTACACACCATGGCATACATAAGGCTTCCCACAGCTGAGGTATATGGAACCCGCTCCATATCTTCCTTTTCGTCCTCGGTAGATGGACACTGCTCCTCAGTGAACTTAAAGTGAGCCGCGAGGGGGGAACTCACTTTCTTCGACCCGTCCATCCCGAAACGCTGAAGTACCCGGTGAATGTACTTCTTTTGGGACAAATGTAGCAGCTTGGACTCTCTCTCTCGGCTGATCTCCATCCCAAGAATAGTCTTCGCTGCGCCCAAATCCTTCATAGAGAAGGCCGCGCCCAGTTGGCGCTTCAACTCCGCTATCCTAGTGGCATTCCGACCCACTAATAGCATATCATCAACATAGAGCAACAAAATGATGAAATCATCATCGGCAAAATACCTCACAAATGCACAATGGTCCGACGTCGTCCGTGCATAACCATGCTCCCCCATAAACGACTCGAACTTTCTGTACCACTGCCTCGGAGCCTGCTTCAGACCATACAAGCTCTTCCTCAACCGGCAGACCAAATGTGACTTGCCCTTCTCACAGAATCCCTCCGGCTGCTCCATGTACAACTCCTCCTCAAGATCACCGTGGAGGAACGCCGTCTTCACGTCCATCTGCTCGACCTCCAAGTCGAAACTGGCTGCTAATGCTAGCACCACCCGAATAGACGAATGCTTGACGACAGGCGAAAAGATTTCATCATAATCCACGCCTTTCCGCTGACCGTAGCCCTTGACTACCAGCCTCGCTTTGTATCGAGGGCGAGTAGCATCATCCGTCTGCTTCACTCTGAACACCCATCGATTCTTCAAAGCCTTCTTGTCCTTTGGCAACCGCACCAGATCATAAGTAGAATTGGTGTGCAAGGAACTCATCTCCTCCTGCATAGCTACCATCCACTCCTGCCTGTGTTCGTCTTCCATAGCCTCTGCGAAACTTTCGGGCTCTCCCCCGTCAGTCAGTAGCACATACTCATCCGGCGAGTATCTCGTAGATGGTCGACGATCCCTGTTGCTCCTTCTCAGTGGAGCCACTGGTGCTGGCTGTATACCGACAGCCTCCGCCCCTTCAGGAACTGCCTCCCCGGCATGCTCATCCTCCTGAGGGACACCCTGACCACCATCAGCAGGCTGATGATCAAGGTTGGGAGCAACTCCATGTACCGGCTCCCCCATAACTGGATCCTCTGCGATGTCCTCTGGAAACTGCTCGAAGCGAAATGACTCTAACTCAGGCAATTCCTCAGCCTCAGAAGGCGTCTCGAAATCCTGAGTGTTGGTCATGGTCTGATCCTCGACGAACACCACGTCCCTGCTTCTATAGAGCTTTCCTTCCACTGGGTCGTAGAGTCTATAGCCAAACTCATCCCGACCGTAGCCGACAAAGACGCATCGCCTCGTCTTCGGCTCAAGTTTGGTCCTCTCGTCCTTCGGTACATGCACGAAGGCCTTACAACCAAACGTCCGCAGGTGACTGTATGACGGCTCCTTGCCGTACCATACTTTGTCAGGCACATCACCCTGCAAAGGAGCACTAGGAGAAAAATTAATAATATAAGCAGCTGTGAGAAGAGCCTCACCCCAATAACTGCCCGGCAAGTTTGCTTCTGACAGCAAACACCGCACCCTCTCCATCAGTGTCCTGTTCATGCGCTCCGCTACACCATTGAGCTGAGGTGTCTTTGGCGGAGTCTTCTAGTGTCGTATCCCTTGCTCTCTGCAATACGCATCAAAGGGACCGATGTATTCGCCGCCATTGTCGGACCGAACACACAACAACTTCTTGCCCGTCTCCCTTTCAACGGAGGCCTGAAACTCCTTGAAAGTAGGCAGCACCTGATCCTTGGTCTTTAAGGCATAGACCCAAACCTTCCTGGAACAGTCATCAATAAAAGTCACAAAGTAAGAAGCACCACCAAGAGATTTTACCTTCATAGGACCGCAGACATCCGAGTGAATCAACTCGAGCAACGCCGGCTTCCTCGAACTTGGGTGACTCTGGAAAGACACCCTACTTTGCTTCCCAGCCAAACAGTGCGTGCACTTCTCCAACTTTGTAGACTTGAGCCCCGGAATCACCTTCATGTTCACCAAGTAGCTCATCCCCTTCTCGCTGATATGGCCGAGCCGCCTGTGCCACAACTCGGTAGACGCGTCACTGACTGCGTTCACCTCCTGTGCCCCCTCTGCGCTCCCCTCCATATAGTAGAGACCGGACTTCTTGCTTCCTCTGGCAATCACCATCGAACCTCTGGAAAGCTTCCACTGACTATTCCCGAAGAGACTGAAGAATCCCTCGTCATCCAACCTTCCAACCGACACCAGGTTGAAACGGATATCAGGGACATGACGAACATCCTTGAGAACAAGAACCGCACCCGTCTTCGTTCTCAAATGCACATCTCCAACGGCAACCGCCTTCGACACATCTCCGTTGCCCATCTTCAACACTCCACAGTCGCCTGTAGTGTAAGTGGCAAACAGTGCCCTATTGTGAGATACATGTGCTGAAGCCCCTGAGTCCACCAGCCAAGAATTGTCATCGCAGGCGAGGTTAGTAATGACCTCATCACCTACGACGATCACATCGCCTCCATGCACCGAGGCCGCCGCTGTAGTGTTCTCTTCTTGCTTCCCCTTTTCGCCCTTCTTCTCTCTCTTCCAAGCGAAACAATTCCGCTTGATATGGCCCTTCTTACCGCAATGATAACACTCTGAGTCCTCGTAACGACCCTTGGACTTCCCCCTGCTCTTGTCTCTGCCACCACCTGGACCCCTGCTTTTGCCCCTTCCGCGGCTCTCTGAAACAAGTGCCTCTGAGTGGTGGGATGTGGATGAAGTGCCCTGAGAACGTCTCCGCATCTCTTCATTCAACACCCCGCTCTTGGCAAACTCCAGACTGACCACGCCCTCTGGAGCAGAAGCGATCATAGATACTCGTACGGTCTCCCACGAGTCTGGCAAGGTACACAGCAGCCACAGTCCCTGAACTTCGTCGTCGAACTTGACTCCCATAGAAGATAGCTGGTCAACCACGCCCTGGAACTCACTCAAGTGATCCGAAATAGACGCCCCATCCTTGTACCACAGACCCATCATCGTTCGGATCAGGAACAACTTGTTTACCCCGGTCTTCTTCGCATACAAGGATTCCAGCTTATCCCACAACGTCTTCGCGTGCTCAATATTGGCAACGTGATTGTACACGTTCTCATCAACAAACTGCCGTATGTACCCACACACCTGTATGTGCTCGAACTTCCAGTCCTCCTCGGATTTATCACTGGGCCTCTCGGTTGCAAACACAGGTAGATGCAGTTTCTTGACAAATAGCAAATCCTTCATCTTGCTCCGCCAATAATGATAGTTTGTGCCATTAAGGTTCACCATGCGCACCGGCTTGGCGTCCATCTCTCCTCTCTGGTTCCTCTGTCAACTCCTGACACCCTTTGAACCCAAAGCTCTGATACCACTCTGTTGGGAAAGAAGCGCGGAAACCTTTTCCCAAACCGGAGAGTACCTGCGAGAGGACCGAGCAATACAACGCACGAACCCAAAAATAGCCACACAAAAACAATCACGCAGACACAGAGAATTTTTGACGTAGAAACCCTTGCGGGAAAAAAACCACGGGACGATCGGAGTCCAACCCTGAGAAGCCTCCACTAATGGAATAGAAGAATTACACCCTCTACAAACTCCTCCCGATCCAAATCGGATCCCCACAACACTCAGAGATAAGAACAATGATTACAAGGCTACGAAGAGCGAGAACGACGAGTAGAGATTACCCGAATACGATCTCCTTCGAACAGCGACCTTCAATCCTCCGTCTTCTTCTCCGAAGTTGTAATGGCACTCTTGCCTCCTTCTCTCTCAAACTTGTGTTGTCCAATGCGATTATGAGTTAGGGTTGAGAAAACTCAATATATCTCCCTAATCCCGCAACCAACCTAGACCGTTGGATTAGATCCAATGATGAAAACTCATCCTGAAATCCGCTTCAGTCCCCCGACACACAGAGTTCGGCCAGAACTCTGTGCGGGGCAACCAGCACTGGATGGCCAAACCCTGGAACGGCCAGACCGAGTTCGGCCAGAACTCGGCCTGGGACCGAGTTCGGCCCGAACTCGGCAGACTTGGTCCAGAACCCCCTTTGGGGCAGCAGCAGCAGTAACAACTACTCCCGAGCTTCTCCGACATCGGACGGCGCTCGTCGCACTCCGGGATCTTCTCCACATAGGTTGGGAACCCCACCCACTCCAACACAAAGTTGGGTCCAAAACTAGACTAGTTGTTTTCAAAATATACAAAATTCTAAGCATAAAATTGAGGGTATTTAATAATTGCATAAGTCTTATTCGATTTTCGGTTTTAGACCGAAATCGAAAGCCATAACCAAATAAGGAATTTTAGTATCTTTAAGACCGAAACCGAACAGAATTTTTTTTTCTAGGTTCGGTTCTCGATCCAAAATCTAATAATGCTCACCCCTACTTCAGCAATAACAAGCCCACCCATACACTTCCACCTCGAATGGACGGAGTCGCCTCAACTTTACTCTTTTCTAATAATTGGCCAATGGGCATCCCAATTTTCCTAGTCCAACAATGAAATCACTTAGCAAGATGCCGCCTTGATGCAGTGTGAAGCTAAGTTTAGATTCAAGGGGCTTGCATGAAAAAAATAGGGAAAAGGGGGGGATGCAGTGTGAAAATAAGTTTTAGATTTCAGGGGCTTGTATGAAAAAAATTAGGGAAAGGGGGGAGGGGTTGTGTCGACCTGAGTGACGTCCTCGGCGATGTTGACGGCGTCGAGGTCGTCCCTGCTGTGGAGGGAAACGGCCCTGACGGAGAGTTTCCCGGAGGAAAGCCGGCCGGAGAGGGCGGGGATCCGGCCGGCGACGGGGAAACGGGCGGCGGATGGGGGGATTAATAGGGAGGAGATGGGAGGAGTACGGAGGGGAGAGGATAAGGCCATGGGTAGGGTTTTAGAGGGGTTTAGGAGACGGCAACAAGAGCAGAGGGAGAGGATAAGCACTTATTTAAATGGGTCGGGTCGGGTCGGATTTTATGTAATGCCCAAAACCAAAATTTAGATATATTTTATATAATTATATAACATTTTATTTATTTTTATAAATTTATGATCATTTTTCACGATTGGTATTTGGTACTTGTAATTGTTAGTTGTTTAAGGGTGTGTTTGGTAGGAGGAAAAAATGGAAGCAAGGAAAATAGAGGAGGAAAAAGTGAAGGTAAAGATTTATTTTCTCTTGTTTGGTATGGAAGGAAAATAGGAAGGAAGGAAAAGTAGAGTGATTATTTTTCCCTCATAACTTAAGAAATCCAATCCCCCAAAAGTGGGAGGAAAAGTGGAAGAAAAAATGGAGACTTGTATTAATTAACAATTATACCTCCATATGAATGTATTATTTAAAATTTATTTATGAAGTCAAATGGTAAATAAGCGTTTTTAGCTGAGGGTATAATTGGTAAATCGTATATTTTTTACTTTCTTTCCTTCCACTTTTCTTTCATAACAAACAAAGGAAAATGCATCTCTTATCTTTTTCATCCTTGCTACATATATCGTTTTGCTTCCTTCCATTTTTTTTATCATTTCTACCAAACACAGCCTAATAGTTTGCAATAAGTACTAAACATTAATTGTTTCAAGGATGGCTAGCATTGTTGTGATACGGTTTTGGATTCTCTATGTTGTGTTAGTGGGGTGGGGGTTTAATCTGATCATATTTTTGGATATATTTTTTTTAGGGGTTTTTTACATGATAATCAAAATCCCTCTTCGACTTGCAATATATATATTTAGAGACTTCTCCGCTTTGTGATTTGTGCTGAAAAAGGATCCATCTATAGTATTATATAATGAGAAAAGTTCGACTTCACCATAAAACTTTTCTTTCCAATATCCTTGCACGTGTTTGCTAATTAATAATATTCATCTATACTATATGATGAGAAAAGTTCAGCTTCGTCATGGAACTTTTATTTTCAAACATATTATTGCATATATTTACTAGTTTATATTATTCATTAAAATTAATAGGGATATCTAGGTAATTACAATAGCTGTATTTTGATCTTCCTAACTAGTTTTAATAAATATAAAATTACGACAATACTAATGTAATAATAAATTTATGCTACTATATAATAAGAAAAGTCTATTCTCACCTTCAAACTTTTTTTTTCAAACATATCCTTGTATATGTTTACCAATTAATATTATTCGTCTACACTACTATATAATGAGGAATGTCTAGCTTAACCGTGAAACTTTTTTTTTCTTCCAAACGTATCATTGCATATGTTTACTAATTAATATTATTCAATAAAGTTAATAGGGACATCTATATAATTACTGGAGTTGTCTTTTAATTTTTCTATATAGTCTTCATAAATATAATAATATGATAATACTAATATAATAATAAAATTAAAATAATCATGACATATGTCTTTGACTTTTAGTATTCCCACTAGTCTTAATAAAAAAAATAGAATAATTAATGCAACTATCTTTTCATCTTCTTAATAATAATTTATAAAATACGTGCAACGCACGTGCATATGTTATTATAACGCATGTGCATAACATTTTCTTTATCTTGAGAAAAAATAGGATCATTATTCATGATTGGTACGTGTAATTGTTAGTTGTCTGTGATTGTTTGGAGGATGGTTAGTATTGTTGCTGTACGAAATTGGATTCTCTGTGTTGTGCCAAAATTCTGGGATTGGGGTTGAATCCGATCATACTTCGGATATAGCGTTTTCAGGTTTTTTGACATGATAATCCAAACCCCTCTTCAACGGACGTGAACTGAATTATCCTTGTTAGTATGTTTGCTACATTTACCTTAATACAAAATTTTTGTTATTGTACCTCTCACATATCTTGTGATACCGTACGTTACGTTGATGTATTTCATCCAACTGTGGTACGCCTGTTCTTTTTGCGATATGAATCGTCGTCAGGTTAACCTCATTGTATCGATATTTTTATACGTATATGCGCGTGAATTCTACCGCATTTAATTTATTTTGTACATTGTATCCTGCCAAGTAGCTTGTATGTCGAGATATCTTTGTTGGCATTCAAAGTATTGAAGAACAAAGTGCGAAATTTTGACGAATCCTGCGGTACATCATACAAGACCAATGTTTTAAAAATCGGACCGGACCGGCCGGTTCAACCGGTTCATCCGTGAACTGGTCGTTTTTCCGGTCCGGTTCAGTATTGACTCGGTTTTGTTTAAAAGTTAGTATTTTTGTAAAAAATTAATGGCCATAAGGGATTAATTTGGACCACTTAAATTAATCCAGTGGTTGACCCACTGGTTAAACCAACTGGTTGAACCAATTTGACTCGACCCAATGCCTTGGCCGGGTCAACCACCGATCCGGTTTTTAAGACCACTGCACAAAATAATTCCGATGAACAGTTATTCGCAAAACAAAATGAATCCGAGTCCAGCCGCAGCTCCAAGTGTTAGACCATCTCCAATGGGGGGTTTCTATCTTCCCTATTTCTATGGAAGAAATCCATTTTAGAAAATCTTCACCCAATGGTGATTCCTATCACCATTTCTATCCTAGGTGGCAATGATGTATGATAGAAACTTTCTAAGAGGGTTTCTACATGTAGAAATTCTCATAGAAATTCTCCTATCTCTCATGACAATTATTATTGGGTCCCACACCATTAAATTGGTCTTTTTACTATGTGACACATAGGATAGAAATGGAGAACCATTGGAGAGCATTTTAGAAATCACCATTGGAGATGGTCTTAGTACCCCAAACCACGGCCAAGAGTGACCAATCAAGTCTTCAAAGTACTATATGAGGTGCCGATGATATAACAGTTATACAAGGCATGCATTCAAAATGGATACCTATAATCCAGCTGAAGATTAGAAGTAGGATTCGTAGTTAAAGCATCTTCAAGAAGCGAGGACAGGAAAATAAGGTTCACAGTATCGGTATCGGAATCGGTATCGAACTATTCCTATGAGTATTGGTATCGGCGATATCGGTAGTATCGGCGGTTTCGGATCGGAGTATCAGATTTTTTTGGTATCGAAAAATAAATAATTATTAATAAATTATTTACATTTAATTTTTTTAATACATTTAAGCATAATTTTAAGTATTTTCGGTGTTATTTCTTAGTAGTTCTAAAATTAAATGAAATAGTAGTTACTATTACCGATTGGTTTACATGCAATAGATTGATTTTTTTTTCTTTTACATGCTTTTACAACCTTATTATGCATTAAATCCTTGCTGATTTTACCTTTTCATTTAATTTTCTTTGCCGAAATGACCATGACCGGAAAATAGATTTTCAATGTCGGTATCGGTCAGTAGCGGGTATTGGTCGGTATCGAATTGGGACATGCCAAATCGTATCGGTATCGGCCTTATCGGATCGGTATGGGCTGATACTTTAAACCATGTGACAGAAACATTTATTTCTATCTAGCTGGAGAATAATAATAGAATATCTATAAACTAGATGGGATCTAGAGATGGGACTCGCTTGAGTGGTTTGAAAATTTTTGTTGCTCTCATTGAGAGCGTTCAAGAGGACCTGAGAATAATTATACCGAGAATAATTATACCCATAGCTGTGGATATGGATAATAGCTCAAAGTTTTGAGCATGGGTTACCATTAGGCTTAGGGAGATTTTGCGAAGCATCATCTCGATTTGCTGGAGTGTTTTGTTAAGGTAATATTAACATGACAAGTGATTGTCCCTAACCCTGGTTAGCAATCACCCGAATAAAACTTGTATTATACACGAACTTTTTCGTATCTTTCAGAAATGTATAATACTTGCATACTTTTGAAAGATTCAATTCAGCACGTAAATTTTAAGCAGACGTAGTTTTAGTGTGTTCCATATAAATTATTAAAAAAAATTGGCACAAAAAACGTGGTGGGAACCTGTTTAATTAACCAAATTTGATAATATATTTAAGAATGTGAAGTTTCTAACCTCAATATTTTTATTTTTCGAATATTTGACCGGATTTTTGAACGTATTTTATTTGCATTGAGTCAATTTATACTCGTACTTTTGTTGTCTCGAATTTTTTTCGTTTGCCGAATTGCTAACAAGATCCCTAACCCTATCAGGGATCATGAATATGATACAACTAAACCTGTTGGGGACAGTAAAGATATAAAGTGCAAGAATATCAGAGGTTATAAGGGTTTGTCGTACTCGACTTCGTCAATCCGGTTCGACCCCGGTCGGTGACCTAATTCAGGCCTGATTGACAACCAAATTTTTTTTTAATATTTTAGTTTTTTTGGTAAAAATTTCAAAAAAAAAATATTTTTTTAAAATTTCAAAATTTACCAGAACCGGGTATTTTGAAAAAATAAAAATAAAATTTATTTTTCAAAATTTAACATAACCAAGTTAAAAAAAAAAAAAACCGAACCAACACGGATCCTAAACCGGCCCATGCCCAGCCCACTGCCTATCCGGATTCGAGTTCGGGTTCGGGTTCGGGTACGGACTTGGTTTGGGTTTCCGAAACTTGGGTCCGGACCGGCCAGATCCGGTCCATCTCCTCCTCGGGCTAAGTCCGGTCCGACCCAGGACTGATCAAGCCCAATCAACAGTTGGTCCGGTCCGGCCCGAAACACACGTTGAAGCGTTAGCAATACAAATTTTATATTCACAATTCTCACTATGACTCTAGAGTTTTCGTGCACTGACCATGTGGAGGTCAATCGATCGCCCGTCCTTAGCCTAGCTAGGGGTGACCCGAGCCGCTCTTAGTGACATGTGGGCCATCGCAACGCCACCCAGCTGGATGTATCGCTGGCCGGGGGGACCAGCCACATGCCTCGGAGGCCCAAGTTAGGATGGAAAACATGGGGGCCTAGCCCCAATTCAAAAGCCACCATGGTAGCTCCATCTGTTTTTTCTTCCCTTCTTCTTCTTCTTCATACCTTTGCTTGCACATCCGTTTCAAGTCCCTTTCTTGCACCTACTAATTTCTATTAGCTTTTGTGCACGTTGGAGTGGGCATATGTTGGATCCTTGCCTCCTCCTACAGCTTCTCTCTCCCCAAGTTCTTTGGATATGTATAGTAATCCTCAACTACTTGGACTTTACTCTTCAAACTACCTTAACTTCCTCTCTTGATGTAAACATTTCAATCCATGTATATAAATATAGGGTTATTTAGTTCGGATCTTGGTCTCGTCCTGACGGTTGATTTGTGCCGATCGTCTAGAATGAAGACCTAAACACAAATTTCGAATATTATATGAGACCCTAAAACTAAACATAAATTTTGAATATTATATATGAAGATCAAACGATATCTAGCGGTCTGTCCAAGTCAACCATCGGAACGAGGCCCATACTCTCTTCTGGACAATATGAAAATCTAAACGCAAATTTCGAATATTATACGAGACCTTAAAACTAAATAAATAAATATATAAGAGAATAACTCTAGTTAGGGATAGTTAGCAATGGATGGATAGTAGCGACGGATACATATTAGTGATATATCATGTTCATATTGTTTAATTATGTAAACAATTTTATTTATATATATAGAGGTAAGACTGCATAAGTCTTGAAACTTTTTCTAATTCTTGCATATATATAAACAAAGAGCTTCGTGGCACTGACACATTTTTTTATGTTCATAATGTTTGAATCCTTTTATTTGATTGTGGGTTTGAAAGTTGGGCGTACTTTTGTTTTTGTGAATTGCTCATGATCTTTCTCTCTATTGTCAAAGTTATATGGTATGGTAGGTGGGGGTGGACTCAATTGCATGGCCGCTAGCTTGCACACTTTGGCACCAATACCCCCAAAGGAGTTGTTGATGAGCAATCCAACCATCAACAAAATCTCGTGATCATGCCATTTCAAGTTCCTTTGACATGGAAAGAACCTCCTAATTGGTTTTCTCGACCCAACATGCTTCTAAACGAGCATTTGTGTGTTTGGAAACAAAGGTGCTAGCTAGCTAGCTAGCTTTCTCTAACAACCTTTGCGGTTTGCTTTAAAAAAAGGGAGGTGCTAGCTTGAAAAGTGCAAGAAATTTCTTTAATTATGAATAATGGGTTCTTGACATTTGCTTGCCCGCAGCATCTGCCTGCAGTTTTGGTCCGTCCTATTGGATTGTATCTCGTTTCCGGTTGAGCGCTCAAATGGGAGGTGACAATGGAGTCGGTAATTTAGTCTCACATCGGTTAGGAGGTAGAATCATGTGGTGTAGATAATTGGAATTGGTTTAGGCCTTACAGGACAATTTTCTTATAAGACATATGGGCCAAATTTAATATCGCACCTCATGAGACAACTCCGTTCAGGTCACACTGTGTTTCTAACAAGTCGTATCAGAGACGAGATAATGTGGAGATTGTTGGATTGTATCTCATTTTCAGTTGAGCCCTCAAATGGGCGGTTAAGCGCTCAAATGGGGTTGGTAATTTAGGGGATTGGTTCATGCCTTACATGAGAATTCTCTTTTAAGGCATATGGGCCAAATTCAATATCGGACCTCATGGGCCAACTTCGGTATAGGCCAAATTCAATATCGAACCTCGTGGGCCAACTCTGGTTCGGATCACACCGCATTGCCAACACGTCCATCACCTGTTGACTTCTATTGGAAAACAAATTTAGTAACAAAATCAAGCTAGCAGAGGGGCAATGGGCCATGTGGCCAAATATCATTTTTCCTTTTTACTATGCATGCTCTACTGCTGGCCTCCATTGAATGCAAGGCTTGATCTTGGCACATGGGAATGTGGCTTTGTTAGGTTTGTGTCCTCAGGGGGCTAAGTACAGGTCACTGCAGTCTCTTTTTGTAGGTACCAACAACTATGGAGATGGGAAATAGCTCAGTACAATGTTTCTTAATTCCTCTTTCTAAATATTCTTTTGGGTTTTGAGTATGATTTTGTAATAGTTTTTACATGCTTCATTAGTTTACAATTGGATATTGTTTTTTGTTTTTTATTTTGTGTGTCAGAGTTGACAATGATCCTCAGACCTCTCAATGATAGCTCTCTAATAAATTCACATCAAACCATCATTGAGTGCATGAACATTCGAGTACTGGTGCATGCACAAGTGGCTAGCATATTCTTCCTCATTTTTTATGGTTGTGGGCTTCATCCGTTGCTCAAAAATATCATACAAAAATTGAGTAAAATATGTCTAAAAAGTTTACATATTATAATATGGGAAATGAAAAATGGTCGGCAAGGAGGATGATCGTATACGTGCCAGCACATCACATGTCACTACCCCACAGGTCCTCCTGCTGTCTTCGGGGTCCACCAACCCCCCATCCAATCAAATGATGATACGTGGTATGTGGGTCACAACTGCGGTACAAATTTGTAGATAACGTGTACATCGTCATTATTATAATAATTACATGTAGTTTGTTTGCATGAGAAGAGAGTCTCCACTTGAAGAGTCGTACTAGAGTTGAATAGGGTAATGACAAGATAATATTTTTTAATTCGGAATTCATCATGCATGCACTACTACAGTATATCATATATTTTTCGATGGAAATTATATTTTGCCCACAAAAGCGGACCGCCCCCTCCATTGGCTTTGGTCTTCTCCCCTTAGAGTCTGACCTGTCACCGCCAATAGGCAGCTGGCACGTGACTTGTAGGTCAGTTGGGTTGTCTGCTTTTGCGGGCAACAAAAGTACTGTCCATTTTCCAATCACTAGTGGTCTCTTTCTCACTTAAAAAAAGAAAAAAAATGGAACCGACAATTAGAGATGGCTACTAAAATTTGTTACCGAAGACGTATGACATAAAAATTCTTAGTGTTATACTGTGATGAAGTATTTATGATTCACAAAACAGAAATCTTTTTTGGCCCGCGGGGGATGACTGTGCGTAGACGTGTCACCACACTGAGCCCATCCCATCTCCTCTCCAATCAGCGTGCGACACGTCACAAAATCCTAAAGAAGCATGAACGAGAGAGAGAGAGAGAGAGAGAGAGAGAGAGAGAAAAGTATAAGTATTTTCCAAATCTTTCATTGATAAATACAAAAACCATTCCCAAACAAGTCATATTGTTGTTACATTACTCTACATACAATTATAACCCCAATCATAAAGAAAGTAAACAAGCAGAAGAAGAAGAAGAAGGAGGAAAAAAGAAAAGAAAAGAAAAACAACACCACCCATGCATGCAACAACAATAACCAATGGATGAACAACAATAGCGAAGATAGTTCATGATCATGCGGCAATTCTGCGGGAGGAGGAGGAGGAGGAGGAGGAGCTAGCGGTCTCGTGAGAGGGAGGCAGCCTCGGCGTCGGCGTCGGCCTCCCTCTTGTGGAAGCTGCGGTGGCAGCTGCAGGCGGCGCAGCGGAGGGCGGCGCTGGTGCCTTCCTCCCCCGAGGCCATGAACTCCCTGCATCCGTCGACCGCGTACCCCCCGATGCTGGCGGCGTGGTTCTTGCGGCACTCGCGGTACCGCACCGCCTTCTCCAGCTTCTTCGCGTGGCCGTTGTTGTTGTTGGAGGCCTTCATGGAGGAGTCCTTTCGGGCGGCAGCGGCGGCGGAGGCGGAGGCGTTGGGCCTTCGGGTGGTCAAGTGGGAGGATGGGGAGGGGGAGGAGGTTGGCATGGAAGGGGAGGGTGGGAAAGGAGGGTTCTCTCAAGGGGGAAGGGTTATACATCTCTGTGGGGTGGATTTATATGGAGGGGGGTGTGTGTGTGTGTGTTGGATTTGGTTGAGTAAATGAAACAAAATGAATTTTCTTTTTCTTTCTTTTCTCCTCCATTCTTTCTTTACTTCTTATTCTTCCTCCATCTACTCTTCCACTCTCTTTTTATGCATGGTTTAGAATATTCTACAAATTAAGGGCGAAACCAAGAACTCGAGATCTAATGGATCAGGACGATGGACAAGAAATAGACTGACTTATATAAAAAAAAAAATTGGGGTGGACTATAGTCCACCTGAGCCCCTTACTGATTTTGACTATGTTTCTACCTGTTGTTCTGTTAACTATTACTATTACTATTAGGATCTGCTTGGTTATGGTATTTTTACCGGTTTTGTGGTGTTTTTGAACCGACCGTTTATGAAAATCTCATTTTTTTTAGGCACTGATTTTGGTCGGCTCAAAAACCTCCCCAAATCGGTGTAATATAATTTTGGGTGGCTTTATAAACACCCCAAATCGGTAGGTTTTGAGGGATTTTATTATTTTATTCAATTTATATCTTCACAAAAAATATATAATTATAACTGCTAATACATTTTCCGGTTTAATTTTAACCGTGTAAAATTTTTTTAGAACCGCTCGTTAGTAAATTACCAAAAATGTATTGGATTGCTTTAAAATCCGCTACTTAAAATCACCTAAAACCGGGTCCCTCGTAACCGTTCATAATCGATACTCTAAAAATACCTCATAATTGCTACCCCTACAACTGTCGAGCAGTAATTACTGGACAATGCTTGTTATATATATTCACTATAATATTTTGCCCTCCATAATCTAGATCGGCAAGAAGGTATCCTGTCCGCCTCCACCTCCTTTGGATTTTTCTATTAAGTTGAAGTAGACATTTATTAAGACTTCATCCACAACATGTAATGTGTGTTTAGGGGAGTCCGAGTCGGAAAGTAAAGATGGAGACAAAAGTGGAGGTAGAGATGGAGACGGAGATGTAAACCTCCATAGAGTTTGGAGTTTGTGTGCTTATCTAGTGCTAATTAACCTTATTTTTTGCATTTGATGTTTTTATCTGAAAAATTGTCATCATTTATGTGATGAATGCTGCTACCTTGTCCGTGAGCGGACTAGTCTGCCGCTACGTGAAGTTATCCCATTGACAGGTTAACCGACGTGGAACTCATAAAATAGGGAGACCCAATGGAGGTGGTGCCACGCAGACCCAATGGGGGTGGTTTCCCCCATCCATATCTATATATAAGGAAAAGTATCTCTAACTTTATATATCTTATATATCTCAACATATGTCAAGAACGAAATAATTTTTGTGTCACTCCCACCATCTAGTTAGAATTAAGACGTATAGACTAAAAAAATTCGATTGTATGTTCGGATTTAAACAATAATGACATGGAAGGATCATGTGCGTGCCACGCGGGAGTTAGTGTCCGAGCAAGACGCTCATTTGTACCTATTGGAAACTAGTGTTGAACTTGAATTTGGACCTCTTCGTTCTGGGCCTCAACTTAGATATCACCATAGGCACGTTTCTTGTATATCAATACTGATATATAACTCAAATATTAGGAGTAACACTAATTTTTTGGAAGAAAAAAAAGGTCATTTATTCATCAATTAATTCAATTTTTTATACTAATCTAAAACCGTCATTAAAACATTCTCTCTCTCTCTCCGTGCCAATGTTCTATCGTAACTCTCTCTCTCTCTATTTTTGTACCCATATTCTTCTTTTACTGAAAATTGTACGTACACGTAACGTGTGTGTCTCGATATCTAAGTATTCGATAAAGCATTTTACAAGTAATTACAACTCCTAAATCTAACATATATATATATATATATATATATATATATATATATATATATATATATATATATATATGACTCCTAAATCAAGGATAGTCTCTTTGCCAAAATCTTAGAAAAAAATAATAATTATAGGACAAACAGTAATAATAATACGGAAATGATATTTTGTCTACAGTTTGTAATCGCATACGTGATCGCGGTCCGACATGGCAGTCTACCATTGGCCTCTCTCCTATCGTCGAACTTTAACCGGACCAGGAGGTCAATGGTTGGATGCCACGTCGGCTGACAGTCACGTCTAGAATATAAACCGTTGGCAATGTAGCGGGATCCCTAATAATAATAATAATACATCAAACACATGCATGTTTTAGGTACTTTCTTCTTCATACTAGTCCTCCTTTTTTCTATCTCCCCGTGCTTGCCCTGCATTGTCAAAGCAAGTTAGGCGCAACGAACACTGACTCGTGAGCTCTGCATTGCCACGTCCTCTAATTCTGAGTCAAATATGTAGTACACGCATAGCATGGGCATCTATCAACCTTGTCAGTCACAGTAACTGTTGATTGATCGTTCGACGCTGTTCCAAATGATGATTCGATGATAGGTTCGGCAAAGCTAGCTAGTCATGATTTGCACTCAAACATCCGGGCAGCAGTAGCAGTTTGGCTGTTTTTTTTGTCCTAAGAGTATCATTAGTAAGTACCATCCCATTTTCTAGATTCTAGATTTAGAATGTAGGAGCTCATTTTGTAGAATAATAAGTCTCATCCCTAATTTCAATTTCTACAATTTCGGTCTCAACCCATCCATGGGTGCTAAGGGTTGGACCTCCAAATTTCTAGATTCTAGATTGTAGAAACTCGTTTTGTAGAATAGTAAGTTCCAATTTGGAGCCAACTTTTTAGATTCTAAACTTTATATTATTTTTTTTTCTACATTAATTTTTGACCACACAATTTTTAGGACCGGAGCTCACTTTATCATTTCCTACTGTTCTCATACAAACCCAACCCATTCTAAATTTACCTTTTTTTTTTTTTTGAAATTTTGGACTCCAAATTGCATTGGAGAGTCCCAACTACTAATGATGCTCTAACAAGAAATTCAGACCATCAATGAGCTTCTTCATAATTAGTAAGACAAGTCTCGTCTGACCCGGTCAAGGTGAGGGATAACTATATAATGTATCAGCATACGAAGAATCAGTATGCAGCTGTGTCCAGTTTATTCGATTTCAACCGAATCAAAAAAAGTCAAAAACGAACTTTTAAAAATTCAAGACGGAAACTGAACCGATAATTGATTCGGTTTGTTCGATTCGACTATTTTTATTGTTTAATGAGAGAGACCCAAATTGAAATTATGGTTTAACTATAGTAGATATCCACGTGCGTATTTTAATATTTTTATTTTTTACTACTTGAGAAGAGCAAAATCCGTTAACTTTTTACGTCTCGGAAAGAGCAAAAAACAATTCCTTTTAAGTTTTTTCCACACGTAATTACCTAATTACTTAGGTTAAATTTAATGAACAATTTTAAGTAGTAAACATAGATAAGAGTATTTTAGGAATAAAAACTTCCACAGTAAAGCCTCACTTTCCTTATATATAGTAGTATAGATTATATATAAAAAATATAATTTTATTATACATATGTTTTTTGTATTTCAAATTTGCATCCGAAGTTGGACTAGTCATATAATTATGAAAATTGGACTTTAAAACACTTGTTATTTTCAAAATATACACATTTTTTAATCATAAAAAATGTATAAAATTGTGGATAATTATACAATTGTATAAGTTTTATTTGGTTTTCGATTTTGGACCGAAATTTTTAGTGTTTTCAAAATCAAACAATTTCTTTTTCAAACCCAACCAAATCTCTTATCCTGCTCGATTCGTTTTGAATCGATTTTCGGCCCAAAATTGAATAACGCTCAACCCTAGTTCTTGACCATCCCTTTTATGTCGCATTTGGCACTTTTCCATGGTGCTCGACATTAATCACGGAGGAAACATTTGGTTTGTAGAGGTAAAAGGATGACAGTTGACAACCTATACACCACATCCTTAGGCATCGACCAAAATATATGCCACATGGACCACCAAAGACTATCCACACATTTTTTTTAAAAATTTTCTTTTAACATAATTTCTCAAAAATGTGTGATGCTAGTTTGGTGCACAAGACTTTGGACGTTTGTAGTGAAATCTTTCCCGTGTAGACTTCTCCACGAGTAACAATTTTTTTTTTTTTTATTTAACTCTGCCGGCTCTTGTGGTCAGAGAGAAGAGGTATAAACTTTTTTGGCTAGACAGATGATTTCGAAATTGAACCACGAAAAAGATGTTAATGTGTGTGTGTGTGAAATATAAAGACAGTGGACTTAAAATATAGGCTAAATTACAACTTGATAATCTCAACTATCACTGTTTTTCAACTTTATACCCTCAACTTTTATAGGTACTAACTTAATACCCTATCTTAACTTATATTTCTAAGTTGATATCCCAAAAAAAAAAAAAAAAAAATTCCTAAACTACCTTCCTCCCTCCCCCCACCACCCAGCTGCTACTCCCCCCCTCCCCCCTTCCACCCCCCCCCCCCCCCCCCCCCCCCCCCCACACACACACACACACACACCTTCCCCTTCTGGTCACGTCCACCGTCCGCTGCCACCCACAGCCGGAGAGAGGGGAGGGGGAGAGTTGGGGGAAGAAGAGAAAGGACAATTTGGTCCATTTTTTTTCTTCTTCCAGGATATCAAGTTAGTACCTATAAAAGTTGAGGGTATCAAATTAAAAAACAGTAATAGTTGAGGATATCAAGTTATAATTTAGCCTAAAATATATAAATCCAACAAAAACAAAGTTTTATATGTTATATCGGACAATCTAAAATAATAATATATTTCTTTAGTCCAAGACTCCAAATCATTGATAAATAGTCAACAATTAATATAGGCACGTGATCCCTCTATTGCCCGTTGGCCGGATCTACATTGGGAAGGGGAATTTGCGTGCAAAAGTGTGAGATGGGACCAAGAGAACATGCTTCTCCACTGGCTCAATAGCACACAATGCCTTGGACTTGTTGATGGCATGGTGGATCATCCATATCCAGCCTTATTTTTCTTCTTTTCTGGGATATTACATACGGCAAGTAAGAAAAGTCTATCAACGTTTGATTCAAGAAATCATGACTTTGATTAAAAAAAAAAATTTATTCATTTTTTGTGTCTAGATGTAAAAAAATATGAGCACAAAAAATTTAATCTACAAAAAAAAAAGGAAAAAAAATTATTCCTCCATCCACATCCTAACTATTCACTTTCCTGTCTCGAGGATTCATTTTTTTTCTTCCAATTTATCTGACATTTTCAAACACCGAAAAAAAAAATTGATAGAAATTTCAATTTCTCAAAGAAAATAAGAGAGTAAAGAATTGATTTTTTTTTTTTCATTTCCACAAACCAAACTAGGCTTAAGGCGAACCCAACTTCTCCTACTGTCACCACACAACAGAAGATGAGAGTAAATTGAAAATCTAGTAACAAAGAATAAAATTAAGACACTCTAAAGTCAATATGCTCATTTATATACATATACACTACATAATCTTTAAACACTATCGCACTTTCCCAAACTTGAGAATTTCATAAAATCATTTGACATGAAACAAAGCGCAACTATTCTACCAATGAGTTATTCATGATTGCCTAGAGCTTCTCATGATCTATTTTTTTTCTTCTTATTTTTGTGATAACTAGAACCATTAACCACAAACTATTAATTTAGTAGAATGTGTTACTTTTTCAATATATTTTTCTTATATTTTTGTGATATCTAGAACCACCAGAACCATCAAATCAGTATCCGTAAATTTTCTTTTAATCCAGATATATTCTTTTTCATACTGTTAAATTTTTAGAATTATAAATTTATTTGCTATTTATAAAAATTCAAAATAGACAGATTTTGACATAGAGACTAAAATTTGAATAACTTTTAGACTTGATGGACGATCGTTCGATTCCAGCATATCCACAATGTTGAAATACATCTGTCCATGTTATAAAATCTAGGTTTTATAATTGTTGATTTTTAGTCAAACTTTTTGTATCGATTTGGTAATTTTATTATGTAGACGTTGATTTAGGATGTCTAGATGATATCTAATCATAGTGGATAGGACGAACTGGACCTAATAGACCCTAATTTGGTAGGTAGCTTGTAGGCAAAGTTACGAATACCTCAAATATGTAACTTGTTAATTAAGTAAATAACCTTATCGATTTTCATTATTTGTTTTGCAGGAACTTTGTGGTATATTGCAATGTTTTAAAAACCGGACCGGTGCTTGACCCGACCAAGACACTGGGTCAGATCAAATTGGTTCAACCAGTTGGTTCGACCACTGGGTTAATTCTAAGTAGTCCAAATTAATCCTTTATGGATATTAATTTTGTTACAAAAATACTAATTTTTAAAAATCACCGGATCAATACTGAACCGGACCGAACCGAAAAAATAACCGGTTCACGGGTGAACCGGCAGGTCCGGTCCGATTTTTAAACATTGGTATATTGTGTCTGCACTTGATTGATGATTGGGGTTGCTATCTAGAGGTTAGTGGATAGCAGATCATAAATGCTCATCAACTACATTTCGTGTGAAGGTTCGGGCAAGTAGCAATATAACATTTTTGTTATCTTTATTATATACTTCATACTATCATGTTCTTCATGTATAGTCATACTTGTTCTTGTCTACAGTTGTACAAGTGAGGGAGTCATCATTTTTCAGCTTATATCCATGTACTATTCTCGTGTATATTATTACTTGATTTCATTTTCATATTGTTAGTAAGGTGGAATGCAACTAGTGAACATGTGGATTGCTACTCGTTGCGACCTAACATTTACCTAAGATACTTTTACCATACTCATAGACTCGTTGCACATTGGTAATGCACTCATGTATTACACTACTAAAATCTGCTCCATTAGCGACGTAAATTTAGCGACGTTAGTATAACGTCGCTAAATTGTGCACATTAGCGACGTTTAATTGAAACGTCGCTAGTAGTCGCTACTAGCGACGTGACAACGACGTATATTAGTTACACGAGCTAGTCGTCGCGAAACGTCGCTATGACGTCACTAATAGCGACTAAATTTAGCGACGTTAGGATGAACATCGCTAAATTCTAATTGAATTAAATTCTCCCCCCCCGATTCATTTCCCCCCATTTTACTCTCTCAGTCTCTCCCTCCGGCGCTCTCACTCTCACTCTCTCCGGCGCTCTCACTCTCTCCGGCGACTCTCCTCCCTCTCCGGTACGTGACTCCCTCTCTCTCTCTCTATTTTGGTTGTTGGTGGTTGGGGGGGAGGGGGGTGCGGGTGGCTCGGGGGGAGGGGCAGGGGGGTGCGGGTGGTTGGGGGTGAGGAATGGTTGGGGGGTGGCTGGGGGTGGGGCAGGGGGGTGAGGGCGGCTGGGGGTGAGGAGGGGGCCGGAGGGAGGGGAGGGTTAGGGTTAGGGTTCGGGTTAGGGTGGGTGGGGGTGTGTGTGTAGGGGGGGGAGGGGGGAGGGGGGTGGAGGGGGGGTGAGGGCGGCTGGGTGTGAGGAGGGGGGGCTGGGGGGGAGGGGAGGGGTGGGGGGGGGGGGGTTGGGGAGGGGAAGGGGGGCTGGTGGGGGAGGGGTTAGTGTTAGGGTTAGGGGTGGTGTGGGGGGGGGGGGGGGGGTGCAGGGGCGGGGGGGGGGGGGGGGGGGGGGGCTGGGTCAGGGGCACCGATAGTGCCAAAAAATCTGATAATTTAGTAATAATTATTTGTTTTTCGATACCGAAAAATCTGATACTCCGATTCGAAACCACCGATAGTGCCGATATTTATAACAAGTAGTTTTGTTGGTTGGTTAATGCCGTCGTCTATTTTTCTTGATCTCGATACTCATAGGAATGGTCTCGAGTCACGGCCGTACGTCGAGTTAGGACCTTCTTGCTGCTCGTGGGGTTGGGGGGTCTGTTGCTCGGGGTGAGGCCCCGAGGGGGCTCGCAGTATATATGTATGTATGTAGTATGTAGTATATTCTTTCAGTTTTGAAGTTTATTCATATTTGCGGATATCTAGAAATGGCTATATCCATGTATCTGCTAGACCGTTCGTGGATGTACAACCGTAGTCGAGATGACAGGTGCAGTGTGCGAGATGAATACATCGTCGGAGTAGAACAATTCTTCCAATTTGCGAAGGCGTTTCCTCAATCCATGGACGGCATGGACATTAAGTGTCCGTGTGCAAAATGTCGGAACATGAAGTTTCAACCATAATTGGATGTGACGTATCACTTATACACAAAGGGTTTCCTTCCGAATTACTACCAATGGACCGCACACGGAGAGCTTGTACCTTTAGCATTCCAAACGGAGCCTTATGTGGAGCCTTATGTTGAGCCTTATATGAATGTCCCCAATCGAACTGGTGTCGACAACGAGTACGTGAACATGGTCTTCGACACTGCGGGGCCTAGTTTCGATCCATACAATCATGACGCAGCTGAGGAGGCACCGAATGCCGATGCCGCGAAGTTCATGGAGTTGCTGGAGAATGCAAGGACTCCTTTGTACCCTGGCTGTGAGGACCATTCACCGTTAGAGGTGATCACTCGGCTCTTGAGCATAAAGTCTGATTTAACATGTCGTAAGAATGCTACAATAGAGTGCTCGAGTTGATTACAGATATCTTGCCCGAGGGTGCCAGCTTACCGAAAGACTTCTACCGCTCTAAGAGGATGGTGAGATCCCTCTGGATGGGATACGACAAGATCGATTGCTGTCAGAACGGATGCATGCTTTACTACAAAGATCACAAGGATGCAGAAGTGTACGAATTCTGTGGTGCTGATCGCTACAAGCCAACTGCTGCAGGCAAGTCTAGAAGACCGACTGCTTCAATGCACTACTTGCCATTGATGTCGCCGTTGCAGAGGTTGTTCATGGTGAAAGAGACTGCCGAAAATATGAGTTGGCACAAGCGACAACAGACCGAAGGAGTGTTCGATCACGTATCTGATGAAGAAGCGTGGAAGCACTTCGATCGAGCATATCCTAATTTTGCTTCTGATGCACGTAATGTAAGGTTGGGGCTCTGCTCTGATGGTTTCACCCCATTTGGTCTTTTAGGCTTCCAATATTCATGCTGGCCGGTAATCCTCACTCCGTACAACCTACCGCCTTGGATGTGCATGAAGACACCTTACATGTTCTTAACTATTATCATCCCCGGTCCGAAGAACCCGAAGAGGAACCCGAAGATGATTGAATATGTTTAATTTTCAGATGTAATATGGTTTACTTTTGTTATTTTTCAGATGTAGTATGTTTTACTTTCGTTTTTTTCAGATGTAGTATGGTTTACTTCTGTATTTTTTCAGATATGGCTCGACGTGGATCCTTTGGTTCCGGTACTGGTGGGAGTCGACGAGGCCGACAGTCTCCATCTACCACTCCTCCTACCGACTCCCCATTCCTCCGCACTCCAGTATACACTAGCGGTCTAGTCGCCGGCAGTGTCTCCATACCCGGCTCTAGCAGTTCCAGGCTAGGGCCTTCTTCTTCTACGCAGCCAGTACCGTCGAGTATTCCAGAGGCCAACCCCACTACTGAGGAGCAGGCCGAGGTCGAGGCCCACGCCGAGGGCGAGGGCGAGGGCGAGGCCGAGGGGCAGGCTGCGGGCAGGGACAGGGGTAGGGGTAGGAGGGGGGCAGGGGCAGGCTGCAGCTCCCATTTGAGACAGATCCTCCGTGTCGCTCGGAGGGGGATCTGAGGTTGGAGATTTGGGCATGTACTCGGACCAGGCGGTAAGTAAAATTATTGCATTTAATTTGTTTAAATTTATTATAAACTTGTTTAATAAATTTTAATTTTTATTTTACAGGTATTATTCCTCCTCCGTACACCGGTCGCTGGGTACATTCCTGCGACAGAACTACGGGGGGCCCTGGATCAACTGGAGGGATGTCCCGGCCGACAAGAAGGTCTTCTGGTTTGAGCACTTCTCGGTACGTAAAAGTTTATTTCCTTTTAACATTTAGTATGTTATGTTATAACTTACGTACTTCTATGATTTTTTCAGCGGACTTACTTCTTCCCTCCCCACCGTGCCGTTGCTGTCGAGTCTATTTTTTCCAGCGTGGCCAGAAAGCTCATTAGGGATGCGATCCTTGACCAAAAGGATCGCGAGCGCCGGGGAGAGCCTATTCAGGGTTGGATCTCTGCCGTCGACTGGGCGGCAATGAAGAGAAGATTCGAGGACGGAACCTTCAAGGAGAAGTCCGCGAAGTCTAAAAGAGCACGACAGGCGGGGTCGCAGTGGTGTGGTGGGTTACGGTCCATCATGGATTTCTTCACTCATATGGTACATATCTCGCCGTATACCCATAATTAATACTTTATAGTAATATATTTCTTTCAACTTAACTGACAAATCATATAATAATTTCGTAACAGGTTGAATCGGGAGAGGACCCGAATATGGTGACCTTGTTCCTCGCCACGCACACGAAGGGGAAGCGGTTCGTTGACGACAAGGCCCAGAACACCTACGTAAGTTTTACTTAATGCTAGTTCATTAATATTAATTTTTAGTTACGTAGAGAATTCATATAGATGTTATTTCTAGGCCGAGTTTTTGAAGTTTTACTTAATGCTAGTTCATTAATATTAATTTTTAGTTACGTAGAGAATTCATATAGATGTTATTTCTAGGCCGAGTTTTTGAGGCTTAGGGAGGCCGGACCGACATTGTCACGCTCCGCTCCCGTAGGAGCGATCGTCCTCGCTAAGGCGTGATGCCGCAAGAGCCTAGATTGCGCTCGTGCAAGGCGGGTTCCATAACGGCCAATTTCAGCGGCTGCGACGGGATCGTCGCACAGAAGTCCCAAGCAGAGACATTGAATAATAGCAGCGAAAGTTTGAAGCAAAACACAAGTTATTCAAAAGAAGCTCTTTATTGATATTGAAACAAAGGTTACAAAGGGCGCAAGGCCAAGATTACAAGTCACTCAAGCTCACTCTTCTCACATTACAAGTCACTCAGCTCTCTCTCATCTCTCAATTACATGTCTTGAGCCAGCGGGATGCTTCGGAAGGTGACGTTCATACATTACGTCCCGTATAAGTCTTGACTCCATGCGGCCGCACGCTTCGAATCGCTAAGGAACTCTGTGCCTCGACTCATCCAAGCGAGCTCCGCGCCACGAGATTCTACTTGTGCCTGCACATGAAAACTATGTGGGTGTCAGTACTCAACTGTACTGGTGGAATGAGCTCCTCGTCCGCCCATACAAAACCTACACGTTTGATTTACTTTGTGCAACAGTCCCTTCTTATCAATTGTCTTTCTAGTCTTGCCTTAGGATCAGTTTTAGGACAGACGCCTTGGCCTATTTTGTGTGTCTCTAGACCATCTCGTACTTGCAACATCAACGTTAACCAATCAAGTCGTGTTTGCCTTACGGCCCAAAAATCAGAGACGCAACTACACGGTGAGACACCATTTCCATGTGACCGTGATACAAACCTATATTGAGGCCGTGCCTCGCACTCAGTGTGACTTAACCATATCGCCGCCTCGTGACCCTTGCTACTTGATCACCAACTGACCCAATCAAAACTTGTGGGTTAAGTGTTACTCGACCGACTTTGTCTTGCGGCGTTTCCTGACTTAAACTCAAGACAACTCAAACCAACTTATGCAACTTATATGCCGACAACTTAAGACTCGACGTCACATCTCGTGCCGAAATACGGTGTCTTCGTTGCAGCCAAATCTTAGGCCCAAACATTGTCTTTGATCGTGCACGCATTCGACTCGACTCATTGATATAGTGAACACAATATTTGACTCAATCCAAAGGCATACACGCGGATCGGCGCCCATGCCGACTCATCTATATGAACTAGTTATTAGCGCCCAGCGCTATAATGGACTCCCTTTGTAGCTTTTGATTAGACGGATGCCCCTTGCCAGCGCGAGTAGCGAGCTCCGCTGTAAGTCCCCGCTAACCCGTGCGGTCATCCAGCACAGCTACGAATGTCTACCATCGCAACGGTTCCCATGGGCCGCCTGGGTCGCCGTTCGAAAAACAGTTTATTTTACCTTGTACAAGTTGTCCAGTGACCATGCAAGACTCGACTCGAACTGACGTCTCACACAGTCAATCTACTTCTAGTTTTACCATCTCTTTCAGGGCCAAGTTCATGTCACGCTCCGATTCCGTAGAATCGATAGTCGTCCCCCGGGCGTGATGCCATGCGAACCTAAGTTGCGATCGCACAAGGCATAGTCATAAGGTTATCCGAAACACAATATCAAGTTAGAGTACGCAGAGAAATTGAATGACACATTTGAAATAGAAGTAGACTTTTTCATTGATAAAACTTCATTTACATTGACTTCATTACATTCATTGCCGCGCGGGCTACAACATTACTCGACTTACAAAATGAACGCCGATGAGATAGTCGTTCCATACATTACATCCCTTTTTACAAGCAAAAACCATTACACATTTCCACCTGCGATCGAGGAAAGCCGAGCCGCCATTGGTCTTCTTTTGTACTGAATGCGGAGTCATCAAAAGAAATTCAGAAACAAGCCTTTACACGGACGAGGCTTCAAAAGTGTCCACGCCGTCTTGAGATTTTAGGTGGCACGCCCTTCGTGGTTCGGGGTACCTGCGTGGAGAGCGAGGATCAGTACATTACACTTTGTACTGGTGCATGGCAAGTTAAGTCCCAAGCTCTCATTTGGTTGAATGAGTTTATATGACTTAGTTCATGAATGTTTCTAACCATCCTAATGAATTTCAAGCGAGAAATGACAAGCATAATGAAAATTTACGTTGAAACTTACCCGCGGCGGACTGCGCCGTGCCTTATGAAACTTACCATGTTCTTCCTTGTCAATTGTTATCATTTTCATACCAAGTGCAATATTTTGTGTGGTTGGTCACTGGCCCCCAGAGCCATCGTGGACTCCTCTAGCTTTTGTTAGACGGGGTCCTTTCAGCGTGAGTAGCGAGCCCCGCTGCAAGTCCTCGCCTAATCCGTGCCCAGCACAGCTAATCATTTGTTTCCCTTTGCCCGCAACGGTCCCGTGGCCTCGGGTTGCCGTGCGGGGAAACGCTCACCTTGTCGACAAGTTGTCCATGACCGTGCAAGGACATGTTTTTAGTTGTTAAGACATAGCCTACCTTTTCTTTTTGAGAACTTGCTCATTCATTCGTGTTCGTGCACTTGCATTTATCTTTTCATTCGCAACAACACTATCGACTTTGCCTAAGAAGGGGGTCGAGAAGAGAAGGGTCAGCCACTCACCTTGAGTTTACTTCGGCGAGAGAACTTGCTGGTTGCGCTAGACGTCGCCTACGCGATTACCTGAAATCGCACAAGCAACCGATTAGAATACTGCATTATTCAAGAAGTTCGATAGGAAATGCGAGTTCGAAATGCAAGCCATGAAAACCATTGAAAACATTCACGAAAGCGCATTCAGAAAACAAAGCCAAAACCAACGCAAGCGGCGTGAAAAGCAGAGCAACGGGAGGTATCTCCCGACTCAGCCGCAGAGTCAATCCTCGAGGCGCAACCCGCTGAATATGGGACTTGGTTCCGAAGAAGACATTCCATAACGAGGAATGGATCTTAATTCAACCGTTCCCGTTCGATCGACTCGGTCGATCACGACCTATCGGTCCCGACCGAATCGATAGCGACAGTGTTCCTTTCTCGCGCACCCCGTAGACAGAGTATGGGGCACGATGTAGGGACGGGGCACTACACCATAACCAACTAAGAAAAAGTTTCATCCTCGAAACTTAAAATAGAACCTACCTCTACGTGAATAATGAAGGGAACTTTTCTTTCATTTCTGATTCAAGCTCCCACGTCGACTCTTCGACCGAGTGGTTCCTCCAGAGGACGCGGACGAGGGGAATAGCACGGTTGCGGAGAAGTTTATCCTTGCGCTCTAAGATTTGCACTGGCTCTTCGACATATGACAAGTCCGCCTTCAGGTCCAGCTTACCCAAATCCACAACATGGCTCGGATCATGCACGTACTTCCGCAATTGCGATACGTGGAAGACGTCATGTACCTCTGACAACGCAGGCGGCAAGGCGATTTGGTAAGCTACCGCGGCGGCTCGCTTCAATATTTCGAACGGGCCAACAAATCTTGGGTTCAATTTCCCCTTCGCACCGAACCTAGAAACTCCCCGCATGGGCATCACTTTCAAGAATACATGGTCGCCTTCCGAGAACTCGAAGGGGCGTCGGTGCGTGTCGGCATAGCTTTTCTGTCGGCTTTGTGCTATCTTCAATCTCTCTCGTATTAATTTGACCTTCAGCACGGTCTGCTCCACCAGCTCCGGACCAAGTATCTGCCGTTCCCCGACTTCATCCCAGCAAATGGGCGATCTGCACTTCCGGCCGTACAAAGCTTCATACGGTGCCATTTGGATGCTGGACTGATAGCTGTTGTTGTATGCAAACTCGGCCAGCGGTAGATGGACGTCCCAACTTGACTTCAAGTCGATCGTACAGAGTTGTAACATGTCTTCGAGAATTTGGTTCACCCGCTCTGTTTGGCCGTCATTCTGAGGATGATAAGCTGAGCTGAACTTCAACTTGGTCCCCAGTGCTGAATGAAGACTACTCCAGAAGCGCGCTACGAACCGTCCATCCCGATCAGAGACGATAGAAACTGGGACCCCGTGCAGCCAAACTATTTCATCAAGGTATATCTGAGCAAGGCGGTCGATGCTCCAAGTAACTTTGATGGCGATAAAGTGCGCTGACTTGGTTAGTCGATCGACAATGACCCAGACGGCGTCGTTTCCCCGCGGCGTCCTCGGCAAGCCAACAACAAAGTCCATAGTGATGTGATCCCATTTCCACTCTGGAATGACGATGTTCTGCATCTCCCCGCCCGATCACTGGTGCTCGGCTTTGACTTGCTGACAGGCCATACATTTTGACACAAAGAGCGCTACATCCCTCTTCATGCCGTGCCACCAAAAGACAACGCGGAGGTCCTTATACATTTTGGTGCTGCCAGGATGCAAGGAATATTTTGCATAGTATGCCTCCGTCATTATCTCCTTTCTAAGTTCTACGTCGTCCGGTACGCATAACCGTCCCTTCACGCGCAACACTCCCGACTCGTCCTCTGCAAAGTCGGACGCTTTCCCTGTCGATATCTGCTTTCGCATCTTCTCCAGGTAGGGGTCGTCCTTCTGTGCAGACTTGATCCTCTCCAGTAGGCTCGGTTCCACCCGCAGTTGCGCTAGTTTCACGTCTCTAAAACGAACTCGGAGCTCGATGCCCATTTGTCACCCCCATTTCTCGTATTTCGTATTTTGTGCGTATTTTGATTTTTATCAGGTATTTTAATTTTCTGTACTTGCAGTATTCCTGGCTTCTCGTATTTTGCTCGGTTTTATTTTTGAGGAGACTTGGCTTGGTTTGACTTGGTTTAGCATGGTTTGGTTCTATTTTGGTTTATTGTTGGACCACCCTAACCTATACTACCCCTCAAGCTCACCCCACCACCACCATTTAATACCAATCCCCTCTCTCTCTCCTCACATTTACTTTCATTTATTTCCCCCACCAAGAAACCCCCTTCTTCCTCCATCCTCCAAACCCTAGTGGAAGAGAGGCAAGTTGCATCTTGCCAAACATGAGAATCCACTTTCATGAGTTCATCACTTAGCTTAGCTCATTGGGAGTAACTTTAGTTCTTTGTATTTTCGGATTTGGGGTTTTGTGGAGCTTGAATCTTGTACTTTACATTTTCGGATTTTACATGTTTTGATGTGTTTTGGCCGATCTTGGGTGGGATTTGATGTGCTCATGTGGTAGAGAATCAAATTTCACCCAAGATGGACCCTTGGAAGTTTGGATTTGGAGCTCGGATGGCCGAGTTGTGATGTTGCTAAGTTTTCAGCCATAGTGTTCTTCCTTGGGAA
Source organism: Iris pallida (assembly GCA_029216955.1). Lineage (NCBI taxonomy): Eukaryota > Viridiplantae > Streptophyta > Magnoliopsida > Asparagales > Iridaceae > Iris > Iris pallida. Next base: position 14,846,766 of record JANAVB010045020.1, read on the forward strand.
GAAGATGACTCTGTGGTAGCCGATGGCGCCTATTTCCCCTGCGTAGGTCCGATGGCGCCTACTTTGGCCGCTTGCCCTTGCAAGTGCGCCTCTTGGCCGCACGCTCCTTAGCGCTGCGCGCCTCTTCCAAACAGAACGCTTCATAGCGCCTGTTCTCCTTGACTTGGTCGATGGCGCCTATTCTGTGAACTAGGCGCGGTTGGCCAATGGCGCCTACTTCTCCTTTGATTAGGCGCAGTTGGCCGGCCATCCTCGACTAGGCGCCATCTGTCCCATCAGACTGGGCGCCAAACTGTCCCATCAGTGGTAGGCGCAGTTCATTCTATGAATTAGGCGCAGTTGGCCGGCCATCCTCGACTAGGCGCCATCTGTCCCATCAGACTGGGCGCCAAACTGTCCCATCAGTGGTAGGCGCAGTTCATTCTATGAACTAGGCGCGGTTCATTCCCCATGACCTAGGCGCACTTGGGCCGGCCTTATTCTAGGCGCACTTCAGTGAGCATGGTAGGCGCACTTTAGGGTGCTGCCTACTAGGCGCACTCTAGTGCCCTCAACCTAGGCACACTCTAGAGTGTTGTCAACCCCCCCTCCCCCTTTTTTTTTGGCACACTCTAGTGTGTTGCCACCCTGGCCTGCCCTGGTGCACCTGCATCCCTTGTGCCCCCAGTATCTGCTTATTTCTGGGTTTTATTTTAATGAATTGGAGCTTCAAGGATTTTGTTGCCCACGTCACGACTTGGCTCGACTTGGCACTTTTGACACAACTTGGAGTTTTGCCATTTTCTTGATCTTGACATGATTTGAGTTGACTTTTCATAAATTGTGACTAGGACTATATAACTGGAACCTGTTAACTTGACAACTTGCTAGTGGCCCGCGGCGGCGCACTTCCTTGTAACATGACATGATAATATAATAACTTGACAACTTGAGCTGCTGAGGCAGGCTTACTTGACTTGCTGCGTGACTTGACACCGTGGGTGTGCATCTTGTGCTTGATTAATCTACTGGTCCAGTCTTGCATCATGTCTAGGACGTGAACCTCTGGGTACCACGGCCAGAGGTTCACATGAATTCAGACTAGGTAAATGATTAGTTCACAAAACTAGAACATGGAGATTTCCCGGCTACAGGCAATCCCGTTACCTGGGCGGCCTTGGGAATTGATGCTTGCCGACGAGTAGGGCACAATTCCAGCACACTGTTAGGTGTTGCACCCCTTGATGGTACTTGAGGGTACACTTGTCTCTCGGACAATGTACCCACCTGAACCCAGCTCCTTGCTTACGTTCTGGGTAGCCTGGATAGTCTGCAGGGCCTGTGGCTGATAGGAACATCTCATTGCATCTTGCTAGTAACTAGGTTGTGACAACCCTAGTTAGTTAATTTATCAAGCCGTAGGACTTGCTTGGTCGTTGTGAAATGGTTGGCGCCTGGTCTTGTCTAGCCTTGTCTTTCTTGCCTAGTCTTGCCTAGGCCTGATCTAGTCCCTGTACCTGGCTCTCATCCCGAGCATGCTTGTCTTTATTTTAATTTTAGATAAATGGTCTAGCGCATGCGTTATTCAGGCGAAGGGTTACAACCCCGGTCCTTGTTTGGTTTAAGGGTTCTAACCTGGGAGACCGGAATATTCTCATGTTATGACCAGTTATCGCCCTATTGCATGTATTTCTTTCTTGTACCTTTATTTTCATTCCGACTTGATATGCTGGTTTTAGTTCTTGTGCATGGCCTCCTTTGTGGCACTTGCTCTTTCTGGGGTCTGACCCAGCTGGTTTTGTATGGCCAGATTTCGGAGCAGCTACCGAGGATCTACCGCAGTTCCAGCCCGATGGTGTCAACTAGAAGAAACCGGGGCCAAGAGTGGGTTTCTATTTTGTACCGCTCACTCATATGTAAATTAAATATTCTTTTGAGGCGTTTGCCGACGAGCACCTGTTAGCTCGTATGTACATTTTCTTGATGCTGTAAACATGATGAACAGATCCTAGGGTTGATCATGTATGATGTACTCTTTGCTAGTCCTGACATTTTGTAAGACTAGCTGCTTGATCATCCAATATGTAATATTTGGGACGCCTTGTATTTATATATTTGATGCTCAGACATCTTGTAATCTTAACACTTGCTTGAGATTGAGATAATAGGCTTGCTAATGACCACAGGAGACTGATGGCTTGTAGTTAACCCTCATATTTCTAGACAGCCGTGACCGTATACCGAGGTATTTTCCATTTCGATATACGTAGCTGGCTGTGTATGCCCCCGCTCTCCAGTATTCTGGTTCTGGGGCGTTACACCATTCCTTCCAAGTCACGCAGCAGTCGATCGTTGATGCATAATGAAGCTAAGTACTTTCGGCTCAGCACATCCGCTACCACATTTCCCTTGCCCGGCGTGTAGTCGATTGATAAGTCATAGTCTTTGATTAGTTCGAGCCATCGCCTCTGCTGCAAATCCAGTTCTTTCGGGGTGAAGAGATACTTGAGGCTTTTGTGGTCCGTATAAATCTTGCACGCCACGCCATAGAGATAGTGACGCCATAGCTTCAACGCGAACACAATTGCCGCTAGTTCTAGGTCGTACGTGGGGTAGTTCTTCTCGTGCGGCTTCAACTGCCGGGAAGCAAAAGATATCACCTTATCCCGCTGTATGAGCACACACCCCAATTCCTGGCCAGAAGCATCGCTGAAGATTTGAAATCCCTCCATCCCTTCAGAAAGAGCAAGTATCGGGGCCGAAACGAGCCGTTGTTTGAGCTCCTGGAAGGAAGCTTCACAGTCGTTTGACCACTTGAATGTGACTTCTTTTTGGGTGAGGCGAGTCAACGGCGATGCGATCTTCGCGAAGTCCTTCACGAAGCGTCGGTAGTATCCCGCCAAGCCAAGGAAGCTTCGAATTTCACTAATTGATGCGGGCCGTTTCCAATCAGCAAATGCCTCGACTTTCTTCGGATCGACTGCGATGCCCGCGGCGGAGATGATGTGCCCAAGGAATGAGACGCTGTTCAGCCAGAACTCGTACTTGCTCATCTTCGCGTACAACTGATTCTCTCGAAGGGTTTGGAGTACCGTCCGCAGATGCTCTGCATGTTGCGCTCGATCCTTCGAGTAGACGAGGATGTCGTCGATGAAGACTACTACGAACTTGTCAACGAACGGACGAAACACCCGATTCATTAGATCCATGAAGACGGCAGGGGCGTTTGTCAGACCGAACGGCATTACCAAGAACTCGTAGTGGCCATAACGAGTGCGGAAGGCAGACTTCGGCACGTCATCTGGCTTGACTTTCAGTTGGTGATAACTCGATCGCAGGTCAATCTTCAAAAACACCGTTGCACCTTGGAGCTGGTCGAACAAGTCTTCGATGCGGGGCAGGGGGTATTTGTTTCGGACGGTGGCTTTGTTCAATTCCCGATAGTCGATGCAGAGCCGCATCGATCCATCCTTCTTCTTCACGAATAGCACGGGCGCACCCCACGGCGAGATACTCGGACGGATAAACCCTCTGTCGAGCAATTCCTGAAGTTGTGCCTTCAATTCTTTTAATTCTGCAGGGGCCATTCTGTCCGGAGCCTTCGAGATCGGCCGGGTGTCGAGAAATGTATCGATGGTGAACTCTATTTCTCGATCGGGCGGCATGCCGGGTAGCTCGTCCGGGAATACGTCTGGGAATTCTGCCACAACGTCGGTCTGACCCGCGTTTGCACCATCCTGTCGCATGTCTCGAACGGAAGCTAGATAGCCTTCGCACCCGGAATGCAGCATCCGTCGAGCAGATATTGCGGAGATCACCATGCAGGTCGGCGACGCCTCACCACACGAGTAGCAGAATTCAGGCACTCCTGGCATGCGGAATGTGACCTTCTTTCCAGCGCAGTCTATGTTTGCGTTGCACGGCCCGAGCCAATCCATTTCCAGAATGATGTCAAAGTCCTTCATGTCTAGAACTATCACATCCAGACCGATCTTTTGACCGCCGATACAGATAATCCCGTCGGCGTAAGCTAAGTTTATGAGAATTGGTGTGTCAGAAGGTGTGCTTACGCTAAGGTCGAGATCTAATAATATTACAGGAAATTTGTGCTCGACGGCAAAGTCCGCCGATATAAAACTATGTGAAGCGCCTGAATCAAATAACACACGAGCAGGCACATTATTGAATTTTAGTATACCTGACACTACTGTATCTGATGCCAGCGCTTCATCTCGAGTCATGGCGTAGACGCGGCCCTGAGTGTTGGGACGACGGTCTCGGCTATTTTGCGGTACGGGTTGAGTGGGCGGAGGAGGTCGAGGCGCCTGTCCTCGATTCTCTTGACGGTGTTGTTGTGGCGGGGCGTTATGAGTCTGACGAAAGCTTGGACAATTTGGAGCTGTGTGACCCCTCTGTCCGCAAGCGAAACATTCAACATTACAAAAAAAGCAGTGGCTTTCACGGTGTCCAAGTCGCCCGCAATTGGTGCACTTAGGTATTGTCTTCTCACCCTTGTAGCCGCCGTTATTTGGACGCTTTAACGCGTCATTGTTGCCTCCCATATGGCTAGGACGTTTGTGATTGGAGTGGCGCACAACGTCGTCAGCACTGGAAGGATGCAGGTTCTCTAGGCGGAGGGCGTGATTCAGAGCCTCGCCCACGGTCTTGTACTCCGGGACCCCGACATGAGCACCGATAGAGTGTCGCAGACCCACTTCGAACCGTCACAAATGACACTCTTCAGTAGGCAGAAACTGGCCAGCAAACTTAGATAACTTGTTGAATTCTGCGGCGTACTGTTCCACTGTCCTGCTCCCTTACTTCAACTGCATGAATTCATTCTCCTTTGCTTGACGAACGGCTGATGGAAGGTACTGGACTTCAAAAGCTTTGCGGAACGTGGCCCAAGAGATCGGCACGGTGGTGTTGTCCGGTCGGATCGCTCGCTTGCGCACGGCCCACCAGTCGTGCTCGTTCAACCGTAGTTGAAGTTGTGTGCAGGCGACTTGTTTCGATTCTTCAATGCCGAGAAGCTCGAAATGATCTTCCAGCTCTTCCAACTAGTCGATTGCCATGGAAGGACCCTCGGTACCGCTGAAGGAAGTGCGTCACGCCTTCTTGAATTCTGACACTTTAAAGTTGTACTTTTTCGGTGCCGCTGGTTGACGCTCGGGATCCTCCGTGGCGATTTCAATGGGTTGGATCACCGGCACGGTGACGGTAGGCGTAGTCGTAGAATTCCTGTTGGCCGCCATTGTCTGGACGATCTGCTGCAGGGTATCCAGCTGCTTTTGTTGAAGTTTGGCATGTGCGTCGAAACGAGCTTCGAAGCGAGCTTCGAACTAGGCATATCGTTCCTCCGTCTGTTGATGTCGGTTCTCGGACTGGTTCCGCTGCGCCTCCATTACGCGCAGCATCCTTTCGATGGTATCGTTAGAAGGTCCGCCCCGCGAACGATGCGAACTACTAGAGCTGCTAGAAGCGCTCTGCTCTCGCTCAACCGTGGGTTCCGTCACTTCTGCGATACGAAGGCAAACGCATCAGTCATAAAATATTACGGACTCATTGTATGGAATAACTTATCTCATCGTTACGAGGTCAAAGGATGTAAAGTCGTGCTCTGATACCATTATGTCACGCCCCGATTCCGTGGAATCGATAGTCGTCCCCCGGGCGTGATGCCGTGCGAACCTAAGTTGCGATCGCACAAGGCATAGTCATAAGATTATCCGAAATACAACATCAAGTTAGAGTACGCAGAGAAATTGAATGACACATTTGAAATAGAAGTAGACTTTTTCATTGATAAAACTTCATTTACATTGACTTCATTACATTCATTGCCGTGCGGGCTACAACATGACTCGACTTACAAAATGAACGCCGATGAGATAGTCGTTCCATACATTACATCCCTTTTTACAAGCAAAAACCATTACACATTTCCACCTGCGATCGAGGGAAGCCGAGCCGCCATTGGTCTTCTTTTGTACTGAATGCGGAGTCTTCAAAAGGAATTCAGAAACAAGCCTTTACACGGACGAGGCTTCAAAAGTGTCTACGCCGTCTTGAGATTTTAGGTGGCACGCCCTTCGTGGTTCGGGGTACCTGCGTGGAGAGCGAGGATCAGTACATTACACTTTGTACTGGTGCGTGGCAAGTTAAGTCCCAAGCTCTCATTTGGTTGAATGAGTTTATATGACTTAGTTCATGAATGTTTCTAACCATCCTAATGAATTTCAAGCGAGAAATGACAAGCATAATGAAAATTTACGTTGAAACTTACCCGCGGCGGACCGCGCCGCGCCTTATGAAACTTACCATGTTCTTCCCTGTCAATTGTTATCATTTTCATACCAAGTGCAATATTTCGTGTGGTTGGTCACTGGCTCCCAGAGCCATCGTGGACTCCTCTAGCATTTGTTAGACGGGGTCCTTTCAGCGTGAGTAGCGAGCCCCGCTGCAAGTCCTCGTCTAACCCGTGTCCAGCACAGCTAATTATTTGTTTTCCTTTGCCCGCAACGGTCCCGTGGCCTCGGGTTGCCGTGCGGGGAAACGCTCACCTTGTCGACAAGTTGTCCATGACCGTGCAAGGACATGTTTTTAGTTGTTAAGACATAGCCTACCTTTTCTTTTTGAGAACTTGCTCATTCATTCGTGTTCGTGCACTTGCATTTATCTTTTCATTCGCAACAACACTATCGACTTTGCCTAAGAAGGGGGTCGAGAAGAGAAGGGTTAGCCACTCACCTTGAGTTTACTTCGGCGAGAGAACTTACTGGTTGCGCTAGACGTCGCCTACGCGATTACCTGAAATCGCACAAGCAACCGATTAGAACACTATATTATTCAAGAAGTTCGATAGGAAATGCGAGTTCGAAATGCAAGCCATGAAAACCATCGAAAACATTCACGAAAGCGCATTCAGAAAACAAAGCCAAAACCAACGCAAGCGGCGTGAAAAGCAGAGCAACGGGAGGTCTCTCCCGACTCAGCCGCAGAGTCAATCCTCGAGGCGCAACCCGCTGAATATGGGACTTGGTTCCGAAGAAGACATTCCATAACGAGGAATGGATCTTAATTCAACCGTTCCCGTTCGATCGACTCGGTCGATCCCGACCTATCGGTCCCGACCGAATCGATAGCGACAGTGTTCCTTTCTCGCGCACCCCGTGGACAGAGTACGGGGCACGATGTAGGGACGGAGCACTACAGTTTAATACTTCTCACATCTGAGACCTTGCCTCGACGACCCAGTCGCGAGCATTCTTCTCTCTTACCTCGACGACCTAGTCGCGAGCATTTTTTTTTCTTGTCCTATCATTTCACTCCACTCAAGAACAACTATTTGAAACACTTTCCAAACTCAATGAATTAACCGTGGCCCGTGCCTTAAAACTGTAAGTCCATGACATCGTGTCTTAAACCAACTTGAAACTCTACGTGACATCACCGCCCAAGTCATACTCTATATAATGGGCCTTACGATCGTGAGAATATGTGGTTATACCCAGCCGTTGAACTCATAGGACCGTGCTTGCCACTACTCTTGATAGCTTAACATAACTTGCCTAACTTACTTTGCAACAACTTGACGAGCAAAGGCTGTGTCAAGCCTTGCGTCGTGGGAACGTGCCGTGCACGCGTTCGACTTTGAACAACCAAGTTATTTGGGGTGCCTAGACTTATGCCACAAGCTGTGCAATACAACTTAACCCGTCGGGCGAGCAGAGGCTATGCCACGTCTTGGGCGATGAGATCGTGCATGCTTTATGAAGCATTTGTGCGGGCGACGCCTATGAATTTAGCTAACTCATAGCTTGTGGCAAAGACCAACTTTTCCTTCTCCCAAGCTACGGGACGAAGGACCGAGTGTCATTTTCAAAGCACGCCGTGCACCAACTCTAAGCCGACCGTTGGACCTTTCTATATTCTAACTCAATTTGATCCGTCGGGATTATTTCCTTAGCTATGTGAATTCATCTCTTTTATTATCAAGCCTACTTGTGCAAGTTAAAAACATACGATTTATTATGTGAAGGCTAAGATGAGGTGAGTTCACCGAAACTACCCCACCTGAGCGAGCGCTCGCCTCGACCGAGCGATGTCTTCGAGCAGCCGTTGCAAGGCTAAGTCCGAACGCCGTTGGCGTTCCGATTCCTCCGATTGACTGAGCGGGACGGGGTACTACATCATACACCACTCAAAAAAAGTTTCGTCCTCGAAAGTAACTGAGTACTTACTCATTGACTTATCACTCGAACGTTCAACGACTCTCGCACACACTTCATCTATGCATTTCCTCAATCCGAGCCACGCTCGTACTACCATCCCTCTTTTCTTTGAAACACAATTTCAAAATCTTCTACACTTTCCCGTTCCTTAAATCTCACTTGATTCAACGTATCACTTAGTTGGATCGTACACATATTTCAGGCGTCCCCAAAATACATGTATTTCAGCCAAGCCTCATGATAGCAAATTCTGCCATTACCACTCGAGCCGGATCATGCACATATTCAAGCGTCCCTGATATACATACATGTCAACCGAGACTCGCGAGTGGTGCCTCTACAATTCTTATTTCTTTGCGTCGGGATGTCTGCCTAACCGCTAGGCTATGTTTTAGGCTAAAGTCATTCGTCAGTATTGGAATCATAGCTCCCAAACAACAATATCAACACTGACCCCATCCTAAGGTCAAACCAGCTCGATAGTACGGGGTTTTCTACCCAAGCTCGCATCACTCCGATTTCTAACTTCGAGCATAGATTTCCTATACACATCCCAACATTCGTCGCACGGGGTCCGAGTCATTCAGCAATGTCATCCTACGATAAGTTTACTCAACCAAATCTTCAACATATCAATATCGCTCGTCCAACAAGCCATTTCGTATAGTCTATCTCTCCGAACACATTTGATATAGTTTGCCTATCAATCCTTCCAAGTCAAGCACGCTACGACACCATTCATCGCTAAACCGTAATTCACATGTCATATTCCCTAAGTCATTCATCCCAATTCACGTATTCGATCATAAGGTCGTCTAACTTAACAATATGTTGTTTCCCGATCTCTCGCTGTAATGCCTGTGGTTCGTATTACGTATTTTTGGAATACGTGTACGTATTTTATCTTGTATTGCATGATTCCTTGCTTAGCTTTCTTCATGGATTGGTTTATTCTTGGGTAGGTTCGGCTTGGCTTGGTTTTGCTTTGGTTCATCATGAACCAAAGGTGAACCCTCCTACCTACCACTACCATTAGTATTTATTAACCCATTCTCCTTTCTCTCTCTCCTCATTACTCTTCTTCTTCTCCACCATAACTTCTTCACCTACCAGAGAGAGAGAGGTCTAGGCAAGTACAGCTTGCTTCATGGAGGAACTCTAATTTTATTGTTCCTTTCTTTCCTTTACAGTATTCTAACATACTTTAGTACTTGGCATTTTTACTTTCCATGGCCAGATTCTTGTAGATCTAAGTTTATCTTATTTTCGAATTTCTTGGGTTTGGATCTACTTAATCTTGTTATTTCTCAGTTTTGATGGTTCCATGTTGTAGAGAACTTCGTTCTGCCCCATTTTGACCTATAGAAGTTCGGATTTGGACTCTGGATGAGGGTTTTATGGAGCTTGGAAACATGGATTCATGGTGTTCTTCTTCTCGGAAATTTGGAGGAGAAGAACAGTTCTCTGGCTGAATGGCAGTACTTGACCACATGAGCATTCATGCGGCAAGTCGCTTCTAGCCGCATGAGACCCTTGCGCTTCTAGCCGCATGAGGCCCTTGCATTCCAGTCGCATGGACTTGAATCGAGCGCATATACCTGAACTTCTCAGCACCGCATACGCCTGGTATTCCTTGGCCGCATAAGTCCTCAGTCACTTCCAGCCGCATGGGGGTCCCACTCGCTCTCAGCCGCATAAGCCTATTTTTTTCTTGGCCGCATAGATCGAGTCTCTTATAGCCGCGTGGATCTTTGCTCTGCGAGCCGCATGAGCCCGGGTCCGTTCTAGCCGCATGGACTCCTCCCTCGCGAGCCGCATGGCACCTATATCCTCCTGACCGCATGCGCCCTTGACTGAACATAGCCGCATGAGCTTCTAACTGAGCCATATGCGCCTCCTTCTATTCCTAGCCGCATGGGCTGTTCCCGCCCTCAGCCGCATGAGCTGCTCCCGCATGGATTCCTTCCTTGGCCGCATATGCCCGAGCCGCATAGCTTTTCCATAGACTTGTATTCTATGTTTGAATTATTATTATTTGATTTTACTGATAACTCATGTCTTGTAATCTCAGCATAACTTGGGTCTCCTGGTTCAATGCTTGCACTATGATGTCCTGCACATGTACCATGAATACGACAGTGACCCACAGTGGTGTACTCTGGATACATAACATGACCTAATGGTGGCCCGTCATGGCGCACTCCTGACAAGTAAACTTGACATGATAACCTGGCATATCTTGATAAGCTGTTACGACGGCTACCTGACATGACATGACCTGTATAAATAACCTGGATACTGTGGGCGATTGTGCTTGTACAAATAATCCAGTCCTGTCTTGCATCATGTCTAGGAGGGGACTCCTGAGTACCACGGTCAGGAGTACCTACTGAAATGGACTAAGGCTAATAACTAGATTAATACATTAGTCATAAAGAGATCTCCCAGCTACAGACAATCCCGTTACCTGGGCGCGCTTGGGATCTGTAGCCTGCCGTCGAGCAGGGCACATTTCCAGCACACTGTCATGTGTTGCACCCTTCAAGCTACTTAAGGGTACATGCGTTTTCTGGACGATGTACCCACCTGAATTCAACCCCTAAATTTCGACCTGGATAACCTGGATGGTCTGCAGGGCTTGTGGCTGTGGAATAATCTCACTGCATCTTGCTAGTAACTAGGCCTGTGATAACCCTAGCTAGTTAAAGTATCAAGCCGTACTTATTGCTTGGCCATGATTTTGAATGGGGAATAATCAGTCTAGTCTTGCCTTGATCCTGTATAAGATTGTTACATGTTCTGATTTTCTTATATTATCTTGCGGATAAATGGGAGAAACCAAGTTCGGTTCAGATGAAGGGTTACAATCCCGGTCCTTGTTTGGTTTAAGGGTTGTAACCTGGTTATCTGAATGGTTCCGTGGTTATCTTACCGTATATCCTCGTAATGTTATATTTCTCCAGTTTTACTACATTATTATTATCTTCTGTGCTAATTGCTGGTTTTAGTTCCTAAGTGAAGCTTCCTTTGTGGCACTTGCTCTTTCTGGGGTCTGACCCAGCTGGTTTTGTATGGCCAGATTTCGGAGCAGCTCCAGAGGATCTACCGACTTTCCAGCCCGATGGTGACCACTAGACGTAACCAGGGAAACGAGTGGGTTTATTTTTGATCTTCCACTTTATTGTAAAAATTATTCTTTTGAGGCGTTTAGCCGACGAGCACCTGTTTAGCTCGATTGCACCTTACTTACCGTCTGCCTACAGGCTGTAACATGATTGACAGATCCTAGGGTTGATCATGTATGACTAAACTCTTGCTAGTCCTAACATTTTGTAATGACTAGCTTCATGATCAGCTGAATATATAATATTTGGGACGCCTTATTATTGTATATTTAATGATCATATATCTTGTGACTTTTACCTACTTGTTTGTGATTGAGACACTAGGCTTGTTCAAGACCATAGGAGACTGTTGGCTTGTAGTGAACCCTCGTGTATCTAGACAGCCGTGACCGTATAGCGAGATGGATTCCATTTCATATACGTAGCTGGCTATGTCTGCCCCCGCTCTCCAGTATTCTGGTTCTGGGGCATGACACACGCGATTCAGATTATCCACGGTAGGCATGGATCACCATGCACGCTCCCGCGGGATAATCATCCTCATCAGGACGTAACTCTTGTTTGCGTCTAGACTAGTTCATTTTCGATGCGCGGATTGGACCTACTCAATCCTCAAGTATTATTCAATCGTCAATCTCAAGTCCGACTAATCCTCGAATCCACCTTCGTATCAACCAACAAGTCAAAGCAATCCAAATTGCCACGTCCTGATTTTCCGAGTCATAATCGTTCCCGCGACATGAATCACCATGTCAGCGCTCACGCAGAACGATTGCCTCAAATCCTACGCGACGCATATGCGAGGCTAGAGTTGCGCTCGCGCAAGACAAGATCGTCGACGTTGTGGTTATCAACGTAATCATCAAGACACAATCATTTTCATCCAATATTCATCTCAATCAAAATCCTAAGTATAGCATCCAACCGAACAATAACACTTGCACGATCGTCATTCGTCGAGTCAGAGTACCCCCGAGTTATCGCATATCGATCTTTGATACGTCTCAATACCATCGATGATATGCGTAACATGACGATCTTCCTTTGCAATCAAATTTTGAGTCATGCGAATGATGCTATCATCCGACTGGATAATCTCCTCGACATTCAAATTCAAGTTCGATCATTATCCCTCGAATCATTCACAACATCAATTTCCTGAAACCCAAATTCGCGTATTGTTCATCCATATATCTTAAGTCATCGATCAATGTTTTTCACCAAATCACATCATTCCTTGCTAACTCAAATCATCTAGCAACACTCAATCCAATCCTTAGAGTCATTTCGTAACTTCAAAATCAAACCTTTCATGCACGCAATCTTTTCGTCATGCTAACTTTTCGTATACGATCCGTATCAATTTCCTCGATCAACTCATCCATTCGCACACCTAACTTTTCTTCTATTTGATTTATCTACTCAATCATCTTCGCGTTTCATACTTGCGTAATCTTCGATCCCTTGCACAATTCGTGCACGTAAATTTCTAGTCTGTTCGAATCAACACGTCAAACTTTAAGACTAAACTTATTCAATGATACTCACTCTACGACTTTGCATAACACAATGCTTGCTGATAGACTCACCGACACCTCGTATCCTCAATCGATCGATCGACATCCCTGAGGCTATCGCATACACCACTCAGGGATGAAGTCATTCAACAAATCCTCAACTATCATTTGAATCTAAATCGACTTTTTGAATCATGTTCGAACCATTCCTCTAATTTCAAGCACGCTCATCTATAACGTACCGACGTCATCGTCGCTCGATAGCACCTCTATCGATAGTCATATCACTTACTCAATCGAGTCCAACACATTTCATGCTCGAAACATTACGAATCCCGCACTCGACTTTGCTAAGGTCGACACAATCCTTGGTGTATACGCCCAGCCTGACTTAGCCAACCGTGCTTACGCGAACCATCTTTTCGTTTTGTCAAAAACTGTTCTCCTACGTTTTGCAAAATAGATAGACTTATTGTATGGACATCCGTGGGACATTTGAGAGAGGGTGCACCAACGATAACAACTTTGCGAAAGCAACACATCAGAGTTCGCAGAAACATCAGAGTTAAAGAATTCAATCGATAGTCCAAGGACGTAAAGCCGTGCTCTGATACCATTATGTCACGCACTGCTTCCGTAGGAGTGATCGTCCTCGCTAAGGGGTGATGCCGCATGAGCCTAGATTGCGCTCGTACAAGGCGGGTTCCATAACGGCCGATTTCAGCGGCTGCGACGGGGTCGTCGTACAGAAGTCCCAAGCAGAGACATTGAATAATAGCAGCAAAAGTTTGAAGCAAAACACAAGTTATTCAAAAGAAGCTCTTTATTGATATTGAAACAAAGGTTACAAAGGGCGCAAGGCCAAGATTACAAGTCACTCAAGCTCACTCTTCTCACATTACAAGTCACTCAACTCTCTCTCATCTCTCAATTACATGTCTTGAGCCAGCGGGATGCTTCGGAAGGCGGCGTCCATATATTATGTCCCGTATAAGTCTTGACTCCATGCGGCCGCACGCTTCGAATCGTCAAGGAACTCTGTGTCTCGACGCATCCAAGCGAGCTCCGCGCCACGAGCTTCTATCTGTGCCTGCACATGAAAACTATGTGGGTGTCAGTACTCAACTGTACTGGTGGAATGAGCTCCTCGTCCACCCATACAAAACCTACATGTTTGATTTACTTTGTGCAACATAGTCCCTTCTTATCAATTGCCTTTCTAGTCTTGCCTTAGGATCAGTTTTAGGACAGACGCCTTTGCCTATTTTGTGTGTCTCTAGACTATCCCGTGCTTGCAACATCAACGTTAACCAATCAAGTCGTGTTTGCCTTACGGCCCAAAAATCAGAGACGCAACTACACGGTGAGACTCCATTTCCATGTGACCGTACTACAAACCTATATTGAGGCCGTTCCTCGCACTCAGTGTGACTTAACCATATCGCCGCCTCGCGGCCCTTAATACTTGATCACCAACTGACCCAATCAAGACTTGTGGGTTAAGTGTCACTCGACCGACTTTGCCTTGCGGCGTTTCCTGACTTAAACTCAAGACAACTCAAACCAACTTATGCAACTTATATGCCGACAACTCAAGACTCGACGCCACATCTCGTGCCGAAATACGGTGTCTTCGTTGCAGCCAAATCTTAGGCCCAAACATTGTCTTTGATCGTGCACGCATTCGACTCGACTCATTGATATAGTGAACACAATACTCGACTCAATCCAAAGGCCGGCATACATGCGGATCGCCGCCCATGCCGACTCATCTATACGAACTAGTCACTAGCGCCCAGCGCTACAATAGACTCCCTTTGTAGCTTTTGATTAGACGGACGCCCCTTGCCAGCACGAGTAGCGAGCTCCGCTGCAAGTCCCTGCTAACCCGTGCGGTCATCCAGCACAGCTACGAATGTCTACCATCGCAACGGTTCCCATGGGCCGCCTGGGTCGCCGTTCGAGAAACAATTTATTTGACCTTGTACAAGTTGTCCAATGACCTTGTAAGACTCGACTCGAACTGACGTCTCACATAGTCAATCTACTTCTAGTGTTACCATCTCTTTCAGGGCCAAGTTCAATACTTCTCACACTACAACAAAAAGACCTATTAATGACGCTTGATAAGTGGATTTCATGACGGCTGATAAAGAAGCGGCATGAAAGTTCAGCAAGACTCCATTCTATGACAGTGTCCAGTATAAACATTATTGATAGTCTTTCAATGATACGAGCGTTATAAAAAAAGTACCAAAATTTAAGTCAAAACCTCCACTCTCCCGCACTTCTCCCCGTCACTTAAGAAAAAGCCTAGCCCTCATCCTCTCTCTTTCTCCTTCTCCTTCTTCCCCCGCTCCCCAACTCGCCGAGAGATGATGGATTATGCTCGAGAGATGATGGATTTGAAGACTCTCGTCACTCGCACGCTCGAGAAGAAGGGCGTACTTGCCAAAATTAGGGTTTGTCCCTCTCTCTCATTTTTCTCAAATTAGGGTTTCTCTTCGAAAATTAGGTTTTCTTCCGGATCCTTCTGATCAACCCTATCAGTTTTTCCTTTTTTTTATTTTGTCCTTCGAGAAACCCTAGTTTCAGGAAGTAGCATTCGCCATGGCGGACCCGCACGACGCCCTCCGATCGCTCATGGCCTCCCACAATCCTCCTCTCGCAGCCCTCATCGTCTCGTCCGAGGACAACCACCAGGTTTCGTTGCCGATTCTAGGGTTCCGATTCCCCCTATGGCGATCGATTCGGTCTGATCCGAATTTTGTTTGGTTGTTTTGTTTCGAGTTTTGCAGAGCGAGTATGTTTCTGCCAGGGACATGAGGCAAAAATTTGTCTCGAAGTTCAGCGAAAGCGCCGGTGAGGATCTCGTCTTGGTCCAAAGTTCTTTTTTTGTTTAGTTTGATTTTTTTGTTATTGTTTCATGTGGTCTGTCATAAAAGTAGTATTTTTTTGGATAGAATGTGCCCTAAGTTATCGATTGAAACTAAATTCGGTGGAAACCCCTTGGGAGTCTCGTTTCGGTCAGAGTCTTTCACTTTGGTCATTTTGGTTATGGGTTCATATTGTTTGTTCCCTAATTTCTTGATTGTAAGTAGTTAGTGTTTAGAATTATTCCATCTGAGGTTAAATTAGGATTACGACATTTTCATGGTGATTATAGATGCCGTTCGCGAAAGTTTTCATCTTTGCGGCTGAAAAGCATTGCCACGATGAAAAGTTTATGCTTTCTTGCTAGGTAATGCAATTTTGTAGCGTTTGCAATGATCATGGTTTGGCACATTGAGTTGCATATACTGTTTTGATCCTGAAAATTCAACTATTGATGGCAATTGCTTCTTCAACTTAGTTATCATCATTTGGTACGTCTTTTGCCCTAGTGTGGCCATATACCTCTATGCTGGAATATCTTCAGCGACAAGATAAAAGCTGCGGGTTGGAGTATGTTCATGCTTCAGCAACACTGTGATTTGATATATAGTATAATGTATACTGATGACCTCTTTCCTCTGTCATGTTTAATGATACTTTGAAGCTGGAATGAACCTAGGTTGCATTCAATCATTTCTGACTCAGTTGTCTCCTCTTTTCCTGACCTTTTCATAACCCCATATCATGTGTGAAGAATTTTTTCCTGCAATACTTGAAGACCTATATCTAGCACTCTGTATGAATGGTGAAAAGAAAAATGAATCCTGTCAGCGTCTATCCATGTGTGCTTGATATTTGTTCTATTAGCAGTGTTCTGCTATATATTACAAATATCTACTTTTAACTGATTGAACTTGCTTACTACATGTCTCATAGATACAAACTAATAGACTCAATGCAATTTCATGTCATTATTGAAACCTTTTATTTCTTCTGCACAATCTGTAGGGAGAGACATTTACAAATGAACAAGGAACATTGCACGGGGAGAAAGAAAATGTTCCACTTGATACTTCAGGGTCTAGATCATCCCTTAAATCGAAGTATAGTATTGACGATGGTAAAATCGATACAAGTGACTCACTAGAGCTGACTGATGTATACCTGGGGAACAAATTCTTGAAAAGGTATTGTTCAGCCGTTTTTACAATAAACATTAATCTTTCATATTTTCATGAGATTCAAATACCTTGAAAAGTCAATGTCAAAATTTAGTTGTATTCTAGTCCAAGAATTGAACCAATATATGTCATTGTGTCATTGTAGATGGGACAATGCAGATCGTGATCTTCTAGCTTTTTTATTATACTATATATTGTTTCAAATACATGATTTTAGAAATTTTGTATTTGGATATCCATGCAAGCACCTAATACCAAAATCATGAAATGCCTTTCACCATAAGGGGGCAATATTACATATATTTAGTTATTTGTTTATGGACCCAAATGAACCCTTAGAGCTGCCTAATGTATTGTCTATTCATTGTGATTCTTATGAGCTGTTCTTTATTGGAGCTTTTCTAGGTTTAGCCTCGAGGAACGATCAATTGTTTCGCATCTATTTCATCAATGGGCAAGAAAACAAGCATTTCAACTTCCAAAGCGGCTACTTGATAAGGTATGCCTATAACATTTTTAGTTATTCGTGTAACCATGTTATTCTGGAGACCAAGGAAATAATATTTATTTACTTTGCTAAAAATCAGATTTGAGGTTTATGTAAAGTTCTGTGTCAGTTCTACGTAGTATACCAGCACTTAAAAAGATCAGAGAGTTTGAGTATCCCTATCAGTTTTTGAGTATCACTTTCAAGATATATGGGTCCCCTTCAATATATGCCGCTTCTCAAGATATTTCTTTCTTTATGTCGATGCTGCCTCTATATCAGTTTTTGGGCATCATGTGCAGGTTTTTGACATTGATGTTGGCTTTGTTGCTGCAAACCTGGCAATGATGACTTATTCATGAATATTTCATCTTGTGCAATTTATTGATCATCACGTGTAGGTTTTTGACATTGATGTTGGCTTTGAGTATACCTTTGTTTGGGATTTAGTTTCAGTTGTATTTTTTTATGGCTTCGACTTTTAACTTCTCTTTGAGTATCACCGGTTTTGAGTATCACTGGATTTGATAAAATTGGGATTGGAAATATCTATTGAATGGCTAAATGGTTTATTTTGTATCAGTGGCTTTGAGTTTCATGCTATGCTCTTTTGAGTGTGGCTTGGGGTTATATTTGTCAGGATCATGCTTTGCTCTTTTGAGCGTTTTGAGTAACCCTTCAAGCACAGTTTGAGTATCCATTCAAACACAGTTTGAGTATTCCTTCTCTTTGAGTATCACCCTAGTTTCATGTTCTTGGATTTTGTTTTTCAATGGGCTATGATGATGAATGGTTGCCTAATTTTGATTAGGCAAAAGGATTTGATATCAGTATATGAGTATCATTTTTTGAGTATCTTTAAGTATCACTTCATGATGGATACTTGGCTTTGAGTATACTTTTGAGTATTAACTTCTACTTTTGAGTACCCAGGTTCTTTGAGTATTAACTTCTCTTTGAGTATCACTGCCTTTGAGTATACTTTTGTTTGGGCTTTAGTAACACTTGGATTTGAGTATCACTTGGCTTTGTGGAAAAATTGTTGCTAACTCTTCGTATGCTGCCTTCTGTATGCAGTATCAGTTTTTGCAAACTTTTGAGTATTTTTGTCAGTGTATGGTTTTTGTTCAGTAACTTTTGCAACATTGGTACGATGAAATATGAACCATGTACACAAATCTCTGAGCCCAATTTTTTATATATTAAGATTTAATTATTATTATTATTATTACATTAATATGCTTGATCATGTGGATAAACTTAGACTGGTTTGTTATGCAAAAATTTGGAGACTTGTTTGTAAATAGAAAATTTTTCTTGCTGCTATTATTGGAGAATCAAGATGGTTGCATTATTAATTGCCTTGGAGAATCAAGATGATGTCAAGGCAATTAATATGAACCACTGTAGCTTTGGAGTTATCTTTTTATACTTCTGAACTTGATATATTTATAAACTCTCTTGCAATTTGCAGAATTTACAGGTTAAAGCTTCATCGCCTGCTTAGACCACTTCTCTACACACTGATCCTGCTATCATTCAGGTTGTTGTCAACAGTTACTCTTGTATACATTCAAGTCAACAATGAAATATAGATGGAGAAATGTAGAATGGTAGCTAAAGTACTCTATTTTGAGACAATGAAATGTAGCTAGCTTAAGTACTCTATATCTGTGAGATGTTAATGTACCCTATTTTGAGACACTGAAATGGAGAATGGTACTTTATATTACATTTCAATATTTTGTTATGAATATGGTTCAAAGTGGTTGTTTTCGTATTGAATTGAGCAGTGTTTGGAATGTAATATATAACATGCAGTATAGAGCGTTATAAATGTGATACAATGACCATATACAGATCATCTGTTCATAACGCTTTGAAAATAAACCGTAGCAGAAATTCAACCTATTAATGACGGTTTTGGAAGAATTATTTATAACGCTTTTAAAAACATTTATAACACCTGTTTTCATAACGCTTGGATTGAAAAAAAAGCGTCATGGTTTGTAATTAATGACGCTTTTTAGCCGTCATTAAAAGGTATTTTTGTTGTAGGATCACATCTGAGACCTTGCCTCGACGACCCAGTCGCGAGCATTCTCCTTTCTTGCCCTATCATTTCACTCAACTCAAGAACAACTATTTGAAACACTTTCCAAACTCAATGAATCAACCGTGGCCCGTGCCTTAAAATACTAAGTCTGTGACATCGTGTCAACCAACTTGAAACTCTACGTGACATCACCGCCCAAGTCATACTCTATATGACGGGCTTTACGGTCGTGAGACTATGTGGTTATACCCAGCCGTTGAACTCATAGGACCGTGCTTGCCACTACTCTTGATAGCTTAACATAACTTGTCTAACTTACTTTGTAACAACTTGACGAGCAAAGGCTGTGTCAAGCCTTGCGTCGTGGGAAAGTGCCGTGCACGCGTTCGACTTTGAACAACCAAGTTATTTGGGGTGCCTAGACTTATGCCACAAGCCGTATAATACAACTTAACCCGTCGGACGAGCAGAGGCTATGCTACACCTTGGGAGATGAGATCGTGCATGCTTTATGAAGCATTTGTGCGGATGACGCCTATGAATTTAGCTAACTCATAGCTTGTGGCAAAGACCAATTTTTCCTTCTCCCAAGCCACGGGACGAAGGACCGAGTGTCATTTTCAAAGCACGCCGTGCACCAACTCTAAGCCGACCGTTGGACCTTTCTATATTCTAACTCAATTTGACCCGTCGGGATTATTCCCTTAGCTATGTGAATTCGTCTCTTTTATTATCAAGCCTACTTGTGCGTTGAAAACATGCGATTTATTATGTGAAGGCTAAGATGAGGCGAGTTCACCGAAACTACCCCACCTGAGTGAGCGGTCGCCTCGACCGAGCGATGTCTTCGAGCAGCCGTTGCAAGGCTAAGTCCGAACGTCGTTGGCCTTCCGATTCCTCCGATTGACGGAGCGGGACGGGACACTACAGACATGGTCAGAGGGAGCTGGTGCTAGCACTTCCCAGCAGCCCCCGGCCGCCGCAGCTCCGTCAGATGACGAGCTATGGATGAGGGCCGTTGGTGGCATGCATAGGGGTACGTAGTATGGTACGGGCTCCTATGGTACCTTCATTGCGTCACAGGTCTCTACGACCGCCACTAGTGTGCCCGGCTGTCACGCCCTGCTCCCGCAGGAGCGATTTTCCTCGCTAAGACGTGATGCCGCACGGGCCTAGGTTACGCCCGTGCAAGGCTAATCCCAGAAACGGCCAATTTGAGCTAGGCCACAGAGTCGCACAGAGTGTCCCCATTTGCAGCAAAAAGTAAATAACACAATTTGAAGCGAAAAGTAAATGAACACAATTTGAAGCGAATTCAAACTTTTTATTGATTTTCAATAAGTTTACAAGCGGCGCTAGGCCGAGCTTACAAGTCTCTCAAGCTCTCTCTCTCTCTCTAAACATAAAAGGCATGCCAAGTGGCTTACAATATGGAATGATTCATGGCGATGTTCTGATACATTATGTCCTGTATATGGTGCTTCAGCTCCTTGCAACGCTCCAAGGCTCCAGAGTTGGCTCCGTACCTTAGCACGTTCGAGGGAAGCTCCGCACTCGACGACGTCTCCAGCTTCCTGCAAGCAATCTGTGGGGTTATCAGTACATTGTTATGCACTGGTGGGGAGGCTAGCTCGCCCACAATGCTATCATTACCAAACACGTTCTATTTACTTTTGTGCACCGTCTATCATTCATTGTCTTTCTAATCTTGCCTTAGGATCAGTTTTATGGCATATATCAGAACCTATCTCGTGTTACCGATTTCAAGTATTCGCATGGAAATACATGCACGACTTACCCATACTTACCGTCTGGTCATCCCTGTCCAAAATAAACCAAGTTAGTCAACAATTCATATTTATCAACTTAACGTTATTCACGTAAACATTCGGTGTCGAGGGCGTGTCCCTGCCTCAGATTCTAGCACTTCGTAGGCATGTTTTCTAACTCATTTGCATGAAGTACTCTTTATCATTTGGTGTATTACATTTCAAGCCTGTTCAGAAGGCGCTTCATTCAGTTAACTTAGACTACTTTATTTCAATGCAAGGACTTGCATGTGGATTGCCACCAGCAAAGTCCACTTAATCTATATACACCGGTCGCTGGCACCACAAGCCAATTTGGACATATTCTCCTTTGGTATTCTCACTTATCATAGCGTGATGGCTGGTACACCTTGATAGTCTTTTGAAATACTCTCGCACTTACGTCTCCTGGGTGGCCAAGCCCGCACCCAGGCCAGCACCGTAAGCCGCCTTGATTTTCGCCTAGGCCGGCCACGATGCCTCCCTTTGATCGTGCCGCAGAAATCCCTTATTCTGCCTACCTCCCGTATACGATGGGATTGTCCACGACCATTTCGTATTTGCCTTGTCATTTTAACTTAACGACTGTCTCTGAGCCATAGGCTAACCCTTAGCCATAATGCGTTATCGACCAGGTTGGCGGCGGCATCCGTGCAGTGCGGGTAGCGAGCCCCGATGCACGTCTCCGTCATACATGTCGCTAACCATTCCTTTCTTTCTTATCTTATTCATTCTTTCTTTTACTTGTTCGTTCGTTCATTGATTCATTCACATATTCATTCATTCTCATATTCATTCATTCATTCGTTGATTCATTCATTCACTTATTCGTTCATTCATTCATTCATACATTATGCAACTCCCCGTGCGGGAGTCGCCTTGGCGACCCATCGGTCCCGAAGTCTTCCAATGTTGCTATATTCTACTCAGAACGACTATGTCGATAGTCTTCCCGTTTCATTGTTGTAAACCATTCATTGTTTCATTATTGAACGCATAAGGAACTCGAAATGTAAACTTGTGCCTTAGCACGAGCGTGGAGTGCGGTACGAGAGTTCTCATATTTTTCATGTTCTTTTCCATATTCTATACAAGCATACAAGATGGGATTATTCCCTTAGCTTGGTGCGTTGAGTCATTTATTAGCATGCGCAGTGTTATTGCCTAGTGATTCTAGCAATAATGTCCGTATTGTTAAGTGTCTAGGCTAAGCAAAGACGGATTCATCGGAGCCACCCACCTTAGCGATGATCGCGTCGGCCGAGTGATACAATTGGTGGAGAAATGAAAGCCCTTCAGAAGAAATAGGAATGTATCCAGCATTGGGATACGATTCCTAGTTCTGCCGTGAAAGGAACTCTACTACCCAATTTCTTGGGATAGAGTTGACTCCACCATCCAACTTTCCGTGTATAAAGGCTCTTCCTAGCATCTGAGGAAGACCCTTTTATCCCACGAAGAGTTCTGAGTTGTCTAGTTTGCACGTCAAAAGCGCATGAGCTCCCTGATATTGATGTCAGAAGAATGCTCCCCACAGCATCCAAGTCGCCAATGCCGGTTCTGGAAAAGTTTTTCAGCCAAGCTTCTGCAGAAAACAGTAGAGAAAAATTTTCAACAGAAGTACCATCGGGCGCATACTGGCCAATTAAAGACTGATGCTCGCGCACCTTATTCAGGCTTTACGCCGTGTTTTATGTGCACCTTATCTAACAAGGCTTTGCGCCCGTGTTTCATGTGCACCTTATCTAACAAGGCTTTACGCCCATGTTTTATGTGCACCTTATCTAACAAGGCTTTGCGCTCATGTTTCATGTGCACCTTATATAACAAGGCTTTCCCCCGCGTTTCATGTGCTCCTTATTTATCAAGGATTTGCGCTCGTTTTTAGTAGGCGTGCCATATCTATCAAAGATAGGCGTTTGTTTTCAACAAAAGCTCAAAGGCAGCCGATTGTGTACCCTATTTTTAATTAAAAAAAAGAAGAGCGCACCCTGCCCCTTTTATGTAAATCAAACTTACCATCAAAATCAGATGGTTCGGCCCTAAGAATTGTTGAATCAACGTCTGGTGACCTGGCGTACAGAGGAACGACATCGTAAAGCATCGCCATTATCAATCTCTTGTTGGAGAATGAAATCTTGCAAAAAGCTATCTTCGAAGAAAAAGAATGAGAATGAGAATGTGTAAGCATTCTGTAACTCAGCTATTTATAAAGGGTTAAAGAAACAGTTGGCGTGAGTCTATTTCGGGAAAGATCCTAATAAGAGGCGCTTATGACCACATGACAGTTGCCACGTGTTGTTATGTTTCTCTTGGGAATGAACAAACATGAAAACAGTCAAAAGAGATGTAGAACGATCCTTTATTAATGCATCACGAGAATAAAGGTGGGGATAACACCAGGATTTTATTTTTATAAAGAGTAGGCCCCTACAGATAAGTTGAGTGTCATAATACATAGATGACACTCTTACATAAAACATTATTTTTTCTTCTTCTCTCCTTCGTTGGGCTGACGAAGGGAGGCGCCTAACTCGTGCACATTGTGGATCCCTGAACGACGCATCAGATTGAGGAATGCTTCTGCATCACCTGATCCTTCGTAGGCAGTTGAGGGACCACCATTTATACGATCGAAGATCGCTGGAGTTAGTCCAAAGCACTCCATGAAGTTGCATGCTCGCTCAATCTCCGTCTCTATGTCAAGCCTGGAGCCTTGAGCCTTTTCCTTGTCAGTCTCTATTTCTTTCTTCGGTGCCATGACAGTATGAGGATGAGAAGTGAGAATGAAAAACTTCTCCCTATATATATACAATCAATCAACCCTTCGTATTCCCTATGGAAAACTGAACATTATCAATGCAACTCGGGGAGATGAAGAGGCGTTCGAATGTTTCGAGAGAAAATTCATTATGACAAATGAGTTTTGACCGGCACCATTTCTTGACTTTTCATGTTCAAAGTATTTCGAAATTTTTGAAGTCTTTTCAAATTTCGAAAACTTTAAAGGGGGTCTTGTAGGAGCGTAAAAAGTGCTTCATAGACTGAGTCAAAGAGATAGAGCTTTACACTCAAATGAGCTGTTTTACGCCAACTACTTACGCCAGGGACGGGTCAGCTACTTTACGCCAGGAACATGCCAACTACTTTACGCCAGAGACAGGTTGTCAAATCATGCATTTAATGTAAAGTGATAATGGGTCTGACATAAAGATCTACTGACAGCGTATAACATAGAATTCGAAGGGATTTGTTTTACACAGAAACCAATATTGTCGTTTAGTATGTAGACTGAGCTATTTTACGCCCACAAGATGGCTTCTTTTACGCATGAATACTATATGAGCTTTTTACGCTCAAAGTTGTGCATAAAATTTATTTGGGCTACTTTACGCTCAAGGTTGTTTTATCAACCACTTTACGCAAGAAGTCCATTTTAGGGCTATTTTACGCCTAGTCTACTACTTTACGCCCAGAGTATATTTGGGTCGTTTTTACGCCCTATCCTTCCTGACTACTTTGGAACGTGGTTTGCCTACGTGGCTTTCATGCCACACATCTCGAGGAACGTGTGTACGTGCATCCTATTCTTATTGAAATAATGGGACATGTGTCAACGTGTATAGAGGATGACTTCAGTCATGGGTGGCAATTACTAGCGTAAAGACAGGACTTCGCTGAGTTTTACGCACAAAAAGCCAAGTCTATAAATAGACTTATTTTTACATGGATAGAGGGAGAGACAGAGGAGAGAATACAGAAATCAGAGCCCAGAAACTTTGATTTTCGAGAGCATTCTTCTTCAACTTTTCTTCCAGAACAGAGTGAAGCAAAGCAGGAAAGCATTCGACCTCGCCATCAGTGCCCAAGTGCGTCGATACCTTTCTGGTGACTTAGTTCTTCCGGTTGTTCATCTTCTAGCAGTGATCTTCATCATCATCGTATGGTCCAAGGAACAAAGTGATCGCCTTCAGATCAGACTTCCATAGCAATACTTTCCAGAATAATTTGTACTTCTTGTACTTTTTCTCGTTTTATTTTCAAAGGCCAATTTTTAGGCATTTTGTTAAGTGAAACAAAATGGCGACTCTGCTGGAGGCGACCTTCTCCTCTGACGAGGAGGCAATTGCTCAATATGATGATGTGTCGATGGGATCGACAAAGAAGACTCTGGTTGTACACTTCGACCAGACTGCTTACGAAGAAATGCTCAGGACTGGGGGTAGCACTCGCTGCTCCAATGTTCAGAAATCGCGGAAGGCGCGAAAAGTTTGGGTTTCCAAATCCAAGGCATTCTCGGTTCTCCCTACTGTATCTGCAGGCAAAGGAATTCTTCCTACTCCTGTTGTAGAGGCTCCCATCTGCGATGAGGCAGTCTCTACTTCGGTGATATGCCATGCTCGTAAAAACAAGTCTCCCGTTTGTAACGTGGCAGACTCTCCAGTGTTATGTTCTGGGCATAAAAATCAGGTTTTACGCTCTGAGCGTAAAAACAAGTCTCCCGTTTGTAACGTGGCGGACTCCAATGCTTTACGTTCTGAGCGTAACAATAAGTCTCCCGTCTGTGACGTGGTAGAGACACAAAATTTACGCTCTACGCGTAAAGGAAAATCTTCCGTCTATGACGTGGCAGGTACTTATGTTTTGCGCTCTATGCGTAAAGGTAAATCTCCTGTCTGTGACAGTGTAGATAAAATTCATAATGATGCTTCTGCATCTAAAGTGAATGTACCTACACGCATGAAGCATAAAAATATAGTTGGTAAAACTTCTGTTTTCAACCAACAACCCTCTTATATTGCTGTACGCAAGGTACCAAACCTACAAATTACACGCAATAAAGATGGAGTCCTTCGTGCTCAAAAATCTCAAGATTTACGCACGCAACTCCAAGCACGTAAAAATGTACAGTTTGGTTCTGCGAATGCAGCCAATAATCTTCTTTATACACAAGGAACTAAACGTTTTTCTACCCCAAATGTAATAAAGAAGACTATTCCCTCTACTCCTTCTGATTTACGTGAATTGCTAATGCAAAAGCGTAAAAATAGACAATCTCCCGTGACACTTTCCCAACAAGAAAATCATCATTGTGAGTGTCACCAGATTGTAATTAAATGTTGTTGTTCGGCTTCTAAACGATCAGTTTTTGACCGGTTAAGTTTTAATGCGCCTCAACAACAAGCTGATGACCAAGAACATGAGTTGTCATATGCGTCAGTCAACATGGCATCTCATACCAACAGAGGACGACGTCCTAGACGGAACACGTCCCAAACTCCAGGTCAACAACAATTCAACAGACTTCTTGATTCATTTGAAGGAACATTTCAGAATACTCGATCAAGAAGACAAAGACAATTGCAGACTTCTGATTCAGAAGCTGGGGGTACTCAATCTTTTGAGTCCGAAACTGATAGTGTCGATTCATACTTCTATACTAATCCCTCTGTATCTTCAAGAGAGGTTGAATCCTACGCTATTGGAGATGAACCAGAGACGTCATCTGCTAATACAGAACAACGTCTCACTGCCGTTGAGCAATCACTGAAAGACATGCTTACCATGGTGCAAAGCATGCACCAGATAATAACGGCTCAGCAAGCTGCTCAACCGGCAATAGTAACGTCGGTGCAGGTAGCAGCACAAACTCAAGATAGTCAAGGGGCTGATATACCTTTGAATATTCAAGAGCCTGCTGTTAACCAAAATTCTGCATCTCCAGATCCCATCATTCCAGAAGATGTACCATGTCCGCTGGGGGTTACGGTACATCCAACAACCATTCAATCAAATGTGCTTCCTCAAACCAGTGAAGCCATTCAAGCAGTGCGTGAGCTCAAAGCACAGTTTAAAGTTTTGAAGCAAAAGGATCAGCTCCAGAGGTTAGGGATTAAGCAACCTTATCCTCATCATTGGAATGATGTACCCTTTCTACCGAAATTCAAGCCACAATCAATGGTATTGTTTGATGAAAAGGCTTCTCCTAGTCAGTATATCAATTACTTTGATATTATGACTGTACATCTGCAGAAAAATGATGCTCTTCTCACTCGGGTGTTCATCGGGTGCTTGACGGGTTCAGCTTACGACTGGTATCGTAGTTTACCCGATAATTGCATTTCGTCTTTTGACGAATTTAAGGCAATGTTTCTTTTCCGCTTCTATAAAGGAGGTATGGACATGAACATGTCCTCCTTAATAGAAATCAAACAAAAAGAGAAAGAAGATACTCGGACGTTCATTGAACGTTTCCGACAGGTGACTCTAAAGATGTCCCCTGGTATGCCAGATTCAGCGTTAATTGATACATGCAAGATGAATCTGCGACCATCCATTGCTGTCTTCACGGGTTCCCAATTCACAGATTGGGCTTCGTTTATTATAGCAGCAGTTTCTACCGAGACCAATGGTAGGTTGGCTCGTGAACATGGAATGATTTTTGCCTCAGAGGATAAAGGAAAGAAAGGTAATCTTGGTAATAATTCTGGCAATCGTAATGCAAAAGGAAAGGACACCCTTATGGTTAATCTTTCCAAAAACAAAACGACGCCGAATAATCAGGAGTCTTCTAAGCCAAAAGAGGAATATTCTTTTGACGAGAGTGATATCCCAGGGATATTCCAATGTCTGGTGAAGAGTGGCAAACTCCAGATCCCGGAGCCAAAGAGACCTAATGAGGTGAATCTGACTGACAATCCCAAATATTGTATCTATCATAGATACATAAATCATCCCACCAGGGCTTGTTATGTCCTAAAGAAGAAAATTCAAGAGCTGATTAATGCCAATGCCATCTCTTTAACTAACGATGAGCATACGGTCACAACCAATATGGTTTCTCTTCAATTCGGAGATTTTCCTTCTCAACAAGTACCAGATGGGATTGTCCCAATTCCGAAGGCGACGATGAAGATTGTGAATATCCCGCCTGCCAGGGAGGAAAATGAAGGATTGTTGCCTCTCACATTAAAGAATGGTAAAATTATGTGAGTACATCCTGACTTAGTACCTGAAATGGAAGATAAAGGTAAAACTTCAAAATCCAAGAAAGGTAAGAAAGTCAAAACCTGCAACATGATTTCTCATGTTATTCCAGATCTTGATAATTTGGATAAACTATGGGATGGCATTCCTTTGGAAGATAGACTGAGAGGATTGAACATATGTCCTCCAAGTCTGGCTCCTCCTACCAAGCTCAAGCTTACTCATAAGCAGTGGCTAGCCATGAATAGTGTTCCTTTATACAGGGCACAACAAGTCTTCGCTGCTTATGAAAAAGCTCCTATATAGATTTTTTCTCGTATTCCGAATCCTTCTCCTCCCGTAGCTACAGAGACTTCTATTCCTCATTCTCCTGTAGTTACAGAGATCTCTTCTTCTTCCTCTGTTGAACCACCTGTTAAAAGTCCGCTGCCCACTCACTTGTACAGTCAGCAATCTGTCCTTCTTATGAAGAAGATGGGTTATGACTTTCAAAAGGCAGAAGGTTTAAATTATGATAAAGGAATACGACTTCCTTTACAAATTCAAAGTCAAAAATCAACTGTTGGATTGGGTTCTGAGGTTCCTCATAACAATTCTTGCAAGAAGAATGCTAAGGGAAGGAAGACTAAATCCTGTAATATGGTACTTCCTTCTTCTGAGTCTGAAGAAGAAAACTTTGCTGGTACAAGATCTGGGAAAGAGTACCACAAGGATTATGAAGGATCCTCCAAAGAAGCAGAGGATATTGAAGCACCATCAACTCAACTGTCTCCTTTTCCTGCTAAAACATCTGTGGTTGAGAAGGGGAAACAGAAAGCAGTACGCTTTGACATCCCGTTGAAGTCTACTTCCAGTCAGGGGGTGGTGATGAAACCCTATAAATTTGATATTCTAGCCCAGTTAGCTAATACTCCGGCTAGACTATCTATCTTCGAGTTGCTTCGCCTTTCTAAAGAAAGTCGCGAAACCTTGAGTGAAGCTTTGCTGCAAGCTGACTCCTGCTTAGCTCAACTCAAGACTCCTGATAATATACCAGTCTCATGCCCACAATGCCATAGTGTGAGGGAGGTAATTCCTAATATTACCTTCACACAAGAAGATATGCTGTTGAAGCATAACAAACATGACAGGCCTTTGTGCTACATGGGTTTATTGAATCCACTGAAGTTGACAGAATTTACATTAATCCTGGGTCTTCCATTAGCATAATTCTTCAAAGTATGCTAAGACCGTTGAGGATTCCTACTAGTGACTTGACTTACACTAGTACCACAATAGTTGGTTTTAACTCTGGAAAGAGTAAACCACTGGAAAAAATTCGTCTGAAGATTCAGATTGGTGATCTTCGAACTATGGCAACATTCTATGTTATTAATTCAGACGTATCCTACAACATTCTTCTGATTCAATGCTCTACAAACAAGAGCATGTGAAAGAGATATCAGACATAGCTGAAGATCGATCATCTGCCGAAGATCAGTCTATTAATAAAGATCCGCCAGAAGAGCAATCTTTGAAGATCAAAGTCAAAGGGCGAATTAAACCCCAACCTGTCAATAATCAACCTCTGATGATCAAGGTCAAAGGAAAAATTCAAGCTTCATATGAGGAATCAGTGAATGTTCCTGCTAAGAGCCAAATTCAACCTCTTATGATCAAGGTCAAAGGGCGTACTTCTCGTACGAATGATCCAGAACCACCATTGATCGTCAATCTTGGCAAGTCTACGCAGAAGACGGATGATGGTCCATTAGTGATTAATCCGAAGCGTAGCAGTCAAATTATAAATGATGTAAATATTGATCATTCTGTACTTTCTAATATCAATGAAGATTTCCTTTTTGAGTATATGGCTGTCAAATTTGTTGAAAGAATGACTTTGTCTTCTGATGATCAAAATCATCAATATAAAGACGACATAGACACAGAGGAAACCTTATACATTGACCATAAGGAAAAAAATTTTCCTCCTCTTGTCGATGTTGGACCTTATGCTCAAAGGTTCCTAACATCTTCTCCCTATCTTCTTCCTGTAGTCGCTTCATCGCAAGCTTGTGTAACTTATAGACGTCATGAAGAATCTTATTTAGTGATTCCGTCTGATAAGAAAAATAAGCACCAAATCGTGTTTGGCCTGGCTAGAAATATCCCGTTGCTCAGACAGATGATCTGAGAGATAAAGATAAAGGAAAAATCCGAATTGACAAATATAGTCAACAATCTCTCAAGATTATCCAGAATATGGGATATGATTTGAAGACTATGCAAGGTCTCAATCAAGGCAAGGGTAGACGATTACCATTATGTGGTGATCCGTTTTACCAAAAAACTTGTTATGGGTTGGGATATGATCCGTCCCACATGTTTAATGACGATATACAAGAAGAATTCTCTTCTAGTTCTTCACAATCATCAGATTCGGAAGAAATCCAATTCATCGAATCTGATACGTCTCACTCCTCATATGTTAGAGGAGGTTATTATGATAAATCTGAGCAAATATTCTCTGTCAACATGGTTCAAACTGATGGTGAATCTGAACCATTTGAGAATGATCCTTGGGCTCAACAGATGGACACTCAATGGGAACTCCGTTTTGAACAGCGACAGCCACCTACAGAGGATGAGATTGTCCAGATTGATGTTGGAGATGGAACTACGTCCAAACCAATATTCATCAGTAAAAACCTTTCTAAGGATGAAAAGGAAGAGTTGATAAAACTGATCAAAGAATATATTGATATTTTTGCATAGAGTTATGAGGATATGTCGGGTTTAGATCCTAAAGTTGCTACTCATAAACTCAATATTCTTCCTAATGCCAAGCCTGTAAAATAACAGCAACGGCGTTTTCGACCAGATATGATGGATGCAATTGAAGCGGAAGTCAAAAAGCTGATCACATGTGGCTTTGTTCGTGAAGAACAACACCCATACTGGGTTGCTAACATTGTTCCTGTTATGAAGAAGAACGGAAAAGTCCGAGTTTGCATAGATTTTCGAGATCTTAATGCAGCTTGTCCAAAGGATGAATTTCCACTTCCGATTACCGATGTCATGATAGACAATACATACAGTTTTGAATGCATGTCTTTCATGGATGGATTCTCAGGATACAATCAGATTAAGATGCATCCGGAAGAGAAGCATACTGCTTTTTGTACACCTCTTGGGGTTTACTGCTATACGGTTATGCCGTTTGGTCTTAAAAACGTCGGTGCCACGTATCAACGGGCTATGAGCAACATCTTTCAAGAACATCTACGAAAGACAGTTGAATGTTACGTAGATGACATTGCTGTTAAGAGTCGATCAAAGGATGATCACATTCAAGACTTGAAGACAGTATTTGAATTGATGCGTCGTCATCAATTGAAAATGAACCCTACTAAACCTTTCTTAGGGGTTTCCAGTGGCAAGTTTTTAGGATTTGTCATTACTTCTCAGGGTATCCATGTTGATCCTGATAAGGTTAAAGCAATTCTTGAAATGCGTCCTCCTCGTAATCTGAAAGAACTCTGTGGCTTTCAGGGTCGCATTGCTTATATCAGGAGATTTATATCTAATCTCTCTGGGAGATGTCAACCTTTCTCCCGTCTATTAAAGAAGGGTGTATTATTTGTTTGGGATGAAGCGTGTCAGAAAGCCTTCAATGACATCAAGCAATACCTTACAAATCCACCTGTTCTGGTACCTCCAGTGGTAGGAAGACCATTTTTGCTATATGTTCGAGCCTTGGGTCATTCACTTGGTGCTCTTCTTGCACAGAAAAGTGATATGGGTCATGAACAAGCAATTTATTATCTCAGCCGAATGATGGTCGGAGCTGAACACAGGTATACTCCTGTAGAAAAAGAATGTCTGGTCTTGGTTTTTGCTGTCCAAAAGATAAGACATTATGTGACAGGACAGACTATTCATGTCATCTCCAGAATAAATCCCATTCGGGTATTGATGAGAAAACCGAGCATTCTTAACTCTAGGTTAGCTACCTGGATGATATTGCTCACTCCTTATGACATGGTTTATGTACCTCAAAAACCAGTGAAGGGTCAAGCATTAGCTGATTTCTTAGCTGGTCACCCTATACCTGAAACATCGAAGTTATATGAGGACATTCCAGATGAAGTCGTGGATTGCAACATGACTTTGAATGATGACATCTGGTAATTATATTTTGATGGAGCATCACGGGTTGGACCTAAAGGTAATATTGTCTCTGGGGTAGGAATTGTCTTGGTTTCTTCTGATAAAATGGTCATATACCGTGCCTATTCTCTCAATGAGCCATGCTCCAACAATGTAGCAGAATATAATGCTCTATTGATTGGTCTCCAAGTAGCAAAACAATTGGATATTGAATTCCTAGAAGCTTATGGAGATTCTCAACTGATTGTTAATCAAGTTAGAGGGACTTATGAAGTCAGAAATCCTGATCTCATCCCTTATCATCAAGTGGTAATCGAGTTGGTCCTTTCATTCAAAGGATTCTTCATCAAATTCGTACCACGTTCTCAGAATGTGGAAGCTGATGCTCTTGCAAGCATAGCTGCAGACTTGGCTGTTCCAATTCGAAGACAAAATATAATTACTTTATTGGACCGAGACTTATTCTGTGTCAAAAATAATTTGTATATTGAACAGAGTTATACTACAGAGTTAAGTTCCCAGCAGAGGGATTGGAGAAGTCAATTCATTGATTATGCGGTTCATGAAATTTTACCTGAAGATCCAAAAGAAGCTGCATCAATTAAGAGACGATCATTTCGATTTTATTATGATTCGTCTTTACATATGCTATACCGTCGTTCATATGATGGACTTTTGCTGCGCTGTCTCTCCGAGAGTGAAGCCAAGCAGACACTCTGTGAGGCTCATGATGGTGTCTGTGGTGCTCATCAACCAGGTCCGAAATTACAATACCGCATTCGAAGAATGGGGTATTATTGGCCTTCTATGATAGCAGATGCTGTAGACTATGCCAGAAGGTGTAAAGCATGTCAGATTCATGCTAATTTTATTCATCAACCGTCTGAATTCCTACATCCTACAGCAGCCTCTTGGCCCTTCAAAGCTTGGGGTATGGATATTATTGGGCCTATTAACCCCCCTTCTGTTAAAGGACATCGGTTTATATTGGCTATAACCGATTACTTTTCTAAGTGGGCAGAAGCAGTTCCCCTTGCTGAAGTAAAAATATCTAATGTGATCAGCTTCATCAAACACCATGTCATTTATCGTTTCGGGATTCCTCGACGGATAATTCATGACAATGGACCACAATTTGCCAGTCAGGCATTTTATCGGTTCTGTGATAATAATCGAATTCAAAATCTGGCTTCTACGGCTTATAATCCAGCTGCTAATGGTTTAGCCGAAGCTTTCAACAAGACGATCATCAAACTTCTCAAAAAGTTTGTTTCTTCCAATAAACGTGATTGGAATGAGAAACTTGGAGAATGTTTATGGGCTTATCGAACAACAGTCCGAACTCCTACTGGTTTTACACCATTTTTACTGGTTTATGGATGTGAGGCTGTCCTTCCATTAGAAATCCAGATTCTATCTCTTCGAATAGCCATTGCTAATGAGCTAACTATAGAGAATAATGATCGCTTACGACTCCAAGAACTTGAAGGATTGGACGAGAAGCGTCTTCAAGCACAACAACATATTGAGCTATATCAAGCCCGTATATCTCGAACTTTCAATCGTAAAGTTAAAGAGAGGGTATTCAAGGTTGGTGAGCTGGTATTAGCTGTTCGAAGACCAATGGTCATGACTCACAAAAGTAAAGGGAAATTCCAAGCAAAATGGGAAGGCCCTTATGTAATCGAGACTGTGTTTTCCAATGGTGCCTATCGGTTATCCAAGCCCAATGGAGATCTATTCATGATGCCGATCAATGGCAAATTTCTTAAGAAGTACTATGTATAAAAAAAAAGACAGAATGAAAATAAAATCTCTTTTATTATTATTTTTGTTCAGAACAAAGGATTAAGGACGAGGACCACTGCCTTCCTTATTAAATACATAGTCTGCCAATGCATCGAAGACATCGTTGCCTGAGTTCACAAAAAACTTGCAGGCAGCCATCCTCAGCGCCTCTTCCTCAGGAGTTTTTCCTGGCTCTACTAAGAAAGCGAGGATGTCTTGTGGTGGCTTGGGCGTAGAAGAGTTTTCGCCTATTTCGGTTAGGCCTGACACAATTGGCTCAACGGGGCGCGTCTCGATGACGTCCTCAACCTTCATGGAGACTTCATTCTTTTGCTGCACGTCCTTAGAAGACATTTTCGATAGAGGAGTGGAAATAAGGATGAACTTTTACAAAAAGTTCTCATCTATTTATAGGAGAGAGCTATTAATGAACCGGTCCGGAAAATTGAAAACAACTTTTCATTCCTGAAAAGACCTGTTCATTCATTACATCAGATTCATCCATTTAATTCTGGAATTGAATTGATATGTCTTTTCCCAAAAGAAACGTTGGTTCATTCATTCTTTCATCGATATTAACGTATACTCTCAATGACGTCTGTCTTCTTATTTCCCCAGCTACCAATGTTTGGTTAAGCTGGTAACTTGTCTCTTCGGAGAGAAATTTTAATCTTTTATCTTACCAGTTGGTATAAAAAGTTGGATTTATTATTTATCACGTTCTTATGACCTCTGAATAAATATTAAATCTACTTCTTTTCCTATCTATCATGTTCATTTGGCCTCTGAATAGATATTAATCTATTTTTTTCTTTGAGTTGTTATGATCTATCATGTCCATATTACCTCTGATAGTATTATATACTCTAAACAGAAAATAAGATTTTATTATCTATCATGTCCATATTACCTCTGATAGTATTATATACTCTAAACAGAAAATAAGATTTTATTATCTATCATGTCCATATTACCTCTGGATAGATACAAATTATTGAGTATAGAAGACTTGTCATTTCCATTCTCACTTTATCATAATAAAAGTCTATTACATTTCTTAGACTTTCTTACAAATCATAATGAAAATCTATTACATCTTGGATTTTCATTCTATACGACAACGATGACCTAATCGAGATCTATTTCTTCTTTGGATTTTCTTCATCGGATTTGTTGTTGGTGTCAATTCCTTGCTGTTTGAGCCTCAATGGCGACAAGAGCAATAGGAATTAACTCTGGCCTTCTCTCTCAGACGAGAGAAGAACCCCAGAGTATGGCAGCTCGAAGACGCGTTGCTGCCAATACAATTGGTGGAGAAATGAAGGACCTTCAGAAGAAATAGGAATGTATCCAGCATTGGGATACGATTCCTAGTTCTGCCGTGAAAGGAACTCTACTACCCAATTTCTCGGGATAGAGTTGACTCCACCATCCAACTTTCCGTGTATAAAGGCTCTTCCTACCATCTGAGGAAGTCCCTTTTATCCCACGAAGAGTTCTGAGTTGTCTAGTTTGCGCGTCAAAAGCGCATGAGCTCCCTGATGTTGATGTCAGAAGAATGCTCCCCACAAAATCCAAGTCGCCAATGCCGGTTCTGGAAAAGTTTTTCAGCCAAGCTTCTGCAGAAAACAGTAGAGAAAAATTTTCAACAGAAGTATCATCAGGCGCATACTGGCCAATTAAAGACTGATGCTCGTGCACCTTATTCAGGCTTTACGCCGTGTTTTATGTGCACCATATCTAACAAGGCTTTGCGCCCGTATTTCATGTGCACCTTATCTAACAAGGCTTTACGCCCATGTTTTATGTGCACCTTATCTAACAAGGCTTTACGCCCGTGTTTCATGTGCACCTTATATAACAAGGCTTTGCGCCCGCATTTCATGTGCTCCTTATTTATCAAGGATTTGTGCTCGTTTTCAGTAGGCGTGCCATATCTATCAAAGATAGGCGTTTGTTTTCAACAAAAGCTCAAAGGCAGCCGATTGTGCACCCTATTTTTAATTAAACAAAAAGAAGAGCGCACCCTGCCCCTTTTATGTAAATCAAATTTACCATCAAAATCAGATGGTTCGGCCCTAAGAATTGTTGAATCAACATCTGGTGACCTGGCGTACAGAGGAACGACATCGTAAAGCATCGCCATTATCAATCTCTTGTTGGAGAATGAAATCTTGCAAAAAGCTAACTTCGGAGAAAAAGAATGAGAATGAGAATGAGAATGTGTAAGCATTCTTTAACTCAGCTATTTATAAAGGGTTAAAGAAACAGTTGGCGTGAGTCTATTTCGGGAAAGATCCTAATAAGAGGCGC
The DNA here is from genome assembly GCA_029216955.1 of Iris pallida. Classification (NCBI taxonomy): domain Eukaryota; kingdom Viridiplantae; phylum Streptophyta; class Magnoliopsida; order Asparagales; family Iridaceae; genus Iris; species Iris pallida. Next base: position 14,883,264 of record JANAVB010045020.1, read on the forward strand.
TTATGACCACAGGCCAGTTGCCACGTGTTGTTCTGTTTCTCTTGGGAATGAACAAACATGGAAACAGTCAAAAGAGATGTAGAAGGATCCTTTATTAATGCATCACGAGAATACAGGTGGAGATAACACCAGGATTTTATTTTTATAAAGAGTAGGCCCCTACAGATAAGTTGAGTGTCATAATACATAGATGACACTCTTACATAAAACATTATTTTTTCTTCTTCTCTCCTTCGTTGGGCTGACGAAGGGAGGCGCCTAACTCGTGTACATTGTGGATCCCTGAACGGCGCATCAGATTGAGGAATGCTTCTGCATCACCTGATCCTTCGTAGGCAGTTGAGGGACCACCATTTATACGATCGAAGATCGCTGGAGTCAGTCCAAAGCACTCCATAAAGTTGCGTGCTCGCTCAATCTCCGTCTCTATGTCAAGCCTGGAGCCTTGAGCCTTTTCCTTGTCAGTCTCTATTTCTTTCTTCGGTGCCATGACAGTATGAGGATGAGAAGTGAGAATGAAAAACTTCTCCCTATATATATACAATCAATCAACCCTTCGTATTCCCTATGGAAAACTAAACATTATCAATGCAACTCGGGGAGATGAAGAGGCGTTCGAATGTTTCGAGAGAAAATTCATTATGACAAATGAGTTTTGACCGGCACCATTTCTTGACATTTCATGTTCAAAGTATTTCGAAATTTTTGAAGTCTTTTCAAATTTCGAAAACTTTGAAGGGGGTCTTGTAGGAGCGTAAAAAGTGCTTCATAGACGGAGTCAAAGAGATAGAGCTTTACATTCAAATGAGCTGTTTTACGCCAACTACTTTACGCCAGGGACGGGTCAGCTACTTTACGCCAGGAACAGGCCAACTACTTTACGCCAGAGACAGGTTGTCAAATCATGCATTTAATGTAAAGTGATAATGGGTCTGACATAAAGATCTACTGACAGCGTATAACACAGAATTCGAAGGGATTTGTTTTACACAGAAACCAATATTGTCGTTTAGTATGTAGACTGAGCTATTTTACGCCCACAAGATGGCTTCTTTTACGCATGAATACTATATGAACTTTTTACGCTCAAAGTTGACGTGTGCATAAAATTTATTTGGGCTACTTTACGCTCAAGGTTGTTTTATCAACCACTTTACGCGAGAAGTCCATTTTAGGGCTATTTTACGCCTAGTCTACTACTTTACGCCCATAGTATATTTGGGTCGTTTTTACGTCCTATCCTTCCTGACTACTTTGGAACGTGGTTTGCCTACGTGGCTTTCATGCCACACATCTCGAGGAACGTGTGTACGTGCATCCTATTCTTATTAAAATAATAGGACATGTCTCAACGTGTGTAGAGGATGACTTCAGTCATGGGTGGTAGTTACTAGCGTAAAGACATGACTTCGCTGAGTTTTACGCACAAAAAGTCAAGTCTATAAATAGACTTATTTTTACACGGATAGAGGGAGAGACAGAGGAAAGAATACAGAAATCAGAGCCCAGAAACTTTGATTTTCGAGAGCATTCTTCTTCAACTTTTCTTCCAGAACAGAGTGAAGCAAAGCAGGAAAGCATTCGACCTCGCCATCAGTGCCCAAGTGCGTCGATACCTTTCTGGTGACTTAGTTCTTCCGGTTGTTCATCTTCTAGCAGTGATCTTCATCATCATCGTATGGTCCAAGGAACAAAGTGATCACCTTCAGATCAGACTTCCATAGCAATACTTCCCAGAATAATTTGTACTTCTTGTACTTTTTCTCGTTTTATTTTCAAAGGCTAATTTTTAGGCATTTTGTTAAGTGAAACAGATGCCTTTCCAAGTTCCGTGCCGCATACGTTTGGTCGATTTTATTGAATGACTTTTCATTCATTTTAGAGTTGATGGTACTTATTCAATTAACGTGTTTCTTCGACTTGGTTGCTATTTTGTCGTGCCATGGACTGAAATGGTCACACAAGGTGCGTTGTAATTCATCAATTACGAGAGTCGTAGGCTGAGGCTAACTCACTTTCGTTTATGCGCATCGCAACATCCACTTGCAGCTAGCTGCATTCGAGTTCATCATATCGCTGAGTTTGAATCGTGCACATATTCAAGGCGTCCTCCGAATACGTACATTTCAACCAAGCTTAGCGATTAGCGAAGTCGGACAAGCTACTCATGATAGTTTTGATTCGTCGATCATTTTACTAACTTCGATTAAAACCGAACTCATGTGCGTCTCACTATCGTTTATCTCGATCCTCGAGATGATCCGATTCATTTTTCAAGCGTTCTTGTCTACAAAATCAATACGATTTCTTCTTAGCGGAGTCGACCAAGTCTAAGTACTTTCCGTCCGATTTGAAACCAAGTATTGCACTATCATCGAGTACGTCTTCCAATCAATGATTCCATTCGTTATACCAACTTTACTTGCACAATACCGATTTGAAACCAAGTATTGCACAGTCAACCAAATATTGATAACATTGACTAAATAATACTTGTAATAATTCAATACGACACACGACGACTACATCCAGCTCAAGCCAGACGACAGCTCAGTTTTGCAAATGCAGTCATTTTTGAGTCTGTACTTTTATATTTATTGAGTCTAGAATGATTGTAAGCTGAGTTGTGCTGAGCTCTTGAGACTAATCCCATAACCTATCCAAAATCCATAAAGCTCCACATCCAAAATAAGCCCATTGGACCCTTAGACCTATTCTGTGCTCTGGAGACAGAGTTCGGGCCGAACTCTGCCTCCACACAGAGTTCGGGCCGAACTCTGTCCCCTAAAAATCAGCACCCTAATTTTTAGGGTTGGCTGGTTGCTAGTTGTCCAACGGCCAAATTTTTGAAAATTCCTACCAGAATTCTGGCCGAATTCTGCCTGATAAAAACCTATAAATAGGAAAAGAATTCTCTCATTTTCAATCATCCAATCTTCTCTTCTCTTCTTTCATTAGCTCAATATAAGCCATACCCTTCTTCATCTACTAGCCACAAGCTTCCTAAGTCTCGAGTGCTCAGCATCTCTCAGTTAGGAGTCTTGTGCAAGAGTTCAAGAAGTAGCTTGGAAAATTCCAAGCATCGCCACTGCGATTCTTTGTAAGAAGTTGACGTGCTCTTCTGAAGAAAAGGCACGGGGTGTAACTACTATTTCACAAATAGTGGATTTAATCCTGAGCTAGAGTTCTCATGCCTGGACTAGTCCTCCACGAGGGAAACCAGGTTAAAAATCGGCTGTGTTTGCGTATGCTTTCTTGCTCCTCATTTATTTCCGTATTTACTTTGATTATTTTTTAGATTATGAAAGAGTTTAATTTTTAATTGGATATTATCGCTATAAACTCTATTCACCCCCCTCTAGAGTTGCCATCTGTTCTTCAATTGGTATCAGAGCTCTGTTCTCTTTACAAGGACTTACATCCTAGAGCTGATCTATGGCAACCACACAATCCTTGATTTCCAATCACGGTGAAGGACAGTCCACTCATAGGCCTCTCCTATTTGATGGAACTAACTACACGTATTGGAAAACAAGGATGAGCTTTTATCTCAAGTCGCTAGACTTTGACCTGTGGACTATCGTCACTGACTGTTACAAAAAGTCCGCCAGGATAGTTGTCAATGGTGATCTCGTTGAGAAATCACATGACAAATATTCTGACGAGGAGAAGAAACAAGCAAGTCTAGACGCGAGAGCTATTAATGCTTTGTTCTGTGCTATAGACAGGAATGAGTTCAACTGGGTCTCTACATGCACCACCTCTCATGAAGTATGGAGACTTCTAGAAGTGACGCATGAAGGAACCACCCAAGTCAAGGAATCAAAGATAAGCCGTCTCACTCAAGAATATGAAGCCTTCAAGATGAAGCCAAATGAGACGATCATGCAAATGTTTACAAGATTCCTCGACATCATCAACCCCCTGTATTCGTTCGGCAAACAATATTCAAATCATGAGAAGATTCGCAAGCTACTTAGGGGGCTTCCAAAGATTTGGAACCCTAAGGTGACAGCCATCGTTGAAGGAAATGATCTCACAACCATGTCCATGGAGACCTTGATGGGAAAGCTAATGACTCATGAGCTTGACCTCAAGGACTTCGAAGAGCCTGCTCCTAAGGCCAATGAGATCGCACTCAAAGCTCACCGAAGAAGGACTGAACCCGAAGAGACGGATGATGATGACTCAGAAGATGATCAAGCCCTTATGGTCCGCAACTTCAAGAAATTCCTTCGCTTCAATCGAAGAAAGAAGGAACCACAAGAAGATGGCGAAGAAGAGTCAACCTGCTACGGTTGCAAGAAGACTGGACACGTCCGAAAAGACTGTCCATTCTTGAAGAAGAGCAACCGCTATGAGAAGCCATACAAGAAGACTTTCTCAAAGAAATATGCCAACACAAGCATTTGGCATGAAAGCGAAGCTAGTGAGTCCGAGGAAGAAAATGACTATCCTCAAGATACGGCCAATGTGTGCCTAATGGCGACGTCCGACAAGGTATCAAACGAAACTCTTGACGACTTCACTTTTGATGAACTTGGCGATGCTTTCACCGATTTACTTAGTGATCACAAAAAGGTCATTGGTAAATACAAACATGCCAAGGACAAAATCAAAAGTCATGAAGTCGAAATACAAAGACTTTCTCTTTTACTTGATAACATTAGTGACACTTCACCCATGGATGTCACTGATGAGGTATCTAAGCTTAAAATAAGCTTACATGATGCCGAAGCACGCATTGAACAACAAACAGAAGAAATCACAACACTCAACACGGAGCTTGCAGAAGAAAAGAGTAGACACAAGATTTCTATTACTAAGATGCATGGTTTGAATGCTAAGATTACTGAACTGCAACCTGTCTCTAAGAAACTAGAGACTAAATTGGGTAAACAGGTTGCTCAACCTCAAACCCAATCTCATGAGACACACACAAAGCATGACACTACTCAACCACGTCATCCACCTGCAACACGGAATCATGCATACATATACACATACTTTCACAAAGCACACAAACCACATGCACGTAAGAATAACTCTCATATGTTACACAATCATCATGCTACATTTAGATACAATCATCACAATGTTGCACAAAGACACAATCAACATCACTCTACATATAGAAATCATCACCATGCCATACCATATAGACAATATCACCCTATCACTCCACATCACTCTATACATAGTCATCACCACCATGCTAATTCTACATATCATCATACTTTTCTTCATCATTCTGCTTATAGACATCATCAGCATACTCCTAATAGAAATATGAATGCTACATGTACTTATTGTGGTTTACATGGACACATTTCACCACAATGTAGAATTAGAAGATTAGTAGATAGAAAGATATATGCATGGTTTCCAAAAACTAACTCTTCAGGACCCTCAAGAACTTGGGTACCAAAGGTCACATCTACTCTTGATGTAGGTGGACCTTTCCTCCTCAACTAAGAGTAAGTGGATTCTCGATAGTGGATGCTCGCGGCATATGACGGGAGACGCAAATCTTTTTGCATCACTATCGATGAAAAGAGAAGGATATATATCCTTCGGCAACTGTCACTCCCCGTTCCCAGAATGCGTAGCCTTATTCATGTACAACTCATGTGTATTTATTTTAGTATTTATCATGTATTACCCTGTATTTAAATTCCTTTAATTCATGTTAATTAAGTTTCTGTTAATTTAATTATCTGCTCTTTAATTCTTATGTTAATTTATTTCCTGTAATTAATTTTCCGTAATTTATTTCTGTATTTTATTTCCTGCAATTTACTTCTCTGCTTTAGTTTTATTTTCGGTTGGATGAGCCCCTTAAACCCGACCCATTAAGGACCCGGCCCAACTCCCACCTACCACCCCTTTGCTACTTAAAGCCACCCTCTCCCTTCTCTCTCCTCATTTACTTTACTTCTTCACCATTACTTCTTCTTCTTCCTTTCATTATTCTCTCCACCTACCAACTAGGCAAGTACATCTTGCTCTACATAAGGACCATATTTTATGGTTCAATATTCTTCCTCTCATGATTCTAAGAGAGTTTAGTGCTTAGTATTTTTGATTTTATTGGTTCATTTCTTGTAGATCTAAGTTATTGTATTTTCGGTTGTCTATGGGTTTTGATCTAGCAAACTCCTTTGTTCTCAAGATTTGATGGTTTCATGTCGTAGAGCAGTTCATCCTACCCAATTTTGACCTTTGGAAAGTTGGATTCGGACTTATTTTGACCAAGTTATGGACTTTTGAAGCTTTGGGGTACAACCATAGAGTTCTTGTTGTTTGGAGAAGACAGTGAGCAGTGTATGCTAGCTTTTTAGCTGCGTCACTGAGCTGTGCGCGCTCTTTAGCGCAGCATGGAGTCCATACGCTGCCTTTTTAGGAAGCGTGTGTCTTGCATACGCTACCTTTTGGAAGCGTGTGTCGTATGGAGTTCAAACGCTACCTTTTTGGAGCGTATGACTTGCATACGCTGACTTGAATGGTCAGGAGTCGTATGAAGTTCATACGCTGCCTTTTGGGAGCGTATGACTTGCATACGCTGACTTGAATGGTCAGGAGTCGTATGAAGTTCATACGCTGTCTTTTGGGAGCGTATGACTTGCATACGCTGACTTGAATGGTCAGGAGTCGTATGAAGTCCATACGCTGCCTTTTTGGGAGCGTATGACTTGCATACGCTGACTTGAGTGTCAAGGAGTCGTATGGAGTCCATACGCTGCCTTCCTGAGCGTAGCCTGACCTAAGCGTATGACTCTTGCACTGAGCGTATGGCCTTTGGTTGACTTGGTCTTATGTCAGCATGTCAGTTTGGTTTCATTTTCCTTGCCTGGATCTTTTATAGCCCTGTATATTGATATCTTATTAGATGTTTAACGTCCATTTTATATCCTTACGCCTTTTTGCATAAACTTGATATAATCATGATATGTTGATATTTCTGTTAATTATAGATTGTTACGTGGGATGTACCATGTGTCATGAATTGAGTTATAGATACCCGGATTGACTAGAATTAAACCCTGAGAGTTGTAGACTCGACCCCACTGAATGCTAGTTGACTTTCATGCCTTGCCACCATTGATAATGATTGTGATCTTGACTAAATTGATCATGCGTTCCTAATTGGAACCAAGAGACTGGCTAGTCGTCTTATTGAATGAAATGAATGAGACACGTTCATGTTATGAACTATTGTACTCGACTGACTGATCCCGAATATTGACATACATGCACATGCAGGCTTCAATCTATTTATTTATTTATTTATTTAGTTATTTTTTCTACAAAAGAAGCATGTGCACTTTATGGTCAAGGCATGATTACCGTGGATAGATTTGATTGTTGCATTACGCTATGTAAGACCTGCAACCTAACCGCACTGGTATCGTTGTAGAGTTGTGCATATCGTACCCCGTACGAAAGTACTCATTTGAATGACCATGATCCACGGCATGGGATTTCACTCAACGTAGAGACTATTAAGTTAAATAAAATAATGATTGCATGGAGAGAATGGATTCCCGAATTCTTACATGACAGCCCCCTTGGGACGAGTAGTACCCGACGGGCCGGCTGGTTCCCACAGATACTGTAAAACTGCCACACGGGCAGGGAACAGTATCTGCTTTTATTATTATTGTATATTGTATATTGACGGGCGTCCTGCTAGGACTCGTCTAATTCATGCATGGGCCAATTGATCGACTGGATAGACTAGCATTGCTTGCACATAGTAAGAACTGAGGAAACCCTAATTGCATTATTCCAGGATAACTTGGGACTCATAATAGCAAGCCGTAGGAGTTGATTGGCCGTTCAAGATGATTTGTTTGTGCACGGTACTCTGTTACCTAACTGGGATGATCAGAATGTCAGGACATGACGGGCCAACTTCTGTCCTTGTTTGGTTGGGAGGTTGGTTCGAAGTGTCTTGATGTGATGTGAGTTCTAGTAGCAAGCAGAGATCTATTATTATATTCTCTTACTTACTGGTTTTAGTTCTCATGTCGTGCTCCCTTGTGGTACTTGCTATTAGAGGTCTAACCTCTCTGATTTTGTATGGACAGATTTAGAGCCAGTTCCCGAGGACTCAGCATACTTCCACCTCCAGGATGGTCAATACTAGAGGAATGATCGCAGGAGGCCTCGAGTGGGTTCCTTAACTTCACCACTCGTTTTGTTATCTACTTCAAACCTTGCCGTTTGGCACCGACATGTTAGTCGGATTGTCTTGTACTTACTTTTGCATAATTGTAATTAAGTCAGACTGCAGCTGATAACAATTGTGTATACTTTTGCTACATCAATCTGGCTATATTTTGTAAAGCCAGATATCAAGAACATTTTGACAGAGCGTTTGGGACGCCTTACTGCTTTACCTTACATGTTCTATATTTCTGTTTCTTGTTTGAATGATTGAGACAATAGATGTGTAATGACCATAGTAAGACTTTTATGTAGTATGCACCCCCTCGTCTGGTTAGACAGCATTGATCGTATTATACGGTATTCATCTACCCGTAATACGTAGCTGGCTGAGTCACTCCCCCGCTCTCCAGTATTCTGGTTCTGGGGCGTGACAAGGTTTTAGTGGTGGCCCATGCAGGTCTGATTTCAGACTTGTGGGGTGATTTGTTTAATAGGATGTCTCAATCACACATGTTTTCCTTGATCTCATGATTCGTCGATTCTCAACTCTAGCTTGACATTCCAGTATCCTTTGACTTCATTGATCCTTCATGTCCGGTCGTTTGATTGTTCTCTTGTCCCTTTCCTTAGGGGTACTTCGTCCGCATCGGTCAGAGTTGGACAGCAACAACATGGACAGCAACATGGACAACCTGACCCTGTTGGTCAGCAACAAGAGCCGGTACTAACTCAGGAGGCTACCCAGGAAGAAGTGATCGTAGAAGCAGCACCTGGATCGCAGTATCCGGATGTTCCACCCCCACCGACAGTTCCACCTACCCCTGCGGAGATGGACACACCAGCCCTTCTGGAGATCATGAGAGGGATGATGGCTACTCAGCAACATCAGATGTTAGCCCAACAGCGCATGCACGCTCAGTTGCAAGAGCAGAATGTACTACTCAACCAAGGATTACAGACGGCTTTGGAAAGAGGAGTGAGGACTGATTCAGGAGCGTCAGCCCGGTTTTGCAAGTATAACCCCCGCCGTTTCGAGGGCACGGAGGATGCCATTTCAGCAGATACATGGCTTAAGGATATTGAGGCTATCCTGACAGCCGCTAAGGTGCCGGCAGAAGAACGTGTGGATCTAGTGAAGTTGTTACTTCAGGATCTCGCACGTGATTGGTGGGAATCAGAGGAAGTAGGCATCAGACGTCCTGTTGCTTGGGACGATTTCACAGCAAGATTCAAGACGAAGTACTATGGAGTTGTGGCACAGTTTGAGCTACACCAGAAGTTTATCAGCCTCAGGCAGGCTGGCAAGACTGTAGATGCTTATGCAGCGGAGTTCTGCAGATTGAGTAGGTTTGCCCCAGAGATGGTAGCAACGGAGCGCCAGAGGGCGATGAGGTTCCAGCAAGGGTTTCATCTTGAGCTCTTGCAATTGATAGAGGGGCACAATTACCAGACTTTTGATGAGATATTGACGGCAACTCGAAGGCATGAGATCACCATTCAGAGGCTTGCAGTAAGGACTGGGGGTCAGAAGAGATCCCACAGTCAGATTGAAGGAGGAGGGGGAGCAGCGCCCCGAACAACAGCACCATCCCCTGGCATTCGTATCCACGATGTGGCGATGCGAGGGCCAGCACCACCACCCAGGCAGCAACAACAGCAACAGAGGAAGAACCAGCAACCCCCGGCGGGCTGCACTTATTGTGGGAAGATGGGGCACACTAGAGATGTGTGTCGGACATTGAATGGACTGTGTCTGATATGTGGAAACCCAGATCATCGGGTTACCACATGTCCCATAAATTCGAGGTCAGGAGGACCAGGGCAGCAGTTTCCTGCTCGGCCAGCACCAGGGACAGGGCAGTATCGAGGACCAGCATTGGCAGTGAGGCCGTTGGCGCAGCGTCCGTTAGTATCACAGGCTCAGATGTTTCGGCAGCAGGGGCCGCCGATGCAGCAACACCAGCATAGACCACCCCAGCATCATCAAGGCAGGGGCCAGCAGCAGCACCAGGCTAGGCCACAGCATAGGAACCAGCAAGGAGGTCGAGGACAGGCATTCACACTGTCCTTGGAAGAGGCATTGGCATCGGGAGATGTTGTGGCAGGTAACATTCTCGTCGCCTCATATCCCGCAGTAGCATTGTTTGATTCGGGAGCATCCCATTCATTTATATCTGCACAATTTGCGACACGACTAGGAGTGGAGTTCGAGGCATTGCCAGGGAGGTTGAATATACTCACTGGTAATGGGCTCGTGGGAGTTAGTAGAGTTAGTTTAGCATGTAGTGTTGTAGTGTGCGGGCATCCTTTACCCGCCCGGTTGATAGAATTTCCTGTTGGAAATTTCGACGTTATCTTAGGCATGGACTGGCTGAAAGACAGTCATGCGACAATAGATTGTCGTAGTGGAAGTGTATCTTTTGATATTCCAGGCATAGAGAGGTTCACCTTGGTCAGATCAGAGGCAACTTAGCAAGAGCAGGGAGTAGTAACAGCAATGGAAGAAGTCCAGGTTCCGAAGGTAGTTGAAGAATTTCTAGACGTATTTCCTGAAGAACTTCCCGGTCTTCCACCGGTTAGAGATATTGAGTTCAGTATAGAATTGGCACCAGGAACTAAACCGATATCAGATCGGGTTTACAGAATGGCAGATTCGGAGCAGGCCAAGGTATATCAGCATATAGAGGAATTGAAGGAGAAAAAGTTTATCCAAGCTAGCGTATCGCCGTGGGCAGCACCAGTGGTACTTGTGGGGAAGAATGATGGGACGTCCAGATTATGCATTGACTACAGGAAGCTTAACGCGGCAACAGTAAAGAACAAGTACCCATTACCCAGGATCGACGACTTATTTGATCAGTTGAGCAAGGCTAGAGTTTTCTCCAAGATAGATCTTCGTTCAGGGTATCACCAAGTGAGGGTTCGGAAGGAAGATATTCCCAAGACAGCATTCAGGTCAAAGTATGGGCATTATGAGTTCTTAGTAATGCCATTTGGTTTGACCAATGCTCCAGCAATATTCATGGATTTGATGAATCGCATCTTTATGCCATACTTAGACCAGTTTGTCGTTGTATTTCTCGACGACATACTCGTATATTCTGCTAGTGAAGAGGAGCATGAAGACCACCTCAGGAAAGTGTTGCAGGTTCTAAGAGAGAACCAGTTGTATGCCAAGCTCAGCAAGTGTGAGTTCTGGACGGATCATATTTCATTTTTGGGTCATATTGTATCAGGAGCTGGAGTAGCAGTGGATCCCAAGAAGGTAGAAGCAGTAGAGAGTTGGCCAGTACCCAAGACCGTAGCTGATGTACGGAGTTTCTTAGGATTGGCAGGATATTACAGAAGATTTGTGTCAGATTTTGCAAGGCTTTCAGCACCCATGACCCGCTTGACCCGGAAGGATGTGCCATTCGTTTGGTCGGCAGAATGCCAGGCATCATTTGAGAACCTGAAGCAGAAGTTGATATCAGCGCCTATCCTTACATTGCCAGTTGGACCCGGAGGTTTTACAGTATATTGTGATGTGTCAGGTAAAGGACTTGGATGTGTCCTTATGCAACATGGGAAGGTGATAGCATATGCATCTAGGCAGCTTCGGGACCACGAGAAGAATTACTCAACTCATGATTTGGAGTTAGCGGCAGTAGTATTTGCTCTGAAGCTATGAAGACATTACTTATATGGTGACCGAGTGAAAATGTACACAGACCACAAAAGTCTGAAGTACATCTTTACTCAGAAGGAACTGAACATGAGGCAGAGAAGATGGTTAGAACTGATCAAGGATTATGACGTGGAGCTTCAGTATCATCCAGGCAAGGCTAATGTAGTGGCAGACGCTCTCAGCAGGAGAGGCGGCGCATTTATGTTGACAACGAAGAGACATATCTTAGAAGACCTTCAGGAGATGGGCATAGAAGTTATACTTCCTAGTGATGTAGGGGTTCTGGCTAGTCTACAAGTCCAATCTGACTTGGTAGATAGGATCAAGGCAGCTCAGGCACAAGACCCAAGGATTCAGAAGCTTAGGACAGAATGTGAGTCAGGACTCAGGAAGGAGATGCAAATTCATGAAGATGGTACGCTTAGATTTGGATCACGTCTATGTGTGCCCAGTGGAGATATCAGACAGGAAGTTATGGCAGAAGCTCACAGTTCCCAATATTCTATACATCCTGGAGGGACCAAGATGTACCAAGATATCAAGCAGCACTTCTGGTGGAATGGAATGAAGGGAGAGATAGCTAGATTCGTTTCCCGTTGCTTGGTATGTCAGCAAGTGAAGGCAGAACAGCAGAGGCCAGCTGGATTATTGCAACCGCTTCCTATCCCGGAATGGAAGTGGGAGCATATCACGATGGACTTCGTGACCGGTTTACCAAGATCACCAAGTGGTAAGGACGCTATTTGGGTGATAGTAGATCGGCTTACAAAGGTGGCGCATTTTCTTCCTTTCAGAGTAGGGCAATCTACAGAAAAGTTGGCGGAGTTGTACATACAGCAGATAGTCAGGCAGCATGGAGTCCCTGTCAGTATTGTGTCAGACAAAGATACCCGTTTCACATCGTATTTCTGGAAGAGCTTGCAACATAGTCTGGGTACCAAGTTAAGATTTAGCACGGCTTACCATCCACAGACGGACGGGCAATCAGAAAGGACGATTCAGACCTTAGAAGACATGTTACGAGCTTGCACGTTAGATTTTAGAGGATCTTGGGAAAGCCACCTGCACTTAGTTGAGTTCTCATACAACAACAGTTATCAAGCCAGTATCCAGATGGCGCCATTTGGGGCACTATATGGTAAGAAGTGTAGATCGCCGCTAGCATGAGATGATATTGGGGAAAGGAAGATGTTAGGACCAGAAATGATTATCCAGACGGTTGAAGTGATTAAGGGAATTAGAGAGCGACTTCGTGTTGCGCAGGATCGGCATCGTCATTGGGCGGACCAGCATCGTAGGCCGCTAGAGTTTTCTGTTGGGGACCACGTGTTCTTGCGGATCTCACCTACCCGTGGGGTCATTAGATTTGGCGTTCGCGGGAAGCTGAGTCCGCGGTACGTGGGCCCATTTGTTATCCTTGATAGGATAGGCGATGTTGCTTATCATTTGTCCCTTCCACCTTCGTTACGAGAGGTGCATGACGTGTTTCATGTATCTCAATTACGGAGGTATGTATCGGACCCAAGCCATATCCTCGATCATTCTGAGCTGGTTGTTGGTACCAACCTGTCTTACGAGGAGCAGCCTGTGTCCATCTTGGACCGAAGAGAGAAGGTACTCAAGAACCGAACAATTAACCTTGTCCGGGTTGCTTGGGGTCATCACTCTTTGGGAGAGTCAACGTGGAAACGTGAGGATGATATCCGATCACGGTATCCACATCTGTTTGACTCACAAGGTATATCTTTTTCTGTGTACCTTGATTGTCTTGATTCCTCATGCTTATCACCTTATGGGTAGAATTGCTTGATATCGTAGATTGATGGATTTACATATATGTTACTTGCTATGGACATTGTAAAATGATTGCTTTATTGAATTGCTTGTACTTAGATTAGTTTAGCCCCGATGTTTCTATCCTGCTTGCATTTCAAATTCCGAGGACGGAATTTTTCTAAGGTGGGTAGAGATGTCACTCCCCGTTCCCAGAATGCGTAGCCTTATTCATGTACAACTCATGTGTATTTATTTTAGTATTTATCATGTATTACCCTGTATTTAAATTCCTTTAATTCATGTTAATTATGTTTCTGTTAATTAATTATCTGCTCTTTAATTCTTATGTTAATTTATTTTCTGCAATTAATTTTCCGTAATTTATTTCTGCATTTTATTTCCTGCAATTTACTTCTCTGCTTTAGTTTTATTTTCGGTTGGATGAGCCCCTTAAACCCGACCCATTAAGGACCCGGCCCCACTCCCACCTACCACCCCTTTGCTACTTAAAGCCACCCTCTCCCTTCTCTCTCCTCATTTACTTTACTTCTTCACCATTACTTCTTCTTCTTCCTTTCATTACTCTCTCCATCTACCAACTAGGCAAGTACATCTTGCTCTACATGAGGACCATATTTTATGGTTCAATATTCTTCCTCTCATGATTCTAAGAGAATTTAGTGCTTAGTATTTTTGATTTTATTGGTTCATTTCTTGTAGATCTAAGTTATTGTATTTTCGGTTGTCTATGAGTTTTGATCAAGCAAACTCCTTTGTTCTCAAGATTTGATGGTTCCATGTCGTAGAGCAGTTCATCCTACCCAATTTTGACCTTTGGAAAGTTGGATTCGGACTTATTTTGACCAAGTTATGGACTTTTGAAGCTTTGGGGTACAACCATAGAGTTCTTGCTGTTTGGAGAAGACAGTGAGCAGTGTATGCTAGCTTTTTAGCTGCATCACTGAGCTGTGCGCGCTCTTTAGCGCAGCATGGAGTCCATACGCTGCCTTTTTAGGAAGCGTGTGTCTTGCATACGCTACCTTTTGGAAGCGTGTGTCGTATGGAGTTCATACGCTACCTTTTTGGAGCGTATGACTTGCATACGCTGACTTGAATGGTCAGGAGTCGTATGAAGTTCATACGCTGCCTTTTGGGAGCGTATGACTTGCATATGCTGACTTGAATGGTCAGGAGTCGTATGAAGTTCATACGCTGCCTTTTGGGAGCGTATGACTTGCATACGCTGACTTGAATGGTCAGGAGTCGTATGAAGTCCATACGCTACCTTTTTGGGAGCGTATGACTTGCATACGCTGACTTGAGTGTCAAGGAGTCGTATGGAGTCCATACGCTGCCTTCCTGAGCGTAGCCTGACCTAAGCGTATGACTCTTGCACTGAGCGTATGGCCTTTGGCTGACTTGGTCTTATGTCAGCATGTCAGTTTGGTTTCATTTTCCTTGCCTGGATCTTTTATAGCCCTGTATATTGATATCTTATTAGATGTTTAACGTCCATTTTATATCCTTACGCCTTTTTGCATAAACTTGATATAATCATGATATGTTGATATTTCTGTTAATTATAGATTGTTACGTGGGATGTACCATGTGTCATGAATTGAGTTATAGATACCCGGATTGACTAGAATTAAACCCTGAGAGTTGTAGACTCGACCCCACTGAATGCTAGTTGACTTTCACGCCTTGCCACCATTGATAATGATTGTGATCTTGACTAAATTAATCATGCGTTCCTTGTCACGACCCGCACCCGGATATACGGGTACGAATACGTGGGCCACGCCCAGCCTACGCCGCGGTATCGGCGGTAGAACGCTGTCAAGTATACTATACTAACTACAACATCTAAGAATCCATAACTAGAAATGTACTCATGTCACATCACGAAAACTAAGGAAGATAAGACAAGAAATAATAACAATATCACTAGAACAACTAGAATCTACACTGATCATAAGACAGGAAAATAAAGAAGGAACAACAGGACTAACTAAGGATAACTACCAGGCAACTCATAGAGAAGAATAGTGAGAACCACCTCAGCTAGAATCATCCTGCAGTCCAACAAATGTGGCACAACTACTCCTAAAATTTTGTCAACATATCCAGTCAGGATGGAACGAGCACAAATCTCAAATAACAGTTCTAATTAGACGATATTGAAAATGTAGCAGTAAATAGAGAGAATATACGAGGTAAATAATGTGTACATGAATCATGGTAAGGCATGTCAAGACTGTAACTGAATGTAAGAACAGGGAAAATAGTATAAATCATGTACAAGAATCTGGAACTATATCTATGTGAGTTTAGCACTAGTTTCAACATGTGACCGGCTTAGAACTTGATACAATGTTTGGCCTGGCTAATCATACGTGAGTGTATGATTAACACTATACAATGATGATACAATATCTGTGGGGTATTGATCACATATCTACGCTAGTACTCCCCGTCCCCGACTGGTAGAGTGGATCCAAACAGGACACGTCACTGCACGGGATTCTAATGAGAAGGTCGCGAACCTTCTCTAGAATCAGTGACCACATATCGAGCAAGAGCTACAAGGGTGCTTGCACAATACATCCCAACCTAAGAAGGAGAAACATCTCTCGTCGGGATCCATGAATACCAATTCGTGTGACCAATGTGTCGAGAACAAGCATATCTACACTAAATACAAGAAACATAAACGATATCATAAAACAGAAATATTATCAGAGAATGTACTCGCCTGGGGTCCTGCTGTCAATATGAATCAGGGTTCAGAGTAAAGCCACAGACCTAAAGATGAAATAATGCAAGAGCTGATCAGGGTCAAAAGATATACTAACATCTAGGTCAAACTAAGACAAACTGGGTCAAAGTTGACGTACAGTTGACTTTGGTCAACTGGTCAACTATGGTCAACTCTAAGTCTAATCTAGGTCAAATAGGTCAATGGTTGACTTACAGTTGACTTTGGTCAAAAAGTCAACGTTGGTCAAATCTGGTCAAACCTAGGTCAAATGTTGACTCTACTTTCGACATCTAGTCAATCTAGTCAACCATGGTCAATAAAGGTCAAGCTAGTCTCTATAAACATCTACAAGGTCAACTTATGAATTTCAGTGATTTAGAAATCACTGAAATCGACGGGTCTCTAAAACAACCAGAAGGAGAAAATATTTTAATAATAGGGTGACACAAAAAGGGAAGAAATATACAGATGTTGTCGGATGATGAAACTAACATCACCAACGTGTCCAGAATGGTCAAATCAGCTAGGATAGCCTGTCCAAAAATCTAATTTGGACACAGGGGCAAAACGGTAATTTTGGGCCAAAATGATGTCCGCCGTTGGACACAATTTGCACCGAAAAACGTGCCAAAATAAAAGTGCACAAAACCTAACAAATTATATGTCCACGAATCCAGAATGACGATACGAACCCAACGGTATATCCAGAATTGGATTCCGTTGACCCGATCTCAAATTGGTCCGTTGATCCGGACATTGAAAACCGATTTGCACGGAAAAGCGTGTCGGAGCCAATGTCCTCAAAAGTCAGCAAATTATATGTCAACGAGTCCAGAATGACGATACGAACTCAACGGTATATCCGGAATTGGATTCCGATGAGCCGGCGTCAAAAAGTCCCGTTGACTCAGAAAGTGGGACCCGCTTTGCACCGAAATGCGTGCCAGGGCCCACGTTCTCCAAATCAAGCAAACTTTATATGAAAACATACCAGAACGACGCCACGAGTCTACTGGTGGTGTCAGAAATTGAATCCGGAGTCCCGGGTTCAAAAATGGAATTTTACAAGTGCAACACTAAGAATTCGAACGGCCAACTTTGGCGTCGAATTCGACCGACCTAACAAGCTCAAACTGAAATGAAATCTAAAGGGAGCAGGAAGAGGGTTATACCAACTGTGCACCGGAACTGGTGGCGCGCAAAACGGAGCTGCGACGACGAAGATACGAACCCGCGAATTTGGCGTCGCAAAACTGTCCAAAAATAACGCAATTTTAAACGTCAACTTGGTGGTCGGTTTTGATGTATCAAACGACGAAATTAACGGGTGAAATTTGAGAGGGATGAAGGGGTATATACCGAGATTGTGACGGAGCAAAGAGTTCGCCGATCCAACGGTCGGATTGTCCGAAAAACCGGCGCGAAGTTGCTGTCGCGAAACGCACTTTCTGAATTTTTCTTCGCGCGCGTCACGGCGGGATCCCATGCAAAACGCACGAATCGGGTACGTAGCTCGTCGGGGAAGAGGAGGACGGCGAAGGGGAGCTCGCCCAGGGGTGCGCCCGACCTCGGGGCCTCGGGGTGGCCGGCCACGCGGTGGCGCGCGGCCACCCGCGGCGACAGCAGCCGCTGCTGCTACTGAACTGCTGCTTGCTGCTGCTGCTGCGCCTATGCGCGCGGCCAGTGCGACGGCGACGCGGCGCTGCGGCGGCGGCGCGCGGCTCTGCGGCTGCGGCGCGGGGCTGGAGAGGGAGGAGGTGGTGGCGGTGTGGTTAGAGTGGTGGTGATGATGATTAATGGTGGTGGTTTGCATGGTGGTGGTTGTAGTGATGAAGATGAAGAAGGAGGAGGGAAGGAGGAGCTCAGGGTGGAGCTCGGCCAAGGGGCTCGGCCAAGGGCTGTGGGGGGGTTTGTGGTGTTATGTGTGATGGGAAGGAGAGAGAGATGATGTATGAGATTGAGAGAGAGGGAGTCGGCCATAAAAAAGGGGGGTGTGCTGTGAGCTGTAAAGGAAGGGATGGTGTGTGTGTGAGTTATTTAAAAGGGAGAGAGAGATGAAGTGATATTTAGAGAGAGAAAGTGAGATAGAGATGGGTTTTACTTCATGAAGAAGAAAAGAAAGAGGAGGGGTTTCGGCTGAGTGTGGGGGTGAGGGGAGGGTTCTCTTTGTGTGGGAAGTGAGAGAGTAGAAGAGAGAGAGAGAGTGTATTATATATATATTATATATATATACACATGAGATATTTAAAATATTAATAAAGTAGAGAGAGAAAGAAATATTTTCAAAATAGGAAAAATAGAAAATTCTTGTGGGGTAATTGAGCAGTCATGAGAGGGCAACATGGAGCTTGGGTTCGGGTTCGGTCGAGCCGGGTCGGACCAAAATCGGACAGGAGGCAATATTCGAATTAAAAATAGGGATTTCTAATCATGGGTAAATAAGTAGCATGTGGGGGCTCAAATAAATGGGACACAAGTGTCAGACGGGTAGTAGGCTTCGTGTGGGCCATGTCCCTATTTGGGGTCGACTAGGTTGGATCGATGTCGGGTCCCGAAATTAAATTGGAATTTAAATCAGGAATTACGGCAGACGATAAATTGGTCTAAATTGACCCGAACTTGCGCGAGGCAAAAAGAATACAAGGGAACAAGTTCGAGTGGGACACGATATATCAATGTGAAGATAATCTCGTCTACTACAAACTCCAAGAAGGAGATTTCCAGAGACTGGCATCCCTGACGCTCTAGAATTCCAAGTCACGGTAAAGAGCATTAAATCAAATAATAATCAAATAATAATATTTATTCAAAATCATTGATTTATAAAATTGAAAAAAATAAGCCCTAAATTCAGGGGCTTACATTCCTAATTGGAACCAAGAGACTGGCTAGTCGTCTTATTGAATGAAATGAATGAGACAAGTTCATGTTATGAACTATTGTACTCGACTGACTGATCCCGAATATTGACATACATGCACATGCAGGCTTCAATCTATTTATTTATTTATTTATTTAGTTATTTTTTCTACAAAAGAAGCATGTGTACTTTATGGTCAAGGCATGATTACCGTGGATAGATTTGATTGTTGCATTACGCTATGTAAGACCTGCAACCTAACCGCACTGGTATCGTTGTAGAGTTGTGCATATCGTACCCCGTACGAAAGTACTCATTTGAATGACCATGATCCACGGCATGGGATTTCACTCAACGTAGAGACTATTAAGTTAAATAAAATAATGATTGCATGGAGAGAATGGATTCCCGAATTCTTACATGGCAGCCCCCTTGGGACGAGTAGTACCCGACGGGCCGGCTGGTTCCCACAGATACTGTAAAACTGCCACACGGGCAGGGAACAGTATCTGCTTTTATTATTATTGTATATTGTATATTGACGGGCGTCCTGCTAGGACTCGTCTAATTCATGCATGGGCCAATTAATCGACTGGATAGACTAGCCTTGCTTGCACATAGTAAGAACTGAGGAATCCCTAATTGCATTATTACAGGATAACTTGGGACTCATAATAGCAAGCCGTAGGAGTTGATTGGCCGTTCAAGATGATTTGTTTGTGCACGGTACTCTGTTACCTAACTGGGATGATCAGAATGTCAGGACATGACGGGCCAACTTCTGTCCTTGTTTGGTTGGGAGGTTGGTTCGAAGTGTCTTGATGTGATGTGAGTTCTAGTAGCAAGCAGAGATCTATTATTATATTCTCTTACTTACTGGTTTTAGTTCTCATGTCGTGCTCCCTTGTGGTACTTGCTATTAGAGGTCTAACCTCTCTGGTTTTGTATGGCCAGATTTAGAGCCAGTTCCCGAGGACTCAGCGTACTTCCACCTCCAGGATGGTCAATACTAGAGGAATGATCGCAGGAGGCCTCGAGTGGGTTCCTTAACTTCACCACTCGTTTTGTTATCTACTTTATACCTTGCCGTTTGGCACCGACATGTTAGTCGGATTGTCTTGTACTTACTTTTGCATAATTGTAATTAAGTCAGACTGCAGCTGATAACAATTGTGTATACTTTTGCTACATCAATCTGGCTATGTTTTGTAAAGCCAGATATCAAGAATATTTTGACAGAGCGTTTGGGACGCCTTACTGCTTTACCTTACATGTTCTATATTTCTGTTTCTTGTTTGAATGATTGAGACAATAGATGTGTAATGACCATAGTAAGACTTTTATGTAGTATGCACCCCCTCGTCTGGTTAGACAGCATTGATCGTATTATACGGTATTCATCTACCCGTAATACGTAGCTGGCTGAGTCACTCCCCCGCTCTCCAGTATTCTGGTTCTGGGGCGTGACAGCAACAACCTAAAAGGTTATATTATAGGTAATGGTATTATTGGTCATCCTCCCTCTTCCGTAATAAAGGATGTCTGCCTAGTGACCGAGTTAAAACATAACCTGCTCAGTATTAGTCATCTTGCTGACCACGGATATGACATTAACTTTGGACAAAATAAATGTTTTATTTATGATAGGTCAACAGGAGACATCGCTTTTGAAGGGATAAGAGAGGATAACATTTATATTTTCTATTTGTCTAGAGATACTAACAATGCAGGTATATGCCTATATGCTCATAAAGATGAACGATTACTATGGCACCAGCGTCTTGGTCATGCCAATATGGATATTATATCCAGGCTATCGACCAAGAAGCTAGTTAGAGGCTTGCCCGATATCACATTCAAAAAGGACACGGTATGTGCCGAATGTGAGTTGAATAAGGCAACCAAATCCTCTTTTCATTCCATAAACTCTGTAAGTACTACTAGACCCTTACAACTACTTCATATAGATTTATTTGGACCTAGTAGAGTAGCCAGTCTTGGTGGAAAACTTTATGCCTTTGTTATTGTTGATGACTTTTCAAGATTTACTTGGATTTTCTTTCTTGCAAATAAAAGTGATGCTATTTCGATTTTCAAAATTTTTGTTAAGAAAGTTCAAAACGAAAAAGGCTACATGATTACTCGAATCCGAAGTGATCATGGAGGCGAGTTCGAAAATTCTGACTTTGAAAAGTTTTGTGATTCCAATGGTTTTAATCATGAGTTTTTTGTCTAAGAACTCCTCAACAAAATGGTGTTATGGAGCGAAAAAATAGGACTCTTGGTGATATGGCCAGAGTCATGTTGAACAAGTTTTCACTTCCGAAATACTTTTGGACTGAAGCTGTGAGTATAGCATGCCACATTTTAAATAGAGTGCTTATTCGTCCTATTACGAAGAAGACACCCTATGAGCTTTGGTTTGGGAGAACCCCAAATGTTTCTTACTTTAGAGTTTTTGGTTGTAGATGCTTTATCCTTAACACCAAAGACAACTTAGGCAAATTTGATGCCATAGCTGACGATGGTATTTTCCTTGGCTATGCTGCCAAGAGCAAGGGATATAGAGTTTTTAACAAACGCTCATTAATTGTGAAAGAGTCTACAAATGTGACTTTTGATGAAGATAACAGTACAACAGCTACTCTTGATGATGATGTTGAGCCATCAACGTCTACTCCAATGAACACCACAACCGAAATCAATTCTCTGGAGGGCTTGCCAAAGAAATTCTCTTTCAAGCCATCACATCCAGAAAATTTGGTAATCGGCGAGGTTTCACGTGGAGTAACTACTAGATCATCATTAAGAGACTCTATTGCTAGCACTGCCTTTATTTCACAAATTGAGCCAAAAAATATTTTAGAAGCTTTCAATGATGAATTTTGGATTTCTGCTATTCAAGAGGAACTCAACCAATTCGAGAGGAGCCAAGTATGGGAACTCGTTCCTAGACCGGCTAATCACTCGATTATTGGCACTAAATGGGTCTTTAGAAACAAAGTGAATGAAGATGGTTCAGTCACACACAACAAAGCTCGTCTAGTAGCCCAAGCATACAACCAAGAGGAAGGTATCAACTACGATGAGACGTATGCTCCTGTTGCTAGATTGGAATCCATTCGGATGCTTTGTACATTTGCAAATTTTTAAAATTTCAAATTATTTCAAATGGATGTTAAAAGTGCTTTCTTGAATGGATTTATAAAGGAGGAAGTTTATGTAAAACAACCCCCTGGTTTTGAAAATCACAAATTTTCCGACCACGTGTTCAAGCTAAAGAAAGCGCTGTATGGCCTCAAACAAGCCCCTAGAGCTTGGTATGAACGGCTAAGCAACTTCTTGCTTGAGAAAGGTTTTTCAAAAGGGAAAATTGACACTACACTTTTCATAAAATCTTTCAAAGATACTATTCTTTTAGTACAAATATATGTAGATGATATTATATTTGGTTCTACTGATAAAACCCTTTGTCAAGATTTTGCCAAGTGTATGCAGACCGAGTTTGAGATGAGCATGATGGGGGAGCTCAACTACTTTCTTGGGCTGCAAGTCAAACAAATGTCAAATGGAACCTTCATCTGTCAGTCGAAGTATACAAAGGATATGCTGAAGAAATTCGATCTTGACAACGTCAAACCAATCAGCACTCCTATGGCTACTTCAGCCAAACTCGAACCAGATGATAGCGGTAAACCCGTAGATCAACGTAAGTATCGAGGTATGATAGGCAGTCTACTGTACCTTACTGCTAGTCGCCCTGATATTATGTTTAGCGTTTGCCTGTGTGCTAGATATCAAGCAAATCCTAAGGAATCACACATGACCGCGGTTAAGCGTATCTTTCGATACCTTAAGGGTACAGTTACAGTGGGCCTATGGTATCCCAAGTCAACATCATTTGACCTCATTGGTTACTCTGATGCTGACTTCACCGGATGCAAGGTTGACCGTAAAAGTACGAGCGGTACGTGTGATTTATTAGGAAAAGCTTTAGTCTCTTGGTTTAGCAAGAAGCAGAATTCTGTCGCACAATCCACAACAGAAGCTGAATACATCGCAGCTGGGCGTTGTTGTGCACAAATTCTGTGGATGAAGCAAACCCTTGAAGACTATAATTTATCTTTCATGCATATTCCAATCTTTTGTGACAACACTAGTGCTATAAATCTTACTAAAAATCCTATTTGTCACTCACGCACGAAGCACATTGAAATACGTCACCACTTTTTGCGTGATCATCAGCAAAATGGCACGATTAACTTAGAATTTATTGACACTGATCATCAGTTAGCAGACTTCTTCACAAAACCATTATCCGAAGAGCGCTTCAATTTTCTTTGTCGTGAACTTGGAATTTTAGATGAAGCTGTTGTAAATTAAGATAAACCTGCATAAATATCGAGTATATCTTGATTCTATTATGATGAACTTGCTATGGGTACAAGCCAAAAGGGTCCTTCTGACAACAAAGCGTAAAAGCCTAAGCGACACGGTGCACTAGTCCTCAGGACTACCGCTAGCTGGGATCCGGCCCCTGCAGCTAACCCATGACAGCTTGAAAATATTGAATTATGATATAATTTCTTATTTATTATATGGTTCATTTTCATTTATCACATGCTGAAATACTAATTTTTCAACTTTATATTGCTGCTTCAAACTCACTATCTGTTATTCTTTTGTTTACCTATTGGATCTTTTCTGTAATTATACTCATGTCTTATATTGGTTCTATTTTACTTAACCAATATTTTTCACTTTTCTGCCTGATTCCTGTTCTGTAACCAGGACCCGGAATTCGGGCCGACCTCTGTCCCTACCAGAGTTTGGGCCGAATTCGGCCTGACTGTTCCAGAGCCGGGAACAGTCCCAGCCGTTGATCTAAAGTAAGATCCAATGGTCATGAATTGATCCGACCAAGAGAAACCCTCACCATATTTTCGGTTTCTCTTCCCTTTCCTTCCTCATTACCACCTTTTTCACTTCTCCAACACAATTCTCTCAAAACCCTAACCCTAATTTCTCCTTTCTAGAGCTCCATTCTTTTCCAAACTCAAGGAGAAGGCTTATTTTCAAATTCTCTTTCATTGTTCATCACTAGTTTGAGGTATAATTCCTTACTTTTCTATATCTCAATTTCTTTCATTATCCATCGTGTTATGGCTCCACGTTTGCTCAACCGCGGGAAGAGACTTCGGACCGAGGGCGCATCCTCGTCGAATGTTCCTCCTCCAGTTGCACCGCCCGTTGCACCACCCGTTGTACCGGCCATTGAACAACAACCACCAATCCATCCGTTGTTCAATCCTCCACGTCCCCATGATCCAAACACTTACGACGACCGAATTTTTGTATCACTAGACGCCTCAAATGATTGGTTTAGTAATTTTTGGACACGTCCAGTGTTTGCGGGATACCCCATCAACTTTACTATATTCTCACAATATGATGCACTATTTTATGACCTTTGCCTTGATGAACTTGTTACCACAAATTCGGTCATTTATCGTACTGCCATTCAAATGTTTTACTGCAACTTAATCCATGATGACACTCATATTTATTCACGAGTTGCGGGAATTGATATCTCCTTTGATGATTTTGAATTAGCCGAATATCTTGAACTTCAAGAGCCAAATTCTTGGGAAAAGCTTGTTGAAGCTAGATCATTTCAATTTCTCGAAGGAATTTCACTTGAAAGTTTCAAGGACGACTTGTGTAGCCCTAACACACGTCCTCGTAAGCTTTTGGCTAAATTCCTTAATCCTTATTTCTATGAGCTTCATCGGATCATTTTCAACACCATTCTACCCAAAGCGGGTTCTACCGATGAAGTCACTTACTTTGAGATCTCAGCATTGTACCATCTCCACTTCCATGTTTCCTTTAATCTTCCATGCACAATGATGGATTGGATGATCAACAGTAGGAAGAAACCAAGATCTTTGGTTTATGCATTATACCTTCCTATGATCTTTTGTGCGTTTCATGTACCCCTTGATGAGTGTCCATTCTTACCTGCCCCTGCCTTCCTCTCTAAGGCAAGGAGGCTTCAGGCGGCCATTGGCTCACCAGTAGTGTCTGAGCATTCTGACGATGAGCCAGATGTCCCTCCTCTTGGACAGGATTCTCCTCCTCCTCCTGCCACTCTTGAGTCTCTTCAGACCATGCTCCGAGATCGCTTTACTTTGGAGGACGATCGTTGGACTCAGCTGGATTATCGGACCACCTTGCAGATGAGTGCTATCAGCAACTCGCTGCATGACATCCGGTATTCCATGTCTCGCCATCCTACCATGCCCACTCCTATGGAGCGAGACCCCGATCGTGAGGGATTTCGTATTGATGACCCTTGGGTCCGTCGCTACATGGATCCGGATGCGGCATTTGTGGACCCACGTCGCTCCTTTACTGATCCATCGGACGGTGCCGGGCCATCTCATGCTCGATGATGGATATGGACTACTCTTGATGATGCTACTGAGGATCTTAGACTATGGTTTATGCATTTTGCTTTAGTTGCTTTTATGTACTTGATTTGTAGTAGACTTCTTATGAGTTGTGACTTTTGAGACTTTGGTAGTTCTATTATCATTTTATCTGTCATTATGACTCTTGAGAAATTTAGTCATTATCTTAGTTTATATGCAGTTTTCTCTCTTTGGGTGTGTTTGCCAGTTATTATTTGTTTTCTCATATTGTTAAATGCCAAAAGGGGGAGATATGTGTATATTCTGTTTGGTTTATATATGCTTTTGGAAGAATATTCTTAACAGGCCAACAAGAATCACATCATTGTTTACGGGGGAGCTATTCTTAAGCTCGGCACTAATTATGGGGGAGCTATACTTTTGTCGCCTCATGTGTCCAAGTATGAATATTGAATATACAATTATTATTTTTGTCAATTATCAATATGGGGGAGATTGTTGACACAAAGTCACAGTCAACCAAATATTGATAACATTGACTAAATAATACTTGTAATAATTCAATACGACACACGACGACTACATCCAGCTCAAGCCAGACGACAGCTCAGTTTTGCAAATGCAGTCATTTTTGAGTCTGTACTTTTATATTTATTGAGTCTAGAATGATTGTAAGCTGAGTTGTGCTGAGCTCTTGAGACTAAACCTATAACCTATCCAAAATCCATAAAGCTCCACATCCAAAATAAGCCCATTGGACCCTTAGACCTATTCTGTGCTCTGGAGACAGAGTTCGGGCCGAACTCTGCCTCCACACAGAGTTCGGACCGAACTCTGTCCCCTAAAAATCAGTACCCTAATTTTTAGGGTTGGCTGGTTGCTAGTTGTCCAACGGCCAAATTTTTGAAACTTCCTACCAGAATTCTGGCCGAATTCTGCCTGATAAAAACCTATAAATAGGCCAAGAATTCTCTCATTTTCAATCATCCAATCTTCTCTTCTCTTCTCTCTTAAGCTCAATATAAGCCATACCCTTCTTCATCTACTAGCCACAAGCTTCCTAAGTCTTGAGTGCTCAGCATCTCTCAGTTAGGAGTCTTGTGCAAGAGTTCAAGAAGTAGCTTGGAAAATTCCAAGCATCGCCACTGCGATTCTTTGTAAGAAGTTGACGTGCTCTTCTGAAGAAAAGGCACGGGGTGTAACTACTATTTCACAAATAGTGAATTTAATCCTGAGCTAGAGTTCTCAGGCCTGGACTAGTCCTCCACGAGGGAAACCAGGTTAAAAATCGGCTGTGTTTGCGTATGCTTTCTTGCTCCTCATTTATTTCCGCATTTACTCTGATTATTTTTTAGATTGTGAAAGAGTTTAATTTTAATTGAATATTATCGCTATAAACTCTATTCACCCCCCTCTAGAGTTGCCATCTGTTCTTCATTGCTGACATGGCACCACGTGGCACCGAATCTGATGTGAGCACATCGTCGCCAAAACGTTGCTAAAGTGTCGCTAAACGGTGACCATACAATAACATCGCAAATAGCGTCGCTAATTAGCGACCACGTGAGAACGTCGCAAATAACGTTGCGAATTAGTGACGTTAACAACGTCGCTAATTAACGTCGCCATAGCGATGTTTTGCGACGTTTTTTTCGATTAGCGACACGCTTTTTGCCGTCGTTTATATAACGTCGCTAAAAAATTTAGCGACGTTTTAACTGGGTTTAGCGACGTTTGTGAACGTCGCTAATTCGACAGATTCTGGTAGTGTTACCAATAGGTTAGGTTACCGAGCAATACCACATGTCTTAAAGTTGTATTCCAATGACACAATACACTTCTCGAATAGTTTCTTGATATTGTCTTTCATTCTAGTCCCAGTAGTGTTTTTGTATCATAATTTGCATATTGTCAATCTAATATAGTTCATGTTCTAACTTCTCGTGTTTTAGATATGATATTGCATATATTCTTTCATTATCATGATCACATATGCATGTATATATCTTATTGTATAAGATTAGTAGTATTACTGTACTTCGCTCATATCCTAACTAGATAGATAACATTGATAACTTAGACGAGTATGGCTATCACGCATATTATGGTTATGATGAGGGTGACATGGACATCACAACAATATATTGACCAGGCTTAAAAGGAATTTAGATTCTTGAATATTAGTTAGAACTTAGAAGTAGTTTAGTTCTTTAACATTTATTTTCAGTTATTTATGATTTAGTGGATTTATCCCCGAGTTTGAATTCTTTCTCTATGTATTTGAATTAGTTGGAACTCTTTGACTAGATTATTTATTAGAGTCTTCTTTAATTATATCTTGTTCTTCCTTGTTGGTCATTTTTTTATTATCATTTATCTTTATCGTTTGTGAATGAGCTAGAAATAACATATTTACAATGTGTTATAGAGTCGATATTAATGTTGTATATGAGATCTGGATATAGCTTGAGGTATAGATAACGTGCTACCATCGATATCGTTGGGTAGACTAAACGTACTCATGCACTCGTACCAAATTATTTAAGAGTGGATCATGACAACCACAGTTTGATATTGAGCCATGGCTTGCGCAACCGAGACTGGATTAATCGTCGTAACTCTGCGAATGAGGCTTTGGATGTTTATGTTGAAGTTCTACGCGGATGGTGCTGGATAGACCATTTGTTGTTGCAAGGAGGCTGGGGCATGCAATGAGTGGTCGTTGATGAGGTTGGTTCTCGAGACACCACATTGGACATGGTCACCACATGGAAGGAGAAAAGACGGGTCGTAGGTGGTTATCATTGGGGCTGGCGAACTGGTTTTGCCCTGGCCACCCAACCTGGGGGCAACGATGGTCAGTACGTCAACATTGGAGAATTAACCGGACGTTCTACTTTTAGAAGCACAATTATGCATCTGTCTTAGTGGACGACAAGAACTTTAACTTTGCAGTTGCAAAAGTGCGACACAACAGTGAATGCCAATATGATGATGTTTTACCACTACCATGAATCTCAGATTTTCATAGTAGACTAGATTAAAAGATTCATTCTCATATCTGGTTGTCTTCATCTTCACTTGATTATATGATGTAACGACTGTGGTTCGTATTACGTATTTTGGTATACGTGTACGTATATTGCATATCTCATTGCATGGTTTATCTTGGCATTTCACTTGCTTGGTTCGGATTGGTTGGCTTGGTTCGGTTTGGATTGATTTTTCATGTGGACCAACCCCACCTACCCCTACTCTTCCTTTATTAGCCGCCCAACTCCTTCTCTTTCCTCATTTACTTTTCATTAACTCTCCTTCTTCTTCCTCCATTACTCTCCACCTACCAGAAGAGAGGCCTAGGCAAGTGCAGCTTGTTTCATAGAGGAACTCAGTTTTATTGTTCCATTGTCTTCTCCACGAAATTCTAAGATACTTTAGTACTTAGCATTTTTAATTTCCATGGTTCAATTTGTGTAGATCTAAGCTTGTTGTATTTTCAAATTTTTTTGGGTTTTGATCTATCTATCCTTGTTATTCTCAAGTTTTGATGTCTTCATGTTGTAGGAAATTTCCTTCCGCCCCATTTTGACCTATGGAAGTCTGGATTCTGACCTTGGATGAAGGAGTTATAAAGCTTTGAAGCCATGGCTTTCCATAGTTCTTCTTCTCGGAAGTGGAGAAGAAGAACAGTTCTCTGGCCGCATGGCTTTTCATGCGACAATTTCCTTAACCGTATGACAGTCTTAGCCGCATGGCCGCTTCAGCCACATGAACTCCTAAATTCTTCAGCCGCATAGATATCTTTGAATCCCGCAGCCGCATATGCGCGCATCACTGAGCCGCATGCGCCCGTCCTCTTCCAGCCGCATGAGCGCGCATCCATTCAGCTGCATGAGCTCGCAGTCCCTTCAGCCGCATAGGCCATGGTTCCCTCCTGCCGTATGTAATCCCGCAGCCGCATATGCGCGCATCACTGAGCCGCATGCGCCCGTCCTCTTCCAGCCGCATGAGCTCGCATTTCGCAGCCACATGATCCCCTGTTTCTATTCTGCCGCATGAACGCATTTGTCCCTGCCGTATGACCCATGTTCCCCCTCCTGGCCGCATGAGTTGTTCCCCCGCTGCCGCATATGACCCGTTCTTCCAGCCGCATATGCCTGCGTCTTCCCAGCCGCATGCGCCCTGTGCTCTTTGCCACGTAAGCCTGCGTCTTCCCGAGCCGCATGAGCTCTTTTTTCTAGCCGCAGGAGCTTTATTCCCTTAGCCGCATGGCTCCTTCCATAGCTCTTGTCCTCTTTTATTATTATTATTTTATTATGCTTATGTTAAGTTGTCACATTTATGCTTATGCCATGTAAATTCAGATATGTTCCATGAACACGATAGTGGCCCGCCGTGGCGCACTCTTGACAAGTAAACATGACATGATATACCTCGATATACTAGCCGGACATGACAAGAATGAATGACCTGGACACCGTAGATGATTGTGTTTGTACAAATGAACCAGTATGGTCTTGCATCATGTCTAGGACGGGGACCCCTGAATACCACGGTCAGGGATACCTACTGAAATTGACTAAGGCTAATAACTAAAAAATCCAGTAGTCATGGAGAGATTTTCCAGCTACAGGCAATCCCGTTATCTGGACGCCCTATCATGGGATTTGCAGCCTACCGTCGAGTAGGGCACATTTCCAGCAAACTGATATGTGTTGCAACCACCAAACTACTTAAGGGTACATGCGTTTCTTGGATGATGTACCCACATGAATTCAATCCCCTAATTGCGTTTGGATAACCTGGATGGTCTGCAGGGCTTGTGACTGTTGGAATAGTCTCATTGCATTTTGCTAGTAACTAGGCATGTGATAATCCTAGTAAGTTAAAGTATCAAGCCGTACTCATTGCGTGGCCGTGACTGATTGGATGGAGTCTAGTCCAGCCTAGTTTTGTCCTGATCCTGTACAAGATTGTAGCATGACCTGATTTCTTATGCCTTACTTATCGATAAATGACGAGAAACCAAGTTCTGTTCAGACGAAGGGTTACAACCCCGGTCCTTGTTTGGTTTAAGGGTTGTAAATTGGTTATCTGAATAGTCCCATGGTTATCTTATCATATATCGTCATGATTTTTTATGCTTACCTTAACAATAATGATCAGGGGACGAGTTCTGTTCAGGCGAAGGGTTACAACCCCGGTCCTTATTTGGTTTAAGGGTTGTAACCTGGCTCTCGGAGCAGTTCTGTGTCATCACTTCGTTTGTTGTCTTATTGCACCCTATGTCATGCTCGTCATGTTTTACTTTACCAATAGTATTTGAGACGGGTTCCTATTCAGGTGAAGGGTTGCAACCCCGGTCCTTGTTTGGTTTAAGGGTTGCGACCTGGCTACTTGAATAGTTTCCTCGTACTCAATTCTCTATTGTTGCCCCGTTATTATCAGTTTCTGTTATAATTATCTTTAATATCCATTTATTATATGCTGGTTTTAGTTCCTAAGTGAAGCCTCCTTGCGGCACTTGCTCTTTCTGGGGTCTGACCCAGATGGATTTGTATGGCCAGATATCGGAGCAGCTCCAAAGGATCTACCCACCTTCCAGCCAGATGGTGACCACCAGGCGTAACCCTGGCAACGAGTGGGTTCCTTTTGTTCTCCCACTTTATTGTAAAAATATTCTTTTGAGGCGTTTAGCCGACGAGCACGTGTTAGCTCGTATTGCACCTTTATTTACTGTCTGCCTACGGGCTGTAACATGATTGACAAATCCTAGGGTTGATCATGTATGACTGAAGCTCTTGCTAGTCTTGACATTTTGTACGACTAGCTTCATGATCATCCAAATATGTAATGTATGGGATGCCTTACTATTGTATATTTGGTGCTCTGATATCTTGTAACTGTTATTACTTGCTTGAGATTGAGACAATAGGCTTGTTCATGACCTTAAGAGACTGATGGCTCGTAGTTAAACCCTCATGTATCTAGACAGCCGTGACTGTATAGCGAGGTGGGTTGCACTTCAATATACGTAGCTGGCTATGTTCGCCCCCGCTCTCCAGTATTCTGGTTCTGGGGATTTACATATGATCACACATAAGAGGGATGAGGTGATCCCTCGACGCCGCTCTGACACTCAAGTTAGATAGAATGAAGACAAATTTCGATAGAGTTTTAGGATACAAATAGTGCAGACCTTTTGAAGATGTAAAAGAGTATAGATACTCCTCCTCCTGTAACCCTTGATTGCTTTCATGTTTATCAACTTACCTCCATAATAAGGATGTAATCTTATCAAATATATGCGACTTAATCTGTAAGATACATAATATTTGGGTGCACTATACCTGGATGGTATTCGTAGAGTCGGTGGACGACCTTAATATTTACCTACAGATTCTTCTAGATATTTGATGATACTCGAAATTTGAATGACAAAAATGTGGATAAACCACATCTTTGCCACAAGGGGAGGTCTAGGCCTGGGTCGACTGCATATGACCTCAATGGAGAATCACATACGGTCAAACTTGATCAAAAACAAATAATTCGTAATATTTTAGTAAAAACTTGTGTGTGTATGTGTTTATATATATATATATATATATATATATATATATATATCCGCAACCGGTCTGCACTCTGGTTGTCCTCACATAATTCCTCTACATGGAATTAATTGTGTTTTCCCCGTTGCTCGAACTTGCAACCTTGGGAGGGGGGGTATGCCACCACACAAGGAGATGGTAGTCTTCCAAGCAGGGGAGAGCAACACTGTGGGAATGTCGACAAGAAAGAAGGCGGCCTGAAGAGTCTACAAACCCAAACTAGGAGGAGGAACAGGCGGACAGGATAAGGAAGATGGAGGGGGCAGTAGGAAAAGGCAGGCCACAGAGAGATTGCCAGACGACCGTTCTGGAGCCGGAGCTGGGAGCCACGAACAAGCCATCTGCATTGACAACCCAGCATGGCGAGCTCTTACGCTGTCGACCGAGGTAGATAATATGAGCAAGGATGTGCACGAGCACGACGAACCAGTTCAACCCCACGACACAGGCTCGAGAGTCTTGTATGGGGCTTCCCAAATTAATGTCAATTTTAGCATGGAATGTGCGGGGCGCATGCTCTCTAGGAAGGTGGAAGGAGATTAATGAAGTGCTCGGGCGGCAGAAGGCTACCATACATGCTCTTTTCGAGACAAAAATCAAGAAGGAAGCTATCCTACACAGAAGAACATCTACAAACTGGGAGCACTGCCACAATCACTCACTTTGTAATATGGCTCATATTTGGGTTCGATGGGACCGATGATGTTGGGACGGGGATGTCATTTCCCATTCTGAACAAGTAATAGCAGTAAAATTGTCCAACAAAGGAGGCTTTACACTTCAACTCGGCGCGGTATATGGTAGCAATGATAGGAGATGCAGAGAAGTGCTGTGGAGAGATCTCATTGAGTTGAGTGGGGTAGCTGACAGAGACAAGATACCGCTGCTCGTGGTCGGGAACTTTAATGTGATCTTTTATGCCCATAAGAAGGTTGGGGGCCGGCCAATCCCCGATCCTATCCTCTCTGAATTTCACAATTGTCTCACCAAATCGGGATTGATGGAACTAGAGTGGAGCGGCCATATTTGGACATGGCATAATAAAGCCGTCGTGAACCGTGTGGCTTGTCAGCTGGATCACGCTTTGTGTCACGCCCCATAAACCAGAATACTGGAGAGCGGGGGCAGACACAGCCAGCTACGTATATTGAAGTGCAATCCACCTCGCTATATGGTCACGGCTGTCTCGATACATGAGGGTTTAACTACAAGCCATCAGTCTCTTATGGTCATGAACAAGCTTATTGTCTCAATCTCTAGCAAATAATAGCAGTTACAAGATGTCAGAACACCAAATATACAATAGTAAGGCGTCCCATACATTACATATTTGGATGATCATGAAGCTAGTCATACAAAAGGTGAAGACTAGCAAGAGTTTCAGTCATACATAATCAACCCTAGGATTTGTTAATCATGCTACAGCCCGTAGGCAGACAGTAAGTAAAGTGCAATTGAGCTAACAGGTGCTCGCCGGCTGTCATGCCCCAGAACCAGATTACAGGAGAGCGGGGTAATGACTCAGCCAACTACGTATTACGGGTAGATGAATACCGTATAATACGATCAATGATGTCTAATAAGACGAGGGGGTGCATACTACATAAGAGTCTTACTATGGTCACTTCACATCTATTGTCTCAATCATTCAAACAAGAAACAGAAATAGAGAACATGTGAGATAAAGCAGTAAGGCGTCCCAAACGCTCAGTCAAAATGTTCTTAATATCTGGCTTTACAAAACACAGCCAGATGATGTAGCAAGTATACACAATTGTTATCAGCTGCAGCCTGACTTAGTTAGTAGGTACAAGACAATCCGACTAACATGTCGGTACCAAACGACAAAGTATAAAGTATTTAACAAAACGAGCGGGGTAGAAAGGAACCCACTCGAGTCCTCCTGCGATCATCCCTCTAGTATTGACCATCTTGGAGGTAGAAGTAAGCTGGATCCTCGGGGACCGGCTCTAAATCTGGCCATGCAAAACCAGAGAGGTTAGACCTATAATAGCAAGTACCGCAAGGAAGCACGATATGAGGAAGGAAGCCAGTAATAAGAGAATATGATAATAGATCTCTGCTATCCACTAGGATTTACATAACATCACGACACTTCGAACCGACCTCCCAACCAAACAAGGACAGAAGTTGGCCCGTCATGTCCTGACATTCTGATCATCTCAGTTAGGTAATAGAGTAGGTACAGTACACAAACAAATCTACTTAAACGGCCATGCAACTACTACGGCTTGTTACGGTAAGTTCCAAGTTATCCTGAAATTTATGCAATAAAGAATTCCTCAGTTCTTACTATGTGCAAGCAAGGCTAGTCTATCCAGTCAATCAATTGCGCCAATCATGAATTAGACGAGTCCCAGCGGGACGCCCGTCGTCAATATACTATATACAATAAATAATATAAGCAAATACCGCTCCATGCCCGTGTGGCAGATTTGCAGTATCTGTGGGAACCAGCCGGCCTGTCGGGCACTTAATAGTCCCAAGAGGGCTGCCATGTAAGAACTCGGGAATCCATTCTCTCCATGCAATCATTATTTTATCTAACTTAATAGTCTCTACGTTGAGTGAAGTCCCATGCCGTGGATCATGGTCATTCAGAATGAGTACTTTTTGTACATGGTACGGTATGCCCAACTCTACAACGATACATGTGCGGTTAGGTTGTAGGTCTTACATAGCGTAATGCAACAATCAAAACTAATCACGGAATAATCATGCCTTGACCATAAAGTACACATGCTGCTTTGGTAGAAAATAAATAAATAAATTGAAACCTGCATGTGTCTGTATGCCAATATTTGGGATCAGCCAGTCGATTACAATAGTTCATAATATGAACGTGTCTCATTCATTCAATTCAATAAGACGACTAGCCAGCCTCTTAGTTCCAACTAGTAACGCATGATCAATTTACTAAATCAAGATAACAATCCCTGTTGATTAATGTCAAGACAATAATTAGTGTTTAACAAATGCCAAGATAATCAATCAATGTTAATAAATGTCAATCAATGTCAATTTGGAACAAGAATCGGCCAAAAAGGCATTAGGGTCAGAGTTCATGCGGCTCGTGAGACTTGGGTTTCATGCGGCTGGACAAGGGTGATTCCATGCGGCCAGAACAGAGTAGTCCTATGCGGCCAAATTAGCAAAGCCTTATGCAGCTAGAACTAAGGGGGGGTTCTCATGCGACAACGGGTAACATGCGCCTATGCGGCTAGATAAATCATGAAGCTCATGCGGTTAAAGGGGCTGGGTTCTATGCGACTGAATAGGTGCAAGCTTGTATGCGGCTGAGAAGTCATGCAGCGTCCTACGGCTGAGAATGATCAGCGCCATGCGGCTGAATAGGTTAGGCCTCATGCGGCTAGGTAAGTCTCATGCGACCAGAAAATTTCCTGCGGCTGGGGTTTGATCTTTAAGCGGCAAGCGGCCAACCCAGCTCATGCGGTTAACTAAGCCCATGCGGCCAACTAAGCCCATACGGCTAACTACGCCCATGCGGCTAACTAAGCCCATGCGGCTAAGGAAGACTTTCCGCATGAAAACTCATGCGGCCAAGCACTGTTCATCTTCTCCACTCTTCTGAGAAGGAGAACCATGGGAAGCCATTGCTTCTAAGCCCCATAAATCCTTCATTCCAAGCCCAAATCTGGACTTCCATAGGTCAAAATTAGGTAGAACGAAATTCTCTATAACATGGAACCATCAAAACTTGAAAAATAACAAAGTTACAAGATCAAAACTTTAAGAAATTCGAAAATGTATTAAACTTAGCTCTACAAGAAATGAGCCATGGAAATTGAAAATGCTAAGTACTAAAAAGACTAAGAAACAAATAAGAAAGATGATGGAACAATAAAACTGGGATTCCATTATGAAGCAAGTTTGGCACTTGCCTTGGCGACTGAGTAGGTGGGGAAGAGTTTATAAGGAAGAAGAAGAGTAATGGGGAAGTAATGAAGAGATAGAAAGGGAGTGGGGCTTTAAATGAAGGGGTGGTGGTAGGTGGGGGTTTGTTTCGGTTCATGATGAACCAACATAATTGAACCAATCTAAGTCGAACCCAAAGTAAAGCTAAAGCAGAGTATAAAAGCAGAAAGTAAAATGCAGGAATAAAATTGCAGGAAATTAATTAACACCAAATTAAAGGGATTTAAATACCGAACAATACATGATAAATATTAAATAAATATACTAAAGCAGTACATGTATAAGAATACGTATTCTGGGAACGGGAAGTGACATCTCTACCCTGAAAAATTCCGTCCTCGGAATTTCAAATCTAAGCAGGATAGGAACATCAAAACTAAACTAATCTAAGCAAAAGTAATTGAGTAAGCAATCATTTCACAATGTCAAGTAGCAAGTAACATATATGTGTTTAATTATCGACGACACCAAGCAATTCTACTCATAAGATGACAGGCATGAGGAGTTAAGACAATCGAGGTATACAGAAAGAGATATACCTTGTGAGTCAAACAGGTGCGGATACCGTGATCGGATATCATCCTCACGTTCCCACGTTGACTCTCCTAAAGTGTGATGACCCCAAGCAACCCGGACAAGGCTAATTGTTCGGTTCTTGAGCATCTTCTCTCTTCGGTCCAAAATGGACACCGGCTGCTCCTCGTAAGACAAGTTGGTACCAACAACCATCTCAGAATGATCAAGGATATGGCTTGGGTCCGATACATACCTTCGCAACTGAGATACATGAAAAACGTCATGCACCTCTCGTAACGAAGGTGGAAGAGATAAACGATAAGCAACATCGCCTATCCTATCAAGGATAGCAAATGGGCCCACATATCGCGGACTCAACTTCTCGCGAACGCCAAATCTAATGACCCCACGGGTAGGTGAGATCCGCAAGAACACGTGGTCCCCAACAGAAAACTCTAGCGGCCTACGATGCTGGTCCGCCCAATGACGATGCCGATCCTGCGCAACTCGAAGTCGCTCTCTAATTCCCTTAACCAATTCAACTGTCTGGATAATCTTTCTGGGCCTAGCATCTTCCTCTTCCCGATATCATCCCATGCTAGTGGCGACCTATACTTCTTACCATATAGTGCTTCAAATGGCGCCATCTGGATACTGGCTTGATAACTGTTGTTATATGAAAACTCAACTAAGTGCAGGTGGCTTTCCCAAGATCCTCCAAAATCTAGGGTGCAAGCGCGCAACATATCTTCTAAAGTCTGAATTGTTCTTTCTGATTGCCTGTCTGTCTGTGGATGGTAAGCCGTGCTAAATCTCAACTTGGTGCCCAGACTATGGTGTAGACTCTTCCAAAAATGTGATGTAAAACGGGTATCTCTATCGGACAAAATACTGACAGGGACTCCATGCTGCCTGACTATCTGTTGCATATACAATTCTGCCAACTTCTCTGTAGATTGTCCTACTCTGAAAGGAAAAAAATGTGCTACCTTTGTAAGTCGGTCCACTATCACCCAAATAGCATCTTTACCACTTGGCGATCTCGATAAACCGGTCACAAAGTCCATTGTAATATGTTTCCATTTCCATTTCGGAATAGGAAGCGATTGCAATAACCCAGCTGGCCTCTGCTGTTCTGCCTTCACTTGCTGACATACCAAGCAACGGAAAACAAATCTAGCTATCTCCCTCTTCATTCCGTTCCACCAGAAGTGCTGCTTGATATCTTGGTACATCTTGGACCCACCAGGGTGTATAGAATACTGAGAACTGTGAGCTTCTGTCATAACCTCATGTCTGATATCTCTACTAGGCACACATAGGCGCGATCCAAACCTAAGGGTACCATCTTCATGAATTTGCATCTCCTTTCTGAGTCCTGACTCACATTCTGCTCTAAGCTTCTGAATCCTTGGGTCCTGTGCCTGAGCTGCCTTGATCCTGTCTACCAAGTCAGATTGAACTTGTAGACTTGCCAGAATTCCTACATCACTAGGAAGTATAACCTCGATGCCCATCTCCTGAAGGTCTTCTAAGATGTGCTTCTGGGTTGTCAACATAAATGCGCCGCCTCTCCTGCTAAGAGCGTCTGCTACCACATTAGCCTTGCCTGGATGATACTGAAGCTCCACGTCATAATCCTTGATCAACTCCAACCAACTTCTCTGTCTCATGTTTAGCTCCTTCTGAGTAAAGATGTACTTTCGACTTTTATGGTCTGTGTACATGTCCACTCGATCACCATATAAGTAATGCCTCCATAGCTTCAAAGCAAATACTACTGCTGCCAACTCCAAGTCATGAGTTGGATAATTCTTCTCGTGTTCCCGAAGTTGCCGAGGAGCATAGGCTATCACCTTCCCATGTTGCATTAGGACGCACCCAAGTCCTTTTCCTGACGCATCACAATATACTGTAAAACCTCCGGGTCCAACTGGTAATGTAAGAATAGGCGCTGATATCAGCTTCTGCTACAGATTCTCAAATGATGCCTGGCATTCTGCCGACCGGATGAATGGTATATCCTTTCGTGTCAAGCGGGTCATGGGTGCTGAAAGTCTTGCAAAGTCTGATACGAATCTCCTGTAATATCCTGCAAATCCTAAGAAACTCCGTACATCAGCTACGGTCTTGGGTACTGGCCAACTCTCTACTGCTTCTACCTTCTTGGGATCCACTGCTACACCAGCTCCTGATATGATGTGACCCAAAAATAAAATGTGATCCGACCAAAACTCACACTTGCTGAGCTTGGCATACAACTGGTTCTCTCTCAGAACCTGTAACACTTTCCTGAGGTGGTCTTCATGCTCCTCTTCACTAGCAGAGTATATGAGAATGTCGTCAAGAAACACAACGACAAACTGATCTAAGTATGGAATAAAGATGCGGTTCATCAAATCCATAAATATTGCTGGAGCATTGGTCAAACCAAACGGCATTACTAAAAATTCATAATGTCCATACTTCGACCTGAACGCTGTCTCGGGAATATCCTCCTTTCGAACCCTCACTTGATGATATCCTGAACGAAGATCTATCTTGGAAAAAACTCTAGCTTTGCTCAATTGATCAAACAAGTCGTCGATCCTTGGTAGTAGGTACTTGTTCTTTACTGTCGCCGCGTTAAGCTTCCTGTAATCGATGCACAATCTGGATGACCCATCCTTCTTCCCTACAAGTACCACTGGTGCTGCCCATGGTGATATGCTAGCTTGGATGAACTTCTTCTCCTTCAGTTCCTCCATTCTGTAAACTCGATCTGATATACCTTGGCCTGCTCTGAATCCGCCATTCTGTAAACTCGATCTGATATCGGTTTAGTTCCATGTGCCAATTCTATACTGAACTCAATATCTCTAACCGGTGGTAGTCCTGGAAGTTCTTCGAAAAATACGTCTAGAAATTCATCAACTACCTTCGAAACTTGGACTTCTTCCATTGATGTTACTACTCCCTGCTCTTATTGAGTTGCCACTGATCTGACTAAGGTGAACCGCTTCATGCCTGATGATCTGGATTTCCACATATCAAACATAGTCCGTTCAATGTCCGACACACATCTCTAGTGTGCCCTACCTTCCCATAATAAGTGCATCCCGCTGGGGGTTGCTGGTTCTTCCTCTGTTGCTGCTGCTGCTGCCTGGGTGGTGGTGCTGGCCCCTGTATTGTCACATCGTGAATGCGAATGCCAAGGGACGGTGCTGTTGTTCGGGGCGCTGCTCCCCCTCCTCCTTCAATCTGACTGTGGGGTCTCTTCTGACCTCCAGTCCTTGTTGTAATCCTCTGAATGGTGATCTCATGCCTTCGAGTTGCCGTCAATACTTCATCAAATGTCTGGTAATTGTGCCCCTCTATCAATTGCAAGATCTCAAGATGAAACCCTTGCTGAAATCTCATAGCCCTCTGGCTCTCCGTTGCTACCATCTCTGGGACGAACCTACTCAATCTGCAGAACTCCGCTGCATAAGCATCTACTGTCTTGCCAGCCTGTTTGAGGTTGATAAACTTCTCTTGTAGCTCAAACTGCGCCACAACTCCATAGTACTTCGTCTTGAATCTTGCGGTAAAATCGTCCCAAGCAACAAGACGTTTGATGCCTACTTCTTCTGATTCCCACCAATCACGTGCGAGATCCTGAAGTAACAACTTCACTTGATCCACACGTTCTTCCGCCGGTACCTTAGCTACCGTCAGAATAGCCTCAATATCCTTAAGCCATGCATCTGCTGAGATGGCATCCTCCGTGCCCTCGAAACGGCGG
Organism: Iris pallida; assembly: GCA_029216955.1. NCBI lineage: Eukaryota > Viridiplantae > Streptophyta > Magnoliopsida > Asparagales > Iridaceae > Iris > Iris pallida. The sequence continues at coordinate 14,923,781 of JANAVB010045020.1, forward strand.
GGGTTGAACTTGCAAAATCTGGTTGATGCTCCAGAATCAGGCCTTGCCCCTCTTTCCAAAGCCGTCTGCAGTCCTTGGTTGAGTAGTACGTTCTGCTCTTACAACTGAGCATGCATGAGCTGCTGGGCTAACATCTGGTGTTGCTGGGTAGCCATCATCCCTCTAATGATCTCCAGAAGGGCCGGTGTGTCCACTTCCACGGGGGTACACTACACCATAATAGGCGATTACCCACGGTTATTACCGTGACAATTATTTTTTGTCACGGTAATAACCGTTACAAATATTTGTTTTGGTAACGGTTATAACCGTTACAAATATTTGTTTTGGTCACGGTTATAACCGTGACGAAATATTGGTTGTGGTAACGGTTATAACCGTTAGAGAAGTCTATTTATGTGACGGTTATAACCGTGATCAATATTCTATTTGTCACAGTTATTAATGTGGCAGTTAGTTTGTTTTGTCACAGTTTTTACTGTGACTACATTATTTTTTTCGTTACTATTCTCCACTAATTGTCACAGTTATAACCATTACAATTGGACTATTTTAAAAAAAAACTACATTCAACTTGTAACTAAACAATAAACAACATATCCAATTTCATAATATTTTACTTTCATAATAATTCAACCATTCCAAACCAATAACTAAACCACAAAATTTTCAATAACAATTCCGAGCAAGTAACTAAACCACATAATTTGCAATAACAATTCAACCATTCCAAACTAGAAACAAAACCACATAATTTCAAATAACAATTCAAGCATTCAAATTAGTAATTAAACCACATAATATTTGAAAAATAAGCAACTAAACCACAGGATGTTCAATAGCATCCATACATTAATAATTTAGTAAGGAAACATTCCATTGTTGGTTTCAATGACAACAAAACAAGGCTCTAGATGCATGAAGCAAACCACAAAACATTTCAAACTCTTGTGTTTTTGGATAATCAAGACAAGGCTCTCTTGAGGAAGAATGAAAGTGCTTGCATCCATGCTAAAACTGTACATATTCCTGCATGTAAGAGTAAAAGAAGTATCAAATTAAAAAGCGTGCAAACTAGTAAAAGAAGTGAGTTTACTAGTTTATAGGGTTTATAATAATTTGTGAAATCACGGTGAAGTAAGAAGTGAGAAGTGAATATAATCATCTAATATGTTTCGAAACTACGTAATATGGTGACGTGTCTTAGGGAGAGATCTTGTCTGGTGAAGTACTTCCAACCTACATAATAGTAATAGAGCATCATAGAGCCTTCACTAATGGCAAGTCTATATGTTTTACATTAATGAATGCATCAATCATCATACACCATGCAATATATGATTTTAGTAGTGTATGAGCTTCTTTGTCAATCAGTAGTATGCAGTTTGTGTCTACACAATTATACCTTTTTGTGTAGAAGTCCGTTATAGATGTAGAATGTTGTTGATTCATTATGCTAAATTTTGCATTTTTTCCATTGTTCATTGCTCAACTCGGAGGTTACCTCATAGTTATCTATCTAGACTAAAAAATGGTTGCCAAGATTACGCTGGTGGTGCATAGCAGTATAGTTTCTGCTGTAACTTTGAAAATATGTCGTACTTGGTCTGGCTATCCCAAAAAAATGGTTGTAGGACTGTTGGTGGTGCGTAGTATAGTTTTGGTAGCTGGGGATGGCCCATCATACAATTAATAAGCACATCATCTGGAACTGTGTTTTCATGCATAATGAAGGCGGCAAATTGTATGGAATAACATAAACAGGCCAACAACTGTAATTAACAGATAGAACACCATGTGGATTGAATCCATCGGTTGCTATACCAAGCCAAACGTTCCGTCCCTCATCAGCAAACTCCGGCCACCTGCATTTAAGTGTTCTCCATTCTGCTGAATCACAAGGATGTCGCATTAAGTCCCATGAAGGCTCTACTTCCTTGTGCCATTGCATTTTTTTTAGCAATCCATGGTATTGTGTACAATCTCTTCAATCTTGGAATCAGAGGAAAGTGCCTCAAAACTTTTCTCGGTTCTTTTGATTCCTTCCTAACCTTTCCGGGCTTCGTTTTTTCTTTAACTTTAAATCGAGGCGTCTGGCATTGAGGGCACGAAGTTGCATCTGTATACTCCTTCCAATACAACATGCAATTATTTTCGCATGCATGGATGCACTTTGCCTTCATTCCTAAATCTCTCATCATTTGCTTCATTATGGGATACTTGTGAGGGAGTGTGTTCCCCTTAGGAAGCCATTCAGTCAAACACTTCAACAATTCTGTCACACTATTTCCCGACCAATTGTACTTCTTCTTTAAGTTATGCAACTCTACAATTACAGATAGAGTTGTGTGTCCATCTTCACAACCAGGATATAATTTCTCGCTTGCAATTCTCTTATATTCATAATACTTGTCGACATGGTCAAGACCATAAGCAAAAGAAGTTTCAGGCACTGTATCTGCTTGAGAATTATTCGCACCACCACCTTCACCAACAGGAGCCTCATTGTGTACACCATAAGCATCATCAACCAGGATCTCCAACGCATTCCCGTCATATCGATGCCCTGTATCTTCAATTAGAACTTGATTATGGGTACGATCCTCTTCAACAAATTGTTGTTTAGGACCTACTGTCATATCCATGCCCGGCTTTTCCCCATGAAGAAACCAAACATCATATGTCGGAAGCATACCATTAATGATCAAATGCCTTCTAACTTCTTCAAAAGAAGCTCTTTTTGCATTTTTGCATATTTTACAGGGGCAACTACATGTTGTAAGTCCGGGGAGTGAGTGCTTCATTGCAAATTCCATAAAAAATTGAACCCCCTCTTTGTACTCAGACTTATTTCTATGTGGAATTTTTATCCACCCTTTTGGAATCGCTCTTGACATGATAGCAAAAAATTATATCCTCTCTCAAACAATCAACCTAACAAACGAAAAAGATGAATATTAGTAAGATTTTATATCATTTTGAAAACGGTTTAATCGTACAATTGAAAATCTAAAATATAATGGCTTGATATATAAAAATATATACATACCAATCAACAAGGATGGACTAACACTCACAAAAGGTAGTATAGTTGCCAAAAATTTATAGTTTTCACCTCTTCTATAAATATAGGGAAAATACACACCTTGCACTAGAAATTTTGACTGAATTCTCACAAAGTTAGCGAAAACAACAAACCCGCTATGCGAGAGCCAACCAAGATCCAAAGTACATATATGTGGTGACTTCGTCATCCATACAAATTTTCAATCTCTGTTACAATAACAATACAAGATTGATACCACTATGTTTAAATTTAGTTTCAGATTCAACCCTCACAAATCTCAAGTACGATGATAAAAAGATAACGACGAGATTGCTCACCACAGTATTCAACGATGGACAATCTTCCTGAACGAAATAGACGGTCTTATATGAACAAATGTTCTCTCTCCAACCGTTTTGAAGTGCGAGCCTACAAATGAAAAGTAACGTTTGGTTTGCAGAATTGGAGTCTTGGAAAGGAAAATGATTCATTTCCTTTGTTTGGATGCCAAAAAAATAAGGAGGAAAGAAATTTGGTTCCCAAGAGAAAGGAACATAGGAGGAAAAATGGTTCCTCTCACCAACCCAAATATTCATTTTTCTCCTCTAAATTTCCACAACAATGTGAATGGTTCCTAACATTGTTCTCTGTAATGGTTCCTAACATCGTTCTCTGTAATAAATGGCATGAGCCTCAACTTATGCTACTAGTGTCATTCAGATCACAATGGGAACCATGCATAAAAAGTACTCTTACGAAGCCATTGGCATATGCATCAAATTATATACTACCAAAATCGAAACAGAACTGAGGATATTTGCATAATCAAATAATAGTCATTATTTTTCAAGATATAAATAAAATATACACATTTTATATCATAAAATATGTATAAAATTGAGAATATTTATATAATTGTGTCTGTTTATGATTTTGAACCGGAACCAAAATTAAATTATTTTTTTAGTATTTTTAAAATCGAAATCGAACTGATTTTAAAACCCAAAAACATGATCTAGAAAAGAATATCTTGATATGAGCTTTATACTCAGAAAACATACAGCAGCAATGTATGCACAGATTATACTCAGAAAACATACAGCAGCAATGTATGCATTCACTCACTCTATCCCACCGTACTCGTTCGTTGCCAACACTCCAACTTCAAAAATCCATATGTTCGGCCACATAATATAAGATGAACAGATTCCTCATATTTTTGAAGTTTAACATACGATAAAAAAACCAAAAATCAACAAAATCCAAAAAATCAGAGAGAGAGAGAGAGAGAGAGAGAGAGAGAGAGAGTATGAGGGAAGTACCTTCGTTTCTTCGACTGGAAACCCGAAACCCTAAGAAAAACAAAAATCCTAAGAAAATCAAAACCCTAATAGAACCAAAATCTTGAGAGATCGTGAGAGAGAATGAGAGGCGCACCTTCGTTGCTTCGTTGCTTCTCTGTAATCGAAGAGAAGGAGAGATCGTGAGAGAGAATGAGTCGGCGGTCACAGGTCAGAGAGGGGAAGGGGGGAAACCATCCAGAGTGCAGGAAATATTGGGGGCACTTTTTTCCTTTTGGAAGCCAGTAACACTTTTCTCTTGGCACATGTTATGCATGTGACCTAAGTTGTAAATTTGTAACAGTTTCTATTGTTACAAATAATATAAAACTTATAAAAATTATAGAATCAGAATTGTAGTAACGGTTTTTGCTAATAGTAACGGTTATAGCTGTTACCCGATTGTAACGTTAATAACCGTTACTATTTGGAAAAAAAGTGTGTTACAAATTGCATATTATGGTGTAGTGGTAGGTGGAACTGTTGGTGGTGGTAGAACCTCTGGATACTGCGATCCAGCTGCTGCTTCCACCATCACTTCTTCTTGAATAGCCTCTTGGGGTAGTTCTAGCCCTTGTAGCTGTCCAACCTGGTCAGGTTGCCCATGTTGCCCTTGTTGCTGTTGTCCAGCCCTGACAGATGCGGACGAGGTGCCCCTAAAAAGGGACAAGAGAACAATCAAACGACCGGACAGGAAAGATCAATGAAGTCAAAGGATACTGGAACGTCAAACTAGAGTTGAGAACAACGAATCATGAGATCAAGGGAGAACATGTGTGATTGAGACATCCCATAAATCAAAATACCCTACAAGCCTAAAATCAGACCTGCATGGGCCACCACTAAAACCTTGTCACGCCCCAGAACCAGAATACTGGAGAGCGGGGGAATGACTCAGCCAGCTACGTATTACGGGTAGATGAATACCGTATAATACGATCAATGCTGTCTAATAAGACGAGGGGGTACATACTACATAAGTCTGTATGCCAATATTTGGGATCAGCCAGTATTTGGTAGAAAATAAATAAATAAATTGAAGCATGCATGTGTCTGTATGCCAATATTTGGGATCAGCCAGTCGATTACAATAGTTCATAATATAAACGTGCCTCATTCATTCAATTCAATAAGACAACTAGCCAGCCTCTTAGTTCCAACTAGGAACGCATGATCAATTTACTAAATCAAGATAACAATCCCTGTTGATTAATGTCAAGACAATAATTAGTGTTTAACAAATGCCAAGACAATCAATCAATGTTAATAAATGTCAATCAATGTCAATTTGGAACAAGAATCAGCCAAAAAGGCATTAGGGTCAGAGTTCATGCGGCTCGTGAGACTTGGGTTTCATGCGGCTGGACAAGGGTGATTCCATGCGGCCAGAACAGAGTAGTCATATGCGGCCAAATTAGCAAAGCCTTATGCGGATAGAACTAAGGGGGGTTCTCATGCGGCTACGGGTAACATGCGCCTATGCGGCTAGATAAATCATGAAGCTCATGCGGTTAAAGGGGCTGGGTTCCATGCGGCTGAATAGGTGCAAGCCTGTATGCGGCTGAGAAGTCATGCAGCGTCCTACGGCTGAGAATGATCAGCGCCATGCGGCTGAATAGGTTAGGCCTCATGCGGCTAGGTAAGTCTCATGCGGCCAGAAAATTTCCTGCGGCTGGGGTTTGATCTTTAAGCGGCAAGCGGGAGACCCAGCTCATGCGGTTAACTAAGCCCATGCGGCCAACTAAGTCCATGCGGCTAACTAAGCCCATGCGGCTAACTACGCCCATGCGGCTAACTAAGCCCATGCGGCTAAGGAAGACTTGCCGCATGAAAACTCATGCGGCCAAGCACTGTTCATCTTCTCCACTCTTCTGAGAAGGAGAACCATGGGAAGCCATTGCTTCTAAGCCCCATAAATCCTTCATTCCAAGTCCAAATCTGGACTTCCATAGGTCAAAATTAGGTAGAACGAAATTCTCTACAACATGGAACCATCAAAACTTGAAAAATAACAAAGTTACAAGATCAAAACTTTAAGAAATTCGAAAATGCATTAAACTTAGATCTACAAGAAATGAGCCATGGAAATTAAAAATGCTAAGTACTAAAAAGACTTAGAACCAAATAAGGAAGATGATGGAACAATAAAACTGGAATTCCATCATGAAGCAAGTTTGGCACTTGCCTTGGCGGCTAAGTAGGTGGGGAAGAGTTTATGAGGAAGAATAAGAGTAATGGTGAAGTAATGAAGAGATAGAAAGGGAGTGGGGCTTTAAATGAAGGCGTGGTGGTAGGTGGGGGTTTATTTCGGTTCATGATGAACCAACATAATTGAACCAATCCAAGTCGAACCCAAAGCAAAGCTAAAGCAGAGTATAAAAGCAGAAAGTAAAATACAGGAATAAAATTGCAGAAAATTAATTAACACAAAATTAAAGGGATTTAAATACCGAACAATACATGATAAATATTAAATAAATATACAAAAGCAGTACATGTATAAGAATACGTATTCTAGGAACGGGAAGTGACACTGGCTAAACGCCTAAAAAGAATAATTTTACAATAGAGTGGAAGAGCAAAAATATAACCCACTCGTTGCCAGGGTTACGCCTGGTGATCACCATCTGGCTGGAAGGTAGGAAGATCCTCTGGAGCCGCTCCGGTATCTGGTCATGCAAAACCAGCTGGGTCAGATCCCAGAAAGAGCAAGTGCCCCAAAGGAGGCTTCACTTAAGAACTAAAACCAGCAATTAGCACAAGAACATAATTATATAATAAAAGACTGGGAATATGGGAAATCATGATGATATACGATAAGATAACCATGGGACTATTCAGATAACCAAGTTACAACCCTTAAACCAAACAAGGACCGGGGTTGTAACCCTTCGTCTGAACGGAACTTGGTTTTCCACCATTTATCGATAAAGTAAAAGCATAAGCAATCAGGTCATGTAACAACCTTGTACAGGATCAGGACAAGACTAGACTGGATTAGACTCCATCCAATCAATCACGGCCAAGCAATGAGTACGGCTTGATACTTTAACTAACTAGGGTTATCACAGGCCTAGTTACTAGCGAGATGTAATAAGATTATTCCAACAGCCAGAAGCCCTGCAGACCATCCAGGTTACCTGGACACAATTAGGGGTTGAGTTCATGTGGGTACATCGTCCAGGAAACGCATGTACCCTTAAGTAGCTTGAAGGGTGCAATACATGACAGTGTGCTGGAAATGTGCCCTACTCGACGGCATGCTACAAATCCCATGATTGGGCGCCCAGATAACGGGATTGCCTGTAGCTGGGAAATCTCTTCATGACTACTGGATTATTCTAATTATTAGCCTTAGTCAATTTAAGTAGGTACCCCTGACCGTGGTACTCAGGGGTCCCTGTCCTAGACATGATGCAAGACAATACTGGTTCATTTGTACAAACACAATCGCCCACGGTGTCCAGGCCATTCATTCTTGTCATGTCATGCTAGCCGTCGCAACAACATATCGAGGTATATCATGTTAGGTTTACTTATCAAGAGTGCACCACGACGGGCCACTATCAGGTCATGTTACTTGTCAAGAGTGCACCCCGACGAGTCACTATCGTGTTCATGGAATATGTTCAGAATTAACATGGTATAAGCATTTCCATCAAGGACCCAAATTACACAGAGGGTCATGAGACATAAGCATAAATGTAACAACCAAAATAGTAAAAGGGTGCAAAGGTTGTGGGAAGAGCCATGCGGCAAGGAGGAAAAACAGGCTTATGTGGCAAGGGGTAACAGGCTTATGCGCCAAGGCTAGAGGTAGCCATGCGGCAAGGGGGAACAGGCTTATGCGACAAGGCTAGAGGTAGCCATGCGGCAAGGGAGAACATGCTTATGCGGCAAGGCTAGAGGTTGCCATGCGGCAAGGGGGAACAGGCTTATGCGACAAGGCTAGAGGTAACCATCCGGCAAGGGGGAACAAGCTTATGCGGCAATGCTAGAGGTAGCCATGCGGCAAGGGGGAACAGGGCCGCATGAAGGCTGGAGTGCCTATTCGGCCAAAGAGGAACCGCATGAGACTGGAGTGCCTATGCGGCCAAAGAGGAGCCGCATGAGACCTGGCCGCATGAAAAGGCCATGCGGGAGGCACTGTTCTTCTTCTCCAACTTTTTCGAGAAGAAGAACCTGGAAAGTTTAGGGTTCCTAGACTTTCCAACCTTAAATCCAAGACCAAATCTGGACTTCCATAGGTCAAAATAGGGTAGAATGAAATTCTCTACAACATGGAACCATCAAAATTTGAAAATAATAAAGTTCAATAGATCAAACCCAAGAAATCCGAAAATACAACAAACTTAGATCTACATGAAATGAACCATGAAAATTAAAAATGCTAAGTACTAAAGTGTCTTAGAATCTCGTGAGGAAGACAATGGAACAACAAAAATTGAGATCCTCCATGAAGCAAGTTGCACTTGCCTAAGCTCTTGGTAGGTGGAGAGAGTTAATGGAGGAAGAAGAAGTAAATGAAGAAGTGACCGAGGAGAGAGAAAGGGGTTGGTGGCTTATAAATGAGGGATGGTGGTAGGTAGGAGTTTGCATACTAACCCAAACCGAACCAAACCAAGCCGAACCCAACCGAACCCGATGCATGCCAAGGCCAAAATAGACCACACGAACCACAAAATGCTAATTAACCCATGCCAATGCAAAAACCCAAGACTAGCCAGCCAGGACAAGTCGAAATACGGGTCCGAGATACGTACACGTATACCAAAATACGTATAATGAAATCCGTGGGTGACACTTTGGGCAACAACATATGGTTCGACACATATCCTCACGTTACTGCTAAAGGACTCGAAGTCGGTACTAGCGATCATTCGCCTATTCAAATCACCATTGCCGAAAACCAGATGTTGCATCGGCCCTTCAAATATGCCAATAGTTGGCATCTCATGGAAGGTTATACTGAAGTTGTGGCGGAGGGACTACTCTACCAGGTTGCGGGTTACCCACAGTTTATATTGACCAAGAAACTCAAGGCATTGAAGAACCTTTTGAAGGTGTAGTACCATATGCAGCCCAGATCTGACGTGGAGTCCAAACCAGAGGAGCTCCGGACCATCCAAAACATGCTTCAAACTGATATTTTGAATCCCGAGCTGGCGGCTACGGAAGCCCGACTCTCTGAGGAGACCCGGCTACTCCGTATGCAACAAAAGGTCTTGCTCGCTCAATGAGCAAAATATTCGTGGCTCAAGGACGGGGACAGATACAGTAAGTTTTTCTACGACATTGTCCGTGCACGACAACACCGGAATAACATTATGAGCCTCATCGGAAGAGACGGAAAGGTGATTGATTCTCAAGAGGTCATTTGATAAGAAGCTGTAAGGTACTATTCTGATCTATACAACCAAACGAATTACCCTTCTATGTTCCTTGCTTTGGTATGCAAAAAGGTGGTTACTAGCTATGGTAATGCTGAGCTTTTGGCACCGGTTACTATGGCGGAGATTGAGGCCATTGTCAAAAGTGCAGACCCAAACAAAGCTCCCGGACCGGACGGTTTTAATAGTAAGTTTTATATGATTCATTGGAATCAACTCAAAGAACTTGTTTTGGAGGTGGTGCAGGACTTCTTCCTACATGGTAAGTTGCTTAAGGAACTAAACCATACGTTCCTTACGTTGGTGCCAAAGGTGGAGGGAGCCACGTCGCTTTCTAATTTTCGTCTGATATCCTGCTGTAATTATATTTATAAAATTATAACTCATCTTATGTGCCAAAGAATGAGTAGAATTATGCAGGAATTAATATCCCCGAACCATGTCGCGTTTATTAAGGGGCGATCTATATCAGAACATAGTATGCTGGCGCACGAGTTAGTCAGAGACTTCAACAAGATAGGTGGTGCCAAAGCCTGTATGAAGCTGGACCTTCGGAAAGCGTATGATACAGTCAATAGAGAGTTTTTATGCAGGCTGATGCTGGACATGGGTTTTGCTAGCACTTGGGTCTCCATGATACGAGAATGTATAACTACTCCATCTTTTTCTGTCCTCATTCGCGGACAACCTTGCAGATTCTTCAATAGCAGTAGGGGTCTTCGGCAGGGGGATCCTTTATCGCCTTATTTATTCTCCATGGTAATAGAGTACTTCACGAGTTTGATGGACATAGCTCTGATACGGAATCAGATTGTACCGCTACACAAATCGGTTGAGCCCCAACTCACTTGATTTATACGGACGCTCTCCTGGTGCTTCTTAAGCCGACCTATGAGGGTATGTCTACAGTTGCGAGGATCATGGAGGAGTTTGGCCACTTGTCAGGATTACACCTCAATCGGGATAAGAGCAGAGTTTATTTCAATAAACTGTTTAATAGGAAAGATGAATGGGCTGGAGTGCTTGGAGTCGAGAAAGGTGATCTGCCTGTCAGGTACTTGAGAATTCCCTTATGTGTGAATTATGCACGTGATATGGACTGTACTAATTTGGTTGAATTTACCGATAAACGTACTGAAGGGTGGCAAGCACAATGCTTGTCCTTTGGTGGCCGCATAGAATTGGTACGGTCTGTAATCACTTCATTTGCACCCTTTTGGCTACAGGCCCTACTCCTACCAAGAGAGACTACGAAAGATTGATAGTATGTGCACAAATTTTATTTGGCGAGGGGGTGTCCATGCAATTGCTTGGAATCAACTTTGTCGTCCCCCCAGTGAGGGCGGAGTTGGGTTGCAGTCATTTCAGTCTCTCAGGGACGCTGCAGGTCTTAAGGGAGCATGGAAATTCATAGCATGGGATTCCTTATGGTCGTTATGGCTGAGTAGTAGATACCTCGAGGGTTCTAATTTTTGGGCGTACCGACTCAACAATAATGAGTCGATTACCTTCAAGAATATTATCCGCAATCGCCCTATTCTAGGAGTAATACGAAGGGTCATTCGTGACGGGAAAAATACGGATATGTGGCTCGACCCTTGGATCGATAACTGCGGCTTACTTGAGTTGGGTGGGAACCATTACCAAAGAGCTGCTCTTCGACGGGAGAAGGTGGCGAGCCTAATACGAGATGGAGGGTGGCATCACGGGAGGAATAGTGCTGCCATTCGGTTCTGGGACCGGATATCATCGATCCAAATTGATGTGGAGGCCGAAGCCGACCGCTGGTTATGGATAGCGGCTGTGCCTCATGTTCGAACAGGCTCGAATAAAGGTGGGGCTACGCTTTGGCGCTTGCTATGAGGCGTTTAGGTCCAAACATCCGGCCATGGAGTTCACCGAATTTATATGGACCCGCGGGCTTGCGAGGAAAATGCAATTTGTCATGTACAGATTATTGCTCCGTAGATTGCTTACCGGTGATAGACTAGAGCGATTTGGGATCCAGTTACAAAGTACGATATATGTGCTATGCAATAACCAAGAAGAAACAATTGATCACCTCTTCCTATCTTGCTCGGTTGCTGCAGCAATATGGCAGGTAGAAGCTCATAAATTACAAGTTGGCAACGTCGGAAAGGTACCTATCCGGATCATTATTGACGAGATTATTCGACAGAGACAGAAAGGTGCGCAATGGTTCAGAGAGGCGAGACTCCGACTTGCTGCTACCGTAAATAAACTGTTCCAAAAAATGGTAAACTTACTTAAATAATAGCAAAAGGTTCAATTGTAATAAAATGATAACTTAAATTCATGCTTGGGCATGTCTAGGCTGACAGGTCTCCGCAAAGTCATAAGACCATGTATGGGAGCTGACGCCTGCCTAGTGCCGGAAGGTCAAGGAAGTTGGTGACATGATGACAGGGGAGCCGGTGACCGAAGCCCCGGTGAACGGCGGCCGTAACTATAACGGTCATAAGGTAGCGAAATTCCTTGTCGGGTAAGTTTCGACCCGCACGAAAGGCGTAACGATCTGGGCACTGTCTCGGAGAGAGGCTCGGTGAAATAGACATGTCTGTGAAGATGCGGACTACCTGCACCTGGACAGAAAGACCCTATGAAACTTTACTGTTCCCTAGCCTTTTTCAACCTCCCTTCGGGAAGTACGGTAAGAGGAATAGCCTATCTTCTATCTTGCCTTGAGCCCGGTATCTTGATTGCTGCTACTTTGATTTACCCCAAGCCGATGCCGGGGCCAGCTTCTATTAAGAAGGGGATAGCCGGCTTATTTCGCTCCTAAATCCGTTTAGCCTTTCTCCGGAACTATTTTGACTTTTAATACCGATATAGGACCATCTTTTATATATATATATATATATATATATATATATATATATATATATATATATATTTATTTATTTTTTTTTATTTTTTTTTATAAGCCGTATATATATTTTGACTTTTAATACCGATATAGGACCACCTTATATATATATATATATATATATATATATATATATATATATATATATATATATATATATATATATATGAGTTCTCTAGAACCAACCTATGTTATACACGTTGGATTCGAATGACATGTTTGAGATTAAATGACTTTAAAAGGTGATGGAATTTACATCTTTTAATCTCAACCACTAAATTTTAATATAATCCATAAAACATATGTTGTCCAAACCCTTTTTAATCACAAGCTGACTCATCTATTGGTATCCTTTAGACCATCTCCAATGGTGATTTTTAAAATTGAGTTCTTATCCTACTTGCCATTGTACTTTAAGGAGATTTCTATCCTAGTTGGAAGAGTTTCTACATAGAAATTGTAGACATACAAAAATACTTTCCAATGGTTCTCCATTTCTATCCTGTCACATAGTAAAAGGACCAATTTAATGGTGTGGGACCCAATAATAATTGTCATGAGAGATAGGAGAATTTCTATGAGTTGTCATGAGAGATAGGAGAATTTCTATGAGTTGTCATGAGAGATAGGAGAATTTCTATGAGAGTTAGAAACTCTCTTAGAAAGTTTCCATCCTACATCATTGCCACCTAGGATAGAAATGGTGATAGAAATTACCATTGAGAGAAATTTTTTCTAAAATGGATTTCTTCCATAGAAATAGGGAAGATAGAACCCCCATTGGAGATGGACTTAGACATGTCCAAACCACCTGACCCAATATATGTTGTCCTTCGTCGTTCTTCATTCCAATGGAATAAAATTCTTATGCAACGTTTACAGAGAAGGGCATTAGTAATTTTATTTTCTCTCTTCCAAGAAAAGAACGAATTCATAAAATGGATTTACAGTATATGTAATCTTTCACATTTCAGTTGGCATTTGGTAGGGTTTGGGAAAAGCTACAATACCGTTGGAAGTGTAAACTAATCCGGAGACAAAAGCAACATGGCATGTCACACTGGCTGATCAGCATAATGTAACAAAGGTCCATTCACAGCTATGCAGAAGTAGTCACCAAAGTTGGGAAGGGATTTCTGGTGTGGTCTCATTTAGGGTGAGCATTATTCGATTTTGGACCGAAAATTGAACCGAACCTAATAAGAGATTCGATTCGGTTTAAAAATAATTCGGTTCAATTTCGGTTTTCAAAATACAAAAATTTCTTATTCGATTTCGGTTTTGGATTTCGGTTTCGGTCAAAAACCGAATAAGAATTATATAATTATACAAATACCCTCAATTTAAAAATGTGTATATTTTGAAAACAACAATTCTATGTGTGTTTTGAATTACAACTTTGATAATTTAACAAGTAGTTCAACTTTGTGTATAACTTTGAAATTCAACAAATGTGTGTACAAAAATTACAAATTTTTAATATAATTTAACCATGATCCGAACTTTAGGTCCGACCCATTAATTTCAACCGAACAAACCAAATAAACTGAATTTATTATTCGGTTCGGTTCGATTTCGATTTTGGTTAATTCGGTTTGGTTTCGGTTTTGAATTTTTAGAATTTCGGTTTATTCGGTTTTGGCTAATTCGGTTCGGTTGAAACCGAATAAACCGAACCCCCCTCACCCCTAGTCTCTCATATCACTTGGTCAGTGAAGGTACTCCATTGTCACTTTTGAAAAAAATATATTCAGTGCTGCCTAATCGATCGAAAGAGGGATCTTACTTGTCGACTGTACTGATATGACGGTCTTCCATTGATCGAGCATGAGCGCTGATGCTAACAGAGGGGTTGGGACCAGTGGGGGATACATGTCAGCCTTGGTCTGACTTTCGGTTCCCCCATCGGTTCATTAGGTATTTTACAAAAATATTATGGGCTCTCCCGTTGCCAAACACTCAATAACAGTAGGGGCCCACAAAAATTGCGCTACTTACAACATAGTCGAAAATTCTATATTTTCAAAAATTAAATTTTCTAAAAAATTATATTTTCATGTGTGATGACTATATAATTTTTTTGGAAAAAAAAATAAACAAGATAAAAAAACTGAGAAAAAAACCCAAAAAAAAATACAAAAATACAAAAATTCTTCAAAAAATTTAAAAATGAAAAAAAAACCAAAAAATCATTCTTGAAAAATAAAAAACTGAAAAAATTTCTTAAAAATGAAAAAAGATATAAAAAAATGGGAAAAACAAGAAAACCAAAAAAAAAAAAGACCACAAAAAAACCAAAAAGATAAAAAAAAATCTTAAAAAAGAAAAATGATAAAAAAAAATTAAAAACAAGAAAACAATATAAAATAAAAAGTACAGAAAAAACAAAAATTTTTGCTCGGGCAAAAAATAAATAAATCCACAAATGCTTAAGGGATATGTTTTCATGTTTTGTGGATAAATTGGTTATCACGATATTTATAATTTTCGAAAATAAATTTTTATAACCTAAACCAAACATGGAAATATGTTTTCCACCCAAAATAAAAAAAATTCCATGTACAGAACACCCCCTTAAAGTAAAAAAATATCAAAACTGCATAATATTTTGGTTGCATAGGACAAAGTACAAATACTTCAAATCATCATATACCCTAATATCA
Organism: Iris pallida; assembly: GCA_029216955.1. Classification (NCBI taxonomy): domain Eukaryota; kingdom Viridiplantae; phylum Streptophyta; class Magnoliopsida; order Asparagales; family Iridaceae; genus Iris; species Iris pallida. The sequence goes on from JANAVB010045020.1 coordinate 14,939,107, forward strand.
TATTCACCTATTTAAGGAATATGAAAGAAAAGTTGTTCATTTTATTTGTTTCGTAGCCACAAACTTGAGAACTATTTTCCTAACAAAGAGGAATCACAACCCATGAGATTGATTTTTTCTTCTCCTTTTCCAGCATATATCATGAAAATTTAGGACGACAATAGCCATACTCAAATATGTTATTGCATATTTTACCCATTACTTTTGGATTGATATGATGTTATTTTTATGTAAAATGCAAGAATATTTTGGGAACATTGATATTTTTTTTTTCCTTTCATGCACCAAACAAACACTATGATTGCAAGGTGGAAAATATGTGGAAAAGAAATTAATTCCATGGAATTATTTTCCTCGGAAAAAAATTCCATGGAATTTTAAAAAATTTCCACGGAAAACTTAATTTGGATGTTTGATTGTCATTATTTTCCGCAAAAAATAGTTATTTTCCATGAAAAATGATATTTTCCTATCGGTTGGATAAGTTTCATTTTCCACCATTTTAGAAGAAAATATAGAAAATAATAGTTTTTTGGAAAATAATTCCTTGGAAAATATAAGCTATCAAACACTACAATTGGTGGAAAATTTGTGATGAAAATATTTTCCATGGAAAAAAAAAGACTAATCAAACACAGCCTAAAAGAAAAATCAAATCGTCTTTCTTGAATGTGTTTTTTTACCAAACACATAAAAGAAAATATCCGGGAAAAAAATAATTTTTTATCTCCATGAAATAAACAAGAGAATTGATTTTCCTTCCGAGAACCAAACGAGACCTAAAAGAAGAGTAGAGTCCTTGACGCTTTCTATGGATTTAAGGCATATTAAAAGTGTAAATTCGAATTTACAAGTCCAGTTCTCTAAAAACTTGAAAGAAGAAAGGAAAAGATGAGCTTCAATAATTGGTAACTGCCAACTAGGGATTTGTCATTTTTATTCAATCATTGGTAACTGCCAACTAGAAATGAATAGTCAGGGCAAGATCATCTTGCAATTAGGAGACGATGAATTATTGTTCTAAGCCCGATCCGAACGCTGGACCACTTCCTGTGATGGTGCCCTTTCACAGGCAACAGGAAACCTAGGATAACTTCAGCAGCTCAATTAATGGACAAAATCTCCACCTAAATGATAAGTGAATCCAAAGAGAGGTCTACTCAGTGATCAAATATGAATTATTATGATCCAGGGACAACACATAATTTGCTAGAGAATATGTCAAAATCTCGCACATTATTGCGATGGGTGTGACATCTCTTCCTTCGTTAGACGAAGCAACGGGATTTATGTATGCTAGTCGAAGACGAGCAATAGTAGCAGATGCCTGACAGCTGTCCAGGAAGCAGGAAGCGTCGGTTCTTGAAGGCATTCCCGTGCCTCGAGGTTTCCACTAATGCAGGACCCGTGCGGGGGACATCCGTTTCATGCATCATGGTTTATTAGGTGGATTACTTTCCAATGTGATTTACATTTTTGTACCTAAAGTTTTAGTGTGTGACAAGGTTCGTAGTATCGGAATCGGTATCAGACCCTTCCTATAAATATCGAGATCGACGGTATAGGCAGTATCGGCAATTTTGGATTGGATATTGGATTTTTTGGTATCGGAAAACAAACAATTATTGATAAATTATTACATTTTAGGGGAAAATATTTTATATATTTAGGCACAATTTTAAGTATTTTATGTGTTATTTTTTTATAATTTTGGAATTAAATGAAATAGTAGTCATCTTTGTCTATTGATTTACATGCAATAGATAAGTTTTCTTCTTTTACACATTTTTACAACCTTATTGTACTTTTACATCCTTGGTGATGGGTCTTTTTGTTCATTTTTTGGTCAAATTGACTGAAAAAAGGCCCTCGATGGTATCGGTCAGTATCGGGACATGCCAAACCGCATCGGTATCGGCCGAATTGGATCGATACTCCAAACTATGGTGTGTGATTTACATATCTTATGTATATTTTGTCTTTGATAAAATGTGGCTAGGATATTTCTCATACCATCTTCCTAAAAAAAACATGTTGCGATCTTAGAACCTTCAAGTATTACCAACAAAAACATAAGAATATAACTCAATTGTCCATTGATATTGTGTTACATCAGATCTTGGACAAAGGAGCTCGCAGGAAGGATCCAAAGGACAGGGTGAGAAAACAGATATAAAAGCGAGAGTATCAGAGGTTACAAACAAGTAGCTGAAGGCTTATCACTCCATGATTAACAACCAGGGCTATGCAGTAGTATTTTGTGTTTGAGAAATTTTGACTTACCCCCCACTTGTTTTACCATATTTCAGGGTGCACCCCACAGTTTTGCAAAAATGTACAGTACCTCCCACTTTGGACGGAATCCGTCAAATTTTTTTTTTGACCAAAATGTCCATACCTTCTTCTTCTATCCTCTCCCCCCCACCCCATCCCCTCTCCATCACCCCCCCTCCCCGCCTCCGCCGTCGCTCCCGGCCACCGCCTCCCCCTCGCTGCAGTTGCGTGCCGCCGCGGCTGCTGCTGCTTGCTGCCGCGGATGCTGGGGAGCGGGGACGGGCGGAGAGGGGGGGGGGGGGGTGGGCGGCAGAGAAGGGGAAGGTGGAGGGGAAGCGAGCGAAGGCGGGGAGGGAGGCGGTGGCGGGTAGCGGGGAGGAGGGGGAGAGGAGGCAGGGAGGGGGGAGCGGAGGCGGTAGCGGGGAGGAGGGGGCCGATGGCGGGGAGGGGGGAGCGGAGGCGGGGAGAGGGGGGGGGGGTGGTAATGGAGAGGGGATGGGGTGGAAGGGAGAGGATAGAGGAAGAAGGCAGGGGCTTTTTGGTCCAAATTTTTTTTTTATGGATTCCGTCCAAAGTGGGGGGTACTGTATATTTTTGCATAACTGTGGGATGCACCCTGAAATATGGTAAATCAAGTGGAGGGTAAGTCAAAATTTCTCTTTGTGTTTTTAGTATCTACCAATTTGTGTTCTTTAGAGCTCTACTTATCAATTTATTACCATCGCTAATCAGGCCATTTCTGACATTGTAAGGGCTCTGTATAAAGACCAAAAAAAAAACCTCTCTAACAAATGGTACTTTGTGACATTCTAAGGGCCACGCTACTGCAATTTCTAAAAAATAGGAAGGCCTAAATCTAAAAATATAGATTTCATATTCGTAATATATCCGGAGGTTATTTTTGGGCCTTCTAGTGTTTGGGGTCCTGTGCGATCGCACAACTTGCACATGCTCGAAAACGGCCCTACTGCTAGTGGCCTGATTGGCATTTGTCCGTAGCATCTGTGATGTAAGACTTTTGTATCGTTAAAACCCTTTTAAGTTTTAACAAAATTCGGAGGAAGAACTTTTCCCCCACGGTTTCTCTCAAAGAAAAAAAAAGCTTCAAGTATTTGTACATGTAGAAACTAATTGCTGAAAATATGCATCTGGATAAGGTTTGCAGTGCAAGGAAGATTATGATAAAGACACTGTTATAGAAGGTTGCAACATGGGATGGGGATAAGAACAAACAGTGCTGGGATAAGTTCATCTACGGATGACAATCTTATGTGCTTTAAGCCCATGATGTGATTTTTTTTTTTTTCATTATTGAAAGCCATCACTTCATGGGTAAGCAAATATTTGCTCCCATTCATGTTTAGCTTTAAATAAACAGCATCTGATGATAGCCATTTAGAGTGCACAGTTTATGCTCTTCTTTTTCTTTGTAGCCTAGAGGCAGACAAGAGAAGATGTTTTGTGGGCTTAGCTCCCCATGTCCAATATACAATGTCTAGTACGGAATATCATCTATGTTGCAGGAACACGGATACGGCACGATACAGTAAGGACACAGCGACACAGACATGGCACCTATTTTGATGTGTCCTAGAGTTGTTTGGAGTGTCCGATACGTTCCTACACAACAAGACCCAGATTTTTGGGGTGTCTGTGTTTCCTAGACTATCATTCAAGGAGGATCATGTAATCAAGGAATGGTAAATCCAAAATTCCATGCTTAATCACAGGTACGATATCTAGGTAAGTCTATGAATGTTTAGTCATCGACAGCAGATCAGATTCAGTAACTCTTACCAGTTTATTGTAACATTTACTTGGCCATCTAATGCTATTGTCATGCAGTTGACAGAGCTTCTGGTACTGGATATCCTGAACAGCTGATATAAGGAATTCAAGAAATGAACAAAACAGTAGGTGCTATACATGCTTAATCACAGGTACGTGATCTAGGTAAGTCTATGAATGTTTAGTCATCAACAGCGAGATCAGATTCAGTAACTCTTACCAGTTTTTGTAACATTTGCTTGGTCAGTTGATAGAGCCTCTGGTACTGGATATTCTCAACATCTGATATAAGGAATTCAAGAAACGAACAAATATCAGGCGCTATACATGCACAGTGTGCTTGAAACATTTACTTAATACAAATATCTGCAAATTAGAACATTCTCAATAACTTTTTAAATATCATCAGTTTATGATATATATGATATGTGGAAAGATTCATAACCCATTTCTTTGTCAGTAATTTGATGGTTATACTTTCATTATGCTGCTAAAATCTTTACCTAATAATGCTCAATGACTTTAGATTTGTCAATAATTTTCAATGTATGATATGTTTAACAGCTATGACACATGCCCTGCTAGATGGTAGAATGCGGGTATGGCTTACCTAGATGCGAGTACATCAGAAGAAATGAAAGTTGCGTGCAAAACTAGCGTGAACAATAAATTATCGAATGCTCCAACTTATAAAAATGCAGCATGCAAAAAACACAACTTGGATAGCAGATGGAACTTCCAATTGGTGATCCGTGATCCATATCTCTAATACAAGGTACAGTTGGAGACAGTCAAGAATCGACACTGCTAAGACAGGTTATAGTTCTACCACATCAAAGGTCAGAGAAAGGTAGTGAGGACAATTAAGGGTAATCAAGCAAATTCCTGCTTAAGCAAAAAAAAAAAAGGTTTATGTGACATAATGATAATACAATACAAATTGAACACGCTAGCACCATTTGGCAACAGGTTTAACAGTAAGGACTGCGTCGGGCCCTTCTTATGAGTGTTTATATTGGCAGTTTCGGCGGTTTTAGATGGAAGTTATTGGTTTTAGAAAGCCCAAAATTAATAATAATTAAGAAAATTAGAAGAACATTTGATACATTTAAGGATAATTTTGATATTATTTGTTATTTTCCCATTAATTTTGAACGGAATAATACTAAATATTGTTGAATCATTCACCAACAATAGATATTGTTGTTTATTTACTTTAGACAAAATACATCTACATGTCTGCTCAGAAGAAAAAAACACCTGCATAAATAGTTCGGAATAGAATAACTTTAAGATGGGCCAATGTTGTGAATTTATATATGCAAATTTAAGAAACGGTAATGAATACGACGTGTCATAATTATCGAAACATTATAGCATGTTGGTCTTCGCAACAACAAAATCATTATGTGATGGATCAATGTTGTGAATTTATATATATATACAAATCCAACAAATGGTAATGGCTACAGTTTGTGGATAATGAATCTTATCAACACGTTATGACATGTCAGTTTTCGGCACTACAAATCATTATACCACACTATTCTATCATGTACTTTTTTCTTTCAACTTTTTATTGTTGAATTGACTCTGGTAAGGGCCCTAATGTCAGTTGGGTCCCAATATCGGATAGGACAAGCTAAAAACCGATACGTAGGGGTGATATGTGTTGGTATAGACCGATGCTGCAAACTTTACTTAACACATCCTTTTAATCCAGGTACCTGGAACTTAATTCTCTTACCCCTCCTGCTCCTCTCTCTCTCTCTCCCTCACCGCCGACACAACTAAACTGAAGAACTGAAGATTGAAGAACCAGTGGCGATGATATCATGGTATTATTTTTTTTTTTCTAAAACATGTTACTAATATACGAACACAAGACAACATGATACAAACACTTGGACAAGGACAAGACACTGATTGTGGTGTATCAGTCTGTTTTAGCATGTCTATCTTGTTTCCATCACAGAAGCAACACGGACATGGCACTGATTCTGGAATGAAGATACTTCCTAAGTAGCAACATGATGACTTCTACTCAGATATACTAAAATTTCCAAAATTTGGGTGCCTTTGAAGTAGGAGTGACAAGATCGTTTAAAAATCGGTCATGTATGAGCAATATATTTGGGAGGAAGTCATCGTGGATCTTGGGAAGAAACATACTTCATACTTACCCTTAAAATTTTCTATCACAAGTTGCTTAAAGACTAATTTAATGAATGTTCAACTCTTTCACAATAACAATTAGAGAATAATATATAACATATCTGAAAAGGTTTATTTAGATTTGAGTGTATGAAAGATGTTTGCATGGGTAGAATTTATGAATATCACCTACTGGATATAGAAATCTACACAAAATTTCAGTTTAAACGCCTCAAGTCTTCTAGGTTTAGTATCTTAAGGAATCAAGGGAACTGAAAAGAAGCAAATTTCTCATGCATCGGAATATAAAGGGCATCCTGGTTCCAAGAGGCTCCCCCTATTGCAAGGCCTGAAAAGGGTCAGATGTAAGCAACATATATATGGAGAGGTTGTTTCCGCAACTTGAACGTGCATCCTCCAGGATGCAAGAAGAAGCCTTACCATCACACCAATTCTCTCGTGCATAGGAATATGATTGAATAAAAATATCAAAGAATTTTGGCCGCTTGAAGAGAAGAAAGTCCAAAGATGCTTGTAGATAGGGCAAGTCGAATATAATGAAATTGAGCAATTCTCTGTTATCACTTATTGCCAACAGGACTTCTCCTAAATGTGTCTCATCTCCAAACTCCAAAATTCTACAAATTCCTTCACATACGTATCTCTGACATTCGTCTGTAGACTCCACAACCCTAACCCCTAACTTCTATCTACACAGATAATTGACCTGAAAGTAATAATAAAAGCAAACACAATAAAGGTTTCAAAGTGAAAAAACAGTCAGCTGAACCAGGTATATGAATATTTGCAAGCAGGTTTCATGGTTTCCCTGAGCATCCCATTTTAGGACAGCATCAAATAGCGGTATATAAGCTAGGAAGCACATACAATCCAAAATAAGTACCGTGTGCTTGCCATGTCTGTGCCAGATACGATATCTGGCATGACAAAAGACTCCAGATACACTAGGACACCAAAACTGGAGGTGTTCGTGTTGCCGTATCCTTATCATGGCGTGGCATATTTGTCTTGGTGCAACATAGACTACAAATTATCAAGGATGGATATAGATAGCATAGGTAAAATTGACAAAGAATCAAAGGCATGAAAGTAGCATAAGGCGCAGAATAACTAGAAAGAAATACAGAAACTTCTGCAATTATGGCTAAACAACTGGGAATATCCAATCCTTACTATTGGCAGCAAGGATTCTGTTTTTTCTAGGGAGCTGCCAATGTAACTACCAAAGTCCCTTCTAAATACTTTTGACACATGAATCAACAATATGAAGCACCCTGTGTAATCAGTCTAACTGATAGTAAGCTAACATTCCCAAAGCAGAAAAACTAGCTAATTCACAGATAACGGCATACCTTCTAAATTTGTTTTATGATTCTCCAAGGCAGGTTTGAACTTTTTCATTGTCAAAGACTCAAAATCACGATTATCTTTTCATAACTTGAAATATGTCGATATTGGAATTCAGCTACAATCCTTTTGATCTAGAGTTTGAGAAATTAAAAGGTGAATGAAAATTTGAAGAAATAAAGTATGGAATGTAAAATATCTGATGATAATAAAACTGTTCAAATTCGTGGTTCTACTGTTTTTTCAAATATTTTAGCTACCTGCCTATGTTGCAAGAATAGGAACACGGATACGGATAAGGACACAATATGGGTACGGGATATGGGCATTTTCAAATATGTAAGTGTAATCACCTATGTTGCACGAATAAGGTCATGGATATGGGTACGGACATAGATACAGTTATAAGCACCATTTCCCTGTGTCCATGCAACATATACTCGCCCAAGCACCTCAATTCAGAAGATTGTGGCATTTCTTTCCAAGCTTCAACATAAACTACACAATAGGTTTTTGATTTACCTACACATGCACATGCAAATGCACCATTAGACTCTAGATAAACACCAGGCTCCTAATCAACCACCTACTGAAATAAAGCGCCATATTCCCAATAATCAAACACAGAAATGTACAATGACCGAGAATTAGATCCACAAAAATATCACTTAAATCACTGATTCCACGGACATTTTGAAGAGAATGTTTCACATAAGAATATCACTTTTTTATACTTAAACGACGTGCTCAAACTAATAAAAATAATTGCGTTCACCAAGGGATGCATGTTGAATAATTAGTGGGATAAAGTATTTCTGATTTCAAAGCAATGTCACAATCAAAATACTGGTGAGGAGCATATAAAGATTTTAATTCAGAACTTTTGCCACGACAAGAAGCAATGCTTATTAAAATATCAGCTTCCCACCTAACAAAAGGGGATGAAATACATCAGCATGTAATGACCTTCAACCACCAGTACTTGTGCTATCAAATGACAACCATAGGCATCTCTTATCCACATTATAGGTAGCCATTCACTACAGCTTCTAATCACAAGCTAAGGCTTTACTTGCAAGTGTATTTCATTATACAACCGTGGATAAAAATAAAAAATATCAGTGAGTGCAAGTAGGCAGTCTATTTAGTTACTTGTGTGTTATTAAAAAAGAAAACCCGTCTAGATAGTGCTATATGACAACAATCTATTCTGTAGCTATTCCCTATTAATAAATTACTCATGCTAGTACCTATGTCAATCCTTTCAAAGGACTAGGATGCAAATCATCAATTTACAGTAGCCAAACTTATTAGGATTAGATCCCAAGTTATTGCGAAATGAAAAAGAAGATTATGGAAGTAAATATTCTCGCATCGTAGCTACGACACTTCATTTTAGTTCCTAAACATAGGATTTAAGTAGTCTTGTTTCATCCACAGAGCCATCCCAAGGTATATTTGTGTTGCTTCTTGATTTTCTACACTATTGAGCTATTGTTTCAATTTATGAAAGCTCTCCTCAGATCGACCCCCTTATTTCCATCTCCTGACTCAGGGAGATGGAACTGGATTGGCTTGAGCCCCTATATCATGTGGAATGCTTCTTGCCTTTGAAAGTGAATTTTTTTTAATTGGTTATTGCCAAAATAAATTTTTGACACTTGAAGTTCTTGAGAGAAGATGATTCCAGTTATGTAACAAATGTTACTTGTGACTTAGCTCTGAAGAGGATTGTGACCACATCTTCCTTAATTTGATATGTTGTATCTTTCCTATGGAGCAGAATTTCACAACTCTTTGGGCTTACTACACTTCCATCTTCCGTTGACGAATGTTGGGGGGACGGGAAGGAACAATTTATTGTTAGGTTCTCAATATCCAATTGGGATAGTGTTGTGATGACTCATGTTTGGTGCATACAGGAAGAGAGAAATCAAAGAGCTCTTTGCAACAAAAGACAAAGTGATACAGCTTTTACGCATAAATTTGATTCTCTATACAATTTTTGGTCAAGGGAGCTTCCAAGAAGAAAGAAGAGCTAAGGTTTAAATATGTTTTCCGTGGGGCTATTGGAAACCATCATCCGCATCTGGAGGCTTAATTACTATTCTTAGAATCACGAAAGTTCTTTATACCCTTTTCCATCAGTATCATATTTTACATTGTACTACCTTTCTCAAGGTTATCATTTACTCCTTGTATCTATTGTTTTACCTTAATGCTTTTCCTTAATAAAATTTGGCTGATATCCTTGATCCCATCCTTAAACATGCATGGTGATAATACTGATATACACTTGAATCTCCCGTCCTTCAGTCCTAAGGATAAGGAACGTCAAGCAAGGTAAAGAGAGAACTTTAAGTTTCATATGAAATTTAAACTATATCCTAAAGTAATACCTGAGGGTTGAGAATTATATATTTATATTTATTCTAACCCGTCCCACCAGGTCGAAGGCCCATTTTGCGTAGAGTTGGATTCAGGTAGTAGATATAATTTTTTTTTGAAAATTTCGCTAAAAGTACGTGCACGAGGAATCGTACGTGGATTGTTCTGATACCATGTTAAAGTTTTTACCACTATACCAAAACTCTAGAGCTATAGTGTGGATTGACGGTTATATATTTATATTTGTTCTAACAATACCATCAGAACACCGTCGAATCAGACCCAACATACTTTACCAAGGGTTCTTTGTTCAAGTAAGCACATTGTCACGCACAAACATTTGCGCCCCACCGAGACGGACTTGCATAACTCTCCATGGACCGGGGTTATGCAGGAAGCTTTCAGAATGTTCCAAAAGATGGTGGCATGTCCCAGAAGATGGTAGAATCTTCCAGAAGGCCCGAGACCCTTCCAGAAGGCCCAAGTATCTTCCAAAATGTCCAAGATCTTTCTAGATGGACCATGATCTTTCTGAATAGACTAGAAACTTTCTTGTAGTTATCTAGATCTAGAATAATCCGTGGAATATTCATTTTTCAGAAGTTTCTTGTAAGCCCCATGAGCACTGTAAATAAGTGGGAGGCTCATTTGCTCCTCACCATCCAAAGTTGTAATCTCTTCTAGTAAAGTAAAGTTTTAATCTTCCAATCTCTCTCTCTCTTTTGCTCCACATTATTCTCAATATCGCCTTAGCGATCTAGCTAAGCGGGTTCGAAAAGGCTGGCACGGGTCTTTGAGTAGGAAGCTTGTGCGTCGTACGGGTCGAAATGTAGCCTAAAACACTAAGTCCGTGATAAGTGGCATCATAACGAAGGTCGGTTGGTGCCATGTCGACATCCGAGAACGTCCAGAAGGGATCCGCGTCGTCTAAGGAGGGGCACGCCAAGACCAACAAGAGGGACAAGAGCAAGAAGTCTACGATGGAGCGTAGTCTTGCCGATCTTGTCGAACGCGTTGGAGTCTCGGAGATGGGTTCGAGGGACATGGAGATGCGCATGGGCTCCGTAGAACAAAGCAACACGAGACTAAAAGAGTTTTACGATGGGTTGGAGAGTAACGTCGCTTCATCCATGGCAATCTTTCGGAAGAAATTCCAAGAGATCCTATCCGCACTTGATGAGGAGCTCAAGGGACATCGTACGGAGATTGAGGACTTGCGTAGGAAAGTCTAAGGCTACGAGGAGCTAAAGACCGTGGTCGAGAGTTGCAGAGAACTCAAGACCAAAGTTGTCATCTTGGAGAAAGCCGTTGCGAACGATAGACCTTCGAGTAGGGAGGCACCGAAGAGAAGGAAGATCCCCGACCCGAAATCCTTCAGCGGGGAGCAAAATGCCAAAGAAGTTGATAACTTCTTGTGGAACGTGGAGCAATACTTCAAGGCGTTGTACATCAACGATGATGCCGAGAAGGTGGATATTGCTTCGCTCTACTTCACCGATGATACTATGTTGTGGTGGCGTCGAAGTTGTATGAAGCCGAGAAGGATTTGTGCTCGATAGAGATTTGGGAGGATCTCAAGAAGGAGATCAAGTCTCAGGTCTATCTGGAGAATGTGGAGTTTGGCGAAGCTTGCGGCAACTCAAACATACCGAGGCAATCAAGGAGTACATCGCGGAGTTTACACGCTTGATGCTCGTGATATCTAGCATAGCCGAGGAGGATCGCTTGTTCTTCTTCCTCGATGGACTCAAACCGTCGGCGGCTCAAAAATTGCAGTGACAGAGGGTGCAAGCCTTGAACACCGCTGTGACAGCAGCTGAGCGGCTCGTCGAGTACATGTGGGACCAACGATGCCAAGGCCAAGCCAAAGTCCACCAAGGAGAATGGTGGGGGAGAGTGGGAGAGCTCTCCTAAGGAGGGTCCGTTCGAGGGGAAGAAGCACGAAAAGGCCCAACCCGAATCAGTAGTTTCGTGATTCATATGTGGAGAGAATCACTTTGTTCGAAAATGTTCGATAAGGAGCATGCGTGTCAACACCATCCGAACCGAGGAGGTGGAGGACGAAGAGTGCGAAGTGGGAGCACACATGGGAGCATTGCGCTTACTCAACACCGTGAAGACCAAGTCTGTTGTGTCGAGGATTCCGAACATAGAGCTGATGTACGTTGACGTGAGGATCAATGACATGAGCACATGGGCGTTGGTTGACACGGGAGCCACTCATAACTTCATCACGAACGCGGAGGTCCGTCGCTTGGGTCTAGCCTTGGAGGAAGATTCAAGCATGATAAAGGTGGTCAATGCAGAGGCGCATCCCGTACATGGGATAGCCAAGGGGGTCCGAATAGCGGTAGAAAATTGGTCGGGTGTTGCCAATTTCACCGTTATCTCGCTGGATGACTTCAAGATGATACTAGACATGGCTCAATTGCTTCGGTGGTACTCCAAGTTATACCCTATTAACAATAAAGTACCTAATGTATTATTCCTTACTTAAAAGTAACACATGTTAAAATAAGGTGTATCACAGTCCCTGTACCAACTTTCCGTCAAGTTGCTAACGGAAATGGGCTCAATTACTTCGGTGGTACTCCAAATTATACCCTATTAACAATAAAGTACCTAATGTATTATTCCTTACTTAAAAGTAACACACGTTATAATTAAGGTGTATTACAGTCCATGTATCAACTTTCCGTCATTTTTGAATCTCACTTTGTTTCTCTTTATTACCAAAACACTAAAATTTGAAAAACTCGAAGTAGAGTAGAGCAACATTAGAGGAAAACCCTAACCAGTTGTTATTATTATGGAAATCCTAAAGTAATTTATTGTGTAAACCATGCAATAATTTATTGTGGAAACCCTAAAAAAAAGAAGAGCCGATCCTAAAAATGTTTATGCTGACAAAATTGCAGCAAATGAAGCAAGTGAAATGGAATGGGATCTTGCGAAGATCCCATGTTATTGCGAAGGAACTTCTCTGTGCAAATTATTCACTGCAAATACACCTTGGAATCGTGGTCGCCAATTTTTAAAATGTGCAAAAGAGGTAGGATGTGATTTTGGTGTTGGACTGATGAACTTCGGTTATGTCGTTGCGAAGCCGGATTTTGCAAATACGAACATCAAAGGTGCCTAGGAGCTTAGGTCAAAAATTCTACTGTTGTCCATTATCTACTAGTGTAAGTGAAACATACTTTTCTTTGTACATTAATATAAATTAATTATTATTTTTTGCTATTATGTGTAACTTACAATTGTAATTTCTTTCTTCAATACGTGTAGAGAAAAAATCGCGGTTGTGAATACATTAGGTACTTTATTGTTAATAGGGTATAACTTGGAGTACCACCAAAGTAATTGAGCCCATTTCCGTTAGCAACTTGACGGATAGATTTTCTTATTGCAGCTAAGGCGATTCCGATGCCACATTTGAAAGTTGTCGGCTTAATAGAGGAAGGCTCATCGTGCATGGTGAAAACTGTATGAGGTAAGCCTTCGAAGGGGAAAGCTATCTCCGCTACTATGCTCAAGAAGGGTGGCAAAAGAGGTATGGCATACCTAGCGGTTCTCGAGAAGAGGAAGGAGGACTTCGAGGAGGAAGGCCTTCCGTGCGAGACCAAGGGTGTTGCAAAGGGGCATCTCGATGAGTCACTTCTGCGGAGGGAAGTGAATCGTGCTACTAAGTTGGGCACGAGTAAGGAGAAGCATGTCGTGGGCTACGCAGAGGCAGAGGCGACAAAGTGGGGTGGCTCACGCAAGGAGTTGCTCAAAGCTCGTGGGGGACATTCAGGTCGACAGAGTTGCAATGAGATTCCACATGCGGAAGTGTGGAGAGCTATGTGCAGCCACGAGATGAGGGTATCGGCGACTCGATAGCCTGCACGAGATTCGTCTTGTGCCGAGGAGGGACAAACCGAGGCCGAGTTGGTGCGACAAACCAGTTTGCTTCCGAACTCGAGGAGAAGATAGGCAAGTTTGGGAAGCGTCGCACAAGACGCACAAAGAAGGGACGGCGTGTAGCGAGCATGCCTACAGAGTGGACGTCGTTCCAAGACTTGGTGCACCCGTCGACGAAATAGGTGGGGAAGAATGTCATGCACAAAAGTTTGCGTCCCGTCGAGACGGACTTACATAAATCTTCGCGGACCGGGGTTATGCGGGAAGCTTCCAGAATGTTCCAGGAGATGGTGGAATGTCTCAGAATATGGCAGAATCTTCCAGAAGGCCCGAAACCCTTCCAAAAGGCCCGAGACCCTTCCAGAAGGCCCGAAACCCTTCCAAAAGGCCCAAGACCCTTCCAGAAGGCCCGAGTATCTTCCAGAAGGCCCAAGATCTTTCTAGATGGACCATGATCTTTCTGGATAGACTAGAAACTTTCTTGTAGTTATCTAGATCTAGAATAATTTCTGGAATATTTCGTATTCAGAAGTTTCTTGTAAGCCCTATGAGCACTATAAATAATTGGGAGCTCATTTGCTCCTTACCATCCAAAGTTGTAATCTCTTCTAGTAAAGTGAAATTTTAATCTTCCAATCTCTCTCTCTCTCTCTCTCTCTCTCTCTCTTGCTCCACATTATTCTCAATATCGTCTTAGTGATCTAGCTAAGCGGTTTCGGAAAGGCTGGCACGGGTCTTCTAGTAGGAAGCTTGTGCACCGCACGGGTCGAAGTGTGGCCTAAAACACTATGTCCGTGACAACCTGGTATCTTATCTGCTAGTTCCATTGAGGACGGCTAGCCCAGCCTTGGGAAAAAAATCGAGTAGACTATCGTAATTTGTCTATAAATAAGACTTCCGATAGTTCTCCTTCTTTAACAGCAGTATCACGACCAAAGAGAACAAGATATACATTCTCATTCTCAATATTCAAGACGCTTCCTTTTCGCATCGTCTTGACAAATTCCACCATTTCTCCATCTTGTATCTCATTCAATCCGTAAACATATGTCATCTCGACATCTCCTGGCTGAGACCACTCGACCGATCTCGTTCACACGGAAATTTATGTAGAAGTTGGTCATTCTACTTCCTAAGAGAGTAATTGTAGCCGTAGAAAATTGTGTCCGAAACACAGTGCTTGACACCACAATCTATCCAATTTGACTGGCTATTCAAAAAATGTCGGACGAGTCCAAATAACAAAACCCTCCCACTTAATTCCCTTGATCAAAGTTACAATAGACATTGTTCAGAAAAGTTAGTAAAAAAAAAAACATCATAGTTGGAAACTCGACGAAGCTAAATTACAAGATCACAGGTCCTAGCTAAATAGAGATGGAACAGTCCTCACATTGGCATTTCATCAAACATCATCAGGACAAAAACACTAGCATCAGAAACAGTGCAACGTTCCGTAAGTAAGTTTAACCAACAGAATGGATGAATTAAAAATTTAAGGATCGCACTAAAATACCTGCCCCGACTCTCCATAGCTGTCCCTAGACGCTCTTAGGCCTCGTTTGGTTGGACCACTCCCTCTGTTTATGTTTTATTTTTTAAAATAAGGATGGTTAGTAGGGGTGAGAGTTCGGTTTCACCCGAACCGAAATAGTCAAACCGAAATTCTAAAAATTCAAAATCAAAATTAGCTAAAACCAAAATCGAACCAAATAATCAATTCTATTTATGGTTGAAAATTTTCTATTGTTTAGTGGGTCGGGTCTGAAGTTGAGATTGCGTTTAAATTATATTAAAAACTATAATATTTATACACACACATTTATTGTATTTCAAAGTTGCATCCAAGTTGGACTAGTTATTAAATTGTCAAAGTTGAACTTTAAAACATACTAGCATATGTGCACGTGCCTTGCACGTATTTTAACATTCTTTTAATTAACTTAAGAAGATTCTTTAGGAAGACCAAAGGGTAGTCTTCGTAATTACTAAGTTGTCCTTATTAAAATTAATGAACCATTTTTAATTAGTATAGACATGTAAGGGCATTTTCGGAATTCAAAAGTTTCACCATCAAGTTTTCCTATTATATAGTAGAATAAGTACATAGAATTGTTGTTTTTAATCACAAAATACCATAAAATTGAGAATATTTACACAATTGCACAAGTCTTATTTTGTTTTTAATTTTTGACCGAAATCGAATAAATAATTTTAGTATTTTGAAAACCGAAACCGATCGAGGTTTTCTAAACCGAATATCTTATTTGGTTCGGCTAGGTTATGTTTTTGGTTCAAAACCAAATATTCACCTCTAACGGTTGGTGTTGTAACTTTTTAAACAAAATATAAAAAATAGAGGTGGTTCGTATAATTAATTTCAAAATAAGGATACTTTTTATAATAATTATGAAACATATGAATACTTAACGTAAATTGTCCTTATGGAAATGATAAATTATAATTTATGCCAGATTTTCTTTTTCATGTGTTTGGTAAAAAAAAACATTAAAAAAAGGCCATTTATGTTTGGTTGGTGCAGGAAAAATAAATAAATTGTTGCAATAATATTATTACATTTTAAAATAAAATTAACATTATAGACGGAGATGCAAAATGCGAAGAACAATGGACAATAACTACATTTTGAGTAGGATTGTTGTCTGAAAAAGGGAAAGAGAAAATAAATCACATGGCTCGGAAAGAAACCATCTCCTCCCTATTTTTTTTTTCTCTATGAGAAATTTTTTTCCTGAGTTAGTGGCTACAAAAAGAATATGAATCATTTTCCTTCCATAATTTCTTAAATCCGTGAAACAAAGATGACTTTAGGACGAGTTCACTTCCATTTATAATGATGAATGTTCTCTTTATGATGACAAGCATTAAAATGATGCACTCACAAATTTTTGTCCTTTGATCATTTTTCTATGACCAAAATGCCAGACGCTTAATCAAATATATTTGAGTTTGCTAATACATCACATAACTACATAAGCACAAATACTTGCATCAAATTGGAACCAAACTAGCTAAAGATCAACTCCACATTGGCTAGACCACATGGGTTTTGACTGAGTCTAGACTGTTGGGCAGGGTGTAGCATGCGGCGACGAGTCACATTTCGACCACTAAACGCTAAATTATATCAAGTCTAAAATAGTCCGTGGAGATGTAGTCCGTTAGGTACATCAAATGGTCCTATGAAGATGAACACGGTTCAAATTTCTCTAGACGTCGTTCGTCAGTCCAGAGAAAAGGACACAAAAAAAAAATCAAGTCCAAAATCGAGTTGTGCGAGTTTAGAAGTTCGAAAACCGACGAACACGAACACCCGAATGCGAACATGATCCGTTCTCTAACTGGTTGGCCATATTTGGTTTAATATCCGACCCGACCCGTCTAATCCAGCAAAAGAGGTGGGTCATTCTCGTCATTTCGTCGTCGCCCTCACATCACATCCTCCCTCCCTCTCTCCTTCGATCGATTCCGAGACCTTCAAAAAATATCACCACCCAAAGAAGAAGAGGAGCAAAATTTAGGGTTTTATTTCGAACCATTCTCTATCGCCAATCCCTCCATCACTGGTAAGAAAACCCTAATTCCTCGATCCCCTTTTCTCTTCCGGTCGCTGTATTTTCGTTTTTTGTTGTCTGTTGAAATTCGATTGCTCGACATTAGGGTTTCATCAGTACGATCGGATCGGCTGATATTTCGATTCCAGTTCGAATGCTAGGGTTTCTAATTCGTAACGTTCGTATGATCATATCTTTAATTGTGTTCCCTGAAATTTATTAGATCTTTGGACTCGGAGAGGACATCAATGGCATAATTTTTTTTGAAAGGATTTTATGCTAATTTTTTTATTAGAATATTATATCAGGCTGTGATGCTCTTGAAATGGTTTAGCTTGTTAACTAGAAGTTTTTCGTTACTGTGAGGCTAGTCTGGGAAATGTTACTCTGTCATGGCAGGTCATTTTGTTAGTTGCTGAAGTCCATGAAATTTACATGTTAGATGACTAGCTATTGTGGCAGTGGAGCTTCCACCACCAATCTTCTATGCCACTTGCCACACTAATACGACACGGCAGCAGTATTGATTTTTTATCGATCGTGGTGTATTTCGCAGTGTCTAATGTGTATGACACGTCGCAGATTCGGCACTGGTTTTTGAAGTGTCCATACACTTCCTAGGTACCTAAAAGTAGTCTACTTTTTCCTGATCATTTCTACCCGTCATCTAAATTTGGTAACTTTTTGTGTGTGAAGGAACTTCTAACCTGTTTCCCAATAGGGTAAGCATGTCCTTGGATTAGCAGAACGATCCTGATGGTACTTGGAAGTTTCCAAATAGGCGATTGCTGAAAACCTAGGAAGCCAGACTGCAAATATCCATGTAGTGTCTATGCTGCTTTATGTTAGACACGTACGATACATGAGAGTCACTCCACAGTACATTTAGGACACGCAAAATAGTTGTTTTGTTGGTATCATGCCGTGTCGTATTCGTGTCGATACAACGTAGGTGAAAACAGAACATAGAGTTGCCTCTCCCTCTCTCTCTTTCATATATTTGGATATTATTAAACTTTGGAATCTTCTTTAGTGTGAAAAAACTATCCCGTAATTAATACCAGAGCACATTACGAATGTACAAGTTATTTTCTCATTTTAAGTAGTAGTCAGTCATAATGCGGATATTCTTCCTTTTTTATGGGAGTAACATTTAATTTATATTCCCGACTTTTGCTATGTGTATTTAATTTGCAGGTCCGAGGAAATTGGGCAACTGAATGGCGATGATTGATGAGCCACTGTATCCTATTGCAATTTTGATAGATGAATTGAAAAACGAAGACATTCAGCTGCGGCTGAATTCTATCCGCAGGCTTTCTACAATAGCTCGGGCCCTTGGAGAGGAAAGGACCAGAAAGGAATTGATTCCTTTCCTTAGTGAAAACAATGACGACGATGATGAGGTACTTCTTGCGATGGCAGAAGAGTTGGGGGTATTCATTCCATATGTTGGGGGAGTGGAATATGCTCATGTCTTGCTTCCACCTTTGGAAACTCTTTGCACTGTAGAGGAAACCTGTGTCAGGGACAAGGCTGTTGAATCCTTGTGCAGAATTGGAGCTCAGATGAAGGAAAGTGATCTGGTGGATTGGTTTATTCCTCTTGTAAAGGTATGACAAGAATGCTTGATTTTCCAACGAAGCACAAGATTAAGATTCATATAATTCAGTTGATGTGTGCTTGGGATATCTTTTTCAATCCTCCCAGTAGCTATGGGTTAAGATTTCATGTGCATAACAGTTAATATATTTTGTGCAACGAGTGCACATCTCATCATTTCTACACTTCTTTTTCAATGCCATATAACTAGAATAAAAGCATATTAGTTTCTTGCAGTTCATGATAGTTATTTTAGTTGGCACAGCTTCCAATTCTTTACATAACAAGCATTTGTTCGGAAACCTCTTTACTGCTTTATCCCTTCGTAGCTATTAAAAGACTTGGCTAGTGTAGCAATCAATATATTGTAACAGGAAAAAATATAAACTTTTTATTTTGGACTAATAAAGTTGATACTTTGGCTAATAGATCATCCTGTCCATGTGAGTAGCTTCATGTGGAGACCCAAGAATTTTTAGGAATGGGTGGATGACAACTTTAGTTCTTTTCATCTATTGCTATTAACTATATGTGATCTTCATTCTGTTGACATATGAATATATAACTTCGCTAGTTAGAAAAGCAGATAAGACTTTGCATATTCTTTCTTGACATACATAATTTGCCTCATACATTTTTGAGCTGATTGATCTATATTCAGTCGTTATAATTTGGGGATCAGCAAATGCCAGCTTTTCTACTTCAATTTTAAGGTTTAGTATATTTGTTTGTTAACTACTGGTTTGTGCTGTCATCTCTTACTTTCAGAGGTTAGCAGCAGGCGAGTGGTTCACTGCAAGAGTTTCGTCATGTGGACTGTTTCATATAGCCTATCCAAGCGCTTCCGAACATTTAAAGGCAGAATTGAGGTCAATATATGGCCATTTATGTCAAGATGATATGCCTATGGTGAGAAGGTCTGCTGCATCAAACCTTGGAAAATTTGCTGCCACAGTTGAAGCAAACCATCTAAAGACAGATATCATGTCTATATTCGAGGAACTAACACAGGATGGTATGCTAATATATACTGTAATCGTTATTTGGATGTTATAGCCTTATAGTTTGTATGATTTATATCACAGTAGTTTACGACAGGCTTGTTTATCAATTATTCTTACTGTCATTTCTCCCTGCCATACGACAATATGACATCCATTGTTCCTAATGAAACCGTGAAACTAGAGGTTTCACGGGGGCATTAAACCAACGAAACGTGTCATAAGTGATGTAAAGCTTTGGCGACATGAAACCTTTGTGTACCTTCTGCTGACTCATTAAAAATGAAGTATATCAACTTCTACATCTATTGGTTTTCGAGACTTGTTTTGAACTTGGAATGCATTCAAACCTTGTTAAATAAGAAAAAATCATGTCCTATACACAAAACCAACTTGGTGACAAAGTAGCGAAGATATGAATTCTTTTCTAATGACATACCAACTTGGTGACAAAGTAGCAAAGAGAGATTTTTTCTCATGACAGGCACATTAACTTCTAACTTAATCTTTGAAGATAAAATTATTCTCGGTGCGCTAGGTTACTGTAGTGTGTTTGTCTGCACTAAGTGTTGTTCTCGACGATCCCCCCTACAAGAGTACAAAAAGAAAATGTTGCTGTTATCTCCTAGAGTTATATCAGATATTTTCTACCAGTGGCAACCCCAGCGGCTGCACAGGGAAAGAGAGGGGGGGGGGGGTATAGGGGGAAGGCTTTCCCTCATGGGCAAACAGTACAAGAAAAAGAGAGGGAGCTATAAGTTCCGTTTTCGACTGAAACAGGGATTGGTACCTAAATTGAGATTAACTCGATTCTATATAGATTTAAGGCCATCTGAGGTCGTAAAAATGTCGTTTTTACGACCGATCATAAGATTCATAACCCATCTTTATCATATGGGCAGGAACATGCTTGCACGTGTTCTTATCCATAGGCGGGCACGTATACTCGTGTTCCGCTAGGCACACACACGTACTTCACCATAAAAAAATGAAACCTTTGTGTACCCTCTGAAAGCACCCTAGAGAGGGGTGGGTGGGTGAATAGGGTCAAGCTTACTAATCAAGCACTAAACGATTGCTAATATGCAATTTAAAAGATTAATAATGCAAGAGAAAAAACAATGAAAATACCGTCACTCTATGTATCTTGGTATCCTCTCGAGGAGCACTCCAGTCCCAAAATTCTCTCCGGCTTTAATCCACTATTATCGCAAATAGTACAACGTGAGCTTTGATCCGAAGACTCACCAACTTTTTACACGAGAGCTTTTATCCGAAGACCTCTCTGATTTCAATACACGAGAGCTTTGATCTGAAGACTCTAACTTCAACCTCTTTACAAGAAGGATTTGATCTTCTTACAACAAGATGAAGATCTCACTTTTACAACTCAAGAATACTAACACAATTTGTGGATAGATAAACGAAAACTTCGGTAGAGTTGTTTGTGGATATGTTTTGGTAGTTTAGAATTTTTTAGGCTCAAAGCATCAACCTTGATTAAAGGGGTTCAAGGCTATTTATAACCAAAGCAAAGGAAAGTAAATAACGCAACTTTCAGTCCGCGATCGGTGGTATACCGGTCCATTTCCGCAACGACTAGAAATATGACTGTTGGGATCATTTAATGCTGAGGATTCGACCGTTGGATTGTCAGCTGTTCAGAATCGTTATACTGTCGGTATACTACAGTGTACCGCTGGTATGCCAATCCAAACAACATAGAGCAATATTTATATAAAATTGGTATACCGTCGGTATGCCGATCCAAACAACATAGAGCAATATTTATATAAAATTGGTATACTGTCGGTATACTCCGGTATATCGCCACTATGTCGATTTTTAGTCAAAAATGATCCTGGATTATTTTCTACCCTAGTTTTCGATTTTGTCATCCATTTCTTGGTGTTTACAATTATCCCTAAGACTCATTTCAGACTCTAGATGGACTGTGGCAGGTGCAAGCTTCTTCAGAGTCTTGAAATAATGATGACATGACTTGGCTTCTTCTTTTGATAGATGATGACTTTGTCTCCTTGACAACAGCTGGCCCTTCGACCCACGTCCGACGTCCGACGTCCACCGACTGGGCAGCGGAATCTCCGAGTGCGTAGCTCCAGAGATGTCGTCGGACGGTTCAGAGAAATCTTGTAGGATGCCGTCGTTTTTGGCCCATTATGATTTCTTCATTTCATATGTCCATGTTGATCTTGCTTATTGCTTTTCTTCAAATACATGTTAAAAGAGCAAAGCAATATATATAGTAGCAACTAGCAAGTATGATAAATTTAATGCACTTTAGGACTATGCTAAGTTTAAGTATCAATACTATATTGATAGCCAGGGCCGGCCCTGAGTTAATGGGGGCCCTAGGCAAATTTTTAAAATGGGGCCCATATATAATATAAAAAAATTGAACTAAAAAATGATACAGCCAAGGCTAGAACCTATGACCTCTTGTGTACAAGTATAACAAACTACCACTACACCACAAATGTTTTATAATAAAAGAGGATCATATTATATATTAGTTTCTATTTTCAATATAAGATTACTAATATATATATACATTTAAATTAATTTTTTTGGACCCCCAAATTTCATGGGGCCCTGGACGGTCGCCCTGGCCGCCCTGGGCCAGGGCCGGCCCTGTTGATAGCATAAATATTAGTATATTATAATGTTAAACTTAGTCGAATAACCACAATAAAGATAAAGAACAAGTTAGATCATTAGGCTAACAGTCTCCTCCTTTTTTATTATGACAACTCGGTTAAATTTAATATAGATATAATAGAAGCTCATATCACTAATATGTAAAACAATCAGCATATATCACCAAAGGGTACAAGCATAAGTAGAAATGCTATAGTGATTGTACGGAGATTAGTGATAATAAAATGCTAAACTTAATTGATTTACCATATTAAAAAATATGATACAATTATTGGGCCAACACCCTCTGCTAACTCAACCTCTACATCTTAGTGGTCTTCGGAACTTGTTTCGAACTTCGAAGCCTTGAGAACTCATGTGACAAACGACAATACTTTAATATTTTAGAGTTGAAAGAGGTTTAAGTCCAAAATTGAAATCCATAGTTATCCAAAAGCTGATGTGGCAAGGACGGCCCCACAAATTTACGGCTTATGTAATCTAATCAACTCCATGTTTTGTCGAATTTGTTGAAACCTATGTCACGTCCTAGAACCAGAATACTGGCAAGTGGGGACGGACCAGGCCAGCTACGTAATATCAAAGTACTCCAGTACTCTGAAATAATGTATAAGCTGTCAAGACATGGGGGTTACTACTACAAGCCAACAGTCAATCCTAGGTCGAACGATCCTAGGTATCTCAATCACAGGCAAAAATACAAAGTACAAGAAGTATGATCATCATACATAAAATAGTAAAGCGTCCCAAACTATACATGGATGATCATGAAGCTAGTAATACAAAGTGAAGAACTAGCAAGAGTAATAGTCATACATGATAAGCTCTAGCTATAGTCTAGAATACGCAAATCATGTTTAGGCCCGTAGGCTAAATGCGAAGATCCAAAACACGAGCGAAACACGTGCTCGGAGGCTAAACGCCACAAAAGAATAATGTACATAACTAGTGGGAGAATGAAATAGAAAACCCACTAAGGTACTCTGGTGCTTCGGGTAGTCACCGTCGAGTAGATGATACGGAAGATCCTCCGGGCTCTTCTATCACATCTGGCCAAACAAAACCAGTGGGGTCAGACCCCCAATATCAAGTACCACAAAAGAAGCCAAACTATGAACTAAAACCAGCAATAACTAACATAGCAATGGATAGAGACAGAAACAAGTAAATGCTGATCGAGAGTCGTGTACTACCAATGCACTTATCCCGATAATAGAAAAGACAATATGCAAACAACATGGAGCATAAGATAAATAACATGTGACATAATATAAACTGTGGACATGTAAGATAAAAAAAACATGTGAACATATAAGATAAACTGAACATGTGAGCATGTAAGAGAAATGTTACATGTGAGCATGTAAGATAACTGGGACATGTGAGCATGTTAGAGAAATGGTACATGTGAGCATGTTAGATAACTGGGACATGTGAGCATGTTAGAACTATATAGAACGACAAATGATAAGATGACTTAGGAACTATTTTGGAACCTAAGTTACAACCCGTAAACCAAACAAGGATCGGGACTATAACCCTTCTACTGAACAGAACTTAGTCTCTAATCAATGTACAACATAGGAATCACGTATAGCGTGTGAGTACTAAATAGGACGACAAATGACAAGATGACTAATAAACTATTCCGGAACCCAAGTTACAATCCGTAAATCAAACAAGGACCGGAGTTGTAACCCTTCTCCTGAACAGAACTTAACTTCTAATCATATATCGACAAAAGTAAAGCATAAACAATAATGTACTGAAATAAACAAATATGGACACTGCCTAGACAAAACTAGACTAGACTGGACTCCATACAACAATCACGGCCAAGCAATGAGTACGACTTTATACATTAGCTAACTAGGGTTATCACAATCCTAATTACTAACATATGCACTTTTGAGAAATCCAATTTAGTTACCTTCCCTGCAGACTACCCGACTTATCCAGGCCAAAAGGAAAATAAAGTAATGGTGGATACATCGTCCGGGAGACAAATGTATCTTAAGATCTAATAGTGGGTACATCGTCCAGGAGACAAATGTACCCTAAAACATAAAAGGTGCAACACTCGACGGTGCGCTGGAAGTGTGCTCATCATGACAGATAGCTCTAAATCCATTCAGGTTGGTGCTGGGACAAAGGGCTTGCAGGCAACCGAAAAATTCACCCCTTCCAATGCATCTAGGTAATCAAGCTAGTTGTTTAGTCCTTAATGTTTTCTTGTTGGATTCTGGGTGTGGCATTCCGCAGAATCCATCCTAGACATGATATGCAAGACTGGACAAAAGCAAGAATGTGCACTACAACAAGCCACAACAAGAAAGATATAATAAGCTGGAAGCTAGGAGTGCGCTACGACGAGCCACTATAGAGAAATAGAGAGTGCGCCATGACATGCCACTATCATGTAAGCAAGAAAAGATATATACAAGAGTGCACCACGACGGATCACTATCTAGTAAGCAAAGAAGACATGTAACATGAGTACGCCACGACAGACCACTATTTAGTAAGCAAAGAAGACATGTAACATGAGTGCGCCACGACGGACCATAACAAAGAAATTCTAGACATGACATAGACTGTAAGGTACAATAAATCCTGGAAGACACGGCAATACATATCACAGCATATAAGAAAGAATTGAAAGAAAGACATATCATGGCATGTGAAAAGGAATAAATAAAAGTAAGTGCAAGACATAGAATAATAATTGAACATGTGCTAGTGTCAAGTATATATAGGGTGTACAATCATTCTCTAACTATACGTGATCATCAAGATGAGATCATGTTGTCATGTTCAAGTTAAGTACAATATTAACACGTTATCAAATTGGGTCGTCGTATTTTAGGTCAAATATAGAAAACATTCAAAGAAGATCAAAACTGTAATTGAAATTATTAGTTGCATATAAACTCCAATTAAAGTAAAACAAAAAAATTCTTGAAGCCAAGACAAAGATCTACAACTTTTATGTTTTGAGTTTTTCAAGATTCTAGCTACAAAACAGCTTAAACAAGCAAAAACAGCCATTCAAGGCAATCTGCGCACGGACGCACTGCGCGCGCGAGCAAAACTGCCCACGGCGTGCGGTCTGCGCACTGCGCGCAAAACGCATTGCGTGCGCGGGCAAAACTGCCCACGACAAAAGGTGCGCGCAAGCACGGCACGCGTCGGAAAATCGCGCGAGCGTGCGGCCCGCGAGATGCTTTGCGCGCACGGGCTAAAATACCCACGGCGCAAGGTGCGCACAAGCACGGCGCGCTGCAGAAAATCGCGCGGGCGGGCAAAATGCCCACTGTCATGCCCCGAGTCGACAAACCGTTCGTCTTCGGTGTTACTTTGCCGATTCGATCGTCCTCGCTAAGACGTGATGCCGTACGAGTCTGGAATTGCACTCGTACAAGGCAAGAACGTTACGTTGATTTTCATATTAATACGCCAAGTTGAAACTTCACAAATCACATCAGAATATAAGACGCAGTATAGGAAGATAGAAATTTGCTTTTCATTCATAGCTTGCAACGAAGTGCAAGTCGTAATTACATTGGATGCCGTTGCAGCTACATTGATTGAAAACAGAAAGAAATACACTCGACAAGCTGCTTGAACTAACACTTGCCGTTCCATACATTCGTCCCTTTATACATAAGCCGTCGATTGAATTGGCTTCAAAATACTTCAGCATAGGAAGAGCTTCAAAACGCCTCTCCGCACTTCAGGTTCAGTTTAGAGCGTCCGTCGCACCTGGAGAAATTGGGGGAGGGGATTAGCACACTTGCTAAGTGGACGAGACGAACCCACTCGTCTAAACCGACTCTGATTGTTAAGGTAGGCATGCTTTAGAGTTGTCTTTCTATTTAGAACTAAATGAATTCAGTTCACATCGATATCCATCTTTGAATAATAAAGCATACAGTAAAACATAGTGATTTATCCCATTTCTTACCACGTCTGTGCTCATCCCTGCATAAAACACATATAATATTTACTACCTGCATAAGACAATAGGTGAGCATGCTACTATTTTTACATGTACGGTCATTGATGCTATGCATCACGGGGGACTTTTATATGGCATTACGATGTGCCTGTCAGCTTGGGTTGCAAGCCCTGCTGCAGGTATCACAATGCCTCGCGCCGAAGCACGAATTTGTTTATTCCCCCTAGGTCTATTCGGTTCTGATGCCCCGGATACCGCATCGAGGGAAGTTCAACTTGTGCACAAGCTGTCCATGACCATGCCAATACGTGAACAGTTTAATATGTGCAGACAGATTTGTATAGCGCGGACAGTATTGAGCGACATTATCATTTCTCCCAACTCATGCAACGAATCATTTTTCTCGAGCCGTACTTCCGACTTAGCATCCCGTAGGCACCAAATTCTCCGCGGCACCGCAAGCCACAATCGATGTTTCATATTATTTTGCAGCACGTGAAATAGTCTATCTTTTTACTAGAACCTTAAACTTTCTCGTTTATGTGCAAAACTTATATTTTCAGAGTAAATTACTCTAAATCGATACATTTTTTCCGAGTTCTTGACCTTAGTGGATTGGCATGGATTTAACTTGGCATCGTCGATTTGAATGAATTCGAGGCAAAGGAATTTGTTTGCGGGACAGAGTAGAAAAGAAGGGGCCGAATCACCCACCGAGTTCTTTGATCGTGTCGACCGTCGAAGCGCTTCGCAACGTTCAAGTTTTAGTTACGCGAGCTCCTGCAATGGCACCAACACTTTGTTAGGATTCCTTCTTTTTCTCTTGCTTCGAAATTTGTAGATTGCATCCAGAAAAACGACGCGAAAGCACTTTATCAAAATCCAGCGGCAAAAGCTTCAAGAAAACCATACAACGGTCCGGTCCCGTCGAAGGGACTCTTATATAGAGCTCACTCGCCGAGACGCAGCCCGCTGCATCTAGGACTTATTCCAACAGAAGTCGTTCCATTAGTTGGATCGATTCTCGTAACGTCCGTCCAAATCGATTTGATCGATGCCGCAAGGTGTTATCGTTTACCAAGCTCAGCGATCGAGTCAGATGGCCATCTAAGTTCCCGACCGATCTGACTCGGCGCTAGCATATTATGAAGTCCGTCGCCTATCGAAGTGGGGCACTACACCCACGACGCAAGGTGCGCACAAGCTCGGCACGCGGCAGAAAATCGTGCGGGCGCACGACTCGCGAGATGCTCTGTGTGCGCGGGCAAAAATGTCCACGGCGCATGGTGTGCGCAAGCACGGCACGCGAGCGCGCAACAGAAAATTGCGCGGGCTCGCGGCGCGCGAGATGCTCTGCGCGCGTAGGCAAAAATGCCCACGGCGCAAGGTGCGTGTGAGCACGACGTACGGCAAAAATGCCCAAGACGCGGCGCGCGACATTGTTCATCGTCCCGACAGCACCAAAAGGTGTGGGAAACACATGAACACGAAAAATGACATAACTAACTCAAAATAAATCGAAATCAAGTGGTTTAATTGGATAGAATGAAATTTCCTACAACATGAAAAAGTTACAAACTTAGATCTACAAAAATGTAAACATTAAAACAAAAAAACTCCTAGTTCTAAAGAGTCTTAGAATCATGCAAGGAAGATAATAGAACAAACGAAATGACAAATTAATTATGTTCAAGATTTGGCAAGATGTACTTGCCTAGGGTTGGGGGAGGAGTAAATGAAGAAGAAGATGAAGAAATAAATGAAGTTAATGGAGGAGAGAGAGAAGTTGGTTTTTATACAAAATCCTTCTCATCTAAAATCAACCCAAACCAAGCGAAGCCAAGTTGAACCAAACCAAATTAAACCAATGCAAGATTAAACCAAGGCAAGGCTAAGAAAGATAAGTCAAAATACGGATTACCTGACAAATGTCAGAATTCCATACACGTATACTGAAAATACGTATAACGGAAAATTGAAGTGACATGTATGCCGTCGGTATACACTGGTATACTGGCGGTATGCCGGTCAAGGAGAAAATCTATAAGTTGAAAAAAATTTAAAGCATTATGAAAATCAAGAAAATATGAAACACAGTATAAAAATACGTATCCGTATATAAATACTGATACTATGAGACGAGTCTCACAATGAACATACGTATGACGGAACCAAACCAAATTAAACCAAGTCAAGATTAAACCAATTCAAGGCTAAGAAAGATAAGTCAAAACACGGGTCAGCTGACAAATGTCAGAATTTCGTACACGTATACTGAAAATACGTATAACGGAAAACGGGAGTGACATGTATGCCGTCGGTATACACTGGTATACTGGCGGTATGTCGGTCAAGGAGAAAATCTATAAGTTGGAATTTTTTTAAAACATTCCGAAAACCAAGAAAATACGAAATACATTACAAAAATACGTATCCTTATATAAATACCGATACAGTGAGACGAGTCTCACAACCTTGGTCATTTGGGTTTCATGCAAAGTTTTGTGAAAGGTGCTAGTCCGGCGGACACCCACCTCCTAGCCCGCCTAGGCGGTTTAAAAAAAAACCTACTGAAGATTGTAGAATAAGTCCATAAAACCCAAAAGCATGCATAGTCGGGCGCCGGAGGGGGGGGGGGGGTGGGGGGACTAGGCGGACGCCTAGAGGTCATCGGGCGGGCGTCTAGGCTGCCGCGTAGACCGCCTTTTAGAACAGTGGTTTCATGAGGTTCTCTTGTGTGGTGGGGATTTATTCATTTTATAAGTTCTGGTAACTTGTGAATAATGTTTTCAGGTGTTGTTTACTTAACCACCCATTGACTACCTTACCAGAAGTTACCATTAATATGATACTTGGTTGTCATGTCATTTTTTACTCTGAATGCTCCAAAATTGGAGTCTAGCCCTTCTTTTCCGAACATAAATACTAAATGGGACTGGAGTTGAAATCTTGCCAGTTAGGTATCTTTCCCAGCTTCCTCTGTAACAAAGATTGTATTAGTTGCACAAACAGTTTGAGAAGTCCACGGAGCATGTCTAAGATTTTAAGATTGTTATTCCCTTAAAATTGATGCACGTAAAAAGCTCTCACATCTATAGGACTTCTATAAAGCAAAGAGAGGATGCCACAATCACTTTTTCCGTAAAAATTACCTTGGTTCTAGGTTAGCACCTCCCTTTCATTAGCTAGCATACTTTCTTCTTATAAATTGATTGAAGAAATGACAAATTGGGTCTCCTTAATATTATACTTTCCACAAACAATCTGTTTTTTAAATCTTCACTTCTACTTGTGAAAGAGAGGCTACATTGGGACTAAATGGAATATTTCATCAGGGCTCTAGGCCTTACAATATATAGAGCATTGAAAAATGATAAAGACAAAAAATGGCTACTTAGTAAGCTTGGTCCTCAAGAAACAAAATAAACCTATTTTCTTTCGTACAATGTCAAATACTTCAAATGCTCCAAAATTGGAATCTACTCCATTATTGGCCAAAACATGCATACTAAATGAAACTGTAACTAACCCAGTTAAGTATCTCTAGTAGCTCCCTAATTAACAAATATCGACTATGTACAAACAATTTTGTGGAGAAATCTTATAAGCATATCTGAGATGTATAATTATTTCCTTAAGGATGCGTATGAAAGGATCCCATATCTATAGGACATCACAAAAGGAACTGAGATTAGTCCCCAGTTATTTTCTTTGTCAACCGTGGTGCTATCTCACACCTCCATTCGTTACAGCCAATTAGTTTGTAAGGGCTCCATTTCAGATTTTTTATCATTCACATTACCAGACTGAACAAAACATCAAGGAGACATGATTCGAACCTATGGCACTCTGTACCCAAAACAATGCGCTGAGCAGACTTTTTGATGCAGATCTCATATTGAGAGCAGCTCCTCCTTGTCCAGGTTCTTCTTCTTCATCTGAGGATTTGGCCAAGCGAGGGGGAGGCTACCCTGGTGTCACGTTCCAGAACCAGAATACTGGCAAGTAGGGATGAACAAGGCCAGTTACATGTACCAGAGTACTCCAGTACCCCGAGATACGGTCAAAGCTGTCAAGACATGGGGGTTACTACTACAATCCAACAGTCAATCTTAAGTCAAGCAATCCTAGGTATCTCAATCACAGACCAATATGCAAAGTACAAGAAGTATGATTATCATGCATAAAATAGTAAAGCGTCCCAAACTATATATACATAGATGATCATGAGGCTAGTAATACAAAAGGGAGAACTAGTAAGAGTAACAGTCATACATGATTAGCTCTATCTATAGTCTATAATAACGCAAATCATGTTTAGGTCCGTAGGTTAAATGTCAAGATCCAAAACACGAGCTAATCACGTGCTCGGAGGCTAAACGCTACAAAAGAATAATACACATAACTAATAGGAAAATTGAAAACTCCCTCGGGTACTCTAGTGCTCCGGGTTGTCACCGTCGAGTAAAAGGTATGGAAGATCCTTCGGGCTCCTCTATCAGATTTGGCCAAACAAAACCAGTGGGGTCAGACCCCCAATAGCACCACAAAGGAAGCCAAACTATGAACTAAAACCAGCAATAACTACATAACAACAGATAGAGATAAAAATAAATAAATGCGGATCGAAACTCGTGCACTACTAATGCACTTATCTTGAGAGTCTAAAAGATAATAAGCAAAGCAACATGTAGCATAAAGTAAACAACATGTGATATAATATAAACTGTGGACATGTAAAATAAATGGGAGCTGTGAACATGTAACACAAACTGATATATGAGCATATAAAGTAGCCGGGTCATATAAGCATGTAGGGTAGTCGGACATATAAGCATGTACAACATAGGAATCATGTATAGCATATGAGTACTGAATAGGACGACAAATGACAAGATGACTTACGAACTATTCCGAAACCGAATTATTACCCGTAAACCAAATAATGATCGGGGTTGCTAGTAATACGAAAGGGAGAACTAGCAAGAGTAACAGTCATACATGATTAGCTCTAGTTATAGTCTATAATAACGCAAATCATGTTTAGGTCCGTAGGCTAAATGTCAAGATCCAAAACACGAGCTAAACACGTACTCGGAGGCTAAACGCCACAAAAGAATAATATACATAACTAATAGGAGAATAAAATAGAAAACTCACTCGGGTACTCTAGTGCTTCAGGTTGTCACCGTTGAGTAAAAGGTATGGAAGATCCTTCGGGCTCCTCTATCAGATTTGGCCAAACAAAACCAGTAGGGTCAGACCCCCAATAGCACCACAAAGGGAGCCAAACTATGAACTAAAACCAGCAATAACTAACATAACAACAGATAGAGACAGAAATAAGTAAATGCGGATCGAAACTCGTGCACAACTAATGCACTTATCTTGAGAATCTAAAAGATAATAAGCAAAGCAACATGTAGCATAAAGTAAACATGTGATATAATATAAACTGTGGACCCGTAAAATAAACGGGAGCATGTGAACATGTAACACAAACTTACATGTGAGCATATAAAGTAGCCGGGTCATATAAGCATTTAGGGTAACCTGAACATACAAGCATGTACGACATAGGAATCATGTATAGCATATGAGTACAGAATAGAACGACAAATGGCAAGATGACTTACGAACTATTCCGAAACCGAATTACAACCCGTAAACCAAATAGTGATCGGGGTTGCAATCCTTCTCTTGAAAAGAATTTAGCCTCTAATCATTCATTGGCAAAAGTAAAGCATAGACAGAAGCTAGACAATAATAAGAAAAGACGAGACTGGACTCCTTCCATCAATCACGACCAAGCAATGAGTACAACTCGATACATTAGCTAACTAGGGTTATCACAATTCCTAATTACTAAAATATGCACTTTGAGAAATCCAATCCAGTTACATGTCCTGCAGACTACCTAACTTATCTAGGCCAAAAGAAGAAAAGTAATGGATACATTGTCCGGGAGACAAGTGTATCATAGATGGAGGAATACATTGCTCGAGAGACATGTGCATCCTTTGATCTAATAGTAGGTACATTGTCCGGGAGACAAATGTATCCTATAGACATGTAAAGGTGCAACACTCGACGGTGCGCTAGAAGTGTGCTCATCATGACAGATAGTTACAAGTCCATTCAGGTTGGGGCCGAAACAAAGGGCTTGCAGGTAACTGGGAATCTCCTTCCCCCAATGATCTAGATAATCAAGCTTGTTGTTAACCCCTAGCATTTTCATTCATGATTCCTGGTGTGGCATTCCGCAGAATCCATCTTAGACATAAGGCATGCGAGACTGGACAAGACAAGCAATAACGTGCACTAAGAACGTGCACTATAACAAGCCACAACAGGAAAATATAATAAGCTGGAAGCGGGAATGCGCTACGACGAGCTACTATAATGAAATCAGTAGTGCGCCATGACAGACCACTATCATGTAGGCTAGGAAAAGACATGTAATAAGAGTGCACCATGGCAGACCACTATAAAGAAATACTTGACATTATATGGACTGTAAAGTACAATAAATCCGAAAAGGCATGGCAATACATAGTATGTATAGGACATAGAACAACATATGAACATAAGCTAGTGTCAAGTGTATATAGAGTGTACAATCATTCTCTAACTATACAAGGTCATCTAATCATGTTAAGAATTCATTACAGTCGAAGAAAATATCAAAAAGGGACAAAAAGGACAAAAACAGCCTAATTCGGATTACCGACGGATTTTTGCGAATTTTTTGAACTGTCACAGCAAGTTTTGAGCGAGTCATTTGGATTTTTCGACGGATTTTCGCGGAATACCGACGGATTTTCCGAACTGTCATAGAATCCAAAGTCTAAAACATAAATTCTGTTTCGGCTGTAAAAACTTTGTTTTAAATTAAAATTCGGATTTTCAAAAGTCAAAATCGCATGAAATTCAATTTCCTACAACATGGGAGTATTAGTTTTTACAAATTAAAACATTTGATAGATCAATACCTCAAAATACTCCAAAAATAGATTCTCGGAAAACTGAAACGGGTTTCGATTTCCACCAAACTCAAAATCTATGGGATAGAAGCTAGGTGTGGGTCGCCTGTAGCATATTTGACCAAGATCCATGATGGTAACACCAGTATTTCTCTCGATACCGAGTTTTCCTACTAAGTCAATATTGGATTTTAACAGAAAACCAAAACCTAGCTCAAACCAAATTTAGAAACATGTACATAACTAAAATCATGAGGGAAACATATTTAACCAAACAAGTTTTGGAATAAAATGAGCTATCAATACCAAAGAAAATAAAAATGACAATAATTAAGGTTGTTCAGTAATTCGGCAAGATGTGCTTGCCTAGGTTAAGTTCCAAGCCTAATCTTCCACTCCACTACCAGAAGGGGTACGAAACCACACTCTAGGTCTTAAGACTAAGCTTTCCTAAGCTTGAGGAAGAGAAATGAAAGAGAAGAGGAATGGAAGAAGGAAATAAAAGCGAGAAGAGAGAGAAAGTAAAAGTATATATATATATATATATATATATATATATATATATATATATATATAGAAGAGGGAATTAATCGTGACCGTTGGATCGCGATCCGCGTTACGATCTAAATCGATCCTAACCATCCAAAGAAAATCAAATATCTATTGGATAATAGGGTCAGTCAACCAATGGACCAATAAATAATAGGATGCATCTACGCTATTCACAAAATATCTAAACACTATTCATCAAAATATCCAAACACTATTCATGAAAATATCTAAACACTATTTATGAAAATATCGAAAATACTATTCATGAAAATATCGAAAAATAAAAAATATCTAAAAGTGGAAAATATCTCCCGGGCAGTATACCGTCGGTACATTCCGGTATACCGGCGGTATGACGGTCAAGGAGGAAAATATATAATTTAGGAATTTTTTTAAAGCGTTCCGAAAACCAAAAAAATGTAAAATACACTACAAAATACGTATCCATATATTGTCGATATTGTAAGACGAGTCACAACTTTCCACAACTTAGAAAAATTTCGTCATCGGAATTTTCTAAAGCTAGTCGAGCACATTGAATTAAAAAGCGCGCCTAGGCGCAAGGCACAGCGATGCGCAGGGACAGCGCCTAGGAACAAGCCAGACGCACCGCCTTAAAAAAGCGCGTACATAGTGTAGAAAGGCGTAGGCTCCAGGCGCTCAACAAGGCGCGCCTAGGCGTAAAGTTACTTATATATATATATATATATATATATATATATATATATATATATATATATATATATATTCCAACCTTCTATATACATGTTATATAGTTTATGGGCTTTATTGGAAAGTATAGAAATTATTGTCATTAATATTATTGTGGATTTTAGATTGTTTTCTAAATTAGAATGTACTTCTATATTTAAAGGCTTATATATATGTGGTTTGTATATTATATGTATATAGTTTGGGTTATTTATATCTAATAGGCTTTTAGATTGTTATATATATATATATATATATATATATATATATATATATATATATATATAAAGAATAATTTTGTGCCTATAATTAGTGATATTTTCAAGGAATTTGGACTTCTATGTAGCTAAGTTTTTAAATATAGATATT
This sequence comes from Iris pallida, assembly GCA_029216955.1. Classification (NCBI taxonomy): domain Eukaryota; kingdom Viridiplantae; phylum Streptophyta; class Magnoliopsida; order Asparagales; family Iridaceae; genus Iris; species Iris pallida. Next base: position 14,974,412 of record JANAVB010045020.1, read on the forward strand.
TTTTACATATAAAAAAAAAGTGGGCCTAGCTTTCAAAAGGCGCGCCTTGAGCTTTGTGCCTCAGGCTCCAGGAACCTTTGCGTCTTGGTGCGCCTTTCGCCTTTTAAAACTATGGTCGAGCATGATAACCAAAACAAAATGCTCAAGAAAACACGACTATCTTAATAAAATAAAGCATGGCATGTAAATAAATGAAGGCAACTGTAATATAAATAAATGCATAAGCTGTAACACAACCTCAATCAAGAAGGGTTTGGAGGCATATGAATTAATGTCTCCTGAGTCAGTTGAGTAAGAACCGTCCTCGCCGGCCTACGTTGACTCTCAAAATGGATAAGGGTTAAGTCTCAAAGTAAGTCGGTACTAATGACTTAGTCTAAGACATGACTCCACCCATGACGTATCTTCGTAGTCGAGAGACGTGATTAATATCGTGTATCTCGAGATATGAAGATAGAAGAGAGACGAGAAACACGTCAAATATGCGTAACCCAAGAAAATAAATAAGACGGGAAGAAGCTCAGGACTATACCAACAACATGACCGCCCTCGGCCAAAACCTGCTCTGACATACCAAACTCTGCTTGCCCACGCCTCGGAGCTGCTGCTCTGATCTGCTGCTAGCCCTGCTGCCTCTGGGCCTGGACCTGCACATACTGTTGAGGCCTCTGCTGTTGGGAATGTCCTGGACTACGTTGGTAAAGGCCTCTGAGCCTGCTGTTGCTGAACCGGTACCTGAGCGTTATACTGCTGGACTGCTGGGGTAGCCGGTGAAGCTGGATGTACTGAGGAAGAACTACCCCTCCGTGGACAAGATCCTATCATATGGTCTGAAGCTCCACAGACCAGTACAGCCCATGTGCCCTACGACACTCAGAAAGTACATGCCTAGGCTTACCGCAATAGGAACATCGAATAGATGAAGACAACCTCTGCTGCTGAGGATGCGTCTGAGATGACTGCGGAAAGGAACCTGCTGGAACTGCTCCTCTAGGTGATCCATTCTCCAATGTCCTGACGGCTGCTGGTGCTGGTGCTGACGACTGGGGAGAAGATCTCCTCTGAACATGAGACCTCTTCTGGCCTCGGACTCTATCAACGATCTTCTGCGAGGTGTACTCATGCCTCCTCGCCGCATTTATCACTGCATCAAAAGTCTGAAACTCATGCTGCTCAACTGCCAGTATGATCTTCAGATGATGTCCCGACTGGAACCTCCTCGTCCGGTCCAACTCGGTCGCCACTAAGAAAGGGGCAAACTGACTGAGCCTGCTAAACTCTCCGCATATCCATCGACGATCATGTCCATCTGCCGGAGGCTAATGAACCTCTGCTGTAGATCGCAACGCGACACCGCGTCAAAATAGCGAGTCTGAAACCACTCGCTAAAATCCGTCCAAGCTATCGGCGCCACAAGAGACACCTCATAAGTCGCCCACCAGTCGCGGGCCAAATTCAAGAGCTGCAACCTGACAATTGCCATACGCTCCCTAGCCGGAATTCCTGCCGCCTCCAGAATGGCCTCAATATCTTGAAGCCACGCATCAGACGCAATCACATCCTCTATACCATAGAAGTACGAGGGATGGAGACGCCTGAAGCTGTTCGCACAATTGTAGACCTGAGCACCACCCTCTCCAAAGCTATCTCTCCAAAGCTATCTGTACAGATTGGGTGAGAACGTTGCTCTGACGCTGTTGCGACGCCATGAAACCCCCTCAAAACATCCATCAGTGCTTGAACAACACCCTCTGGCTGGCTGCTCTAGCTGAACCGGTACCACTGGCTGAACCAGCGGAACTGGTGACTCTGCCATCCGGTCGACTCTAGACTCTGCCCCTGAATGCTGAGTCTGAGCCTCCCGAACTGGTGGAACAGACGGAAGCTGACCTGCCATCGGTGGAACTCGAATAAGCTGATCAGGAGGACCATGAACAATGCCCCTGAAAGTTTAAGGACACAATGATCAGGTCGAGGGAACATAATGGATCAACGATCAAAGCAGATATCAGGTTAGAGGATCAGAGATAAAGAGTAATACGAAGGATATCAATGGAGAAGATTTGTGATTGAGATTACTAATAACCCTCATATTTCTGATAAATTAGACCTGCATGGGCCACCACCAAAACCTATGTCATGTCCCAAAACCAAAATACTGGCAAATAGGGACGAACACTGCCAGCTACGTATACCACAGTACTCCAGTACCCCGAGATATGGTCAAAGCTGTCAAGACATGGGAGTTACTACTACAATCTAACAGTCAATCTTAGGTCAAGCAATCCTAGGTATCTCAATCACCGATAAATATGCAAAGTACAAGAAGTATGATCATCAGACATAAAATAGTAAAGCATCCCAAACTATATATACATGGATGATCATGAGGCTAGTAATACAAAAGGGAGAACTAGCAAGAGTAATAGTCATACATGATTAGCTCTAGCTATAGTCTAGAATAACGCAAATCATGTTTAGGCCCGTAGGCTAAATGTCAAAATCCAAAACACGAGCTAAACACGTGCTCGGAGGCTAAACGCCACAAAAGAATATTGTACATAACTAGTGGGAGAATAAAATAGAAAATCCACACAGGTACTCTGGTGCTCCGGGTTGTCACCGTGGAGTAAAAGGTACGGAAGATCCTTCGGACTCCTCTATCAGATCTGGCCAAACAAAACCAGTGGGGTCAGACCCCTAATAACAAGTACCACAAATGAGGCCAAACTATGAACTAAAACCTGCAATAACTAACATAACAACATATAGAGACAGCAATAAGTAAATGCCGATCGAGACTCATGTACTACCAATGCACTTATCTCGAGAATATAAAAGATAATAAGCTAAGCAATATGGAACATAAAGTAAACAACATGTGACATAATATAAACTATGGACCATGTAAAATAAACGGGAGCATGTGAACATGTAAGACAAATTGACATGTGAGCATGTAAAGTAGTCGGGTCATGTAAGCATGTAGGGTAACCGGAACATATAAGCATGTACAACATAGGAAACATGTATAGCATATGAGTATTGAATAGGACGACAAATGACAAGATGACTTAGGAACTATTCCAGAACCGAATTACAATTCGTAAACCAAACAAGGATCGGGGTTGCAATCCTTCTCCCGAAAAGAACTTAGTCTCTAATCATTCACCGGCAAAAGTAAAACATAGACAGAAGCTAGACAATAATAAGAAAAGACAGGATTGGACTCCATCCATCAATTACTGCCATGCAATGAGTACGGTTCGATAAATTAGCTAACTAGGGTTATCACAATTTCTAATTACTAACATATGCACTTTGAGAAATCCAATCCAGTTACCTTTCCTGCAGACTACCCAACTTATCCAGACCAAAAGAAGAAAAGTAATGGATACATTGCCTGGGAGACGAGTGTATCATGGATGGAGGAATACATTGCCCGAGAGACAAGTGCATCCTTTGATCTAATAGTGGTATACATTCCTAATTACAGTCGAAGAAAATATCAAAAACGGAAAAAGGGCAAAAACAACCTAAAATAGTCTAATCCAGATTACCGACGGGCTTCTGTGGATTACCGACGGATTTTTTAACTGTCACAAGTTTTGAGTGAGTCATTCGGATTTTTCGAAGGATTTCCGCGGATTACCGACGGATTTTCCGAACGGCCATAGAATCCGAAGTCTAAAACATAAAACTTGTTTCGGCCGTAAAAACTTCGTTTTAAATCGAAATTCAGATTTTTAAAAGTCAAAATCGCATGAAATTTAATTTCCTACAACATGGGAGTATTAGTTTTTTTTACAAATTAAAATATTTGATAGATCAGTACCTCAAAATACTCCAAAAATAGGTTTTCGGGAAATCGAAACGGGTTTCAATTTTCACCAAACTCAAAATCCATGGGATACAAGTTAGGTGAGGGCCTCCTATCGCATATTTGACCAACATCCATGATAGTAACACCATTATCACTCTCGATACCGAGTTTTTCTACTAAGTCAATATTGTATTTTAACAGAAAATCAAAACCTAGCTCAAACCAAATTTAGAAATATGTACATAACTAAAATCATGAGGGAAACATATTTAACAGAACAAGTTTTGGAATAAAATGAGCTATCAATACCAAAGAAAAAAAATGACAATAATTAAGGTTGTTCAGTAATTCGGCAAGATGTACTTGCCTAGGTTAAGCTCAAAGCCTAATCTTCCACTCCACCACCAAGAGGGGTATGAAACCACACTCTAGGCCTCAATGTCAAGCTTTCTTAAGCTTGAGGAAGATGAATGAAAGAGAAGAGGAATAGAAGAAGGAAATAAAAGCGAGAAGAGAGAGAGTGAAAGTGTATATATAGAAGAGGGAATTAATCGTGACCGTTGGATCGCGATCCGCGTCATAAATCGATCCTGGCCATCCAAAGAAAACCAAGTATCCATTGGACAATAGGGTGAGTCAACCAATGAACCAATGGATAATATGATGCATTTACACTGTTCACGAAAATATCTAAACGCTATTCATCAAAATATCCAAACACTATTCATGAAAATATCTACACACTATTTACGAAAATATCGGAAACACTATTCATAAAATATATCGAAAAATAGAAAATATCTAAAAGTGAAAAATATCCGCCGGACAGTATACCGTTGGTACATTCCGGTATACCAGCGGTATGGCGGTCAAGGAGAAAAATATATAATTTAGGAAAAAATTTAAAGCATTCCGAAAACCAAGAAAATACAAAATACGTATCCTTGTATAAATACCGATACTGTGAGACGAGTCTCACACTTGGCCTCCACCCCACCGCCGTCTGTTACCTTTACTGCAAGGAGGGGATGTTGAAGGCGGGCTAGCGACAAGTCGTTGCCAGATAGCTGAAAGTTGTGGCTGGATCACCTTGCATCATGTACTTTCTCTACATAGTTCTATAGAAAAATGGATGCATTAGAAAATACTATCTCCTTAATTTTAATCCTTCACACGAGTAACCTATATTCCTCTTAATATCTACTTTTAGAAAGCACGAGTTTCCTCTTACAGATAGTACACAGGCATGTGCCTGAGTGGAGGGCATACCAATATTGCCAAATAGACTTACCACCACCTTAGTACTTGAGTTTTACAAGTCCAGCAGGGAATGAGCCTTTTTGTTGGTCATTGCAACTTGATTATTTAACCCTGAGGTTTTCCAAGTAACCTTGGGCTCGTTAAGGCTAATGCTTGTGGTGAATTTCCCCGTCAGATGCAACCATAACAAGTTGGTTATGCATATGGTATGTGATATAAATGAGGGCTTTCTCGTAGGTGCTCCGCCTCTGGCAATGAATATTATCTTACCAGAGGAAAGATATTGACAACTTAAATATCTTGCGACATACATATATAGGGCTGGGCTACAATGCTGCATGTACGTAAACTAAGTTGATTACACCTAGCATATATCACCACTGGATCATATCCATTACGTTAAATAACAAATTTGCTACGAAATCTTGTGAAGGGATACTAGAACCATATCAATCTTGTTTTGTATTTCCAAAGGAGATATATGTATATATAGTGTTCTCTCTATATACTCTTACATCTGAAATTCAAATTAATCCACACATTTTGAAATAACGCCGAATAGTTAGAATGTATGACTCTTATCTAAATGCCATTTCTGTACTGGATGTCTATTACTAAGGAAGGTTAGATAAAAGAGGAAATGCAAAGAACTTCAAATTAATCCACAAATCTAGTTTATTGCACCTTTTTTGGGATAAGTTATGTGATTTTTCATAATTGGTTTGTATTTGATTGACTGATTTTTTTAATGGGTGGTTTGTTGTATCTCTCTGTGATGTTAGATCAGGAGCAATATGATTTGCTATATACTTCCACTTATAGTCTATGCTCTACTATCTAGCAATATCGGGGGAAGTGTATTGTGGATTGGCATTTCTTTTAAGGACTTAAAAGAACAGTATTTTTTTATAGGAAAAAAATAGACTAATTGGTTCGAGTTGTACTTAATCATAATTGACCTACAGTGCTATTTATTCATTGTGTGGGCATTTCAGCCTATACATTTTTAGTTAAGAAAAACTTATCACACTTGAAAATCATTTCCTTCGTATCCCCTTTTTTTAACCGATTCTGTCCCATGGAGGCACCAAATTAAGAAACTATTCTAGTGTTGCTGGTCATTGAATCTTATATTCTTAAACCATATTGAGTTTTCTCTCCCTTTTCATAAACTAATTCACTCCTATACTAGATTGCCATGAGTTGTGTAGTATAAATGCAAAGGATAGATCAAATCACAATTCTTTCATGTGCATTGGATGGCACATTTTCCTTGTTATTAACTCTTATACTAGATTGTCATGAGATATCTGTGTAGTATAAATGCAAAGTCTAAATTATTTCGAAGATCTTTCATGTGCGGATTGTGCATTTTGCAGTAATTCACTCTTATACTGGATTGCTGTGAGATTAATGTGTAGTATAATGCAAAGGCTAAATCATTCCATAGATCTTTCATGTGCATAGGATGTGCATTTTCATAGTAATTAGCACTTGTACTAGATTGCTGTGAGATTAATGTGTAGTAAATGCAAAGGCTAAACAAATTCCTATCTTTCATGTGCATGGGCTGTGCATTTTCTGAGTAATTCCTATTTAGTATATCAAGCTCAAGCTAGACATTCTTTTTATTTGTTCATCACCTATGAGATCCACACATATGACAGCACAAGGAAGCTATTTGATAACCTTGGTTTTAACCCCTGTTTATTATCTAAGCGAAACAATGGTTTTTCTTGTAGTATCATCTCTTTGTCAGGATGCTCTTTGTTAGGATGCTCTTCTGCTTAGCAATAGTATATAGACATTAGACACTGGAATTTTGATTATATTGGAAACATCATTTTGTTTATTGCTACTGGCATCTGTTCTCTAGGTGCCTTTTGTTTTATTCTTGTATAATTTTGCTTCTAGACTTTTGTGCTCCTTTTGATAGCTTTTCCTTGTATTAATAATTATTTTATGTCGTATTCCATTATCTTACTACTAAGTAGTTGATCTATATTGTCACTCCAATTCAGATCAAGATTCCGTGCGGTTGTTGGCTGTTGAGGGTTGCGCAGCACTTGGGAAGTTGTTGGAACCCCAGGACTGTGTAGCTCATATCCTTCCGGTCATTGTCAGTTTCTCACAGGTATGCATGAGCTAATTAAAATTGCTGTTCCTTGCTGATTGCTTCCATTCTTTGCTACTTGCTGCACTCTAGAAACTTTTTTCCCTTTGAATACACCCTCTTATATGTCAAAAAGGTTCCTTGATTGACTGTTTTTTAGATAGCATGTGCATGCAAACTGTGAACTACTTTGCATCTGGTAGGACTTACAAGTTTATTGTGAATATTTCTTTTTTGAGGATAAATCTTGGCGAGTCCGCTACATGGTTGCAAATCAGTTGTATGAATTATGTGAAGCTGTTGGCCCTGAGCCTACCAGGTAATGTTTTAGTTCTCTCTTGGCATCTTTAGTTCCTTTTTTTTTTTCCCTATCTCACCTTTGTGTTGGATTGTTCATATTGATGTCGATTATACAAGAGCATAGATGTTTCTTTTGCTGATGTCGTCTTTCAAGTCCTTTATGTATTTTGAATGACGTGTACAAATTTGTAGGGCGGATCTGGTGCCTGCTTATGTTCGTCTTCTTCGTGATAATGAGGCTGAGGTACGCATAGCAGCTGCAGGAAAAGTGACAAAATTTTGCCGGATCTTGAACCCACAGCTTGCTGTTCAGCACATCTTGCCCTGCGTCAAGGTATCTGTAGTATTTATTTGATTAGAAGTGTTAGGCCTTAAGTGATATATTCATCTATAACATGCCTGGATGTTCGGATCGTACTTGTCTTACTGTCTTTCTTCAATGCTTGCTGTAAGTTTTAACTGAATTAACTACTGCAATTTCAGGAGTTGTCATCAGATTCTTCGCAGCATGTTCGATCAGCCTTAGCATCAGTAATAATGGGCATGGCACCTGTCTTGGGGAAGGTATGAGATATACATGGTGCGCGACAACATCAAGAAGGAAATAGTCATGTATTTAGCATGTGTTGCTCTTGTTCTTTATACTTTGACATTCTTGTTCAAATCATGTTATTCAAACTTATTTGTTTACACGGCCGTAACTTGCATCATCTCACAGTGTTTTTTTTTAAGGCCTGGGCTCAAACTCAGGACTCCCCAATAACGCTCACCAGCCCCGACATCTGGGCCACCCCCTGGTGGCATTGTGTCACATAGCTGATTTAAGTTCTGTTCCTATAGTAATTGCAAGTCCTATGGACATGGAAAGAAATAAAAATCCGTTTCCTAGTTTTTCCTGCTTATAGTTATCGGTTTATCACTGGCTCTAATCGAAGGATTTTCGATGGCTAACATGACAAGCTTTCCTGTCAATTATATAGAATGTTTTATGTTGTTTGTTTCCTTGAACTCTGTATGCTTCTTTCCTCATGTTGTCTCTCAGTCACGAACTGAGACAAATAGTTCCAGCACAATGACTGGGTGTTTGTCAATAGCTGATTTAAGACCATGTGCATTGGATGGCACATTTTCCTTGGCATTGTGTCATATAGCTGATTTAAGACCATGATACTCGAGTTTTATGAGGTCTAAAAAGTAGCAGGCTGTCCCCTTAGTACCTTTTCTGCAACCATGAGTTTCACTCTTTTTGGAGTGAAACCCATCGAGACCTGATGAAATCCATACACCTTATTATTTATTGAAATGGATCTCTTATCCCTTTACTGGGCAATTTGGATTAGTGCATTTTAGCTTTCAAGCAGTCATAATTATTTGTTTTGAATATTTGCTAATGCAGTGCTATTGTTTAATGAAACTTCTTCCTTAGTTTTCTTCTACATGACTTCAATATATATATATATATATATATATATATATATATATATATATATATATGAGAAAACTATACTTTTGGTCACTGAATGTTTGTCTGACCAAAGTTTTAGTCACTCAAAGATATTTTCCAAAAATTTAGTCACTGAATGTTTGGTCTTCCAAAAAAATGGCCACTCTGTTAAATTGTTGTTTGTTTTATTAACGATTTTGTTGACATGGCATGTTATGTGCCATGTCAGTCGTTAAGTATGACGTGGCACATCCACGTGGGCTATTTTTGGGTTTTATTTTGCAAAAAAATTCGTTTGGGTATTAAGTTATGTGCCATGTTTCAATGTTTATGACATGGTATTTCATTTTTTTTTTTAAAACTTAATACCCAAACGATTTTTTTTGAAAAATAAAACCCAAAAATAGTCCACGTAAATGTGCCATGTCATACTTAATGACTGACATGGCACCTAACATGCCATGTCAACAGAAATTGTTAATAAAACAAACAACAATTTAACAAAGTGACATTTTTTTGGATGGCCAAAACATTCAGTGACTAAATTTTTGGAAAATATCTTTGAGTGACTAAAACTTTTGTGAGGCAAACATTCAGTGACCAAAAGTATAGTTTTCCCATACACACACACACGCACACATATATATATATATATATATATATATATATATATATATTGTCTAGTGTAAAAAAAAAAAAAAAAAAAAAAATATATATATTGTCTAGTGTGATTAGAAAGCTAGTACATGCAGGAATCATGTTGCTTTGAATCATTTATGACCACCTAGGTATCCAACTTGCAACAACTGTTGGCATTAAGTAGATGTATGAGAAATTGTACTTTTGCTTTGTATTCCTGTGGTAGGGTTTCTTTCTCATTCTATATACTGTTCTTTTTATGTTTTATGAAATTATATATTTTCACTGTTCTCTTTCTCAACAATATATTCTGGTCAACTGTATCTTTAGCTTCATTTATTACTAGATCATTTTGTCGGCCCAAGTGTCCATCATTTACTCGAGCATATATATGGCTTACAAACATTATTCTAACCATTTTGACCATTGAATGACCCCTTTCCATCTTTGAGAAATTCATTTTAGTTTTCTTGTCATTGTGCAGGATGCAACTATTGAGCAACTTTTTCCAATATATATGGCTTACAAACATTATTCTAACCATTTTGACCATTGAATGACACCTTTCCATCTTTGAGAAATTCAATTTATTTTTCTTGTCATTGTGCAGGATGCAACTATTGAGCAACTTCTTCCAATATTTCTGTCTCTGCTTAAAGATGAGTTTCCTGATGTTAGACTCAATATCATCAGCAAGCTTGATCAAGTGAATCAGGTATAGTCATGTTGGTTTGAGTTCTTTTCATTTTATATTATGAATGATTAGATTGCGTTGCCTCTTGACAAACTCAATATGTTGGCTTTCCTGTACTCTCTTTATTTTGCTATATTTGTTTATGATATGGTTGTCTATTAGAATATTGTTCCTTTGGGAAGATGTCGCTACAACATAGATATTGTTGATAAATGTTGTTTACAGAAAATATTGCTATCCCTCTGAAGATGTCTAAGACTTGATTGATTCACATTTAATGTCTGGATGTCCATTTATTATTATTATTTTGCTTTCCGAAACCAAGACCTCTGATACTCTAAAAAGGAACCGTCAAAACTGTCGAATACCAATATTCATAAGAAGGTTCTGATTCCGCAAACCTTGTGTAAACTGATGGCTTTATCAAGGATTATGATCATCATCTTGACTTTCTGTATGATAAAAGAATTGTGGTTGTGCTAGAGACGTGTGGATGTTCCCTAGGACAATGCACGTAGAAACTGCAAAGTGCAAAGTATGCTTAAAGCACAAATTACCTTTTCATCAGCGATCTGCGCACATGTTCAAGAACATGAATCTTTTTAGTCTTGAGTTCGACAAACATGTACTTTAGCAAGCATGTACAAGAACATGAATCTTTTTAGTCTTGAGTTAGACAAACATGTACTTTAGCACATAAACCCTTATATGTTATAACCTTTCCTCCGTATATAGTGAGACTATCTTTTTTATTGTTCTCCAAGAATAATAGAATCAAGACTTCATTTTATGTAAACATAGTTGAAAACCTTTGTACCAATCTATTCAACAGTCACAAATTAAGATGTCATGAGCTACTTTTGTGCATATTGTTTTATAGATATTGGAGTGTACCTATATCACACGCCTTGGATATTTTTATATTTTTTAAAATCATTGAATACTTGTTTTCTTCTGAAATGTATCTATTTTTGCAGGTGATTGGAATTGACTTACTGTCTCAGTCATTATTGCCGGCCATTGTTGAGCTTGCGGAAGATAGACATTGGCGGGTACGGCTAGCTATAATTGAGTACATCCCTTTGTTGGCAAGCCAGTTAGGTGTAGGGTTCTTTGACGATAAACTTGGTGCTCTTTGCATGCAATGGCTGGAAGATAAGGTATGTCTTAACTCAGAGATATTTTGAGTGGTATATCTAATGGGTAATGATCATGACTTTTTACTGGTTTGATTTAGTTGTCCTATAAATTTCTTGAATGTTACTTCAATGTCAATACTGTCTTGCATGTCCAAAGCTGATAATTTGTCAGCCTAAAACGGAGAAGTCAGCACTTTCTCCTTGGCTTCAAAGCATATTAGTCCAGACTACTTTCTATACATAATAGGTCCATAGACTGGCTGACTTGAATTATTAGCATACTCGAGTCTTCAACAACGTTGAAGCCTATTGTTTAATAGATTCAATGATCATCCAGAGGTTTAAAATCTTGTTTTCTGTTTCACAGCCCCACCTAGGATTTGGACAAGGCAAATTTGGTGTAGAGAAATGTAGATCTAAACACTTATACTAATCTTTGTAAGTAGAAATCCCTTGGAATTGTAGTATTAAGATATTTGCTATAGAGTACATCAGTTTATCTCACAGGCTTCTTAAGTGCAAAAGGAAGGGAAGATGGTCAAATGACTAATTTGTGTTTGGATAAATATCATTTTGTTTTGGATTGACCAGGAACATTATATATGGATACAAAAAAGATAACCTCATTTCTTCTTCTTCTTTTTCTTTGTTTGTGTGTTAGAACACAAAAAGAATTATTTATGGGCTACATAAACAAGTTTATCTGTTTAGTTAATTTAGTATATGTGTAAAACTAAGATTTTTCTATCTGCAAAAATCAAAGCATATTGATGTGGATTCAGGGTTTTGCCTGAACCAATCATTTATTTACCAAGTTTTGAGTTAAATCAGCTAATATGCAGAAACCATGCCTTGTATCCCTTAAAGTTGTCTTTCATTTCCCTCCCCCTCGAGCCGTAACAGGACTTCTAAAACCTTGTCATTCTTTAGTTCAGATAGACTCAAACTGGTACTTGATTATATATTAACACTTGTAAAATTTTGGGTGGTTATATCAATTACTATGGTTTTGCATATTTGCAGGTTTTCTCAATTCGAGATGCAGCTGCTAATAACTTAAAGCGTCTTGCGGAAGAGTTTGGCCCAGAATGGGCAATGCAGCATATAATTCCACAGGTTCGAATTGATGATTATATGATTATCACTTCACCCATCCTTCCTGTTAATTCCTAATTTTTCTGGTAGATCTCCTGTCGTATAAATTTAAGGAGACCTGTCAGTAGACTCAGTACCAACTATGCCCATTATAGAGCAGATCCTTCTGAGATATGAATGGATAGATAGTTCTAACGGAAACTTGCTCAAATTGATCAAGTTAGAACGGTTATTGCCCATTGGAGAAGCATATATTGGTTTTTTTGGCATAATGCGGATTTTTGTATTGTATGAGCCATATTGTAGCGAGTCTGCACCTTGTAAGAGTACTAATCCAAGCATTTGGTACAAGCAGCCGATCATCCAGATTTCATTTGGTAGTTCTAGTAAGTTTAGTGACCCTTATATACAGTTAGCTTTTGGTTTGACATTTACTGAGTACTCAAAAGTGGGAAGTGTAGAAGAAATTGTCTCAACATACTGTCTAGATCTATTTGATTGATTTGGCCATTTTAACATGAATAACTTCTTCTGTTAGAGACCATTTAAGGCTTTCTTGTCCCATTGGAAATTTTTCGGACCCGTGTTTCCACAATACTTGCCATTCCTTTGGCTTACAGCTGATCTTACACAATACAGGCCTTGTTAACTATAAATTTGTAATGAATTTTTGTTACTCAACTATGTAGGACAAGGTTAGTCTAGTGAATTTTGTTACAATTACTTTTTCTTACGATTAGGAAGATAGTGATGTAAGAATGTTATTTCTTTCCAGGTGCTCGATAAGATTAATAATCCACATTACTTGTATCGAATGACCATCCTGCACGCGATCTCTCTTTTGGCCCCAGTCATGGGTGCCAGTATCACATGCCAGAAGTTGTTACCCGTGGTAATCACTGCCTCAAAGGACAGGTAAGCTATATATATCTACCGTGTTGTCAATTCTTCCTCTTTCGTATATTATTTGGGTTTGAACGTCTTATGAGTGAATTCACACTTGCAGAGTACCAAACATCAAATTCAATGTGGCAAAGGTGCTACAGTCCCTTATACCCATAGTTGAGAACTCGGTATGTATTGGAAACGTCATGGTGCCATGTGATCAAATTTTGATGATTTATTATGCCACCCTTAAATCTGATCCACATGGATTATATTGGTATATACTTGTGACTTCAGGTAGTAGAACAGACTATTCAGCCATGTCTGGTCGAACTCAGTGAGGACCCAGATGTGGACGTCAGGTACTTCGCAGGTCAAGCTCTTCAGGCATGCAACTCTACAATGATGTCGAGCTAGAATTGATCTGGTGCCGAAATCTCATATTTCAAATATCAAGCTTCTTCCTGGGTTCCCGACAGTTTGCTAGCCCCACCCTTTTGAGGAGTCTTTCCGAGTGGCTACCTGATTGTGATGCTGACTGACTGGTGCCTATTATTTTGTATTATGCGATTTTCTGCTTGTTTATTGTAGTCTGTGTAGTACTCTTGAAAGCAAGAAAAGGAAAAAAAGAGAGGAACATTTCATGTTAGCTTGTGGAATTAACAGCGAATTCTCCAGCATGATAATTGAGTGTCTATTCATGACATGTTGCAACATCTGCTAGTTTGCCTCTCCTGCCTAAACATTGTACTTACACATTGTACTTACCATTGTGGTGTTGCTAATTTATTCTTTTCCAAAGATGGAGGGGCTGATAATAAGATGTTGAAGTATTGGGAGTTTCATTTCTATCTGCAAAATAAGATAGTATGTTCATTTCACTAATCTTGAGAACTCAGTATTTAGTTTAGTAGGTTGAGATCAGAAGAGAGGAATGAATAAAAACAATAAAGTGGAAACAGAAGATAAAAGAGAGCTTTGGAAAATTATCAATTAAATTGCTCAAAGTCTCCGAATAAGTATGAATTCTGCAGAAAAAGATTGAAGCATTGTAGTGGGCCTCGGAACAAGTACGGATTCTACAGAACAACATTGAAGCATTGCAGTGTGCTTTTTTAATTGAGAAAATTTGAGTGGCATCCCACTTTTTTTACGCTTACTTAAGGTGTACCCTACAAGTTTACATGAATGTATGACACCTCTCACTTTTGACGGTTTCAATCCAAAACGAACGGTCAATCCCGTTGACCAATTTTTTTTTGACGAAAATATCCCTCTATCTGTTCTCTTCTTCCCCGCGTCAACTATTCGTCTCGCCCCCCTCCGCCGTGCTCCATCCCCCTCCGCCGTGCTCGCCCCCCCCCCCCCTCCACGGCGTCGCCGCACTCTCCCCCCCCCCCCCCCTCCCCGACCTCGCCGCAACCCCCCCCCCCCCCCCCCCCCCCCCCCCCCCAGTCATCACCACCACCACCATCACCAACATCATCACCACCACCATCCACCATCATCACCGCCCCCCCCCCCCTCCCGCTCTGCCCCCCCCCCCCCCCTCCCGCTCCGCCCCCTAGCCCCCACCGCCGCCGCGCTGCCGTCGTTGCCGCGCGCTACGCTGCTACGGCTGCTGCTGCGGTGGTGGCGGTGGGTGCTAGGGGGCGGAGCGGGAGGAGGGGGGGGGGGGGGGAGCGGGAGGGGGAGGGGGGGGGGCGGTGATGATGGTTGATGGTGGTGATGATGGTGATGATGATGGTGATGATGTTGGTGATGGTGGTGGTGGTGATGGCCGGGGGGGTGCGGCGAGGTCGGGGAGGGGGGGAGTGCGGCGACGCCGTGGAAGGGGGCCGAGCACGACGGGAGGGGGGGGGGGAGGGGAGGGGGGGGGGGGGGGGGGAGGGGGTGCAGCCGCGTGTGACGGGGAGGGGGAACACACAAAAGGAGACAAGGGCATTTTCGTCAAAAAAAAAAATTTGACCGTTCGTTTTAGACAGAAACCGTCCAAAGTGGGGGGTGTCATACATTCATGTAAACTTGTGGGATGCACCTTAAATAAGCGTAAAAAAAGTGGGATGCCACTCAAATTTTCTCTTTTTAATTCTGAATCGAGAATCTGTTATTACAAGTCTAGCCTTCCTCAAATAGAGGGAGCTTACAAAGCAACATTCAATTATGTGACTAAGGAATTTCGGGAGAGAATTGTCGGAAGGGTTCTCCATATGTTTATGTTTATAGCAATTCAACGCAAGTTAACGAGAATATGTATATGTGGATAGAATTTATACCAAAACATTGACTTGATAAACCTAGTAAAAAAATCGTAATCCAAGGGAGTGAGTCAAAGTCGATACATTCTCAGAAGTTGGAAATATCTAGGGTTATGACCAACCGTGCATGTTAATACCTTCTTAGGTTGCAAAAATCCAGTAAAAAAATGCCCACAAGTTAGAGAAAAAAGTGCATTAAGGTCAGGTGAGTATACTTCTGGATACTCCTCCTGATTTTGATATTATCCCAAACTACGAGTATTGTAATTCAGAGAGCCTCCACAGTCCGATGCTATGAACGATTTTATGAAAATTGGACTTTGATAGGAAATTTATGAACATGACAGCTAGCTAAGTTATCTTTGGATCGGATCTGCTTCACTTCAATCTTCTGTTGTTGCTGCAGATGCCAAAAGAAAAACTTTCGTACAATGTGTTTGGTGTGGTCTCCCTTGATGTATCCCTTATTCATCTGGTCAATGTATACGACATTGTCTTCATATGTTGTTGTCATACTCTTAGTTTTTTTTTTTATTATTATTATTATTATTATTATTATTATTATTATTATTATTATTATTATTATTATTATTATTATTATGGTATTTATTTCTATTTCCATGTCATGCCCTAACCCTAACCCTAGGTAGGACCAAGTGTCCCTACAACCTAAACCTAGCCATGGCAAGTGTCCCTACAACCATAAATCCTAAGGGGCCAAGTGTCCCCCATGTGTCCCCATGAACTTGTGTGGAAAGGGGACACCTCGCCCCCTTTTCTCTCTATATAAATTCTCCCCCCCAACACACAAACCCACACACACCAACCCCACACATACAAACACTACCAGCATGCTTCCCCCTTTATAAACCACACATACACA
Source organism: Iris pallida (assembly GCA_029216955.1). Taxonomy (NCBI): domain Eukaryota; kingdom Viridiplantae; phylum Streptophyta; class Magnoliopsida; order Asparagales; family Iridaceae; genus Iris; species Iris pallida. Next base: position 14,990,945 of record JANAVB010045020.1, read on the forward strand.
CACAAAGGAAGAAAGAAAAAAACAAAAACAAAAACACACACACACACACGCACCCGACCACCCCCCCCCCCCCCAACCACTGCCGCTGCCGCCGCCCGCCGCCACCTGCCGCCGGCGCCCAGCCGCCCCTCCCCGGCCATCTCCACCACCCCCTCTTCTTCATCCTCCTCCTCTTCCAACTTCAATTTCAAGGAAGCAAACCTAGGTAAAATTCTCATCTTCCTTCCCCAATCTTTTCCTTAAGTTTAACCTACGTTTGTTACTAAATTTGTTTTGCTATTGGGTTCAAATTAGGGTTGTGGAGAAGCCTAGGTCATTCCCAATCCAAGGCAAGTCCTCTTCTCCTCCTTCTTCTCTAATAAAGTTTTTTTTTTTATCCAAGTTAATTCTGAATAATTAGGAATTCATATTTAATTCTGAATTTTAAGTAAGAACATACAAATTTTCTTTTTATGATAAGTTTAAACTAGGAATTAGAACTTGTATAGGATAATATAAACCTGAAGTTTCATGTTAGATATAAATTTCTTCATTTCACAAAGATTATAATTTGGAATGTAAGTTAGGGTAATCTCGCTAAATTATGGTTTAATTACAAAATCTGAAAATTTGGTAGCATTTAACCCAATTCGAGATATTTAAAATTTTGCAAATTCTGATTTCTAGTAAATATTCAATTTTGATAGACATAGGCAAAGGAATTAAAATTTGGCACTGGAACTATTATTTGTGACATATCACGGGTAAGTATGCACAACTAAAGGAACTGATTGTGGACCTGAACTATTTGGACTTGAATTTCCATGAACACATAAACATACATGAACATGGGACTCTCCAAAGGTAAGTCTAACATACACATTGGAACTGAACTACTGGACCGCACGCCGGGGAGGTAAAAGTACAAAGGACCCTGTGTTTCTCTACTTACTATTCTGTGTATGTCATAGTTAGAAATTTTACATTTTTCTGCTCCATGCACTAGAATTAAAATGTTGTTATGGAAAAGTTTTGGTTGACTTGATTTTTCCTTATACTATCTACATGATATGTATATATATAGATATATATATAAAAAGTCTTCGCATATTAACTAGTATAGTTGGATGAACATTAGCTTTATTTTGATAAACTGCAATCCAATTTGCAAGCCGCGGCCCGACTAATTGCTAAAGGAAAGGTAATCATTGCTTGCTCAGGTAAAAGTCTCAAGTTCCTTCTGTTCTTTTATAACTGCGTGATCCGGTGTTGAGAGTTGCTCCACCGAAGGGGTCGGCGAGCCCAACTATTTACTTGCGTGGTTCCGGTGTTGAGAGTTGCTCCACCGAAGGGGTCGGCGAGCCCAGGATTTACTTATATCATATCTGTGTTTCTTGTAAATTTTCGGGGCTCCTAAATACAAAGGAGACTCTGCCGAAATTTTTGAAAAATTTAGGAGATAGACAAATTTCTGACTTTCGGAAATTCTTTGAAAATTTCTTATCTAAGAAAGCATTTGGGAGGGGAGAACAACTGAATATCCCTAGATATCCCGTAACACAAATAACAAAAGCTGATCAGTATTTCGGAAATCTCGTGAATCAGTACATCTAGTTTCGACTAGGGTGTACTAGCCCAAGGGAGGCTCGAAAATCAATGCATCTATTTGACAGTAACATCAATAGATGATTTTAGCCCAAGGGAGGCTCAGAAATCACAGCCTGATCCCAGGTTAACGGGATTGTTCACGAAAAATATTTAGAGGATTATTCGGAGTATTGTTCTCAAAACTGTATTTCATTTCAATCTTACTCCAGAAACAACGCTGCCTATTATAGGTGGGCAGTGTCCTTAACTGCTCAAGGAAAGCAATTCCTACTAAAAGCTCAAGGGAAGCTCGGAAATCTTATTTTTCATGGAGTAGGACGTTGATTTCATTCATGTTTTACTAAAGCAGATATATATATAGCAGTGCAATTTGGCATACTCTGTTTCATTTTTTTTCTAAACTACATATTCCTTATTTTTGTTTAACTTTCACCGTTCTTGGCCGAAACTTGCTTGTCGTTTTCTAAGCGACCTAGTATTTGTTCACTAGGTGAAGAAGAAGAAGACGCCTCCGCCGAAGTGTCGCCGCACTACAACGAGGAGTAAACTGGCTGGACTACCTACAGTTATGGCCAGTAGCATCGTAGTTATCTTGCAAGTTTACTTTTATAATAATCTGTAATAGTATTGTTGGAAAAGTTCCCTGTATAATAGCTACACTATATTTTAATACCATGAAAAATTCCTTGTATTTTCCATTCTGCTGATGATTACGGGCGACAATCGTGAATTTCGGCGCGTAGCCTGGGGATTGTTTATGACGTCACCCTTCCATCCGGGAAGCGGGACGTGACACGTCTTTTAAGTGGTGGCCCATGCAGGTCAGCAAAAATGGAAAATCTAGGATAAAACATAGGTTCGGATAAAACGTAGGTTCTAAAATTATAAGGAGCACCACGAGTCCAAATCTCACCCTAAGAATCCCTGAGAAGGAAATATCAATAGTTAGTAGATGATTACCTCTTTACTAACCAACTATTTAATCCTAGTAAATGGATAGTGACTCAAGAAATTCTTGATGTAGATCATGCCCCGATTCGCACCCTTCGCAAGACTAAATAATGACAGCCACAGCATGGACTAATATTATGCATTTGTGAAGAAGATGTGGAAAGTAGCACCAAAAGGAATGATATAAGCCTATGGGGTACATTACGAACTGAAATACCCAGTGGTAACGGACATAGTAGATGAAAGAAAAGTATATTATAATACGGTGCATTACTATCTACTGATCAAGGCAGAACCCTCTGAAGGTCCAGAAAACGAACGTAACGGTACCTTGGAAGAATGGAAACAGGCGTACCCAAAGGCAAGCATCCTTAACATAAGACGAATGTGGATTTAGACCCCCCAGAATGAAGATGATGTGTAAATATAGATGTGTAAATAAGTATTAGATCCTTAGTTATGTAAAGGGTGTGTGTATGTATGTAGTGAGAATGTAAAATAAGTATTAGGCCCCAATATGTAGGTGGAATATGAATGTATTTAGTAGAAATGTAATATATGAATGTATGTAGTAGGAACATATTGTGCTATCAATAAATAAATATGCTTTTCCTATATTTTTATATTCCTGGTAAATATTTTCTTAAGAATATTATGAATGTAGGTATGGACCTATTTATGCCAAGTTTGGAATGGGATGGGAGTGATTACACTTTGTACTTATACCGGCGCTATGCAAGACTAATGAGGAACGCACCCGACTGGTACGACATCCATGTCTACCAAGTATTTTATGCAGTCATGCATCCCATTATCAGGGACATCGAGGACGGAGCTGAAGTATATTATAAAAATACAACCTACTGCCTGCATGTTCGAGACCCAAACCGCATCTACATCGGACTACATGGATATTGAAGAACAGTTTGGCAACTCTAGAGGGGGGTGAATAGAGTTTATATAGAAAAATAGCCAATTAAAAATAACTCTTTCACCAACAATAAATAATCAGAGTAAAGTGCGGAAAATAAATGAAGAGCAGAAGAGCATACGCAAACACAGCGATTTTAACCTGGTTTCCCTCGTGGAGGACTAGTCCAGGCCTGAGAACTCTAGCTCAGGATTAAATCCACTATTTGTGAAATAGTAGCTTACAACCCGTGCCTTTTCTTCAGAAGAGCACGTCAACTTCTAACAGAGGATCGCAGTGGCGATTTGCTTGGAATTGTCCAAGCGACTTCTTCACTCTTGCACAAGAATCCTAACTGAGAGATGCTGAGCACTCGAGACTTAGGAGGCTTGTGGCTAGTAGATAGGAAGGGTATGGCTTATTGAGCTTGTAGGAGAGAAGAGAAGAGAAGATTGAGTGAATTGAAATGAGAGAATTCATGCCCTATTTATAGTGTTTTTAGAGGCAGAATTCGGCCAGAATTCGGGTAGAAAAATTCAAAAATTTGGCCGTTGGACAGCTAGCAACCAGCTAACCCTAAAATTAGGGTTCCTGATTTCTAGGGGACAGAGTTCGGCCCGAACTCTGTGTGGAGGCAGAGTTCGGCCCGAACTCTGTCTCCAGAGCACAGAGTGGTCCTAAGTGGGACTTGTGGGCAATTTTTGTTTTGGTGGAGCTTGGGATTTTGGGTAGGCTTATAGACTAAGTTCCAAGAGCTCAGCATAACTCAGAGTACATATTTCTAGACTCAATAAAATGTAAAAGTACAGACTCGAAAATACACTGAGAGTCGGAAACTGAGCTGTTGTCTGTCCTGAACTGAATGCAGACGTCGTGTGTCGTATTGAATTTATACAGATATTATTTAGTCAATGTAGTCAATATTTGGTTGACTGTGACTTTGTGTCAACAATCTCCCCCATATTGATAATTGACAAAATAATAAATGTATATTTCAATATTCATACCTGGACACAGTTGGTTAAAACACAGCTCCCCCATAAACAATGCCGAGCTAGAATAAGATAGCTCCCCCGTAATCAGTGAACGGTGCCGAGCTAGAATCAATAGCTCTCTCCCGTAAATAATGCATAGAACCTGTGGCCTGATAAAAATATTTTCCCAAAAGCAAACACAAGCACAGACAGATATACATATTTCTCCCCCTTTTGGCAGTTAGCAATATAAAGGATCATATAGACTGCATAAGGAAAAGTATGGAAATAGCAGTATAGACAATGAAAAGTAATCCAACCACACCAAGCAGAGAAGAAACAGGATAATACTAATAAAACAAGTCACTGACATAAAGTAGAACTACGAAAAATAGCATAAAATGTTATCCACCAACCAGCACATCAACAGGGTATTAAGACATAAAACAAGTACATAAATCCATAACAAACTAAAATAACTAAAATCAAAAGGCAACTAAGACCATCAGCAGTGGCAGCAGCATATCAAGCCAGTCTCCATCATGGAGCACGAGAAGGTCCTGGAACATCTGAAGGACCATGGAATGAGCGACGAGGGTCCACAAAAGCATCATCAGGATCCATATACCTCATGACCCACGGATCGTCTATACGATGACCCGCGCGATCTGGATCCCGCTCAATAGGCACATGCAGATCAGGATGACGAGCAAGCGAATACCGCATATCATGCAGAGAGTTTCCAAGGGCACTGATCTGCAAGGTGGTACGGTAATCCTGCTGTGTCCAGCGATCATCCTCAATAGCAAAGCGATCGCGAAGCATAGTCTGAAGCGACTCAAGAGTGGCAGGAGGAGGAGGTGCATCCTGACCAAGAGGAGGGGCGTCAGGCTCCTCATCAGCAGAGTGCTCAGATGACTCAGAAGCAGCGACAGGCTGAAGGCGTCGTGCTTTGGATAGAAAGGCAGGTGCAGGCAGGAACGGACAATCATGGATAGGAATGATGAAAGCACGAAAAACTAAAGGAAGATAGAGAGGATAAACCAAAGCTCTTGGTTTCTTCCGACAGTTGATCATCCAATCCATCATAGTCCGTGGAAAGTTGAATGGAATACGATAGTGGAGATGATATAAGGTGGAGATCTCAAGATAAGTGACTTCATCTGTTGAGCCAGCCTTGGGCAAGATAGTATTGAACACGATGCGATGAAGTTCATAAAAGTAGGGGGTGAGATACTTGGCCTTTAGCTTGCGAGGACTTACGTTAGGAGCACATAAATCCTCCTTGAATCCTTCAAGGGAAGTATTGCCAACAAATTGAAGTTGACGTGCTTCCACAAGCTTGTCCCACACATCAAGATCCGGGAGAGCAAGAAAGTCTCCCAACTCAGAATCATTAAAGGCAATGGTAATGCCAGCAACCCGAGAATAGATGTGGGTTGCATCGTGAGTCAAATTGCAGTAAAACATTTGAATTGCACTATGGTAGATGACAGAATTTGAAGCAACAAGTTCATCCAAACAAAGATCACGGAATAAAGACTCATATTGTGAAAAAATAGTGAAGTTTATGGGATGACCCCCAAACACCGGACGAGTTCTAAAATCGCTAAACCATTCATTAGAGGCTTCTAGCGATACAAATAAACGGTCGTCGTAAGTGTTAGGGTCATCGGGACGCGGCGGATTGAACAACGGATGAATGGGGTGTTGTTCAACTACTTGTTCAATCGGAGGAGGAGGAACCGAAGAGGAAGCACCCTCATGTCGAGTCCTTCTCCCTCGTTTGGACAAGCGAGATGCCATTTGAAATAAAAGAGGAGAACTTGGAAATGATAGAAAGAGAGAGATATACCTGAAAAGAATACCAAACAGTTGAAGAGAATGTTGAAAAACTCCTTTCCCTTGATTTTGAGAAGAAATAGAGCCCTCTATATCAAGAACTAGGGTTAGGGTTTGGAAGGAAGAAGATGGAGGAGGTGGAGAAGAAGGAAATATGGGAGGAAAGAGAGGGAATCCCGAAATAAAGTAGGGCTTGGTCTTTGGTCGGGTGAAATATTGACCATTGGATTAGAATTGATCCAACGGCAGAGCCAGATCCCGACCCTGGAACCTAAGAACCGAACTCGGCCCGAACTCTGATAGGGGCAGAGTTCGGCCCGAGTTCTGGATCAATGGTCCAGAACTGAAAACAGGCAAAGAACATGAAGAAAAAGTTTAAGAGTTAAACAAAAGATAGTTGAGGACAACAAAGAGAAAAAAAATAGATAGAGAGGTACTCAGAAAACAGAATGAACTTTAGAAAATCTCAATTAGGCAACATTAAATCGAAAATGAGCCATATAATAAATAAGGACATATACTGTGGTTCAATAGTCCAAATTTGCCATGGGTTAGCTGCAGGGGCCGGATCCCAGCTAGCGGTAGTCCTGAGGACTAGTGCACCGTGTCGCTTAGGCTTTTACGCCTTGTTGTCAGAAGGACCCTTTCGGCTTGTACCCATACCAAATTCTTCGAAAAAAAATCACAATATACTCGATATTTACGCAGGTGAGTTTCAATTTATAACTGCTTCATCTAAAATTCCAAGTTCACGACAAAGAAAATTGAAGCGCTCTTCGGATAGTGGCTTAGTAAAGAAATCTGCCGGCTGATGATCAGTGTCAATAAATTCTAAGTTAATCGTGCCATTTTGCTGATGATCACGCAAAAAGTGGTGTCTGATCTCAATGTGTTTAGTGCGTGAGTGGCAGACAGGGTTCTTAGTCAAATTGATTGCACTAGTATTGTCACAGAATATAGGAATATGCATGAAAGATAACTAATAGTCTTCAAGGGTTTGCTTCATCCACAGAATTTGTGCACAACAACGCCCAGCTGCTATGTATTCAGCTTCTGTTGTGGATAGTGCGACAGAGTTCTGCTTCTTGCTAAACCATGAGACTAAAGCCTTTTCTAATAAATGACACGTGCCGCTCGTACTTTTACGGTCGACCTTGCATCCAGCAAAGTCAGCATCAGAGTAACCGATGAGGTCAAATGATGTTGACTTGGGATACCATAGGTCCACTGTAACCGTACCCTTAAGGTATCGAAAGATACGCTTAACCGCGGTCATGTGAGATTCCTTAGGATTTGCTTGATATCTAGCACATAGGCAAACACTAAACATGATATCGGGGCGACTAGCAGTTAAATAAAGTAAGCTGCCTATCATACCTCGATACTTACGTTGATCAACGGGTTTGCCGCTCTCATCTGGTTCGAGTTTGGTTGAAGTAGCCATTGGAGTGATGATTGGTTTGATGTTGTCAAGATCGAACTTCTTCAGCATGTCCTTGGTATACTTCGATTGACAGATGAAAGTTCCATTAGCCAGTTGTTTTACTTGCAGACCAAGAAAGTAGTTGAGCTTTCCCATCATGCTCATCTCAAATTCCGTCTGCATACACTTGGCAAATTCTTGACAAAGAGTTTCATCAGTAGACCCAAAAATAATATCATCAATATAAATCTGAATTAATAGAATGGTGTCTTTGAAAGATTTGATAAACAGTGTAGTGTCAATTTTCCCTTTTGAAAAACCTTTCTCAAGCAAGAAACTGCTTAGCCTTTCATACCAAGCTCTGGGGGCTTGTTTAAGGCCATAAAGCGCTTTCTTCAGCTTGAACACGTGGTCGGGAAATTTGTGATTTTCAAAGCCAGGGGGTTGTTTGACATAAACTTCCTCCTTAATAAAGCCATTCAAGAAAGCACTTTTAACATCCATTTGAAATAATTTAAAGTTTTGAAAATTAGCAAAAGCACAAAGCATCCGAATGGATTCTAGTCTAGCAACAGGAGCATACGTCTCATCGTAGTCAATACCTTCCTCTTGGTTGTATCCTTGAGCTACTAGACGAGCTTTGTTACGTGTGACTGAACCATCTTCATTTACTTTGTTTCTAAACACCCATTTGGTACCAATTATTGAGTGATTAGCCGGTCTAGGAACTAGTTCCCATACTTGGCTCCTCTCAAATTGGTTGAGTTCTTCTTGCATAGCAGAAATCCAAAATCCATCATTAAAAGCTTCAGAAATGTTTTTAGGCTCTACTTGTGAAATGAAGGCAGTGCTAGCAACGGAGTCTCTTAGTGATGATCTAGTAGTTACTCCACGTGATACTTCTCCTATAACTAAATTTTCTGGATGAGAAGGTTTGAAAGAGAATTTCTTAGGCAAATCCTCCAGAGAATTAGTTTCGGTTGAAGTATTCATTGGAGTAGAAGTTGATGGCTTAACGTCATCATCAAGAGTGCTTGCTGCACTGTTATCTTCATCAAAAGTCACATTTGTTGACTCTTCCACAATAAGTGAGCGTTTATTGAAAACTCTATATCCCTTACTCTTGGCGGCATAACCAAGAAAGATACCATCGTCAGCTTTGGCATCAAATTTGCCTAAGTTGTCTTTGGTGTTAAGGATAAAACATCTACAGCCAAAAACTTTAAAATAAGAAACATTGGGGGTTCTCCCAAACCAAAGCTCATAGGGTGTTTTCTTCGTAATGGGATGAATAAGCACCCTATTCAAAATGTGGCATGCTGTACTTACAGCCTCTGCCCAAAAATATTTCGGAAGAGAAAATTTATTCAACATGACTCTAGCCATATCGCCAAGAGTCCTATTCTTCCGCTCCACAACACCATTTTGTTGAGGAGTTCTAGGACAAGAAAATTCATGATCAAAACCATTTGCATTACAAAAACTTTCAAAATCATAATTTACGAATTCGCCTCCATGATCACTTCGGATTCGAGTAATCATGTAGCCTTTTTCGTTTTGAACTTTCTTTACAAAAATTTTGAAAGCAGAAATAGCATCGCTCTTATTAGCGAGAAAGAAAACCCATGTAAATCTCGAAAAATCATCAACAATAACAAATGCATAAAGTTTGCCTCCAAGGCTAGCTATTCTACTAGGACCAAATAAATCCATATGAAGTAGTTGCAAGGGTCTAGTAGTACTTACAGAGTTGATAGAATGAAATGAGGATTTAGTTGCCTTGTTTAGTTCACATTCGGCACATACCGTGTCCTTTTTGAACGTGATGTCAGGCAATCCTCTCACTAGCTTCTTGGTGGAAAGCCTGGATATAGCATCCATGTTGGCATGACCAAGACGCTGGTGCCAAAGTAGTCGTTCGTCTTTGTGGGCATATAGACATCTACCTGCATTGTTAGTATTTATAGAAAGATAGAAAATGTAGATGTTGTCCTCTCTTTTCCCTTCAAAAGCAATGTCTCCTGTTGACCTATCATAGATGTAGCAACTGTTTTGTCCAAAGTTAATATCATATCCATGATCAGCAAGATGACTAATGCTGAGCAGATTATGCTTTAACTCGGTCACTAGGCAGACATCCTTTATTACAGGAGAAGGAGGATGACCAATGATACCATTACCTATAATGTGCCCTTTGAGATTGTTACCGAAGGATACGTATCCTTCTCTCTTCATCGATAGAGATGCAAAAAGATTTGCATCTCCCGTCATATGTCGCGAGCATCCACTATCGAGAATCCACTTACTTTCAGTTGAGGAGAGAAGGTCCACCTACATCAAGAGTAGATGTGACCTTTGGTACCCGAGTTCTTGAGGGTCCTGAAAAGTTAGTCTTTGGGAACCAAGCATATATCCTTTTATCTACAAGTCTTCTAACTCTGCACTGTGGTGAGATGTGTCTATGTAATCCACAATAAGTACAGATAGCATTCTTATTTATACTAGGAGCATGAGAATAATATCTATAAGCAGCAGGATGAGGATGGACATGATGTGAAGAGTTAGCATGGTGAAGATGATTATGCATGGAATAAGTGGCATGTTGATGGTGTCTATGAGGCATAGAATGATGGTATTGTCTATGGCATGGCATGATGCTTTTTATGTGTGGAGTGATGTTGATTGTGTCTTTGTGCATGATGAGTGTGTACTGAGTGAGAATTGTTCTTACGTGCACGTGGTTTGTGAAAGTTTGTGTATATAAATGCATGGTTATGTGCTGCATGAGATTGACGTGGTTGACTAGCATGAGTGGTGTTGTGCCCATGTGATTGGGTTTGAGGTTGAACAACCTGTTTACCCAATTTGGTTTCTAATCTTTTAGAAACAGCTTGCAGTTCATCAACCTTAATATTTAAGCCATAAATCTTAGTCATGGAAATCTTGTGTCTACTCTTTTCTTCAGCAAGCAACGTGTTGAGAGTAGTGATTTCTTGAGTTTGTTGCTCAATACGTGCTTCAGCATCATGTAAGCTTAATTTAAGCTTGGATGCTTCATCAGTGTCATTTGTGGGTGAAGTGTTTCTAACATTATCAAGAAGTAAAGAAATTCTTTGTATCTCATCTTCTAGACTTTTGATTTTGTCCTTGGCATGTTTATATTTACCGATGACCTTTTTATGATCATCGAGTAAATCAGTGAAAGCATCGCCAAGTTCATCAAAAGAGAAGTCATCCAGAGTTTCGTTAGATACCTTGTTGGAAGTTGCCATCAGGCACACATTTGCTGTATCTTGAGGAGAGTCCTTTTCTTCTTCAGAGTCACTCGCTTCACTTTTATGCCAGATACCTGTGTTGGCATATTTCTTTGATGAGTTCTTTTTGTATGGCTTCTCATAGCGGTTGCTCTTCTTCAGGAATGGGCAGTCTTTTCGGACATGTCCAGTTTTCTTGCAACCGTAACAAGTTGGTTCTTCTTTATCGTCTTCTTGAGATTCCTTCTTCCTTCGATTGAAGCGAAGGAATTTCCTGAAGTTGCGAACCATGAGAGCTTGGTCTTCATCATCCGAATTATCTTCTTCGGTCTCATCATGATTAGCTCTTCGTTGATGAGCTTTGAGTGCGATCTCCCTGGTCTTCGGAGCAGGTTCTTCGAAGTCCTTGAGGTCAAGCTCGTGAGTCATAAGCTTACCCATCAAGGTCTCCATTGACATTGTTGTGAGATCGTTTCCTTCTATGATGGCTGTCACCTTAGGGTTCCAAATCTTTGGTAGCCCTCTGAGCAGCTTACGAATCTTCTCGTGGTTTGAGTACTGCTTTCCAAGCGAAGATAGAGGATTGATGATGTCGAGGAATCTTGTGATCATTTGAGTGATCGTCTCACTTGGCTTCATCTTGAAGGCTTCGTATTCTTGAGTGAGACGGCTTATTTTAGATTCCTTGACCTGTGTGGTTCCTTCATGCGTCACTTCTAGAAGTCTCCATACTTCATGAGCAGTGGTGCATGTAGAGACCCTGTTGAACTCATTCCTGTCTATAGCACAGAATAAAGCATTAATAGCCCTAGCATCTAGACTTGCCTGTTTCTTCTCCTCGACAGAATATTTGTCGTGTAGTTTCTCAATGAGGTCACCATCGATAACTATCCTGGCGGGCTTTTTGTAACCGTCAGTGACGACAGTCCACAGGTCAAAGTCTAGAGACTTAAGATAGAAGCTCATCCTTGTTTTCCAATATGTGTAGTTAGTCCCATCAAATAGGGGAGGCCTATGAGTGGACTGACCTTCACCATGATTGGAAATCAAGGATTGTGTGGTTGCCATGGATCAGCTCTTAGGATGTTAGTCCTTGTAAAGAGAACAGAGCTCTGATACCAATTGAAGAACAGTTTGGCAACTCTAGAGGGGGGTGAATAGAGTTTATATAGAAAAATAGCCAATTAAAAATAACTCTTTCACCAACAATAAATAATCAGAGTAAAGTGCGGAAAATAAATGAAGAGCAGAAGAGCATACGCAAACACAGCGATTTTAACCTGGTTTCCCTCGTGGAGGACTAGTCCAGGCCTGAGAACTCTAGCTCAGGATTAAATCCACTATTTGTGAAATAGTAGCTTACAACCCGTGCCTTTTCTTCAGAAGAGCACGTCAACTTCTAACAGAGGATCGCAGTGGCGATTTGCTTGGAATTGTCCAAGCGACTTCTTTACTCTTGCACAAGAATCCTAACTGAGAGATGCTGAGCACTCGAGACTTAGGAGGCTTGTGGCTAGTAGATAGGAAGGGTATGGCTTATTGAGCTTGTAGGAGAGAAGAGAAGAGAAGATTGAGTGAATTGAAATGAGAGAATTCATGCCCTATTTATAGTGTTTTTAGAGGCAGAATTCGGCCAGAATTCGGGTAGGAAAATTCAAAAATTTGGCCGTTGGACAGCTAGCAACCAGCTAACCCTAAAATTAGGGTTCCTGATTTCTAGGGGACAGAGTTCGGCCCGAACTCTGTGTGGAGGCAGAGTTCGGCCCGAACTCTGTCTCCAGAGCACAGAGTGGTCCTAAGTGGGACTTGTGGGCAATTTTTGTTTTGGTGGAGCTTGGGATTTTGGGTAGGCTTATAGACTAAGTTCCAAGAGCTCAGCATAACTCAGAGTACATATTTCTAGACTCAATAAAATGTAAAAGTACAGACTCGAAAATATACTGAGAGTCGGAAACTGAGCTGTTGTCTGTCCTGAACTGAATGCAGACGTCGTGTGTCGTATTGAATTTATACAGATATTATTTAGTCAATGTAGTCAATATTTGGTTGACTGTGACTTTGTGTCAACAGATATGAGGGTACACTAGATGACTTTGAAAGACTCCATCCAGAAGTTGATATCCTCACTGAGGAAAGGATCCTCATCGAGGCTATAGTATAAGAAAAAAAAAACCTAACCATGAATGTATAGTGAAGAAGGAATCCTTCTCTTTTTGTCTGCTGTATGGTATTTTGAAATCAGCAGATATGTATACAAGTAGAGATAGACAGAGATAGATACTATGTCACATTTTGGGGAAGTGGAGTGACATGAGTAGATTAGGTGAAAAAAATGTAAAGAAATGTGAAGTTGAGAGTAGAAACCACATTTTGTATTACTCTAATTTTTAATGAAATATGTATAAATATATGACTCTGCTGTACACCTTGTTATGAATGAACATTGTGAGTCGAATATTCCCTGAGGAATTGTGTCTTTTATATCAGGATATGGACAATCATGATCAAACAAACAATCCACCACCTCAAGCATCAACTGAGCCAACCGTGGCTGACATGTTCCGTTTGTTCCAGCAACTATTGGAATCCAATAGTTAACAGGCCAATGCTACCCATGCAACAAATACCACAATACTGGAACAAATGCAGAATTCTAATAATACTAAGGATAAAACCCTAAAAGAGTTCAGGGATCTTAGGCCGCCCAAGTTTAAAGGAACTGAAAATGCGATGGAAGCGAGTCAATGGCTGAGAACCATTGAAGGTTTGATGAAGGCTGCCAAAGTTAAACCCGAGGATATGGTACCAGCAATCCGCATCCAGCTGGAAGACATAGCCGGATACTGGTGGAGTGCCGAGTACCCAGAAGATTCTAACCAGGACATGTCATGGGCGGAATTCAAGAAGAAATTTGAAGACAGATTCTATCCTAAGTCAGCGCGAATAGAATTAGAACGACAATTCAGCTATCTGAAACAAGGGAGACGTACAGTTGATGAGTACGTCGCGGAATTTTCCAGGCTTAGTCGATTTGCCCCCAACATGATAGCGGATGAAGAAACAAAAATATCCAGGTTCGTAGAAGAACTTGGAACCCAACTAAAAAGTAGGGTCGCCTCTTATCGGTGCCAAACATTTTCAGAGGCAACAGAAGCTGCTCGAGACCAAGAAAGGATCCTAAAGGAAGAACAACCTTTCCGGTCTTCACAACCTAAGAGAACTTTTGAGGAGGGGGCATCCTCCAACAAGAATCATTGGCAGGGACCGCCTAAGCGTCCTCAGAATGGCAACCCAGACAGATCCGTTATCTGTAATTACTGCCACAAACCAGGCCACAAAATAAATGTATGTAGGAAGAGATTGGGGCTTTGTTTGAAATGTGGAGCAGGAAATCATTCAACCAACCAATGTCCTCAGTTGCCTGCAACTGGAGCAACCACGCAAAGTTTCAATCAAGGATACCGACCTCCAGTTCAAGGAACCCAACCCCGACCTATGATGCAGGCGCCTACATCACAAGCAGGCTTATGGAAATCAGCACAGGCCGCCCTATGCTCCTCAGGTGTATCAATTTCAACAAGCACAACGGGCAGCTCAAGCCCAAAATAATAACAAAAGAGGAATAAGCAAGGACAAGCATTTGTGATGGGAACTGAAGATACGAATATCCCTGGAGAAGTAATTTCAGGTACTATTTTAATTTATGCATATCCAGCATCAGTATTATTTGATTCCGGGGCTACCCATTCATTTATATCATCTTCTTTTATATCACAACGTGAAATAGAGTCCCAACCGCTGCCTAAATCACTAAAAGTTCTCACCGGTAATGGAGTAGTAGAAGTCAGTCGGGTATGTAGTAGATGTCCCATAAAATTGGATGGAGGAGCTTTTCGTACCCGGTTGCTTGTTTTCCCAACAAGCAACTATGATATAATATTGGGTATGGATTGGCTAACTGCAACATTAGCCAATATAGATTGCGGTCAGGGAAAAGTTTCCTTCCAACTTCCTGACGGAGAATTTTATGAATTTGTAAGAGACCAAAATGAATTCAACGCAGAAGAACTAGAGAAATTTGAATTACCAGTACTGCTGCAAGGAGTGGCAGAGCAATCATTTCCAAGGATAGTGGAAGAATTTAAGGACGTATTCCCAGAAGAATTGCCAGGGCTACCCCCAGATAGAGCTGTAGAATTCTCTATAGACTTAATACCTGGAGCGCACCCATAGCCAAAAAGATATACCCAATGAATAAGGAGGAACTGGCTGAGTTAAACAAACAAATTAAATAAAGGATTATTATCCAAGGGATTTATTCAGCCTAGCGCTTCGCCATGGGGTGCACCAGTGTTATTTGTGAAAAAGAAGGATGGTACCCTACGCCTAGTGATTGATTATAGGGCCTTGAATGAGGTTACCATCAAAAATAAATATCCCTTACCTAGGATCGATCAATTGTTTGATCAGTTAGGAGAGGCAAGGGTATTTTCAAAAATTGATTTGAGATCCGGATATCATCAAGTGAAGGTAAAGAAGGAAGATATTCCAAATACTGCATTTAGAACTCGGTATGGGCATTATGAATTTTTAGTTATGCCATTTGGGTTGACAAATGCACCAGCTATATTTATGGATCTGATGAATCGAGTATTTTATCAATATCTGGATAAATTTGTGATTGTATTCATTGATGACATTCTTATATACTCCAAAAGTGAAGAGGAGCATGAAAAGCACTTGAGGATAGTATTGCAAACTCTGCGGGAGGAACAATTATATGCCAATTAGTAAATGTGAATTTTGGCTGGACCAAATACCATTTCTAGGGCATATTGTCAGCGGAAAAGGCATCTCGGTAGACCCGAAGAAGGTGGAAGCAGTTAAGTCTCGGCCGACACCTAAGTCCGTAGCAGAAATCAGAAGTTTCCTAGGACTGGCTGGTTATTACCGAAGATTCGTAGAGAATTTTTCAAGAATTGCAGAACCTTTAACCCGCCTCACTCGAAAGGAAGAAAAGTTTAACTAGACAGAGAAATATCAAGCAGCATTTGACGAATTAAAGAAAAGATTAATTTCAGCCCCAATATTGGCATTACCATCTGGTTCGGATGGATATGAGATATATAGTGATGCATCAGGAAAGGGTCTAGGATGTGTACTGATGCAGCACGAAAGAGTCATAGCATATGCATCCCGACAATTAAAGACACATGAAAGAAATTATCCAACTCATGATCTGGAACTTGCAGCGGTGGTGTTCGCACTCAAATTATGGAGACACTATTTATACGGAGAAAGAATCAAAATATACACAGACCACAAGAGCTTAAAGTATGTCTTCACACAAAAGGAAATCAATATGAGACAAAGAAGATGGTTGGAGCTATTGAAAAACTTTGATATAGAATTAACATATCACCCAGGCAAGGCTAATAAGGTGGCCGATGCCTTAAGTAGAAGACCTGAAGCTTTCTTTTTGAATACACCCAAGGAAATCCTTGAGGATTTGAGGAAAATAGGAATTGAAGTAATATGCCCGATAACTGATGTGATATGGAAAAACTTACAAGTGCAATCCTCCTTGATAGATAGAATTAAGGAAGCCCAACAAAGTGACTCAAAACTTCAGAAAATTTGGAAACAAACAGAAGCAGGGCTCCAGACCGGGATAAGAAAGCATCCGGACGGATCGCTAAGATTCGGAGATCGATTATGTGTGTCCAGTGGAGATTTAAGAACGGAGGTCATGACAGAAGCCCATAACTCACAATATTCTATTCATCCGGGCAGCACTAAAATGTATAAAGATTTGAAACAGACGTTTTGGTGGCACGGGATGAAAAGAGAAGTCGCTAGATTCATATCCAGATGTCTCGTCTGTCAACAAGTGAAAGCAGAACATCAAAGGATGGCAGGACTTCTTCAGCCTTTGCCCATACCCGAATGGAAGTGGGAGCATCTCACAATGGATTTTGTGACAGGACTGCCAAGGATCCAAAGAGGTAATAATGCTATTTGGGTCATTGTAGATAGACTTACGAAGTCCGCTCGTTTTCTCCCCTTTCGAGTTGGACAGTCAACAGAGATACTGGCAGAAATATACATGAAACAGATTGTCAGTCAGCATGGAGTGCCAGTGAGTATAGTATCCGATAGAGATACCCGATTCACTTCACACTTTTAGAAAAGCTTGCAAGAAAATCTTGGCACTCAATTAAAATTTAGCTCCGCCTACCACCCCCAAACAGACGGCCAGTCTGAAAGAACCATTCAGACACTAGAAGACATGCTGAGAGCTTGTACTTTAGATTTTGGGGAAACATGGGATGATCATCTATATCTGGTGGAATTTTCATATAACAACAGTTATCACGATAGTATCAAAATGGCTCCTTTTGAAGCACTATATGGTAGAAAGTGCAGATCGCCGGTATGTTGGACCGACGTAGGAGAAAGACAATTGTTAGGGCCAGAACTAGTGACACAAACTATGGACATAGTCAAGACAATAAGAAGTCACCTGCAAGTAGCCTAGGATAGACAGAAGATGTAGGCTGATAAGCATCGAAGAATACTGGAATTTTAACCTGGAGATCACGTTTTTCTGAAGATTTCACCAACCAAGGGAACCATCAGATTCGGGACCAGAGGAAAACTGAGTCCGAGATACATTGGGCCCTTCGACATATTGGAAAAAGTAGGGAATGTATCATATCGGCTTGCTTTACCTCCAACACTAGAGGGAGTTCACAATGTATTCCATGTTTCCCAATTACGAAGATATGTGTCGGATCCGAGCCATATACTCGACCATTCAGAAATCACGTTGGGCCTACACTACGGATAGAACAGAAACCCGTTGGGATCTTGGATCGAAGAGAGAAGGTACTCCGCAATCGGATCATTCCATTAGTACGAGTCGCATGGAGCAATGACTCACCTGGAGATTCAACTTGGGAGAAGGAAGAAGATATGCGGAAACAATATCCGTATCTATTTCCTAAGTGATCAGGTCAGTAATCATACCG
Organism: Iris pallida; assembly: GCA_029216955.1. Taxonomy (NCBI): domain Eukaryota; kingdom Viridiplantae; phylum Streptophyta; class Magnoliopsida; order Asparagales; family Iridaceae; genus Iris; species Iris pallida. The sequence continues at coordinate 15,008,917 of JANAVB010045020.1, forward strand.
CTACTCTAGTTATTTCAAATTTCGTGGACGGAATTTTTCTAAGGAGAGTAGACTTGTCATACTCTTAGTTTTATTATTATTATTATTATTATTATTATTATTATTATTATTATTATTATTATTATTATTATTATTATTACGATGGTATTTATTTCTATTTCCACGTCATGCCCTAACCCTAACCCTAGGTAGGACCAAGTGTCCCTACAACCTAAACCTAGCCATGGCAAGTGTCCCTACAACCATATATCCTAAGGGGCCAAGTGTCCCCCATGTGTCCCCATGGACTTGTGTGGAAAGGGGACACCTCACCCCCTTTCTCTCTATATAAATTCTCCCCCCCAACACACAAACCCACACACACCAACCCCACACATACAAACACTACCAGCATCCTTCCCCCTTTATAAACCACACATACACACACAAAGGAAGAAAGAAAAAAAAAACACACACACACACACACGCACCCGACCTCCCCCGGCCCCCCAACCGCTGCCGCCGCCCGCCGCCACCTGCCGCCGCCCGCCTGCCGCCACCTACCGCCGCCCGCCGCCGGCGCCCAGCCGTCCCTCCCCGGCCATCTCCACCACCCCCTCTTCTTCATCCTCCTCCTCTTCCAACTTCAATTTCAAGGAAGCAAACCTAGGTAAAATTCTCATCTTCCTTCCCCAATCTTTTTCTTAAGTTTAACCTAGGTTTGTTACTAAATTTGTTTTGCTATTGGGTTCAAATTAGGGTTGTGGAGAAGCCTAGGTCATTCACAATCCAAGACGAGTCCTCTTTTCCTCCTTCTTCTCTAATAAAGTTTTTTTTTAATCCAAGTTAATTCTGAATAATTAGGAATTCATATTTAATTCTGAATTTTAAGTAAGAACATACAAATTTTCTTTTTATGATAAGTTTAAACTAGGAATTGGAACTTGTATAGGATAATATAAACCTGAAGTTTCATGTTAGATATAAATTTCTTCATTTCACAAAGATTATAATTTGGAATGTAAGTTAGGGTAATCTCGCTAAATTATGGTTTAATTACAAAATCTGAAAATTTGGTAGCATTTAACCCAATTCGAGATATTTAAAATTTTGCAAATTCTGATTTCTAGTAAATATTCACTTTTGATAGACATAGGCAAAGGAATTAAAATTTGGCACTGGAACTATTATTTGTGACATATCACGGGTAAGTATGCACAACTAAAGGAACTGATTGTGGACCTGAACTATTTGGACTTGAATTTCCATGAACACATAAACATACATGAACATGGGACTCTCCAAAGGTAAGTCTAACATACACATTGGAACTGAACTACTGGACCGCACACCGGGGAGATAAAAGTACAAAGGACCTTGTGTTTCTCTACTTACTATTCTGTGTATGTCATAGTTAGAAATTTTACATTTTTCTGCTCCATGCACTAGAATTAAAATGTTGTTATGGAAAAGTTTTGGTTGACTTGATTTTTCCTTATACTATCTACGTGATATATATATATATATATATATATATATATATATATATATATATATATATATATATATATATATATATATATATATAAAGTCTTCGCATATTAACTAGTATAGTTGGATGAACATTAGCTTTATTTTAATAAACTTCAATCCAATTAGCAAGCCGCGGCCCGACTAATTGCTAAAGGAAAGGTAATCATTGCTTGCTCACATAAAAGTCTCAAGTTCCTTCTGTTCTTTTATAACTGCGTGATCCGGTGTTGAGAGTTGCTCCACCGAAGGGGTCGGCGAGCCCAACTATTTACTTGCGTGGTTCCGGTGTTGAGAGTTGCTCCACGAAGGGGTCTGCGAGCCCAGGACTTACTTATATCATATCTGTGTTTCTTGTAAATTTTCGGGGCTCCTAAATACAAAGGAGACTCTGCCGAAATTTTTGAAAAATTTAGGAGATAGACAAATTTCTGACTTTCGGAAATTCTTAGAAAATTTCTTATCTAAGAAAGCATTTGGGAGGGGAGAACAACTGAATATCCCTAGATATCCCGTAACACAAATAACAAAAGCTGATCAGTATTTCGAAAATCTCGTGAATCACTACATCTAGTTTCGACTAGGGTGTACTAGCCCATGGGAGGCTCGGAAATCAATGCATCTATTTGACAGTAACATCAATAGATGGTTTTAGCCCAAGGGAGGCTCGGAAATCACAGTCTGATCCCAGGTTAACGGGATTGTTCACGGAAAATATTTAGAGGATTATTTGGAGTATTGTTCTCAAAACTGTATTTCATTTCAATCTTACTCCAGAAACAACGCTGCCTATTATAGGTGGACAGTGTCCTTAATTGCTCAAGGAAAGCAATTCCTACTAAAAGCTCAAGGAAAGCTCGGAAATCTTATTTTTCATGGAGTAGGACGTTGATTTCATTCATGTTTTACTAAAGCAGATATATATATATAGCAGTGCAATTTGGCATACTCTATTTCATTTTTTTTTCTAAACTACATATTCCTTATTTTTGTTTAACTTTCACCGTTCTTGGCCGAGGACTTGCTTGTCGTTTTCTAAGCGACCTAGTATTTGTTCATTAGGGGAAGAAGAAGAAGACGCCTCCGCTGAAGTGTCGCCGCACTACAACGAGGAGTAAACTGGCTGGACTACCTACAGTTATGGCCAGTAGCATCGTAGTTATCTTGCAAGTTTACTTTTGTAATAATCTGTAATAGTATTGTTGGAAAAGTTTTCTGTATAATAGCTACACTATATTTTAATACCATGAAAAATTTCTTGTATTTTCCATTCTGCTGATGATTACGGACGACAATCGCGAATTTCGGCACGTAGCCTGGGGATGTGTTTATGACGTCACCCTTCCATCCGGGAAGCGGGACGTGACAGTTGTCGTCGGGACATCGTTATTAGAAAAGAATTTGCTTACAGTTAGAATGTGCTCAATTACGGCTCGCGATCATATGTACTCCTAGGTGGCACCATGGAGGACGATGAGCTCATGATTTGAAGAAGTGGCGACCACGGTATGCATTATAGACTTCTAATATATCGCTATACCCCCAAATAGTAAAGACATAAGTAACTAGCATCAGCATAGCCGACAAGGCTAGCATCATTCCGGGTATCAATGGGGTTTGATCCATTTGAGATGCATATGAATATAATAAGTCCATGTTCGTAGTACCCTTAAGGTAACAAAATGTGTCCTTAATTCCATTCTAGTGGCAGCGTTGGCGCATCGCTAAATCTAGCTAAGAGATTCAAAATAAATATTATATCCAGTTTAGTGCATTAAGCTAAGTATAATAATACGACTAATGCACTTAGATATGGAACTTCGTGCTCCAATACCTGTAAGACTCCTCCCAAAAATTTACTTTTATTTATGATTTAGTAATTTCTAATTTTGCAATTCATTTCAATAATCTATTTGAATTTTCATGACTACTGTTTAACTATTCATTTATATCTATTTTCGGTAATATTGACTTTTGTTGAAATAATAATATTATTACTTAGAGAATTATATTAGTGATAAAATGTTTATTTTTTTCTTTAATAAATAACAACTAGTTTACCACTTCTCATTCCTATTTAGCTAACCCCCAACCTCTTCTCATTCCTATATAGCTAATTCCCGACCCTTCCATTCCGTAACATCCGACCCTTCCATTCTGTAACCCCCAACTCAACTTTTTTCATTTGTAACTTTCCTTCATTTCGACAATACCTCTTCACCGTCTTCCTTAGCATAGAATTGAGTTTCAGTTAGCATATAGGGAACGAACGGTGTACTCGAGGGTTTGACTTTGTCCATGTTAAATCGTGGTAACATATTCTGCATGTAACTCCATTGGTGAACCAAAATACTATTAGTACAAAGCTCAAGCTACAGGCCTAAGAAAAATTGACTACTTTACCTAGATCTTTATTCTTAAATTCTGATTTTAGGTGCGAGGCAATTATCTCAAGCTATTCATGAGTCCTGATTCATGTCATCGACATAAACTTCTAGGATCGCAAATCCAGAATGTGATTTTTAATAAATACGCAAGGACATACTTCATTATTCACATATCCCTGACTGATCAAATACTCACTTAGTCCGTTATATCACATTAGACCGGATTGTTTCAATTCGTAAAGTAATGCTCCAACCTAATTGATAGCGTATTCCGAGATCTAGAACTATTTGCATCATTCGTACGAAGTCCTTCAAAGACCTTCATATAAATTTTTGTATCCAACTCCCTTATAAATATATTGTAATTGCATCCATTAGCTATTGTTCAGTTTTTCGAAAACTACCAAACTGACAAGGTAACATAACGTAATGATGTCAAGAATACGCCTCATCGTAAACAATCCCAGGGCATTGTAGAAACCTTGCACCACAAAGTGTGCTTTATATCACACTATTTTATTCATCTCATTATGCTTTCTTACGAAGACCCACTCCTATCTTATAGGTTTTACAAGGGGTGGTGTTGGAATTACAAGTCTAAATACTTTTCTTTTTGGTAAACAATCTAACTCGAGCTTGATTGCTTCTTTTTATTTTGTTCTCTTAGAATGTTTGGGGTTGTTGCGTAAACGATAGGTGTGTGTGTGTGGTGGTGGGTGAGAGGGGGGGGGGGGGGGGGGGGGGGGGGGGGGTTGGGGGGAGGGGGGTTGCATTTGCACTTTTGAGGATCGAGTGTGTATGAAAATCTATGGACTTTCTTGTCCCCCAAATTCCAAGACTTGTTTGGTTAGCTAGAAAGTGAGTAAGTGGATGAGTTGGAGACTAGATTATAATTATAATAATAGTAAATATGAATTATTTTGACAAATTAACATAATTATTAATGTTAAATAATTATTAAACAAGAACTAAGTAATTATGTAAATATTATTTAATTAGTCAGTAAATATAAGTAATACTCTTAAATGTTAATTATTGTTTAATAATGAGTTAATCTACATAAATATTAGATAAGTATTACTTAATCAATACCTATATAATATGGAATACTTACCATAAATTTTAGTTAATTAATAATTTATTTCATTAACTAAGTATCAGATAAAAATTAACCGACTATCTAATATATTAATAATGATCTTGTTTAGTAACTAAAATATTATATTATAACTTATTGAATATCTTAAATATTTAGTACTTATGTTGTTTAGTAATTAGATTCCTAATTATCTTTGGATTTTTTATTAATGGCATAAATTTTAATTAATTAAAAATTCAAATTTCAAAGCTTTCTTCCAAATCAAAGGCAAAAAGGGAGGATGCAGATAGCTGAACAATAGATCCGATAAAAATCGGGATGCAATCATTATACCGTGTTTTCATCTTAAATACTAACTGAACCATACTATCATTATTCCAAGTTTTCATCTAAATACCAAGTGAACCAAACAAATGATTTGTCAAGTCCAACCAAGAATTATGTATTTTTCTACTTTCAACCATCACTTATTCTTACCAAACAACTATGTAGTACATTAATAATAATAATAATAATAATAATAATAATAATCAACTATACTACTATACGATGTGAAAAGTTCGACTTTACCGTGAAACTTTTCTTTCCAAATATACGATTCCATATGTTTACTAATTAAAATTATTCATTCAGGTTAACATGAGTAACTAGGTAATTATATAAGTTATCTTTTGGTCTTTTTAAATAATCTTGTAGGCATGTAAAAAATAATTATAGTAAATAATATAATAATTGTTGTAAGGCAAAAGCTCAAACACACGGAGACGAAGCTTTCTCGTATATTATCAACCACTCAAGTGTACATTTACAAGCTATTCTAACCTCTCTTTATATAGGGAGAGAGGTTGGGGGTTATGAAGAAATGAAGGGCCAAAGGTCATGTAGGTTACAAGAAGATGAATGTGTAGAGACATATGAGTTACAACACTCCCCCTTGGCTCTCCAGAAATTCTGCTTGTAAACACCTCTGAGTTTCTTCGTCTGTCTGTAGCTTGTATCTTACAATTTTGACCATCTACTTGTGCCTCGTCAAAACCTTGCCAAATAAAACCCAGTGGGAAAAAACTTTGGTCGAAGGACAAAAGAGTACACACAGGTCAGTGTGATGGGGGTAAACTAACCATTGCAAAGGTGCCTCGTCAAAACCTTGTCAGGGAAAACCCAGTGGGAAAAACCGCTGATCGAAGGACAAAAGAGTACACGATTGTTTAGAAGTATACAACTGGATACTCCCCCTGATTATAATAATCCTTAGTGAATAAGGGATTTGAACTGTGTCTCGTTAAAAACCTTGCCAAAGAAAACCCAGTGGGAAAAACTTTGGTCGAAAGAAAAAAGAGTACACGAGCATACATCAGGATGCTTCCCTTTTCACTCGCACTCAACAGGGTGCGGGATATACGCACAACAGGACGTTGGGAGGCACTTGTTGGGGCGCTCCCCCTCACATGCACACAACAGGGTGCATGAAACATGTTTCACTTAGGCTAGCTCTGAAAGCTTCCTAAGTCCAATCGCTCTGACATGTTTCTGGAACGAGTGTTTTGGCAGTGACTTGGTGAACAAGTCTGCACGGTTATTCTCCGATCCAATGTGTTGCATTTCAATCTTCTGAAGCGCTTGTTGTTCATGTGTAAAGAACAACTTGGGCGATATGTGCTTGGTAGCATCCCCTTTGATGTAACCATGTTTCGCTTGATCAATAACAGCGGTATTGTCCTCATAGACGACAACAGGTTCATCTGGGTCATATGGAAGATCACATGTACTTCGAATATGGCCAATAACAGCTCGAAGCCATACACACTCTCTAGTCGCCTCATAGAGCGCGAGTAGCTCAGAGTGGTTCGTTGAAGTAGCCACTAAGGTCTGTTTGCGAGACCTCCAAGAAATCGCCGTGTTCCCAATGGTAAAGACATAACCAGATTGGGAACGCCCCTTGTGCGGATCAGATAAGTATCCCGCATCGGCGTAGCCAACAAGGGTCGCGTTGCTTCAAGTGCCAAGAGCGTTGGACTCACTCAAAACCGCGTAGGGATAGAACAAGCCCAAGTCCGTAGTACCCTTAAGGTAGCGGAAAATGTCTTTTATGCCATTCCAATGGCGGCGTGTTGGCGCGGTGCTGTGTCGAGCTAGACAATTTACAGCAAACGAGATGTCCGGTCTAGTACATTGGGCCAAGTACAATAAAGCGCCTATTGCACCCAGATAAGAGTACTCAGGACTCAATATCTCTTCGTCGTCCTCCTTTGGACGGAATGGGTCCTTAGTAATGTCTAGAGAGCGGACGATCATGGGAGTAGCGGACGGCTTAATGTCAAAATGACTAAAGCGTCTCAACACCTTTTGGGTGTAGTTTGCTTGATGGACAAGAATTCCATCTTTACGGTGCTCGATCTGCAGGCCGAGGCAAAACCGTGTCTTCCCAAGATCCTTCATCTCGAATTCCCTCTTCAGGATATCAGCAGTTTCTGACAAGTCTTTTTCGGTTCCTATGAGATTCATGTCATCTACATAGACCGCGATGATTGCGTATCCTGAAGTGGATTTCTTTATGAACACGCATGGGCAAAGTTCGTTATTAACGTATCCCAAACCAATCAAGTATTCGCTTAGGCGGTTATACCACATTCGTCCGGATTATTTCAATCCATATAGCGAACGCCTCAGTCTAATCGAGAACGCGTTCCGTGGTCGGGAACTACTTGATTCAGGCATCTTTAGTCCTTCAGGGACTTTCATATATATCTCTGTGTCTAGATCCCCGTAGAGATAGGCTGTGACCACATCCATGAGCTGCATATTCAGTTTTTCGGAAACTACTAAACTGATTAAGTAGCAGAACGTTATGATGTCCATTACGGGAGAATACGTCTCATCGTAATCAATTCCAGGGCGTTGTGAGAAGCCTTGCGCCACAAGGCGAGCCTTGTATCGCACAATCTCATTTCTCTCATTACGCTTCCTTAGGAAAACCCATTTGTGACCAACTGGTTTAACATTGGGTGGTGTTGGAGCAACAGGTCCAAACACGCTTCTTTTCGCTAAGGAGTCTAGTTCAGCCTGGATTGCTTGTTTCCATTGTGACCAGTCCGTTCGTCGTTGACACTCGGCAACACTACGAGGTTCCATGTCATCATTGTTCATAATGTCAGTGGCCACTGAGTATATGAACACATCATCGATGACAGTTTCGTTTCGCTTCAAAATATCGTCTAAGCTAGCATACTCGACGGATATTTCGAGGTTATCGGCATGATTAGGAATAGGCGTTTCATCTGGAACGCGCTCTTCTAATACATCGCCGTGATCCTTAATGATCTCATGTGGCAAAACGTTTTTAACAAGATTTCTCCGCTTCCGGGGCAGAACATCTTTGGAACCAACCGGTCTTCCCTTCTTCTTGGGAATAGCGGCGGACTGGACGGTCGATGGCAGCGTCCTTTGCTCGGCGGGTTCGACCGGAGCAACATGTTTCACAGGAACATGGCGTCTCTCAGGGACGTCTATCCTTGCAGGCACATTTGCAGCAGGTATAATTGATCTCGTGACTTTTGCTAGGTCGCTAAATGCGTCTGGCATTTGATTTGCAATATCTTGCAGACCTAGAATCCTCTGCACTTTCTTATCACTATGTGCAGAGAGGGGATCATGATGAGCAAAAGCAGGCACATGCCACGCTAATTCACGTCGTTCCTCATCAACGTTAGCGTGCATTTCTCTCCCTAACGACGGAAAGATTGCCTCATCAAAGTCACAATCCGCGTGTCTCGCGGTAAAGAGATCGCATGTCAAGGGCTCTAAATAGCGAATGATGGACGGGAAGTTATAACCGACATATATTCCCCGTCGCTTCTGAGGTCCAAATTTTGAACGCCTTATCGGCTCAATTGGAACATTGACTAGGCACCCAAACACGCGTAAATGTGAGATATCAGGCTCACATCCAGTAACCAGCTGGTACGCGGAAAGTGGTTGGGTGGCCATGGGCCTCAGACGGACCAAATTTGTAGCGTACAAAATTGTATAGCCCCATGCAGATAGTGGGAGTTTGGTGCGCATAACCAAGGTCCTCGCTATCACTTGCAGTCGCTTTATAAAAGCTTCCGCTAGGCCATTTTGGGTATGAACATACGCAACAGGATGTTCAAGATTTATTCCCAAAGTCATGCAATAGTCATCGAAAGTCTTCGATGTAAACTCCGCGGCATTATCAAGTCTAATAGACTTTATCGGATAATCCGGATGGTGAGCCCTTAACTTAATGATCTGGGCGAGGAGTTTAGGAAACGCTGCATTTCGGGTGGACAACAACACTACGTGTGACCATCTAGTCGATGCATCAACCAAAACCATGAAGTATTTAAATGGTCCGCATGTTGGTTGGATTGGTCCACAAATATCTCCATGAATTCTCTCAAGGAATTGGGAAACCAATCTCGTAGGTTTCACATGGAGTGGCTTGAGATTCGTCTTCCCAATCGAGCAAGCTTGGCATAGGCTTTTCGGATTTATAACAAAATTCTTTCCTCCAAGAGGATGCCCATGTGATGCATTCATAGTACGAAGCATCGTATTTTGACCCGGATGACCCAGCCGGTCATGCCATAGCATAAAAGTCCTCTCATCAACTGGCGCTCGGCGAATGATGAGATTACTCTCGATGTGTTGTATCGTAGTGAGATACAAACCACTTGAAAGACATTTCAACTTCTCCAAGATACGCTTTTGGCCGTACTGAGTGGAGGTAATGAAAAGATACTCGAAGCCATGTTCTCGAGCAGTTTCAACATGAAATCCGTTTTCTCGAATATCCTTAAAACTCAGTAAGGTACGACTGGACCTTGGAGAATATAAGGCCTCTGATACTTCAACGGGAGTACCATTGGACAACGAAAAACGGGCTTTGCCAAAACCTTGAACAAGGGTTGAGGGTCCCGAAATGGTTGTCACTGAGGTTACTTTAGGCGTATAGGAGATAAAGTATGATTTATCTCTCAAGATAGTGTGAGTCGTTCCACTATCAACCAGACAATCTACTGCCCCGTGGTCCATGCCTATATGTAAAGAAAATTAAAGTTTGTCACACGTTTGAGGAAAGTGCTCGAAATAGAACTTTAATTTATCGAGAAAATTGAAAATACAAACCACCAAAAGTTTCATGACTTAAATCAAACATAGATAGAAAATGGAGATTTATTCTTCCATTTCTGCTACAAAATCGGGGGTCTCAAGATTTAGATTTTCGCACTCGATGACCAGATTTGCTTCGGCCCGGCGCCCCTTGTGATAGTTATTAACTTCTTGGGGGGTCGCCCTGCAAGTCCGTTGCATATGACCATAAGCACCACATTTGTAGCAGAGAGTAGGCGCTTGGCCTTCCACTCTCGCTTTGGGACGACTGGCCCGTTGGTTCTTACCATGAGACTGCCTAGGAGTCAAAGGTCCTTGGTTCTTGTTAGAACCTCGCTTTGGATGGCGAGACTTAAACTAGCCTCTGTTCCTTGGCTGGGACGACTGGCCCTTGTCTCGTTTCCACCGTGGATTTGGTCCACGGAGAGCGTTTGCATCAGGCATTGGAATTGCCTTTGTTCCAGCAGGACGAGAATTATTGTTTCTCATTAAAATGAGACTGTTCTTCTCGTCTAGTAAAAGCTGGGTGATGAGCTCGGGAAACTTGGTGAACTTAGACTGACGGTATTGCTTCTGGAGCAAGTTGTCAGTGGAAGGAAATGTGGTGTATGTTTTCTCCAATAGATCACTGTCGGTTAATATCTCACCGCAGTATTGGAGAAGTGATCGAATCCTGCAGACTTTATTGTTGTAATCAGTTACACTTTTGAAGTCTTGGAAGCGCAGGTTCAACCAGTCATGGCGTGCTTCAGGTAGCCATATGGTCTACTGGTGGTCGAAGCGCTCTTTCAGAGAGTCCCATAGCGTCTTCGGCGAGGAGATTTCAATGAACTCCGCCTTCATGGCGTCAGATAAATGCCTGCGGAATAGAATCATCGCTTTGGCGTTCATTGAGCGAGTGACTTCCACTTCACGCTCTTCCTCGTTATAGATGACGTCCAAGAGGCCCTGCGCATCTAGATGGTTCTGGATGTCTTGCGTCCAGTCCAAGTAGTTCTTGCCAGAGGCTTCAAGGATTGGAAAATCAATCTTGATCGACATTTTTCTACAACAGGAGAAAAAATCTTGATCAGTCAACATATAAAATGACAGGTTTATATGGATTTGGTTTGTATAAGCAACAACAAACAATCGTAAATAAAAACAACGGTTTTGAAAAAACGATTTTTGTTTAAAAATTATCTTATATCGATCGACGGGCCGATATAGAGAGGTCAATAAGTTTCTTGCAAAAATGCATAATTATAAATACAATTTGAGCAAAAAATAATATTCGGTCAACCCCTTCCAGTAGCTCTACGTGAATATGACCAGGCGGGAAAATGAGGGAGGAGGGTCACCGAGGACCTCTTAAGAACCAAGCTCCAAGTTCTTTCTGACATTATACCCAAGTAGGTGAGCCTATTCGGAGAGACTTCGTAAAATTTTCGTCAAATGTAAGAATAAATAAGATTTTTCAAGAAATTCACGCTATTTGCGAACTGTGCAAAATAGGTGACAATTTAGTGCGTGCTCAAAATGAGCGTTGCCTTTGAAAAATTATTAACCAAAAAAAAGGTTATTTTTGGGAGGCCCAAATTTGGCGTTGCCAGAATTTGTTTATGTAGCCAAAACAATTTTTCAATTTTTACGCCATTACGCTAAAAAAAACGTACAACATAAGTAGGCAACAACACACAAAAGAATTGGTGCCTAAGAAAGCGGCACCAAAAAAAATGTCAACTATTTTTTCGACGTCTAATGAAGCGACGCCAAAAAAATAGCGAGAAAAAATTATAATTTTTACTACCCATCTGTTACAATAATTCACTAAGTAACATAAAATAATTGCTACTGAGGCGCTCGGCAGGGCGCAGATGGTACTGAGGTGCTCGCCGGGGCTCTCCAAAACCATCATTACCAAAAAAAATGTTAGTATCTAAAATTTCTTTTTCAACATAAAAATTTTCTATCAAAAATTTATTTCCTCAGAAATTAACTAACAAATATGTGTTTTTTTTTTTCAAAAAAAAAAACTAGTATGCTAAAGGCTAGATTATAGCAAAGTTACATAAAGGCAAACTAGCACTGTTAACAGAATGTTAAAAGCTGGATTAAAACAATTAGAAAATGATAACAGTATAATGAATTATGTATTGGGCTCACCAACTCAAATGTCCAAATTCAAAAAATCAAAATTCACATGCAATCTTAAAAAAAAACTTGACAAACACTTTTCAATCTCATTTCATATAATGCTGTGAAAAAATAATATAGCATTTGTCATGTTATGTCATGCAATACCTAGATGAAAAAGATTTTGATCATACTAATGAAGGCGGAGTTCATTAGTATATCAAAAATACAATTTTCAAAAAAAAACTTGTAGGAAAATTTTTTTTTTCTCTAGCATACTATAATCTGCAAACCTTTAGCTTATAACAAATTAGTATATCAAAAAAAACATATTTGTTATACTAAAAAAAACTTATTTGTTATACTAATCTGCAAACCTTTAGCATACTATAATCTGCAAACCTTCTTTTGTAAAACAACAGTACGTCGAAAATTTCTGCTATCACTTGATGACAAAAACAACAGTACTATTGTAACAATAGGAACAATATATTTCTGCTATCAAAAAATTTTCAATTTTTTTTTTATTACCTTTCTTACCGTACGGTGGAAGAAAGTGGGAAAAACGATTGCGGATACGCGGGATCGACGACGAGCGACGGGGTGCGCGCGGGGCAACGGTAGGCGGACGTCGAGGCGAGTGGTACGTCGGGTCTCCGGCGTTGCACGAGCAACGTGCTGATAACGTGTTGTAAGGCAAAAGCTCAAACACACGGAGACGAAGCTTTCTCATATATTATCAACCACTCAAGTGTACATTTACAAGCTATTCTAACCTCTCTTTATATAGGGAGAGAGGTTGGGGGTTATGAAGAAATGAAGGGCCAAAGGTCATGTAGGTTACAAGAAGATGAATGTGTAGAGACATATGAGTTACAACAATAATAAATTTAAATAATCAAGACAACTATATTTTAGTCCATCTAAGTTGTCTTAAAAAAATTAGAATTATTATAAAAATAGGCAAATTATAAAAGCACTTCAATACTTACTTAGGACTAGTCCAATTTTTTTTAATTTACAAGTTTGCCACTAGAAAAAATAACTCATGGCTAGCCCAAATATTGGTATATAAGTCAAATTTTTTTCCTTCTCTTCTTCCCTTCTCCCTCCCAAATTCCAAAACATGTTCTCTTCCAAATCTCTCTCAATCCATGTTCATGGCTAAAGTTCATCTTCTAATAATTAAAATTTGATCTAGTATTTATTCGAGACGAATTTTCGAAGTTTTGAACCTACTTTAGGATTACGAACTTCAAAAATTCGTCCACAGTCGCGACATGGACGATAATGGACTGTCAAAGATATTCACAGTCCTACCAATTGGAAGGAGTGTCAAATTTTTTTACAGTCCTATATAAAACATTGAGCAACATATACTTTAGGATTGTCAAATTTTTTGACAGTCCTTCCAATTGATAGGACTATCAAAGTTTTTGATAATCCTAAATAAAGCACTAAGCAATATATATTTTTAGGACTACCAAAATTTTTGACAGTCCTTCCAGTTGGTAGGATTGTCAAAAATTTTGAAAGTCATAAAAGAAACTCGCTGTAATAGCAAGTTCCTTTTAGGACTGTCAAATTTTTTGATAGTCCTAATTGTTGTCAGGACTATCAAATTTTTTGACAGTCCTACAAAAACTTGTTTTTAATAATCTTAGAAGCAGAAATCACGTAATTAGAAGAATTTTATATTTTTTTATATAATCATTAAGTTACCTTTATAAGTTTTTTTAAATTTATTTTAGAGATAAATAAATTATTTACTCGGTTAAAAATAAATAAATTATCTACTCGGTTTAACAAACTCAAAATTTAAATATATTTTAAGATAATTCTCTCAATTTTGTTCATTGCAAAATAAACCTTCACATATACAGTCTATAAATCTACTTTAGAGATAAGTCTCTTAATTTTAAATCTATTTTAGAGATAACCCTCACAACATCACATTATATTGACTATAACACAAATAAAAATCTAATAATATTATCACACAAATAAAAATACACATGACTGTAGGAAATTTTTACAGTCATGTAGGTTGTGAGGATTGTACATTTTTTTTACGGTCATGGAATGGACCAAAAATACATAAGGCTGTAGAAAATTTCTACAATCATGACAACATACAGGACTGTGAAAATTTTCTACAGTCCTAAGTCTTCCCAGTCGTGACTGTGTCGGAATTCATTACATCGAAATTTATGGGTTCGAAACTTCAAAATTCGTCCAAAATTTTCAAATCTCTTCCAACCCATTTCTCCAAACCCCATTCCAATCCTGCCATGACATCAAAATTTCAGCAACGACCATTTTGATTTTTTTTTTTGGGTCAATGCTAAGAAATAATATATGGAAGTTTCGGCAGTAGGCCGAGCTCGTCGGAAACAGTAGGAGGAGTAGGATGAGGAGGAAAATAAGTTTAGATTTGAGAAGGCTTTAAGAGAAGATTTTTTGTGAAGATGGAGGCGGTGGATAAAATGAGTTTATATTTGAGAGGGTTTGAGAAGAGAGAGAGTGTGAAATTTTTTAGAAATGAATAGATTTGAGAGGTTTTTTTTGTAGGGGTGGGGTGGGCAGCCCCTAACAAAAAAATTGGTTGTCCTGAATAAATGTTTGTCTAAATTGGACTAGCTCCAATCCTGAACTAGTACTGAGTAAAGAATGAAGTGTCCTTATAATTTGCCTAAAAAATATCATTCATATATAATAATAATAATAATAATAATAATAATAATAATAATAACAATAATAAATTTAAGGAACGAGTACCCTCGTACTCATGTTATAAATCCAAAACTGGAAATTGCTGAGAAACCCAATTTCGGGATGGGCTTTTATGAAATATCCACCCGCTAGATGAGTTTTATGAAATACCCAGAATTAAGTATTTTCACGTTAAATATTCCAAGATTCCCTTTTAGATGCCACCTGCTGGAAACTGCTATTTTTATAATACCGAAACTACCCCTCCGCGCGAATTGGTCATCTATATGTATTTGAATTCAAAAAACTCAGATCTGGATTGCGATTTTCGTCTTCTTCTTCTTCACGGAAAATCTGAATTCCATTGCTCTCATCTTCAGCAGAGATCGCAAAGATCGTTCGTAGTTCGGTGTGCTTTTCTTCAGTCGAACTCAGATCATCGCTCGTCATCATCATCACCATCATCATCATCTTCATCGTGGAGACATTTGAATTTTTCCGACGATTAGGTCAATTGTGGAGAGAAGATATTTCTTCTTCTTTTCCATAAGGATTATCATCATTTTGAAAGAAGAACGAAACTCTTTTATTTCTGACAAAATTTTTCTAAAAAAAAAATATTCTCCGTGTTAAAACCACGGAGAATGACCATTCTCCGTGCTAAAATGATGGAGAATGACTATTCTCCGTTTTAAAAACCACGGAGAATGGCATTCTCCGTGTTAAAAACCACGGAGAATGACAATTTTCTATGGGTTTTAACACGGAGAATGCCATTCTCCGTGGTAAAGTGACGGAGAATGGCCATTCTCCGTCATTTTAGTACGGAGAATAGCTATTCTCCGTGGTTTTAACACAGAGAATGGTCATTCTCCGTCTTTTTTAATACGGAGAATGACCATTCTCCTCAATGTTAACACGAGATTGGTCATTCTCCGTGTTAATATCACGGAGAATGACCATTCTCCGTGTCGAAAAAGACGGAGAATGACCATTCTCCGTTGTAAAAAATGACGGAGAATGTCCATTCTCCTGCGTTTTAATACTGGAATGACCATTCTCCGTGCTAAATTATACGGAGAATGGTCATTCTCCGTTTTATTTAACACGGAGAATGTCATTCTCCGTTTTATTTAACACGGAGAATGGCATTCTCCGTGTTTCTAGCACGGAGAATGGTCATTCTCCGTCTAAATTATGACGGAGAATGGCCATTCTCCGTGTAATTTAGCACGGAGAATGACTATTCTCCGTGTAAATTAAGACGGAGAATGTCATTCTCCGTGTTACTAACACGGAGAATGGTCATTCTCCGTGTAAATTAAGACGGAGAATGCCATTCTCCGTATTACTAACACGGAGAATGGCCACCCTCATGCGAAATTAATATTTTTTGTGTTCTAACACAGAGAATGGCCATTCTCCTGCATTTTATGGTTAGCTGAAACTTTGGAGGGCCATAACTTTTGACTGGGAGGTCGAAACGAGGTCTCGTTTGTCGCAAAATGAGCGTATCGTCGAGGAGACTGAAAGTAACAGCTTCTTCGTTAGACGGTCTTCCGAAATTTTAGAATCGTAAAAAAAATAATGTTTGGACCTCCGGTTTAGCACTTTTGCCGTTTGTCTCGGTCTTTCCGAAATTTTTCGACGAGTTTTTGAAGATTTTTGAGGAGAAAACCTAGATTCGAAAGTGAGCAGCGTATGGAAGAAGATGAAGTATCGAAACATTTTTTAAGAGCAGTTTCGTGGGTGTTTTCAATAAATTAAAAGGAAGGGCAAAAGGGTCATTTGGAACCCGCTTTGGATAAGTTTCTCTAATTCTGGGCACGCGATGAAAGTTTTTTTAGCGGTGAGTTTTACATAAAACTTTTTTAGTTTTTGGGCATTCCATAAATTCTCATAATCCAAAACTTAGAAATACTAATCCTTGTTTAATTCACTATAATCTAATCGCAGGGCAGGTCTTGAGTTTATGGGGGTGCTAGACAAACTTTTAAATGGGGCCCATGTATAATATAAAAAAAATTAAAATTAAAATAAATTTAAAAAAAGGTTCCAACCAAGAATTGAACCTAAGACCTCTAATGTGCAAGTTTAACATATTAACCACTACACCACAATTGTTATGTAATAAAAGAGGATCATGTTACATATTAGTTCTATGTTAGATACAATATTAGTAATATATATATTTAAATTAAACTTTTTGGGTCCCTATATTTTATGGGGTCCTGGACAGTCGTTCTGGCTGGGCCAGGGCCGGCCCTATCTAATCGTAATCACAATATAATTAAGGATAATTGCACTTTGATACCCTCAACTATTCTCGTTTTTCAACTTAATACCATAAACTTTTTTACTCAACAACTCGATACCCTCAACTAGTTTTTCAACTTAATACCTAAAACCCAAAATATTCCCAAACTACCCCTGGCTCCCTCTTTCTCTCTCCCCATGCCCCCCTCCCCCCCTCCCTCCGGCGATGCCCCCCCCCCCCCCCCCCCCCCCCTTCCTCTCCGGTGGAGGCGGGAAAGGAGGGCGGCGGGAGGAGGGTGGGTGGCCAGAGCCGGGGGGGGGGGGGGGGGGGGGTGGGGTGCTGCTGCTAGGGGCTGAAGGGGGGGCACCGGAAGGGGGGCGGGGGTAGGGATTGCTGCGGGCGGGGCGGGGGAGGGATGGGGCGAGGCGGCTGGCCAGAGGGGGGGCGACGGCGGGAGCCGGGAGAGGGGTGGTGGGGGGAGGGGTTGTGGCCGAAGGGGGGACCGGCGTGGGTGGGTGGGGGGGGGGGGAGGGGTTGGGGCCGAAGGGGGGAGCGGGGATGGAGGGGGAGGGTTTGGGGTGGGGGGGTAGTTTTGAATTTTAGGCAGGTGGATTATTGTCCAAATAAAATTCAGGATATCAACTTGAAAAAAAAAAAGTTGAAGTAGTAAGTTGAAAAACGAAAATAGTTAAAGGTAAATACAATTAAGTCTATAATTAAATAAAAAAAATATATTACAGCGTACCGAGGCCGTATAAATAATCCTAAATTTAATACAAAACCCGCTAGAGTGTTCAAGAACAGCTCATATCCCCGCGTCCTAACCACGTGCCACCAGAACCACTGAAGCCTACATTAATCTCCAAAAGCCACTCTTCTTTTCTCCTCCCGATATATCGATAATCTCCCCCAATTCCCCTTCCTCCTTCCCGTCGTACATTTCTAGGGTTAGGGTTGCGGAAAGCTCCTCATCAATCTTTAATGGAAGCTGGATGCACCTCTTCTTCCCGCCAATTCCACTGCCGCTGCTTCCGCCGCTTCTGTCGCTGCTGCCGCTGTTACTGCTGCTGTTACTGCTGCTCCTCCGATTAGGGTTAGGGTTTCTTCCTATTTCGATCCATGGATTCTCCCGCCCCCAATCGAACCTCTCCCTAGGCTTCCACTCCCACGCCGACGCCGACGCTCTCGCTCCCTCCTCTTCCAGTCGCTCAACGACAAGCCGCCATCGGAGGACCACGAAGAGTCCTTCCGGGAGGAGAGGGAGTTTAGCGTACTCGGCCACCCCATCTGCCCAAGGAAGCGCCGGCGGCCGGGGCTGACTCCTCCTCCTCCCCTCCCCCTCCCGATCCCGACCTCGACGTCCGGCGCTCCGCCGTCCGCTCCTTGGGGATCAAGCCTCTCTCCTCCTCCAACCCGACCTCTTCGAGATCATGGAGAAAGAGAGGCGGCGACGGCAGGTCGGAGGGATCGTGATTCGTGATACGGTCCCAGTCTCTTGCAGTGTCAGGCTGTGCTGTATCCGTACCAGAGTAACAGTAGGCAGTATCAGTAAAGCTCAGACGGTGTAGGCAGTTACTACAGTTAGGACAGTTAAGAGTCGGTTAGAGTTTGTTAGTGTCTTGTCACTCTATGCTATAAATAGGGAAGAAGAGTTGTACGATGCAATTTCTTTCTCCTTCTAATTCCTTGTAATGAATTTTCTTTCCAATTCAATCAAACCCTAGCATTTCTGTGTGCCAATTTCAATTTGATGACGAATTATGTTAGATCTCCTCCAGTTCCTCATCTACCAGGAAGAGGAGCTACCAGATCGAGCTGACCGTGTCGGAGAACTTCAGTGTTCCGTGCCGTGTTCGAGGTGCTTGGGAGCCACCTGGCCAACAAGTACTCCGAGGGGATGCCCGGTGCAAGGTACTAGGGGGGGACCAGTACATCAACCACATCGAGAAGCTGTGCTCTGAGTGCTCTCGGTGCAGCCATACTCGTGCACCTCCGCGGACTCTGCGGTGTACACGGTTCGAGAATCTGTCGTATAAGTTGAACCCGCAGACAGGGTGCATAGATAATGATAGGCTCGAGGCGAAGGCAGTGGATTTCTACCCAAAGATATTGGTCTGAGGCGGCAGCTCATGCCCAAGGGAGTGGGACTATGCGAGGCTTAGACAGATTGCTGGTAAGTGCAGGGAGGTATTGATGTGCGACATGGCTCACATTAGAGTCCTCATCGCAGCCAAGGTATGTGTTCTTCTCCGAGGTTTTTAAGAGAAGCAAATCCAAAATGCATACCTCATCCTTGTCGCACATCATCGCAGCTAAAAATTGCAGTAACTAGAAGTTTGCTTTGGCCTGTCCTCAATGGTTACAGATACAAGGATGTATATTCTTCTAATTCTCCTTATTTGTATTTTTTTGTCAAAGGGCACGTTTGTGAAGAATCTTAGGTCAAAGTTGATTTTTTTTCTGAGGTTTTTAAGAGAAGCAAATGGTAGCATGATTTGTGTGGATTTTCATAGGACTTGCTGACGAATTGATTCCATCTTTTACTTGTTGATACCTCGCTAAGAGACCCACAATTTTTTTTTTCCGTGGGAAGTAAAGAGGCATACCATAAATCATGGAATGTGGAATGTGGAAGGCTGCTTGAGATAGTTTGGGCATATGCAATGCACAACATTATGAGCCTGGAAAGAGGAAGTAAAAAAGAGTCACTTAGTGGATAGTTAAGTGAAAAAGAGACGGTAGTTGATTGTTATAGAGTTTTAGCTTCAAAAATTTAGATTATTTATAAGGGTACAGCAAAAGTTGATCAGGGGCTAGCCATTTTCTGGCAGTCCTAGTAACATTATGGACTGTCAGAAAATGTGACACATTTTCTGGCAGTCCATCTCATGTTTGGCTGGACTGTCACATTTTCTGGCAGTTCATAAAGTATCTAGGACTGTTAGAAATTGTGGCAGTCCTGGACTGTCAGAAATTGGATAGCCCTGATCAACTTTGGTTGTGCCCTTATAAATAATCAAAATTTAGCAGTAAAGCTTGTAATCATGAATCCCTATGTATTAACATTTAACGCACATGGATGCTTGTTTTCATGTTCTAGATAAAATAAGGGAAATGTTACCATTACAACTTCCTTACAACTAAAGGCTTACACCGGCCACATGGCCGGTTTCCATTGGTTGTAGGTGGGGTCGGGTGGGACCATGTTAGCAAGGGAGATGAGTGGGTTGTAATAATTTGGTAGTAAAGTTAGCATTATTGATAAAACAAATGTAGTCGATGTTGTAATAATTGGTGAAAAAATCAATTTTTCTCCATATTATTATCCCCTTTATTCACATTAAAGTCCTATCATGAATCATTTCTTTAACCCCTAAAACGGTCACATTAGTACCCATTATCACACCTTTATTCCTATTAAATCCTATGAAAGACCATTGATATATTGTTTTGTGATATGATTCCTATATATACATGTCTCCTTTATGTTGTTGAAAAAAAAAAAAGGTTTCCACCCTCTAAAATTATGTCTATTCCTCCGACAAAATTCATTCCATTTTCAATCATCCACTTCCATTCTAATTCTTTCTATCTTCTGGGCAAAAGCTAAGTTCGGGTCAATCTCCCCAAGTCGTGTGCGATGACGGGATACCGGTAGAGCGGAGGTTTTACCACTAGGAGCATTCGGACAAAGTCTGCACATAGACCCGAATCAACTCTTAGGGCAGTGCTTCGTGCGCGACTTCCCCGGAGGCCGGTAACTTTAATTTTATTTATTTTTGTTTACAGAATTTTGGAGATAAAGGCAAATATATCCAACAATCTAAGAGTTGACTTCATGTGTTTATTTTATATGTTCTGTTTAAACAAAGTTTGACACATGATATTTCACATGCATATATACATATTATGTCAAATTTTCAATAGAATTTTTTTCAATAAATTTTCTTGTATATGTTATTCGACGTCATAAGATTACTCAATCTTTTGAATGTTATTTGGCAATATAATTATATGTTAGCCTCTGCAACAAAGCGTTATATATATATATATATATATATATATATATATATATATATATATATATATATATATATGGCGTTTATTGTACTCTTCATAAGAATATGTCGTTTATTGTTAATTGTTGTTAGGCATTAATCCCTAAGCAACTTTATGCTATAACTTTGTAAATTTGAGAAAATCTTATTCCAAAAAAAAATTTGTTCGTTATTACTTGCTTAATTATGTATATACTAATATGTTTCATATGATTGAAATCTAGAGATGAATTATATGGTTTGTTCCGATCTTAGAACGTAATTCTAAGTAATGTCTTCAAATACTAAAGACGTCAGACTCCAAATGTGATCATTGTCATCCTACTATCATATCATTTTATTTCACATGTTAGGTTTAAGAAACATAATTGTTAATTTAATATATTGGTTTCTCGGAAAAGAATTTTATCCTTTATTTTGTGTTGAAAGGGTTTGAAGAGAATACATGCCCTTCATATTCCATTTTTGTGTCATGGAAAAGTTTATTCCCTTTATGCCAGGAAATATTAACCCTAATGTGAATTTTGTGATTTTTTAATGTTTATTTTTTTTTTTGGTATGAAATAATGATATACTACTACAGATCGGATTTGAAAGAATTCGTTATTTTAATATTGTTAAGGTTATAGAATTAGCAATAGTTTTGTGGAACATTGTAATATGCAGACATATATTATTTTCTAATGCAAATTGGCAACTTTGATGCCAATGCTGAACTATACAAGTTCTAACACAATATTGTTGAGGTCTCATATTTATTAGAAACTTTTGTTGACCTTATTTGTTGTTACATGTTCTTATACTATACAAGAACATTTTGTCAACAAAATACTGTGACTAATGTCTACTATTTTGTTTAGATAACAGTACACACTACTTTGTTTACGTGACCGAATATATGGACACATTTTTATATTCTGTTTTATAAATATAACATATAAAATGTTATGATTAATGTAATTATTCTTTTTTTTTTTTTTGAGTCAAAGCTTAACTATCTTTATTCAATTTAAGTACCAGAGGATGGAAAACAAGCAGCATCTTTCTCAAGCTGCTGGACAGTGAATCTAGGAGGACTAAACAGTGTGTCCTTAATAGCATTATGTAAAGAATGGTTGGTCAGTAAATGGGCTACCGCATTCCCCTCTCTCCGAATAAATTTGTATTCCATATCTTTGCCTGAAGATTGAGCCTCCGTCTGGATTTCTTGGATAGTATCATATAGCCTCCAAGGAATTAATGTCGTCTCCCCCTTGAGTATTCGATAAGCAGTATGTGAGTCTCCTTCGATAAGAATCATCCGAAGGTCGAGGAGATTCGCTAGATGTATCCCAAGCCGAATGGCCTGAAGCTCTGCTGCCAATATTCGGTCATCATTGAAGCCATAATCAAGAGTTGCGCTCCATGCTTTAGCTGCGACAAATCTTCCTTCATGATCTCTCGCAACTGCAGCCGCTGCGCTTGAGTGAGAAGACGCCGCTCCGTCTACGTTGATCTTAATGTGTCCCACTGGAGGTGGTTTCCAGACAAAAGCTCCCAGATTCCTTCGCACAGATTCGATATGCTCCATTTTTTCACTTTGGCCTCCTGCATATGATCTGTATATAGCTTGCGCTTGTTGCACTATCTTATGCACATTTGGAGGGACTTGACGAAATATACAGTCACACCGTGCTTTCCATATGCTCCATAATAGCGTTGCTCCCATGCGAAAGACCTCCTCGGCTTGTTTATCCTTCAGCCATTCTTCAATAAGCCTGAAAATGTTCATTTTGGAATCTACTCGTAGCCCAATGTTGCTGGCAAACCAAGTTGCTTTAGAAATATTGCAATGAAGGAATAAGTGATTGGTCTCCTCCACTTGGTCGAGACAAAATGGACATAACCTGTTCAAGCCTTGGAGATGCTTGCCTAAGTTATCAAAGAGAGGGAGAGCTTTGTGAAGGAGTCTCCAAATGAACATTTGCACTCGTGGAGACAGGGACTGAATTTTCCACAAATGGTTCCATTTTTCTCTATCATTAACGCTAGATGAGCAGCTCGGTTGTTGCCTACGCAAGTCTTCATATAGTGATTCAGAGGAGAATTGGCCGTGCCTCGTTTTAGTCCATATAAGCTCGTCATTCCCGTCTCCTTCCCTTAGTGGAATGTTTGTGATGGCTGCTGCTTCTCTTGTAGTAAACCAGCTCTGGATCAGTGACATATTCCATGTTCTCGTGTCAGGGTCTATTAGTTTTCTAACAAGCGTGGGGCTGTGTGATGTCCTATTGCTTTCTGAAATTCGGAAGCTCGGTAAACTGGGAATCCATGGATCCTCAAATATTTTAACCCATCCTCCTCGGATTCTCCAGTATATGTTGTCGGATATGTGCTTCCTCATGTCTAGCATGCTTGCCCATGTCGCAGAGACTCTCTTAGGCTTGTTTACAATCCAGATAGATTGATTTTGTAAGTATCTGCCCTTTAGCACTCGTGCCCAAAGCTGATCTGGTTGATTAAGAAACCTCCATAATAGCTTCCCAATCAATGATTTGTTGACCAGTTCTAGTTGTCGAATGCCCAGTCCCCCGACTCCCTTTGGTTGCGTAAACGTGTCCTATTTCAAGACATGGAGCTTCTTAGTAGATGTATCATGACCCCACCAAAAGGAGCGTTGTTGTTTCGTCAGCTTGCACAAGATCTGCTTAGGTATTAAATATGCCGACATGTGGTATATGGGAATGGACCCCAACGTTGATTTGATCAACGTGGTACGTCCTGCATGAGACACAAGCTTAGATTTCCAGCCTTGCAGTCGAGCGGAACATTGCTCGAGTAGGGAAGAATAGGTAGATAACTTGGACTTTGGCTTTAGAAGCTGATGTCCTAAGTACTTGTCATCTTCCGACATTCTTGGGAGTTGAAGGGCGGAGGCTAATATTTCCTTGGTGTTGTGTGCGACTCCACTGCTGAAATGAATGCAAGACTTGGAGAAGTTTATCTTCTGTCCCGACCACTGGGAGTATACTTGGAGAATTTCGTATATAGTATTCATAGAGTGGAGGGATGCCTGTCCAAAGATTAATATATCATCAGCAAATAATAGATGAGAGATTGCCGGTGTGTACCTATTAAGGCGAATTCCTTGGAATAGATTGTCATGTTCGAGTTTGAGGAAAATTCTGGATAATACTTCTGAACATAGGACGAATATGAACGGTGATAGTGGGCACCCATGTCGAATCCCTCTAGATGGTTCAAAGAGCCCTTCAGGAACCCCATTGATCAGTATGGAATAGGAAACCGTCGTTATGCACTTCATAAATAATCTATTGGAGTGATCTCTGATGCCCATGCCTTCAAGTACCTATTGTATGAAATTCCAGGATATGCGATCGTATGCTTTAGACATATCAATCTTCAAGGCGAATGCAGCCTTCTTCGATGTAAAGTTCTTCATTGCATGGATAATCTCATGAGCTATGATAATATTATCATTGATCTGTCTTCCTGGCACAAATGTTGTTTGATATGGAGATACAAGTCTGTTCATCAAAGGCTTCAGGCGAATAGTAAGAATCTTCGAGATCACCTTATATGCAACATTGTATAGGGCGATCGGTCGAAAGTCCACTGGCGTGATAGGATCTGTCTTCTTAGGAATTAGAGCAATGTTTGTGTGGTTTAACGATCTGGCATCTCCCCCTCGATGAAAAATTGTTTCACTGTGTAAACCAAGTCATTGCCGAGTACTTCCCAGTTCTTCTGATACGCCGTAGCCGGGAAACCATCGGTCCCAGGAGCCTTGAGAGGTCCTATGCTCATTACGGCTTGTTTAATATCTTCGTCGCTCGGTATCGCCCCTAGTTGTGAGTTCTCGTCTTCAGTGATTGGATTTGTGGATACAGTAAAGGAGGGATCCATAGGAGTTGATTCGTCGTTGCAGAATATAGAAGCGAAGTGATCGACGAGCGCCTCCGCAATAATCTTCTGATCAGTAGTCCTCTCGCCATTCTGGAGCTGCAGTGTTCGTATCTCATTCCTGCGTTTCCTTATAGTCGCCTTCGTGTGGAAATATTTTGTGTTTCTATCGCCTTCTCGTATCCATTGACACTTAGCCCTCTGACTCCAGTATGATTCTTCGATGGAGAGTAGCTCATTAATCTCCGCATTAATCTCTCTTTCTTCTTCTAGGGATGCGACAGTTGGTTGCATGGTTTGGATCTTCAGAAGTTGAGTTTGGAGCCTCTGGATACGGTATTTAATATTCCCGATACTACCACGGCTCCATCTGCTAAGTCCCCTGAGCGTGAACTGAAGTTTTTGGAGGAATGTAGTATTAATTTTATTGCTAGCAGTCTGCCAAATCGTCTTCAGCATATCAGAGAAGGATTCATGCATCATCCAATAAGCTTCAAATCTCAGCGGTCTAGCCTTGCGATGAGCATTGTTGCTTGTGTTGAGAAGTATCGGCGCGTGGTCGCTATTGATTCGGGGGAGAGTAGACACCGTGGCATGAGGAAATATGCAACACCATTGGCCGGTCGCCAGTGCCCTGTCTAGTCGCTCTCTGATATGATGAGCCGGACTTCGACGGTTCGACCACGTATATATAAGCTGGGTCTACGAACCCCAGATCAACAAGCCCACAATTCTGAATCATCTGATTGAAGGAAGCTGCGGCTCTAGCATCGAAATTGCCCCCTCCGTGCTTCTCCTCCGGAGTGAGAATGGCATTGAGGTCGCCAATACAGCACCACGGTGTCACAAGATTATCGGCGATGGTTTCAATTTGTGCCCAGAGCTTTGGTCTCTCGTTCTTTTTAGGACAGCCGTAAGTACACAAAAGAGACCATGCCGGAATATTATTCCCCGCTTCTATTGATAATAGTATGAGGTTATGAAAGGAGAATGTGACTGTTGCATTAATTGAAGAGTCCCACCCTAACCAAAGCCCACCTGAGCGGCCGTTAGGAGGAACGGAGAAATAATTCTGATATCCGAGATGAGGGAGGGTGGTGTCTGTGTGGGAGGAAGATGACATGGTTTCGGTGATAAAGAAGATGGTTGGGCGGGTGGCGGTGAGAAATGAACGGAGCGTTTGGACTGTCGAGGCATTTCTCGCCCCTCGACAGTTCCAGGAGAAGACTAACATTGCCCTTGCGGCTGTTGAAGGTCAGTCGCCACGACCTGTTCGTCGTTTGTTGTAACAGAGAAACTGGAATGCCGCTTCGCTCTTTCTTGAGATTCCATAGACGGAGAAGTCGATCGCTTTTTTGGATGAATGGAGGTTGGCCTGGATGTGGGCTTACTAGCAGGGCTTTTACGCGCACGTCTTTTCCACGAGAGCTTGCTGATATGCGCCTGTCTTGTGATGAATCTTGATTGTGTTGAAGCTTTCAATAGAGAATTCTGATTTTGGATGTTGTTGTTAAGCTCTTGTGTGTTTGTTTCTTGCTGAATGAAAGAATGTGGAGGTGGATGGAGTTCCTGGATGGAAGATGTTGGCGCGAATTGCTTTGAAGAAGTTTTATTAAGCTTTCCCTGGCCTGTGCCTGAGCTATCACGAACTTCTTTGCCCTTCTGTGTTTGCTCTGTTATATTTGGGATGCTCTGAGGGGCTATATCGGTATCCATCAGATCGAGATAGTCACATGTGCGCATGCCCAAAGGTGCATTGCCCATTGTCTTCAATTGGTTAGACGTGGCCTCGAAAGCCCTGTCTTTATGTGCATCATTTATTGATGACACATTTTGATCCGCCGTTTGATATGGATTATCCACATAAGGTGTACTGATATTTGATGGATTATTCGGTTGGGGAGGGCTATACACAACGATTTGATTTAGCTGAGATCTCGGAGGTTGTGTATCATATGCCCTCGCCGTCTCCCTGGGGGCCGAGGCAGGGGTGGAAGTCGATGGTGCTACCGGAGGGGGGCTCGACGTTGGGTTCAGGCCCTCCCCCCCTTGGTTTGATGAACCTCCCCTTCGCGGGAATGCTCGTTGCGCCTCCGCCCTGTATTCTTCCTCTTTTATCCTCGGTCGAAGCAGTTCTCTGAGTCGATGAACTTCTTCATCTGTCCAATCTTCGCCTATAAGTGCCTCGAATGTTTCCTTCTCAGGACAAGTCGAGAATAGATGCCCAATTCTGGCGCAGAACGTGCATATGCGAGGTAGTCTCTCGTATCTGACAGCCACTTGGCTCACATTGCAGCCATCAATACAAGTTGAGATGGATTTCTTTAGCGGCTTCGTAATGTCTATTAGTAATTTGAGACGAGCAAACGTGCTCCATTGCTCCTCTTCTGAAGGAGAGATGGACCTTGGAGAGCCTATAGCCTCTGCTATGCGAGTAATTGCTGTCCGGTTTAAGAATTTCGGGGGGATCTTGTGAAACTGCACCCAAAGATCTGCCATATTAAATTTGTATTCTTCTGGTAATAACCCCGGATCACATTTCTCGATCGCCAATAGTTCTTCGTTAATGCTCCATGGTGCTTCTAGTAAGATCCGGGTGGCCTCTGCCGATGATTGTAACCGTACAAAGACCATGCTTCTACATCCAGATCCGATACGTGGATCGGATCAGACGTCTTCCATAGCTTTATGGACTATTCATTATTTCTATGTATGTTTTTTACTTAGTGAAAATTTTCTTATGTGTCATCCAGTAATAAAAATTTGAATTCGGACACTTAATGTGCAACACCATAGTTGTCCAATAGAGACAGGCACATCCAAATGATACAATAAACTATTTCTCCTATTTTTCTTTCTTTTCCTTTTTGGAGTAAGTATCTTTCAAATTTGATTAATAGAATGTTTCATATTTTTTGATATATGGATAGAATGAATAATTTTGAGAATATTTATGTCTTGACAATTACTCAAGCTCTTTACTACTTTAGTCCGCAATGGTTGGAATCATAACTAATTTCTAGTGAATTTTCAATTATGTCCCATATCTTCTGGAGTGGTTCTTTATTTTGTTCACAATGTTAGCACAAAATATTCTATACCATCATTCTTATACTTGTTAGCACAGAACGAATTTGTCGTTGTATTCCAATTAGAAATAATATGCAACATGTATGGATGAATAAAGTTCATTTTCAAATTTATTGCAGTATCTTGAGCCAATTGTAACATCTTGAGGATATTGTCAATTCCAACTTGATTGGTAACAATATGTAGCATGTATCGATGAATTATTTTTTATGATAAGCTACTTTGTTCAAATTTGCTATCTACAATTACAATAAATAGAATTTTGCATCTCTATAAATAGAATATGCATTTGCAGAGGCATTTGGCATTACAAAAGAATTTTTAGTAAATCTAAATTCATATGCCAAAATTTGTTCTATAGAATATTTTAATAGTTCTCAAATAAATTAGAACTATTACCTGGATAAAGTACGTAGAGATATATACATTTTGTCGCATCTGATTTAATTGTGTCCATTGTTTAACAATTCTATTTCGATTATTGTTCTTATATATACACAATTTTGATTGCTAATAATTATTCTAACATATATAGCAAATCATTATTTTGCACCTGCTTTAACATCTTTAATTTTTATGGTGCAACATATAATAAGGCACCTGGAATGAGAAATCCATGTTGCTTTAGTTTTATGTTTTGTTACTTTTGTATATCATTGGGATAGTGCAAAGATCATAACACATATTTTTAATTCCATGTGTTCTATTCATGATGCATCGAGAGAAATTCTTTTAATTTAATATTATAAATAACTTGTTAAGTAGTCCGATGTCATGGATAATGACATAGAATTTGTTCAAGTCATGATACAAAACTTGGTATTACTGCCATTAATAACAAAATTTTACATCGTTCAATATTAATTATAGATTTTGGCATTTAGAATAAAATTTTGCAAAGTCATCTAAATGTAAAATTATTGTTATGTGATTATTTTATATGTAATATTTAATTTATGAAAAATGATACATGCTGCTATATAGTATTGCCAAATGTTTTCTTTCACTTTATTATGTAACTAAAATATATGTCAGACTTGGACATACTGATAGCATCTTATAATTCTTGTTTTCATATTTACCAAAAATATATTGTTGAATTATTTTAAACAATATATATTGGTGTGTCAGAATGAACAATTTGTGCATCGGTTCAAATTATATATTTATTTTATTTTATATGCAAACTAACATTTTATTTGTTGAAGACCAAAATTTTCGGACATGATCTTTGTAATTTTTATTTCTTCAAGTCAGAAGTTAG
Organism: Iris pallida; assembly: GCA_029216955.1. Taxonomy (NCBI): domain Eukaryota; kingdom Viridiplantae; phylum Streptophyta; class Magnoliopsida; order Asparagales; family Iridaceae; genus Iris; species Iris pallida. Next base: position 15,038,441 of record JANAVB010045020.1, read on the forward strand.
ACATGTTAGAAAATGAGCAAACATGCTAAGGTATAAGGTAAGTAATATAAAGTTCTTCGCTTTATTATTCTAAACTTGTTGTTTACAATTTTTTTTTTCCAAATTCTTGGACATAATTGATGTCGGTGAGATTATAGAACTATCTCAAAATAATGTGCAAAATGACATTTATTATGAAGTGTTATTACTAGGCCGAATTCAAGAAGTACATATTGCTCCGATCACGTGGAAATGTAATTTTTTTTAAATTTATAATTCACATATTCTATTCATTTTGTATACTAAATTTAGTTGGACAAATATATGAAGTATGTGAGGCATCATACTAGGTTTCTGTATGTAGAATATGGTGATATTCTTTCCTTAGTCGGTTTACATGTTTGAACCTTAAATACTATGTTATCACAATATTAGGATTTCTAGTCCCAAAAAAAAATCACTATATTGTTCTGTCACAATATTTAGACAAATTTTGTCTTAGCTTATATTATGTGACGCTATAATTATTTTGACTCATTAAAACAATTTTGTCATAAGAAAGTAGTTAGTAAAATTGTAAATTCCTTTAAATCTAAAGTTTTAAAAGTTGAGATTATTTTGGGTACAAGCCGAAAGGGTCCTTCTGTCAACCGGACGTATCTTTGAGGGCTTGACTACTCCCCCTATTGGAATTCTACATAACATAGAATTCGATGTATCAGTAATAGCCCCATAATGTTATTTTTTTGGGCATGGAAAGTTTTGATGTTGTACTGTAATACCTTTTCCGCTTTATGCGAGGAATAAATTCACCCTTATTCCAATATATATATATATATATATATATATATATATATATATATATATATATATATATATATATATATATATATGGAAAATTCTTTAATACATCACATGTAAAAATTTGTATCGATAGATCCCAAATCTGAATCATTGGATGTTGATCCAATGGTTCAGATTAAAGCTGAAGTCAAAGTAACAAGTAAAGTCAAAATCAAAGTAAATACCTTTCACAATTTTCAATGCATTTTCAATGCAATTGTTTGGAATGTATTGATACATCCCATGTATTGAAGAAGGACCCATATATATATATATATATATATATATATATATATATATATATACAAATTTTTACATGAGATGTATTGAAAGATTTTCCATACTAGACTAGCATATGTGCACGTGCCTTGCACGTATTTTAACATTTTTTTAATTAACATAGGAAGACTCTTTAGGAAGACCAACGGATAATCTTCGTAATTATTAAGTTGTCTTTATTAAAATTAATGAACAATTTTTAATTAGTATAGACATGCAAGGGTATTTTCGGAATTCAAAATTTTTACCATCCAAGTTTTTCTATTATATAGTAGAATAGATATATATGATATGAACTTTTCATGCTCATAGCTACTTTGGCTACAAATTTGGTACTAAGATAAAGTAATTGTCAACTTTTTAAGCGAAGTCGGCTTATGCTCTATTGCTGACCCATTCTGATGGAGAGGTTTTTGACAAAGATAATGAAGATCATATAATATTTGTTTTTATATTGTTTTCAATAATTTAATTCTGTTTGTAACATTTATTTACTTTCCTGACAATCAACCAATTTTATTTCCAACAGAAATAATGCTAGGATAATGGCTTGCCCATTCCAATTATCAAGGGATGGGGTAAGTTACAATTTCCAACAAATCTTCTAGTACAGTCTCCTTTTCATTTTCTTTGCAAACAATATTAAGAGATACTTGTCCATTTGTTTTCCATCTGCGTTATATTCTCTGAGTGTCACTTGGTGCAAAGTAAGGCTTGAAGTTTGCAACGTGGAGGATATGGATTCTGAGTAGCTTCGTTTCTGAGCGTGTATACGCTATGCGATCACCCAAAAACTAGGGGTGCAACTAGGATGGGATAAACCCGAGCTCGATCTGGTAAACCCGATAATGGATTGTGTTAGGGTTGAAGATACTCGGGCTCAGATTCGGATTAAAATATTTGAACCCGATCAAAAATCGGGTTGGACTCGGGATCATGTGCCAGGTTACCCAAAGAACCCGAAATTCGACATGTTAGTGCCGGGGCACAATTTTTCGATGGAAAACTTGAGAAGATGAAACAATTGTAAAAACAATGTTCCAACGCAACACTTCTAGGAATGTTGCGTGAGTATAACGAAGATCTAAAAAATCTCGTTAGTTGATATTACGAGAATCTAAAAAGATTTCGTAATCCACAGCAACATATGATATACGAGAATCTAAAAAGATTTCGTAATCACAGCAGCGAAGAAGATGACAGGCGAAAAGTGGAAGATGGCCTGCTGGGGTGAATGATCACCATTGCTCAAAGCTTTATTCGTCCTACACGAACAGCTTCCAGGAACCAGCAAGTTCGTCGGAGAACTTTGGAACACTCCTGCTCTTCTGACTCCTCGGATGGACACGAACCCCCGTACAAAAGCAACGCTGGTGCGGCGCCTTTCCTCTCTCTCGAAGTGCAAAGTGCAAAGTGTGCCAACAAAACGCCACATTACGCCTCATGAGCCCATGAGCCCGAGTCCGAGTCGCTAAGCCCCTACGGGGCTTAGCTCCCATGGAAATGAATTTCCCAATAGCAAAAAGCATGAATACTTTTATTGTTGATTTAGCCTTTTTTCTATTAGAAAAATAACCCCACATGGCACACCTATGTGCACCTCCACATCACATGTGCATCTCTAAACTAGCAAAGCTAATATATAGAGATACAACTCCTTTGGTCTAGCCGATGTGGGACTAAAATTCTCTTTGAAAAAAGACCAAACTCCAACAATCCCCCACATATCTCTATATATGAGTATAGGTGTTCCCCACAGTAACTGTCCATCATGCATTAGGAGAGATGTCGCTGATGACTTGAATCTTCCCGCATGGTTCAAACAACAGAGTATAATACAAGAATGGACTAAGCCTTGAATTCTGCATCATAGCTGAAATTCTTTCCACTCACATAATGTAGTTACATGTGCTTCTGGCTACACATTAAAGGCCCTGTGCCAACCTGGTTTCAGTGTATAATTTTGGACGTCTACAAGTTTACCCTCAAGAGACGGCCTGATATCTCTTTGTCCATACACTATAGGTGAGTTCATTATAAAAAGACATGGCATGAAGCGCTTTGCGCTTTCCTTGCGGTGCTACGCTGTTATGACATGGCTTAAAGCCGAGGCCTTATCCCGTACCGGAAACCTCATCGTAGTGTCATACTACTGTAGCATGAGGCAACCGCCTCTTTGTAGTGCCAAACTACCCAGCATGAAGCCTTAGGCTCCCTTGCGGTGTTACGCCGCAACGACATGGCTTGCAAGGCCGAGACTTTATCCCTAACCGGGTACCTCATCGTGGTGTCGTGCCATTGTAACATGAGAAACTCCTCTTTGTAGTGCTGACTACACCTTTCTTTATTTTAACATACAGCATTAGGCTAACTGTCTATTTGCGGTGCTACGCCGCTGTGACTTGGCCTGCAAAGCCGAGGCTTTATCCTATTCCTGGGCAGCAACCCACATATAGGAACCTCATTGTGGAGTCACCCCACTGTAGCATGGAGTTTCACTCCTTGTAGTGCTGCTCTACCGTGCTTCCTGTAAAGCACACCAGGCATTCACTCTGCCTGAGAACTCATTAAGGCAATTAAGACAACCTTCCCACAGGAACCGTTTTTCGCAGAAAACAACAGTAGACAACAGTGGTTATAGGTCCGTAACCTCTCCATGCCCAATAGAACATGTACCCACCGTTCCTGATATTCTTCTGATTAGTGGTCCTCCCTTGAACCAAAAGCTAGATGCCTAGTAGATTTTTCTTTGAACTATTAGCATAAAACTTTATGGTAGTAATACAACAATACAATATCAGAATGCCTTCAAGCCCATTTTACAAGCTGTGTCATCGATCAGATGGCGCTTGAGGCCCTTGGTGAACGGATCCGCCAGGTTCTCCTGACTCCGAACATCAATCACTGCAATAACACCTCTCTTGATAAGATCGTGTACTGCCCTGTGCTTCAACCGCACAGTCCTCTTCTTCCCATTGAAGAGGTCATTTGATGCCACCGTCGTAGTCGCCTGGTTGTCGCAGTATATCGGTATCGCCGGTATTTGCGCCCCAACCACTGGAAGATCATACATGAGCTCCCGAAGCCATTCTGCTTCCTCAGCTGCGGTATCAAGTGCAAAGAACTCGGATTCCATGGATGACCGCGAGAGCATAGTCTGCTTCTTCGACTTCCACGATATAGCAGCTCCACCCATTGTGAAAATGAATCCACCTGTTGACCTCTCGCTCTCCACCTCTGAGCACCAGTTGGCATCACTGAAGCCTTCCACTACCGGCGGATCTCCGTTGTAGTACAGTGCATATGTCTGAGTCTTCTTGAGATATCTCATAACCCGTTTCACAGCTTTCCAGTGTTCAGCACCTGAGTTGCTCGTTAAACGACTCAGCATTCCCACGACGAAAGCTATGTCAGACCTTGTGGCAGTAGTAACATACATCAAACTTCCGATTACACTTGCATACTCCAGCTGCCTGATGCTTTCCCCTGAATTAGGCTTCAGCTTCAGATCACACCTGTACGGCGTATCGATCCCTTGAAGATCCCGATACCCATAACGAGTAATCATTTTCTCAATATAATGAGACTGTGACAGCGCTAGTCCAGTGTCTGTCAGGATGATCTTGATCCCTAAGATCACATCAGCTTCCCCCAAGTCCTTCATACTAAACTTGCTTGAGATAAATTTCTTTGTCTCCGTGACACAGCTAATATCCGTACCTAGGATAAGCATGTCGTCCACGTACAGACAAACGATCACACCTCTTCCATCAGCGAACTTCGTGTAAACACACGTGTCCGTATCGCTGACCATGTAGCCATTTGACCTTATAACTTTGTCAAATTTCTCATGCCACATCTTGGGAGCCTGTTTAAGACCGTACAAAGATTTCACCAACTTGCAGACTTTGTCTTCAAGACCCTTGATGACAAATCCCTCTGGCTGTTGCATGTAAATCTCTTCGGTCAGCTCGCCATTTAGGAAAGCCGTATTCACATCCATCTGATGTATCATCATCTTATGTATTGCTGCGAGAGCAATTAACATTCTGATGGTGGTCATCCGGGCTACTGGAGCATACGTGTCAAAATAGTCAATCCCCTGCTTCTGAGAAAATCCCTTGGCTACCAACCTAGCCTTGAACTTGTCAATAGTTCCGTCTGCTTTCATCTTCTTCTTGAAGATCCATTTGCATCCGATGGGTTTCGCTCCTTCAGGAAGATCAACCAACACCCAAGTGTTATTTGAGGTGATAGAATCAAATTCATTGTCAATCGCCTCCTTCCAGAAAACCGCGTCTCTGATCTTCATCGCCTCATCATAGGTAAGCGGATCAGCTTCCACATGATAGGTGACAAAGTCACTTCCGAAATCCTTCGGCCTCCTCATACGCTTAGCTGACGGCTCAGCTTGTTCTGGTTCAATCATTGTTTCAACAACAACTTCTTCTTGGACCACATCTTCATTGAAGACTTCAGTTTCCTGCGCACCCTCATTGTTCTCCGGAACATCCGCAAGAACAATATTCTTGTGCCTTGCAAATTTGTCTTCAAAATATTCTGCGTCGCGAGATTCAATGATATGATTTGACTCAATATCAAGAAATCTCCGAGCATCACTCTTCTCGGCATACCCCAAGAAGATCGTCTTAGTAGTACTTGTTCCAAGCTTCTGAATCTTCAGATCTGGAAGCTTGACATACGCCAGACACCCCCACACTCGAATGACATTCAAGTTAGGTCTGACCTTGAACCAGAGTTGCATGAGGCACTCTATTTAGAATAAAAGTGGTCGTCAATGCAGCTTCTTCCCAGTAGCACTTAGGAAGGCCAGCAGTCAACAACATTGAGTTAATCATTTCTGTTAACGTTCTGTTCTTCCTCTCTGCTACTCCGTTTGATTGAGGAGAGTACGGAGCCGTAGTCTCATTGACAATTCCATGTTCTTTGCAGAACGATGCGAATTCATGAGACCTGTACTCCCCACCTCGATCACTTCTTATTCTTTTGAGTTGTTGTCCAGTCTGCCGCTCAGCTTCGGCTCTGAACTCCTTGAACTTCTCGAATGCTTCGTCTTTAGCCTTCAGCAAGTAGACGAACGCATACTTTAAGAAGTCATCGTTGAAGGTTATGAAATACTTCATCCCGGCCTTTGTAGAGAACTGTTTGAAGTCACAGATATCGGAGTGTACCAACTCCAGAAGATCTGTACTTCGATTAACCCGAGGAAAGGGTTTCCTTGTGATCTTTGTTTGAGCACAAACTTCACATTTCTCTACCTTACCCCCACACTTGGAGATAAGTCTTAGACTAGACATTCTGTTTATTCGTTTACAATGAACATGTCCTAGCCTATTATGCCACAACTCAAGAGTATAAGCAGAAGGAGTGATTTCATTAATCACATTAATTACATTGGACTAATTTACAAGCTGAATTTTGAACATTCCTTCGGTATAAAAAGCTTTCCCGAAATATGTTCCCTTGATAGACATCACCATCTGGCCAGCATTGATGTCCATCCTGAGGCCTGCGTTGCAGAGTAAGCCTCCTGAGATCAGGTTCTTGGCGATAGTAGGTACGTGCTTCACGCCTTGAAGCGTCAGAGACTTCCCCGAAGTCAGCTTCAACACCACCGTCCCGATCCCGAGCACTTCAGCTTGTGCCTGGTTCGCCATCATAACCACTTCAGAAGTAGGTGTATAGATGGTGAACCACTCCTTACTGGAGCAGACATGGCAGGAGGCTCCAGTGTCTACCCACCAGTCAGAGTCAGTCCTTACCGCATCAACCTGCGCAATCATAGCAACAACGTCAGTGATCATAGATACCTTACCAGGCTCTCCTTGCTCTGATTGCTTGGTCTTTGCTTTGCATTCACTTTTGAAGTGGCCCTTCTTGCCACATTTGAAATAAGGCATCTGAGACTTTGCCTTCTTTCGCTTGAAGGAAGTCCCCTTCACGTTCAGATTGTTAGGGTCCTTCTTCTTGCTGTGGGAAGCCGCCTACTTTCCCCTTGGTTCCTTGGTATGAACCAGATTGGCGTTAGCCAATTGCTTGGACAGTGCGTCCACCTTCAGTTGAGCCCGCATCTGGTCCTCAACATAGATTTCCTGCAAGAGATCTTCAAGGCTGATCTCAAGCTTCTTCCTATGCATGTTTGCATAGAACTTACTCCACCCAGCGGGGAGCTTTGAGACAATCCCTCCAACAACAAACTTGTCGGGGAGGGGCATCGCCTCGTCTTCCAATTTCTGTCGCAGTTTCAGAAATTCTTTTACCTGCGGCAGCATGGACTTCTCGTCCTCAAAGAGCCATTTGTGATATTTTTCAACCACAAATATCTTGCTCCTGTTTTTGTCTTCTTCGTACAGTTTCTCTAGAGACTCCCATATGTCTCTGGCAATTTGTTTCTTACTGTAGGATTCTGCTAGTAAATCCTCCATAGCATTCAGGATAAGTAACCTGCAAATGCTATTCTCCCTTCTCCACTTGGCCTGAAGTTTAGTAGCCGCAATGATTGCGGCAGCAGACCCAGTATCTGGAACGGTAGGTTCCTCTTCAAGAAGCACGTGATCAACGTCTCTGAGTTGAAGAGTGAGATAAACATTCCTCTTCCAGACTTGATAATGCTCTCCATCAAACTTTTCTAACTTACAAAAGTCAGTATTGAGGAGTGAAGCATTAAAGTTTTCCATCGTAGCAATAAAGCTTTGAGATTGTTAGTACCGGGGCACAATTTTTCGATGGAAAACTTGAGAAGATGAAACAATTGTAAAAACAATGTTCCAACGCAACACTTCTAGGAATGTTGCGCGAGTATAACTAAGATCTAAAAAAATCTCGTTAGTTGATATTACGAGAATCTAAAAAGATTTCGTAATTCACAGCAACATATGATATACGAGAATCTAAAAAGATTTCGTAATCACAGCAGCGAAGAAGATGACAGGCGAAAGGTGGAAGATGGCCTGCTGGGGTGAATGATCACCGTTGCTCAAAGCTTTATTCGCCCTACACGAACAGCTTCCAGGAACCAGCAAGTTCGTCGGAGAACTTTGGAACACTCCTGCTCTTCTGACTCCTCGGATGGACACGAACTCCCGTGCAAAAGCAACGCTGGTGCGGCGCCTTTCCTCTCTCTCGAAGGCTGCTAGAATTCGCAAGCAAATTCCGATCAGAACTGTGTTAAAGAACACTTCTGAATTCTCTGTTTACTTGTGTTAAAAAATACTTCGTAAACTTTCTGTGGTGGCTTCTCTTAATTGTATGTATACAGCCTTGAGAGAGAGAGAGAGAGGATGCCTTGTATAGGCCATGCAGCAACTGTTCGGTTGCCACAAAGTTAGGGACGTGGTAAAAACTACCCCGAACATGTAGCAACCGTCCAGAACATGCAAACGCACGTTGCGACGATGCTGACGTGCTAAGTGCAAAGTGCGCCAACAAAACGCCACATTACGCCTCATGAGCCCATGAGCCCGAGTCCGAGTCCGAGTCGCTAAGCCCCTACGGGGCTTAGCTCCCATGGAAATGAATTTTCCAAGAGCAAAAAGCATGAATGCTTTTATTGTTGATTTAGCATTTTTCCCATTAGAAAAATAACCCCACATGGCACACCTATGTGCACCTCTACACCACATGTGCATCTCTAAACTAGCAAAGCTAATATATAGAGATACAACTCCTTTGATCTAGCCGATGTGGGACTAAAATTCTCTTTGAAAAAAGGCCAAACTCCAACACGACATACATATAATATATACTCGTATATATACTATTTCATACTTTTTAAATAAAAAGTTTAAATCCTAAATTTTTCCAACCAAAATCTTCAACCCCTTACCCATAAATCACATTTTAGTTTGTATTTTGTAATAATTGAGGCATGATTGCTATTTAATTTTGCGCTTAATATTAATCTTCTTTAAAATTATATTAGAGCCCGATAAAGCCGATGGACCCAACCAATTTCGAAAATTTTGGGTACTTTTCTATTCCTGGTGACTTGGTCTTGGACTTCATATGTTGAACTCGAGGTCGGATTGGACTTGGACTAGACTTATGATTCATCGGGTTGAGCTCAACCTCGACCCAACCAACCCGAGTTACACCCCTACCAAAAACCAAAAGATCCCAAAATTTTGAACTCTCTATAATTTACTAATGTGAAATCTCCATTTAGATTTAGGTCTTTCTAGTTTTTTTTAAGAAATTGCAGTAACATAACTTTTTAATGTTAGAAAAATGCCCTTTTTTAGAGCGGTTAAAAAGGTCCTTTTTTTTAGTATTCACATGAGTAGACTGAAACAACATCTCTATATGTTGGAGATTAAGCCTCGTAGTACTATAACGTCCTTTTTATTTACATTAGTAAATGCACGTGCTTTGCACGTATAATAAGAATATTATCCAACTATAGTCAAATATTTCTTCTAACTCATGTGGTTAAGGTTCAAGATATTTTTCTTGTTTGGTTGAGTTCGATTTTCCATGTTGACAAATTTAAACTTTTTCCAACAATTTTTTAAATAATTTTTTAAAATAAAGTAAATTGAACATGATATACATACGGCTTAGACGGCTCACTTTTGAGCCGTTTTGAAGCCTCATTATATAGTAGAAGATTATCTCTCTCTCTCTTCAAAACTGTGCCAATCTTTGAATACAAGGATCTTAATAGAATTTGTTATGTTCTCCATAAATATGCAGGACATTTCAACTTGAAGCTTCAGCAAAAGAGACGGATACAAGGAAGGGTTATCAATGTCTCATCTCTCTTATAAATGGGGTGATGGATCCTGGTTTGACTTGAAAGATGAGTGATCAGTCAAAGGTTATTTTTAAGCTTGTTTATTTTTCTGTTTACACATTTGTTACACTTGTTTCTGTATCTGCTATTGAAGAAAGCAACTCATTAGCAAAACCAATAATGCTGTGCCCATTCAATGCCTTCATTGTCAACAAATTATAATTGGGTGTGCATTTGAGCTTTAAAGTGTGCTTTCTACAATCAAAAGTTCCCAACAATGCAACTAAGTACTCGACTCAACTCCACCTAGTGCCCAAAAAAATTGTTTGTTTGTGGGACATAGATAAAATTACTATTTAACCCTTGAATACAAAAATGCAACATACAAAAAGATAACGGATTAATTGAGGGGTAATTGGTTAATTTTACCAAAATACCCTCTTGTGTTTTCATTTTTCTCTCTTTTTGTGAAGATTCTTTTTGGTGGGGCCTCCATAAATTTTTCCCCCCAAATTCCTCTCCACTTTCCTTCCCTCCTTTCCAAACATCATAACTTTTAATTTTTCTCCCACTTTTCTCTCAAATTTTTCGTTCCGCCTATTTTCCTTCCTTCCCAAATAGTGTTAGGTAAAAAGCTCTGGGAATTCAGGGAGGAGCTCAAACAGAAGACTAACATAATACATCTTCAGTTAAACAAAAGTATATTGTATTATTTCAAACAAACAATGTACATCAACAACAGTATTCATTATGTATCTTGTACAAATCATTTTATTTTTCATATCATGTGGAAAGACGAATTTTACATATACTTTATCAACATTCACATGTTTAGATATGTTGATACAAACACTTGTATTCTAGAGTTTTCGGGGTTGAAGTTTGAGCTTGCTAGGAAGCAATACCTAGTAAGCATTGACACCTATCACAATGCATAAACTGAAACCTAGCAAGCAATACCTAGTGGAACCTAGTTTATAATAAATTCTTCAATAATAAAACAATGCAGTCTAATAAATCATCTTCCAACAGAAGTAATATTGAATGATCTTAACATATCAAATGCATACATGAGAAGAAGAAGAAAAAAAAACTTCGGACGCAATTACTGAGGCCTATTAATCAGTTCTAACTTAAAAAAAGAAATGTTTCAAGTCTCAAAGTTCCAACTCTGGAAGGCAGAAATATAAAAGATAATAAAGACGGACAAAAAAGTAATTATATGTCTTCTTTGAGAATGGCATCACAAACTTAACCTAGCATCATTCAAACTTAAGATTGATAGGCAATCTTCAGCATAAATGCCTGCTTTTCCCCTTTGGTGCCACTACTACTTAGTTAAGGGTGTAGAAAACTGAAACAGGTGTGTAAAGCAGCAGTCAGATACCATTTCTTTGGAAAGGATGCCTATATGACTTGATGATTGCTTAGTTTCTGCAGGCATTGCCTTGGTAGTTAACTTTCTTTTCTCAATTGTTGAAGGTCTTCGCCGGTGACATCTGGGAAGCAGAACAACAACAAAGTCTTTATCCCAGATTTTGCGGTCCGCTGTTTGAATCATTTTTCTTCCATTTAGCTATGTTAAGGGAAAAGAAAATATATTATAAAAACTATTTTATAAATAATTTTCAAGCGTAATCTATTTAAATAAGTCAACATAACATAGTTCAAATAACCATTTCTCATTTCACCAAACCTAAAACTTGGTAATGGCACAACGTATTCTCGATATTACACCACAAAGGGGACAACTTGTATACGAAATCATTAATTCTATTGGCATAGTGATTGAAGGGGAACTTACTCAGGCAAATCATGGAAAATCTCATTCTGTGATATTTTTGTGTCCATGTGCCCTCGAACACATTCACAAACAGGTAGGGACTGCTCGGAAAGAATGGTGAAAATCGGCCATCCCTGCAGAGCATTAAAAGACTATTATTGATCTAATCCTGAATGCAAGTAAACAACAAACCCATTGTAAGGATTATGTATCAAAATAACACAAACCTACAGTTGACGGTAACCATATTACATGACATTTCTTCAACACACCGTTAAGTAGTGATTACAAGTGCCCTAACTGTGACGCTCTAAATTTCCTTAGAAGTGAAACTCAAGTGAGACCATTGAAGGTGTAACATTTTAACACTGATTTTGATAACAATACTATGTCTAAGCAGCCACCTGGCTCAATCAAATGCCGCAAGATAATGGTTGTCAACATTCCTGCATTTAGAGGTAAGATTGTTAATATAAAGAAGTTAAAAAAGCTAACTACTAATTAACAACAGCAGATAATTTTACCTAACTAGCTTGGAGGTCTTTCAGGTGGCGTTTTCTGCAAGATTTTGCATACTTGGTCCATCAGCTGATCGGAAATGTTTTCGATGAACATATGCGACTCCATAGTTTCTGCAGCCTTAACTGCAATTTTGTTAAGCAAGCTGCACAAAGAGCCATATCGTTTTGCCAGAGATGACCTGCAATCACCATCAACTGCAAGTTCAGGAATGCTTCCTACAGTTACGCTCTTAGCATCCTTTGTCCACCTTCTAAGTATATATTGTGGGGGTAGAACTTTAATATTTATGATATCAAGAACTTTCAAGACGTGACGACATTGAATCCCTGTGAACTCAAACTTTTTACAGCTGCAGAAGATTGTACTATCTGATGAATCAAACCTGACAAGGTATTCTTTAGGGTGGTCGTCAACAGTAACTTTATATTCAAACACAGTCCCAACCTGACCACAGTTAAATACCATGCAATCCACAGACAAGTCAAATTCTGTTTGAAATATTTTGAACACCGCAGGTGTATATGCAGTTGCGACTTGCTTCAACATTCTTAAAGCAGGTACCTTCACCATGCTTTGGCGTGAATGAAAATCAGCTTGTAGCTCTGCATGTCGTTGTTGATTTACTATACTTTCATAATGCTTAAAAAAGTCGAAAAGGTTTTTCCCCAAATCCAAGTATTCTTTAAGGGCACTATTCATATTTTCCTTAACCAGTGTGCTTATAATGTCTGCACAGAATGTCTCTCGCCCATATGCTAAAGACCATTTCTCCCTGTCACCATATAGCTTAGCCAACCATATATTGGTATGGAGATCATACATTCCTAACAACAACTTCCATTCTTTTAGGAACTCCTCTTCTTCCTCAATTTCATAAAGACATCTGCTAAAATCTTTTGTAAAAGTTGTTGAACCTTGAAAAACGAAATTTAGGTGTTTTGCAGCATTATTGTATATCTGCCACGCGCAAAGACGATGTGTTGTACCTGGGAAGACTGCAGCTATTGCACTAGACATTGCCTCAGACCGGTCTGTAAGAATCACCTTTGGTTGCTTTCCGTGCATTGCAGTTTTGAAGGCCTCAAACAGCCACTTGAAAGATTCCATGGTCTCATCATATAACAATGCTGCTCCAAAAATTATAGCTTGCTTATGATGATTTACACCAATAAACTGTACAAAGGGCCTGGTATACTCATTTAGTGTGTGAGAAGTATCAAAAGTAAGAACATCATCAAAGTATTCGAACTCCACCTTGGACTTCACATCCGTCCAGAAAACATTTGCTAATCGATCATCTTGATCCAACTGCAAAGCATAATAGAAAGCTGGGTCTTCAGCCTGTTTCTCCTGCATGTACTGCAGCACAGCACCTACATCTCCTACCATCGCAGCATTCATTCGTTTAGATGGTATATAATTCTTCAAGTCTACAGGAAGAAACTTTGAATGCTGACAACTTTCTTCTTGTCCATTAACCTGCTCATTATATTTTGGGGTCACTCTTCGATCAGCCACCAAATCCAGTAACTCACCCGGACCCTTAATTAGTCCCTTTCCCCATTGCCACTTCAATAAGTTAGCTTTTGTCGGAATCGTAAGTGCATGATTATGCTTTGGCTCAAAGTCCGTCACACGATATCTACCATTCTTTGTGATTTTAATAGTCATGGATGCAGGGCAACCAGTTCTATCACGTGGCTTCGGGTTTCCAACCTTTTTGCTATAACCCTCTTTATGACAGCAATAATTCCTTGAGAATACCACCCCCGAGGCTCTTTTCTTAACTAGATTCTTGCGGACATTGAAACCTGTTCTAGCAGCATAGTTGATATAGAATGCATGGGCCTCATGATCATCCTCAAATTCCATATCAACACTCGGCACCCAGTTTCCTGTGCCACCCTCAGATGTTGCAGGCATATCCGAGTGGGCTTCTTGAGCTCTTTGTTGCACATGTCTCATAACAGATTCAGCAGAGGTCAAACATTTGAGCCTTTTGTAACTTTTGAGAGCAGCCCTCGCTACGCTATCCCTGCCAACTTTCTTCTTGGAAGGTTCCAGTGCCATTTCTGAACCATCTGTTGATTCCGTTGCAGCTTCAGGGGCCCTTGCTACAAGCTCATGGTTGTGATTTGGCTCAAATTCACTCACCCGATATCTTCCATCTTCCATAAGCCTAACAGTTATATGTGCATGACAACCAGTTCTTGCATCAGGACGTGGATTGCTCCCTTCTTTACTGGCCTTGGATACCCCTTCTTTATAACAGCAGAAGATTCTGGAATATACAAGACCGGAGGACCTCCGTTTCACGTAATGCTTCCTAACTCCAAATCCCATTTCCTTGCCGTAAAGGCAGTAGAAATGATAAGCCTTCTCGTCACTCTCGAACACCATATCAATCTTTGGCACCCCGCTGTCATCATCAGCAACTTCCATTGAAGGGCAGGGCTGCTCTGTGGATTCTGACATTTCCTTCCACTGAGATGGTATTTCTCAACTCCAATCAGAAGAAGCCTCAAACTTAGAAACGTAAACAACATGAGATCAAAACTTCAAATTTAGTAGAGATGGTTAGTCAAGACAAATCCCCAAGGGGAGCAGAAAATGTAAAGGTAAAATAATAACAGTAGTAGATTTATTTCATTATCGGTGTGAATGTATGATCAAGAGGCAAGAATTCTATCTGAGCTTAAATAACGGCTAGTCTGGGCCGGAAATGGTTGGTCTATAAATTGTTGGCAAAAAAAAAAAAAACATACTTTTACAACAGTGATCCTTACAATGGTTAGCTCCTTTCCACAGGCAACAAAAGTTGGTAGAACAAGAAAGCATAGCACTGTGCATATCAAGCATAGGCCTTCAAAAGTTCATGCTCTGCAGAAAACGACCCCTACAGAAAACGACGACTGGAAGTCAATCGCCTAATACCTAACATCTAGAAAAATATACAGGTTCTGCATTTTGAAGACCCTGTCAATTTTACAATTAAGAAAGAAGTCTATCCGGGCAACAAAATGATCCAATCTTTAAGGACCCACAAGCAGTTTTAGCATCAAAGGTTCATTAAAGAAAACCAAACTTCATAAGGGATCAGTGCCCTATAAAGTGCATAAGACACCAAGAAGCATTATGCATATATAACAGCTGCTAATCCCGAAGAAGGCCAAAATCATAACTAGAGTAGAATAAAAGGATATTCGACATAACTCAAACGTATATGTAATATTAATGCTACATGACAAGAAAAGGAGAATGCAATATAAAGGTCAAACAGATTTTGAAAACCGAGAATTGGTTTTGATGATCAACGAGCAAGAAATTCTATCCGCGAAACCAAAATTTTCAACTTTTTTTCCGCATCAAAGAATGATAATCCTATCTGCAAACAGTCTATAAAGTGCATAAGCATACCATACATGTAGGAATATCAAAAGTATAACTAGTAGTAATCAAGCCAGATTAAATTACATACAAAACCTAGATAACTGGTTGCCCGAAAACAAGAAATAGGAAAATGATATGTAAAGGGCATAAAAGTTTAAACCTTCTTGTCACGTCCAAGATTCTGCGCCCCACCGAGACGAATCTGCATAACCCTCTACAGACCGGAGTTTTGCTGGAAGCTTCCGAAATTTTCTAGAAGATGGTGGAATACTCTTAAAGACCCAGGATCTTTCTAGATGACTCATGATCTTTCTAGATATACTAGAAGCTTCCTTATAAATATTTAGGTTCTAAAATAATTCCTAGAATATGCCGATTCCAAAAGCTTCATCTAAGCCCTTTGAGGCCTTATAAATAAGTGGAAGGCTCATTTGTTCCTCACCACCCAAGAAGTTGTAAACTCTCTCTAGCATAGTGAAGTTTTCAATCTTCCAATCTCTCTATTTTGCTCCATATTGTTCTCATTATCGCCTTAGTGATCTAGCTAAGCGTTTGGGGAAGGCTGACACGGACCTTCGAGTAGGAAGATTGTGTGCCGCACGAGTCGAAGTGTATGCAAAAACACTAAGTCCGTGACATTCTGCTATAAATAGCAATGGCCATTCTAACCTAAACACTTGAGATGTATTACAAATACAAAAGTTAGTATTTTGAAAATCAGGATCGATATTTACAAGTAAGAAACAGGAAATTCTATCTGGTAACTGAAAGATTTGATTTCTCGATGACCAAGACAAGTTTTAGTACAAACAAATATGACGTAAAAACTAATATAGGTAAGAGATGGATTACCTATCAAGTGCATAAAACATATCAAAATTGATACTTTTATAATAGAATAATCCATGAAATTACCGAAATTGTCAGTAAACAAATTTAGAACACGAAAAGGAGAATCTCACTTAGCAAGGAACACAATATACATGACATAAATGTCTAAAAAGTGTATTGTTTAGTAATGGCTATCCCACTGAATTTGTGTAAATAAGAAGATTCTCATACCTAGAATGAATAAATGACCAAAAATCAAAAATTTCTATCTGTGCAACCCAAGAGTTCTAATTTTCCGAGAACCCACATATTTTAGCATAATAAGTTCATGAAAATCAATATGGGCAAGAAGTGAATGACCTATAAAATGCGGAAAAAAAAAACCCCTGCAAAAGTGTAGTGGTAAATAACATGATTCTACGTGATCAAAAAGCAAAATTTTTCTTAAAAAAAAGCAAAATTTTCTATCTGGGCAAGCGAAAGATCCAATTTTTCGAGTACCCATATATATTTTATCATACTAAATTCATGAAAATTCAACGTCGGCAACAAAAGTGAATGGCCTATAAAGTGCAAAAACACCTGCTAAAATGTAGTTGCAAATAGTAACATGATTCTACATGATCAAAAAGAAACAATTTTCTATGTGCAACCAAAAGATCCAATTTTTCGAGGACCAATATCGAATTTAGCATTAAAAGTTCATATGTAGTTGCAAATAACGAGATCCAATATGATCAAAAAGCAATCATTTTTCTCTCCACAGCCAAAAGATCCAATTTTCCGAGGACCCAGCTCGAATTTAAGCATCAAAAATACACATGCAGTTGCTAATAATGAGATCCTATACGATCAAAAAGCAATAATTTCTCTCCACAGCCAAAAGATCCAATTTTCCGAGGACCCAGATCGAATTTCGCATCAAAAATTCACATGTGGTTGCCAATAACGAGATCCCTATATATTCAAAAAACAAGAATTTTTCTCTCCACAGCCAAAAGATCCAATTTTTCGAGGACCCAGCTCGAATTTGTCATGAAAATTCAACATGGGCAAGCGATGGATGACCTATAAATGTGCAAAAAGCACCTCAAAATTCGTTCTTTTACAACAAATAATAGCTAATCAGAAGAGAATGATACTTGGCAAGTAAAAAAAAACAAAATAAAATAAAATTCTGGTGCAACAAAAATGGAGGAAGAGGAGAGGAGGGAGTGAAGTACCATAGGTCCGTCCGACCAGAGGAATACCGGATCTAGGAGAAGGTTTTCAGTGCGTCTGTGGACGACGATTTGAGAGAGTTTGGGAGAGAAGATTAGGTCCAACCCCCTCTGATGGTTGACACGTGTCCTGATTGATGACAGTCGGGTCGGATTTGCATTTTTCGTACCCGGATGCTATAAGGGCGTGTTCGGTATGCTGCAACTCGGCTGAAACTCCAAAAAAAAAAAAAAAATTGTAACTCAGCTGAAGTCCTCTCGATTCAAGCGTTTGGCTAGCCAAGTTGAAACTCTAATTTTTTTGATAAATTGACATTTTGCAGTTCCTGTCCCCCAATCTTTTGTCCACTTTCACTTCCTATAAAAAAATGAGAGGAACTCCTCCCTACAGCCCGGAGGAAAGAGGAAGGGTTCAGTTGTGGAAAAAAAAAATCCAGCGAAGAATTCGACTCTCGATTTACCATCCCAACCCACTGTCCCTCCGGTGAAGAACAATGTAGGAGGGCCAAACGGAGGACCTCGCCGGAGATCGGGAAGCAGCCGAAACCGGAGCAACGGATCTGGAGGGCTCGGATCAGCACGATGGTGGAGGTGGCGGCGTTGGAAACTGAAGATCTGGAAGCAGCCGGAGCAGGAGAAAGTAAAGATGAGAGTGAGGTCGACGGTGATGTTGGAGGTCGGCGGCGGAGGCAAAGCCGGTGTTCCTCCAGAGAAGACGAAAAGAATGAGAGAGAGGTAGAGAAATGAGAGGAAAATGGGGGAGTTTATGATCTGGAATGTGGAGGGAGAGAGAGAGAGATATTTTAAATAATAATAAGAACAATCATAATGCAATAGGTTATGATCTGGAATGTGGAGAGGAAAAATGATTTATAATAATATTAGTAGTGGTATTTAAATTAGGCTTAATTGCTACTTGATACCCTCAACTATTACGCTTTTTCAAGTTGATATCCTAAACTTTTTTTTGTAACAACTTGATACCCAGATAATTTTTTGGACAATAATGCCCTTACCCAAATTTTAAAACTACCACTCACCCCCCCCCCCCCTCTACTCCAGGCCACCCCCCCCCCCCCCCCTCTCCCCTCCGCACCCCCC
Organism: Iris pallida; assembly: GCA_029216955.1. Lineage (NCBI taxonomy): Eukaryota > Viridiplantae > Streptophyta > Magnoliopsida > Asparagales > Iridaceae > Iris > Iris pallida. The sequence continues at coordinate 15,057,141 of JANAVB010045020.1, forward strand.
CTCCCCCCCCCCCCCCCCCCCGCCCCGCCTCGCCTCGCCTGCACCATCCCCCTCCGCCGCCCTCGCCTGCACCCCCCCCCCTCTGCTAGCTCCGGCGCGGCTCTGATGGCGCGAGCGGCGCTGGGCTCCCACGCCGCCGCCGCGTTCTCCCTCGCCGTCGTCCGCTTCAATGGCTCCGGCGGCCCCGCGGCCTCCAGGAACCCCCGCGTCGGCTTCGTCCTCGCCACCCGTGCCGCCCTCCTCGGCCGGAGCTAGCAGGGGGGGGTGGGCCGGAGTGGGGGAGGGGATGGAGGGAGGGAAAGGATAAGGGCATTTTGGGGTTTTTTAAAATGTTAGGTATTAAGTTGAAAAAAAAAATAGTTGAGGTATCAATCTGTTACGAAAAAAAGTTTAGGGTATCAACTTGAAAAAGTGTGATAGTTGAGGGTAGCAATTAGCAATTAAGCCTTTAAATTATAAATACATAATTTTCTAATTAATTTAATTATAGGTTACTATAATTAATAATTTTTATTATCCTTGGAAAAAATGAAAAAAAACATTGTACTCCGAAAGAAGGGAAAAAAAGGAAAAAAAAAATACAATCCCAATATTTTTTTTTGTTAATTTATGAGATTTTTTTATTTTATAAAATTTAAAATATCAATTAAAATAATCAATAGTTATTTCATAAATTTTATATTAAAAATATTCCATAATTAACTTAATTATGGGTTATCATATCTACAATTACAATATTCACTTTCAACAACCATCCAAACAACCGAGCTCATTTTTTTTTCACTTTCAACAACCATCCAAACACCACATCCATTTTTCTTCCACTTGCAGGAGACAAAAAGTACTACATCCAAACATATTTTGGAAAGTGTCACTTTCACACTTTCAACTGTAACTCATCATGACGTAAGTGTCACTTTCACACTTTCAAAGAGTTACATCTATCCAAATAGCCCCTAAGCTTCTCGGGTTCGTATTCGGTTCTTCTCTCACGATCAATTAGGTTTAGTCAACACGACCAACTAGGGGTAAAGCTATATATATATATATATATATATATATATATATATATATATATATATATATATATATATATATATATATATATAAATTAAAAAAAACCAAGAATCGAGAGCGAATCCTACTTCAGTTCGAGATTGACGGTCATTCGTTGGATCCCGGCTTTCCAGTAAACATCTCGAGAGAAAATTGTGCATCAGTTTGAGATTGATGTGACAGTCTCCAGGTGCGTCAGGGGCGGATCTACATAGGGTCCAAAGGGGGTCATGGCCCCCCCAATTATTTTTTTAAAAAGTATTGATTATTATATAGAAACTTTTTTTTTACTGTTAATATATATACTTGTTTCGCCCTCCAGTACAGAGAGAACAAGTTAGTCTAGTGGTAATGATTTGTGCTCTTAGCTGGGAGGTGGGAGTTCAAATCCCAGTTCGGTAAATTTTCAAGCATTTTGAAAACATTTTATGTATATTTTTTTTTGCTTTCTTTTTTGTCACAATTTGAGAAATTAACTTTGCTTTTTTGTTCATTCTTATTGAGTTATAGTATTTTTTTTTTCCTTTTGTTGTTCAAGTTCAATTAACATGATAACTTTAAGGATTTTTGCATATAGTAGTACGGCCCCTCCAAAATTTTGATCCTGTCTCCGCCCCTGAGTCTTCCATTGAACCCAGTTCTTTCTATGCATCAATCTCCCCACGTGCGTCAGTCCGAGGTTGACATGACAGCCTTCCATTAGAGACAAGCTCTCCTTGAAAACATCGGATCTCGTGTGTGTGTGTGTATATATATATATATATATATATATATATATATATATATATAAACTTGTCGTTTTAAAATATCTCCAACATCCATTCAAGATTTCAATTCCAAAACCTGCATGAATTTTACATCCAACATATACAACCGTATAGCATTAACAAAAACATATTCTTTGTTAGAGACTCCTACAAATCTTTTTAAGCCTTACACTCCAGTTCTGCTTTTTTATTTTATTTTTTATTGCTTGTATTTATTTGCCTATGTTGAGCATGTACAAACCAGCTGACACAATTTTTCTCGTTTTATTCTCAACCAATGCCGTCACTACTTTCTATGAATATTTTCTATGAATACGTTTATATATATATATATATATATATATATATATATATATATATATATATATATATATATATATATATGATCTCTAGCCTAGTGGTTAAGAGAGATGCATGCGGCCCAAGTGGTCGGAGTTCGAGCCCCAGTGGAGACGAGTTTGCCACAATTACCCATTGCTTCAAATATATATATATATATATATATATATAGTGCTCTAGAACCAACCGTTTAATTTTGTATTATGAAACCAACCTATGTTATACAGAGAGCTTCTACTACGAGAATAATTTATGGACAAACTTATGGGAAAAAACACGTATGGTTCTCTTCTAATCTCTCTCACTAAAAAAAAAAAAAAATCTCTCATTTGAAAAACAAACATGTCTCTATCTTAAAGATAAGTCTATTCATTTTTTAAATAGTGAGAGATTTATTTATCTATGTTAAAAAATAGAGATAGATAAGTTAATTTTATATATTTTTTAAATAGAGATGATTTTTTTTAAAAAATATACTTTTAAAAATTATATTTAAAAATATTAATTTTAATGTTAATGCTAATATTAATAATAATTCAAATTCAAATTCAAATTTAAATTTAAATTAAAATCATAATTTAATTTTAATTTTAACATTAATGTCAATTTTAACATTTACATTAAAAATCTTATATTAAAATTAAAAATAATATTAAAATAAAATTTTAAATTAATTTAAATTTAACATTAACATTAACATTAATATTAACACTACGATTAACTTTAACATTAAAATTAATGTTAAAATTAAAAATTAAAATTAAAAATTAAAATTAATATCAACATTAATATTAAGATTAACATTAAAATTAATATTTAAAATATAATTTTTGTAGTGCCCCGAAATTTGTGATACGTATTTTTATACGTGTTCGTATTTCTGACCCGTATTTCTCTTTTCCTTGATTAGTTAGTTGTGGTTTATTTTCATATTTAGCATTGTGGTTTAATTGTCATTTATCGTTCATGGATTAATTCTGATTAGTGGAGCTTGGTTTTATTTGGATGGAGGAGGATTGGGTTGGCTCGGTTTGGCCTGGCTTGGTTTGGGTTGGCTTGGTTCGGTTTGGGATTGCTCTTGGTTCATCATGAACCAAGGGGTAAACCTCCTACCTACCACCACCACTCATATTTATTACCTATTCTTCTTCTCTCTCTTCATTAATCTCTTCTTCCTTCTCCACTAAACCCACCACCAACCAAGAACACCCCTTAGGCAAGTGCATCTTGCTTCATGGAGGAACCCGAATTTTATTGTTCCATTCTCTTCTTTGCAACATTTTAACTTACTTTAGTACTTGACATTTTCTCTTTTCATGGCTAGATTCTTGTAGATCTAAGTTTATATTATTTTCGAAAATTTTGAGTTTTGATCTACTAAACCTTGTTATTTTCGAGTTTTGATGGTTCCATGTTGTTGAGAATTTTATTCTACCCAATTTTGACCTTTGAAAAGTTGGATTTGGACTTGTTTTGACCAAGTTATGGACTTTTGAAGCTTGGGTCCAAACCATGGAGTTCTTGCTGATTTGGAGAAGACAGTGAGCAGTGCGCGCGAGCTTTTTAGCTTGCGCCACTGAGCTGCACGCGCTCTTTAGCGCAGCGCAGTCTGGCCCATACGCTATCTTTTGGAGGCGTATGTCTTGCATACGCTGCCTTGATGAGGAGTCGTATGGACCTCATACGCTGCCTTGATGAGGAGTCGTATGGAGTACATTCGCTGCCTTGATGAGGAGTCGTATGGAGTCCATACATTGACCTGAGCGTAGCTTGACCTGAGCGTAGCTTGACCTGAGTGCAGTCTGACTCAGGCACAACCTGATGTTTAGGCGCAATTGGACCTGACCCTACTTACCCTGGATTTTCTATAGCCCTGTATATTGATATTTTATTAGATATTTAACGTCCATTTTATATCCTTACGCCTTTTGTCATGAACTTGATAATCCCGAATTTATTTATTATGTTTGGAATGATAATTGAACATGGCTTGATAGTGGCCCGCCGTGGTGCACTCCTGACTTGATAACTTGACCTGATAACTTGACCTGCTACACATAACACGACAGTGATCCGTGGTGGTGCACTCTTGACAAGTACCCTGACATGCTTGATAGTGGTCCGTCGTGGCGCACTCTTGATAAGTAATAATGATAATGATAGTGGCCCGTCGTGGCGCACTCTTGACTAATTAATTTATTGGCCTGGACACCGTGGGTGATTGTGCTTGTATAAACTACGAGTCCTGTGTGTCTTGTATCATGTCTAGGGCATGATCCCTGAGTACCACGGTCAGGGATTCATACTGAATCTGGCTAGGTTAATGACTAGATTGATCAAATAGTTCATGGAGAATTTCCCAGTTACCTGTTGCCCCTTTGGTCCCGGCCTTATATATATATATATATATATACATGGAATTTGTTGCTATCCGTCGAGATGAGCGCACTTCCAGCCCGCCGTCGAGTGTGGTACCTTAGGACACATGTATCTTACTACAGTGTGTCTGCTATATCCAGCTATCTTTTCCTTTTCTTGCTGGGATCACTCAGGTAGTAACAAACAGGTAACCGGACTTGGAATTCTCATTACATCTTGCTAGTAACTAGGCCTGTGATAACCCTAGTTAGTTAAAGTATCAACCCGTACTTATTGCTTGGCCGTGATTGTTGGATGGGGTTCAATCTGTCTAGTCTTGTCTTGATCCTGTACAAGATTGTTACATGTCTCGATTTCTTATATTTACCTTGCCGATAAATGGTGGGAGAAGCCAAGTTCCGTTCAGACGAAGGGTTACAATCCCGGTCCTTGTTTGGTTTACGGATTGTAACCTGGTTATCTGAATAGTCCCATGGTTATCTCATCGTATATCGCCTGTCATGCTTTATCATATGTTCTGTCTTTTATTGATTATGTACAAGATTGTCTTTTATATTCACCTGTCATGCTTTTCTTAATTACTGTCCCTTATTATGTAATTATATTCTTGTGCTAATTGCGGGTTTTAGTTCCTAAGTGAAGCCTCCTTTGTTGCACTTGCTCTTTCTGGGGTCTGACCCAACTGGTTTTGTATGGCCAGATACCGGAGCAGCAGCAAAGGATCTACCTGCTTTCCAGCCAGATGGTGACCACTAGAGGGAATCCTGGCAACGAGTGGGTTTCTTTTGTCCTCCCATTGTAATTGTACATTATTCTTTTGGGGCGTTTAGCCGCCGAGCAAGTGTTAGCTCGTGTATATTTTACTTACTGTCTGCCTACGGGCTGTAACATGATTGGCAACTCGAGGTTGATCATGTATGACTTAACTCTTGCTAGTCCTTACATTTTGTACGACTAGCTTCATGATCATCTGGATATGTAATGTTTGGGACGCCTTACAATTGTATATTTGGTGATCTGATATCTTGTAACTATTACTAGTTGGTTGAGATTGAGACAATAGGCTATTTTATGACCTTAAGAGACTGATGGATTGTAGTAAAATCCTCACATATCTAGACAGCCGTGACCGTATAGCGGTGTGGATTCCATTCCATTATACGTAGCTGGCTATGTCTGCCCCCGCTCTCCAGTATTCTGGTTCTGGGGCGTGACAATTTTTAACAGTATATCTATTTCTAAAGATAGATTGTTTTTTTAAAAAAATCTATCTATATTTTAAAATGAAATAATTTACCTATCTCTATTTTTAAAAATAAATTCATCTCTCTTTGTTTAAAAATAAATAGATAGATACGTCTTATTTTTTAAGATAGAGAGATGTTTGTTTTTAAAAGGAGAGATTTAAATTTTAAAAGAGAGAAATTCAGAAGAGAAACATACGTATATTTCGGATATTTTGTAGTTTCTGTTTTCTTCGTGAGAAATTGTTCTATCCCGTAAACTTTTTCCGTTAACTTATCCCGTATAAGAAGGGGGTTGTATATATATATATATATATATATATATATATATATATATATATATATATATATATATATATATATATATATATATATATATATATATATATATATTCTTTCTTTTTGTCCATTTCTTGACGCCGCCAGCTCGGGACCGTGGCCGCCCTGCGACCACCCAGCCATCCCATTGTTGGCCCATTGGTCATATGGTCAAACTGATTTTAATAATTGATCAAACTCTGTCTCGATATATGGAGCTAGTCAGGATATCTCGGACTCTTGGACATGATCAAGAACGGCTATCTACTCAGTTCAAGACCGAAGCGTTATTTGCCTGTTCGAGTCTGTATTTCTTTGAGCAATGTATTTTTCATTTTATTTGAGTCTAGGAATTCTTTGTATCCCGAGTCGTACTGGCAAATAGGCTATTCCAAAATAATTTCAAAATATTTTTTCCTTAGTTTTGAAAAACATTCGTATTTACAAAAACTCCAAAAAGGTTTTCAAAATTCTCCAAAAACTAATTTCAAAAATCCTAACCTAACCCTGACAGAACTCGGCCAGAGTTCGGCCAGAGTTCGGTTAGTGGCCGTTTTGTTTTTGAATTCCTTGGAACTTGGTCCTCATGCAGTTGCGGATTTGACCGAGATTTGCTCATCGAGTTCTGCCCGAATTCTGCCAGAATTCTGTCTTTGGAACTCCTATAAATAGAGAAGGATTTCGATCATTTTAACTCACTCATTCACTTTCAATCTTCTCTCTATTCAAAGCCTACTATCTTCCAAAGAGTTTTTTCTAGAGCTTTAATTTTCAGATCCCAAGCCAGTTACAATCCTCTAGTCGATTTGCCAGTGCGGTGCGGTGTAGAAGTTTCAGAGTGATTGTAATCAGAAGGCTTGATAGAAGAATACCTCTTCACAATTGAAATTGGACGAGTTCTTCGTATCAAAGCTCGCGTTGTAGAAGTTGCAAGGACTTCGTAAGAAAACTTACGGTTTTGCCAATAGTGGATTCAACTGGTAGCAAGAGTTCTACCGGCTGGACTAGTCCCCAACAGAAGAAAACCAGTATACATCGCTGTCTTTGCGTTTGCTTTCTTATCTCTGCCTTTACATTATTTAGTTGTGATTATTATTCTGTGATCTTGCTGCTAATATTTTTTTAATTAGCATTATTCCGCTGCCTACTCTATTCACCCCCCTCTAGAGTATTCTGCTTTACGATTTCGTTCCTACAATTGGTATCAGAGCGGGTGTTACAGGTAAAGCAAAGTAACATTACAATTATTTATTCATTTAATTAATTATTATATAGATCACAGCACAACACATGGCAACTGTGAAATTCACAAGTGAAGGCCAGGCCACAAACAGACCTCCACTGTTTGATGGTACAAATTATACCTATTGGAAAACACGGATGAGTTTCTTCTTGAAATCTCTTGACTTTGATTTATAGTCTATTGTTATTGATGGCTATCAAAAGCCATCTCGTATAAATGTTGATGGAGTTTTAATTGAAAAACCCTATAACAGATATACAGAGGAAGAAAAGAAAAAGGCCAGTCTTGACGCACGTGCTATTAACGCTTTATTTTGTACTTTAGACAGAACTGAATTTAACAGGGTGTCTATCTGCACAACTGCTAATGAAGTATGGAAGCTTCTTGAAGTCACACATGAAGGCACGACTCAAGTCAAAGAATCAAATGTCAGCAGACTTACTCAAGAGTATGAGGTGTTCAAGATGAAGCCCAATGAAACAGTTACTCAGATGTTCGAAAGATTCTTGGATATTATAAATCCTTTGTCCTCCCTAGACAAAGATTACAGTAACCATGAAAAGATTCGCAAACTCCTGCGAGCACTTACCAAGAACTGGATTCCAAAGGCTACTGCAATCATTGAAGGGAACGACCTCACAACTATGTCCCTCGAAGTACTCATGGGTAAGCTACTCACTCATGAACTGGAGCTACAAGATTTTGAAGAGCCTGCACCAAAGGAGAAGACGATAGCTTTCAAGGCTCAGCACAGAAAAGCTGCTGAAGGTGATTCAGACAGCAGTGAATCTGATGCTGAGGATCAACCACTCCTAGCAAAAAAATTCAAAAGATTCATGAGATATGAGAAGAAAGCCGAAGAAAACAATAGCAGCAACAACTGGTATCAAGATGATGCTGTCTGCTATGGCTGCAAGAAGAAGGGACACATGAAGAAGGATTGTCCTATAAACTCATCATCAAGCAAGAAGAGCAACAGGTATGAGAAAGGGAACCTGAAGAGATCAACATCTCAGAAGTATGCCAACACCAGCATATGGCATGAAAGTGAAGCCAGCGACTCAGAAGACGAACAATCAGAAGACGCTGCAAATGTATGCTTTATGGCATCCGATCAGGTACTCTCTGAACCTGTAGTTGATACATATGATGACTTCACCTTTGAGCAATTAGGAGATGCCTTCAGTGAACTGATAAGTGATTACAGAAAACTATGTAGCAAATATCAGACCTCTAAGAAGGTACTCAAAGAGTACAAAGGTGAAATAGAAAGACTTACCGACCAACTAGCTGAGGTTAGAAATAATGTTAGTGAGTCTGGTGAGCTTTCATCTATTAAGCTCTTATTACACGAGACTTCCAAGTCATCCGAAGAAAAAGACAAGGTTATTGACCAACTGAAAGAAGAACTTTCTAAAGAGAAGAAAAGTCTTCAATGTGCACAAGTCAGAATGGAAGCACTCACTTCTGACTATACTAAGTTGTATGACACTTCCAAAAGATTGGAAATTAGGTTAGGAAAACAGCCTGAGACTGCTGCTTCCTACCCTAACACGTGTCACTTACCGAATAATCGGAACATTCCCAAGCCAAACACTGTCAGACCTAACCATATCAAACCTTTACCCCAAAAGGTTAAGCCCAAACAGGATTATAGGTATGCTTTCTTCTATACTAGAAAACCTAAACCTACCAACCATGCACATCACTCAGCTTTCAACACTCAACATGCACAATGTCATTATTGTGGCCACACTGGTCATATTTCTCCTGCATGTAGAATCAGAAAGCTTGTTGATTTAAATATTTATGCATGGATACCAAAAGCTAACATTTCAGGACCCTACAAGAAATGGGTACCAAAAGTTTTATCTGCAAATTGTTTTGTAGGTGGAACACCTTTCACATGCTAAAAGCAAATGGATTCTCGACAGCGGTTGTTCACGGCATATGACCGGTGACGCTACATTATTTGCAACACTGTCGAAGAAGAAGAAGGAAGGTTATGTCTCCTTCGGTAACAACTTGAAAGGGTATATCATTAGTATCGGTGATGTTGGTAAGTCTCCCTATCCTGTGATTAAGGATGTCTGTCTGGTTACCGAGTTAAAACATAATCTACTCATCATAAGTCATTTAGCTGATCATGGTTATGGCATCAACTTTGGCAAAGACAAATGTACTATAGTTGATAGCTCAACTGGTAGTACTGTCTTTGAAGGTATCAGGGAAGACAACATATATGTTTTCTATTTGTTGGAAGAAACTAACATTTCAGGTAGATGCTTAATGGCTAAAAGTGATGAGAGTCATCTGTGGCATATGAGACTCGGTCACGCAAATATGGACACAATCTCAAGATTATCCACGAAGAAGCTAGTACGCGGTTTACCGGACATAACATTCAAGAAGGATTCGGTATGCAGCCAATGTAAAAAGAACAAAGCTACCAGATCCACATTCAAGTCAGTAAACACAGTATGTACTACTAGACCTCTACAATTGCTACATATAGACTTATTTGGTCCTAGCAGAGTTGTTAGCCTCGGAGGTAAGTTATATGCTTTTGTAATTGTAGATGATTACTCTAGATACACGTGGGTATACTTTTTGACACACAAGAATGATGTATTATCCGAATTTGTCGCTTTTGTAAGAAAGTACAGAATAAAAAAGGTTACATGATCACTCGTATTAGAAGCGATCATGGTGGCGAATTCAAGAATGCAGAGTTTGAGCAATTTTTTGACACACACGGTTTTGTACACGAGTTCTCCTGTCCCAGGACTCCACAACAAAATGGAGTTGTAGAACGTAAGAACAGAACTCTATCCGAAATGGCCAGAGTAATGTTAAACCAGTTTAGTCTACCAAAATATTTCTGGGCTGAAGCTGTCAATACAGCTTGTTTTGTTCTCAATAGAGTTCTAATTCGACCCAAATCGAAGAAGACTCCTTTTGAGTTATGGTTTGATAGAATTCCATCAGTTTCATATTTTAGAATATTTGGTTGTAAATGCTTTATTCTTAATACAAAAGATAATTTGGGAAAGTTTGACGAAAAGGCCGATGAAGGTATATTTTTAGGTTATGCGGCCAAGAGCAAAGGATACAGAGTCTTCAACAAACGAACTATGATCATCGAAGAATTAATCAACGTCATCTTTGATGAATTGAATCAAATGACTATCGATGAGAATGACGAAGATCTAACTGTACCAAGCTCAACACCAGCTGATTCTCTACCAAGCTCAGCACTAACTGATCCTCCTAGAGAAGATCCAGGAACCAGCTACCTTCAGAGTCTGCTGAAAAGATTAAAATTTACGGCTGATCATCCAAAGGATTTGGTAATTGGTGATATTAGCAAAGGTGTAAGTACTCGTACATCCAGTAGAGATATTGTTTCTAGTGTTGCATTCATTTCACAGCTAGAACCCAAAACCATTGATGAAGCATGTAGTGATAAATTTTGGATAGATGCTATGCAAGAGGAATTAAACCAATTTGAACGTAATCAAGTTTGGAAACTTGTTCCCAGACCTATTGATCATCCGGTCATTGGCACCCGTTGGGTATTCCGAAATAAACTGAACGAGAATGGTTTAGTGACTCGTAATAAGGCTCGACTCGTAGCTCAAGGATACAATCAGGAAGAAGGTATCGACTACGATGAGACTTATGCCCTAGTTGCGAGATTAGAATCCATTCGTATGTTATGTGCATTTGCATGTTTTCATAATTTCAAATTATTTTAAATGGATGTCAAGAGTGCATTTTTAAATGGTTTTATAAAAGAAAAAGTTTTTGTAGCACAACCTCAAGGTTTCACAGATTTTAAAAACCCTGATCATGTTTTCAAGTTGAAGAAAGCTTTGTACGGTTTAAAATAATCCCCTCGTGCTTGGTATGATCGTCTAAGCTCTTTCCTACTTGACAACGGTTTTTCAAAGGGCAAGGTTGACACTACTTTGTTTATTAAGTCTTTTAATGGCAAGCTTCTCTTAATACAAGTCTATGTTGATGATATTATATTTGGATCTACTGATGAATCTCTTTGTCAAGAATTTTCTAAGTGTATACAGAATGAGTTTGAGATGAGCATGATGGGAGAGCTGAAATTCTTTCTCGGACTGCAAATCAAACAAACTGACAATGTGACATTCATAAATCAAGCCAAGTACACAAAAGATTTGCTAAAGAAGTTTGATCTGGACAATGTCAAACCTATTGGCACTCCGATGACAACTTCAATAAAGCTTGATATTGATGAACAAGGCAAGCCTGTCGACACACGTAAGTATCGAGGTATAATCGGTAGTTTACTTTATTTAACTGCTAGTCGTCCAGATATTATGTTTAGTGTTTGCCTGTGTGCACGTTTTCAAGCTAATCCAAAGGAATCACATCTGTGCACAGTTAAGCGTATCTTTCGATACCTTAAGGGCACTTCTTCTGTTGGCTTATGGTATCCCAAAACCAAGTCCTTTGACCTTATTGGTTACTCGGATGCAGATTTTGCTGGATGCAAAGTTGATAGAAAAAGTACCAACGGCACATGTCATTTCTTAGGCAAGGCTTTAGTCTCATGGTTTAGTAAAAAGTAAAATTCTGTAGCCCTATCAACAACAGAGGCTGAGTATATCGCCGCAGGACGTTGTTGTGTTCAGATTTTGTGGATGAAACAAACCTTGGAAGACTATGATTTATTTTACACACATATTTCCATTTTCTGTGACAACACGAGCACAATTAATTTGACTAAGAATCCAGTATGTCACTCTCGTACTAAGCATATCGAGATCCGACATCATTTTCTTAGAGATCATCATCAGAATGGAGATATTGACCTTGTATACATAGACACTGAGAATCAATTAGCTGACATCTTCACAAAACCTCTAGGAGAAGATCGTTTCAATTATTTACGTCGAGAATTAGGAATTTTGGACGTTAATAATGTTAATTAATTTTGTTTTATGATTATATTGCAATATGCAAAAACTGTGTTAGAGACAAGCCTAAAAAGAGTCTGTCTGTCACCACAACTATGGTTGAAGCGAAGCGGTACTTAAGAGTTCCCCGGTGAACCTCCGCCAGCTGGGACAATACTCCTACAGCTAATCTGAGACAGTCACTGTGTAACAAAATTTAATCTATAAAATAATATTAATTATATTAATTGAAGGTTGAAATTACTAATCTTTGAATTAAATTTTTGAAATGAGTCAATAAAAAAGAAAGTGGCCCAAACCAACTAACAGAACCCCTAGGCGAATTCGGCCAGAGTTCGGCCCGAATTCGGTTAGTGGTATCTGGTTATATAACCAGAACCCGAGAGCCTCTTCTTCTTCATTGCTTCTAAAAACTCTTCCACAGCAACAGCAGCCGTGCGAAGCTCTCCAAACCCTAGTTCTTCACCACTTCGTATTTTCTAATCTACGTGGTGAAATCCATCCAAATTTTGGATTCGTGCGGAGATCGTTGTCCTCTACAGCATACTTGAATCTCGGGAGGTATAACTCCGTATTTCTTCTCCTTTCAAATTTGTGCATATTTACTTTATTTGTATAATGCCTAAGGGATTCAACCCTTTCAAGAGGAAGAAGACGACCAATCCTAGTGAGGAATGATCATCTTCAAATCCACCCACGGATTCCCTCTTTTTGCTAGTTCAGTCGAGCGATGGCACGTTCGATGGGTTTTATTTTCAAACCCTAGATCAAGCCCTTCTGTGGTATGGAAACTTCTCTATGAGATCCATATGCACAAGCGCTCCTATCAAATGGACTGTGTTTCCAGAATACTGCCCTTATTTTGAGGCATTAGGGTTACAACACTTTGTTAAACTATGTTTCTCGGTAGCTACTAATGCCATTAGACTTTTCTATTGCAATATCGTACTAAACACGTTTGACGTAAGTACTCGTGTTGGCGGACTAGATATCAAGTTCAATGATGTCCTCTTAGCAGAAATCCTTGGTATGTCTAACGAAGGTGCACCGCTTGATGATATCACTGAATTTGATTTCTCCGACGGCATGACACTTGCTAGTTTCAAAGCTGAACTCTGTGCCCCTGATCGAGTTCGCTCTGAAAAGTTCAAGGCAAATAACTTGAACTTGTTTAGTTATGAATTGCATCGCATCATCTACTCCACTCTCCTTTCGAAGTTTACTTCAAAGGATGATGTCACATCACTTGAGCTGTCTGCTATATATCATATTCTTAAAGGAATTCCTTTTTCTTCTCCTAAGACTATTATCCAGATGATGGGACGTTGTCATGCAAGAGATAGAAATCTCTTTTATATGATGATTCTCTCACGCATCTTCCAGCGTTTTGATATTGATATGTCAACTTGTACTCAAGACCCTGAGCCCAAGTTTCTTAAGCTATCTCGTCGTAGTATGACTGCTGCTGCTCCTCCTACTGCTCCACCTTCTCCACCTACTCAGCATTATGCCATGACCTTTGAAGGCATACACCAGCATCTTTCTGATTTGCACGTCTCGATGACGGATATGGCCCGCGAACGTGAGTTTCGCGATGTCACTCGTTATCAGGCGATAGCAAATTCTCTAGCTGATTTGAGATTTGCTCAGACTGGACATTCTGCCGATTTTATTCCTAGAGATCCAGCCTTTTCTGGTTACCGCTGTGAGGATGAGGCTGTTCATGCCTACTTTCAGCCCGGTAACGCATATGATTGGTATCGTTCTGATCGTGCCCCTCCTCGAGACTATGTCGGTGAGTTTTACACTGGCTCCCCTCCTCACCCTTCTGGCGCTGGTACTTCTGGAGCTGGTCCTTCTGGACATGCCGGTCATGCTGATCATGATGATGAGGAGAAGGAGGAGATGTGATGATGATATATTAGCTGATTTTGAGACTTAGTTATTGTCTACTGTACACTTGGAAATGCTCCGACATTCCAAGTTTCTTTCTTTTTAGCTTTTATTATCAGACTTGTACTGGATATTTCTTGATGTCTCTTGAACATCATTTTATCTTTATGGGATGCGTAGTTTATCTTTCACATCAGTTTATTTATTTATTTATAGCATCTTTATCTGCTTCTATATTATAAACTGCCTGTGAAATAATTCTCTGTTATATCTTGTATATTCTCACTGCATGAGATATTATTTTCTTGTGTTTCTTCACTGTTTGTTTCTTATGCATTGATTGCGGGGGAGCTTTCTCTTTTGCAATTATTTTGCTAAGTGACAACGGAGGAGAAAAAGGATCTAACATTTTGTTTTGAGAAAAAGGATCTAACATTTTGTTTTGAGAAAAAGGATCTAACATTTTGTTTTGAGAATATTACAGGGATTGAACAATTTTGAACAATGTTGAACAATTTTTGTGGTATCTTATCTCAAAAGATGTTATATCATTCATAGTTTGTCAATTATCAAAATAGGGGAGATTGTTGGCCCATTGGTCATATGGTCAAACTGATTTTAATAATTGATCAAACTCTATCTCGATATATGGAGCTAGTCAGGATATCTCGGACTCTTGGACATGATCATGAACGGCTATCTACTCAGTTCAAGACCGAAGCGTTGTTTGCCTGTTCGAGTCTGTATTTCTTTGAGTAATATATTTTTTATTTTATTTGAGTCTAGGAACACTTTGTACACCGAGTCGTACTGGCAAATAGGCTATTCCAAAATGTTTTTTCCTTAGTTTTGAAAAATATTCGTATTTACAAAAGCTCCAAAAAGGTTTTCAAAATTTCCCAAAAACTAATTTTAAAAACCCTAACCTAACCCTGACAGAACTCGGCCAGAGTTCGGCCAGAGTTCGGCCAGAGTTCGGTTAGTGGCGTTTTGTTTTTGAATTCCTTGGAACTTGGTCCTCCTGTAGTTGCGAATTTGACCGAGATTTGCTCATTGAGTTCTGTCCGAATTCTGCCAGAATTCTGTCTTTGGAACTCCTATAAATAGAGAAGGATTTCGATCATTTTAACTCACTCATTCACTTTCAATCTTCTCTCTATTCAAAGCCTACTATCTTCCAAAGAGTTTTTCTAGAGCTTTAATTTTCAGATCCCAAGCCAGTTACAATCCTCTAGTCGATTTGCCAGTGCGGTGCGGTCTAGAAGTTTCAGAGTGATTGTAATCAAAAGGCTTGATAGAAGAATACCTCTTCACAATTGAAGTTGGACGAGTTCTTCGTATCAAAGCTCGCATTGTAGAAGTTGCAAGGACTTCGTAAGAAAACTTGCGGTTTTGCCAATAGTGGATTCAACTGGTAGCAAGAGTTCTACCGACTGGACTAGTCCTCAACAGAGGGAAACCAGTATACATCGCTGTCTTTACGTTTGCTTTCTTATCTCTGCCTTTATATTATTTAGTTGTGATTATTATTCCGTGATCTTGTTGCTAACATTTTTTAATTAGCATTATTCCGCTGCCTACTCTATTCATCCCCCCCTCTAGAGTATTCTGCTTTACGATTTCGTTCCTACACCCATGCCCACGGGGGGTCTCGAACTTGGGACCTCCCCCAAGTGAGCCCCCCTCCCTAACCACTTAGGCTAGGAAGCTTGGATTATATATATATATATATATATATATATATATATATATATATATATATATATATATATATATATATATATATATATATATATATATATATATAACTTTTGTATCTCCCAAGCATCCCCTTGATAACACCCATTGGATCTTGTTTTAAGTCATCTAATCTTAACCATTGATTTTTCAATGGTTAAGATTAGATGACTTAAACAAGATCCAACAGATGTGAAAGAGGGGATGCTTGGAGGATGCAAAAGTGAGGGGATGTTGATCCCTCCTCTCTCTTTCTATATATACTAGTGGATAACCCATGTCATAATGGTACGGATACGAACCCGACCTTCTCGACGTAGGCGTGCAGGCACCGGGCCAGCGCCAGGGAGTCCTGGACGGAGACGCGGCATCCGAACCCAGCCTTCTCGACGTAGGCGTGCAGGCACCGGGCCAGCGCCAGGGACCCGAGCCCGGCGGAGGCGGACGCGGCAAAAGACCAAGGTGGCGACGTTCGGGACGGCGTGGGGCCTCATGGAGGCGAAGACGCGCAGGGCCGTCGGGGGGCGTCCGAGGGCGGAGAGGCCCGAGACGACGGCGGTCCAGGAGACGACGTCCCTGTACGGCATTCCGTCGAACACCCGCAGGGCGTGGTCGGCGGAGCCGTATTGGGAGTAAGCGGTGAGCAGGACGGTCTACATGAAGGGGTCAGGTCAGAATCCGAGGAGGAGGGCGTGTGCGTGGAGCGACCTGGTGGCGGCGGCGGCGGTGGTAGTGTTGAGCAAGGAAGAGAATGTGTGGGAGTCAGGAGGGACGCGACGACGGAGCATTTGGGAGTAGATGGAGAGTGGGTCGGCAGAGATGGCGATGGCGGTGTTGAAGGAGAAGGGGTTGGGGTTGGTCATGGCGGAGAAGAGGGAGGCGGCGAAGGAAGGGTCGGCATCGGCGGCGCGGTGGAGGAGGCTGCTTGCGACGAAGGGGTTACGGAAGAGGCCGCGACGACTAGGGGTGAGTATTCGGTTAAATCGGTTTAAACCGAACCGAAAACACCAAAACCGAATAAAAAAATTCTAAAGCGAACCCGAACCGAAATGAAGGTAAACCGAACTAAGCCGAACCAATTAATTCGGGTCGGTTTAATTGGTTAATTCGGTTTAACCGGTTGGGCCAATTATCCAATGGGCTAAACAGTTGGGCCCTCTTTTAATGGCCAAAAGCCCTCTTTTAATGGCCAAATGTTGTGCAAAAAATACATACAAATTGAGAACACAGATTTTTTTCTTAATATTGCTATACAAAATAGCTAAACAAACAAATAACATGAACAAATAATTACAACAATATGAACAAATTGTCCAGCATACAATAATTGTCCAGCATACAACAATTGTCCAGCATGGTGTGCATCAACAGATGCAATGTAGTATCTGTCCACTACTAAATAATGTCATCTCATCATTGCCCTCTCCTCAGATTTGTTAATTCGGATGCATTGTAGTATAGAAAATAACTAGAAGCAATGCAAAATCAAGATACCTGATTTATCACAGGAAGTAACCATGAATTATCACAGAAAAGCAAGCAAGTTGCAAGTTGCAGCCCATAACCGAACCCGAAACCAATAATCGAAGGCCCATAACCGAACCCGAAACCAATAATCGAAGGCCGATTATTAAGAACCCAATTCACAGATGCAATATAGTATAATCTGTCCACTACTAAATAATGCCATCTCATCATTGCCTCTCTTCAGATTTGTTAAATCGGATGCATTGTAGTATAGAGAATAACTAGAAGTACAACAAAATCAAGATACCTGATTTATCACAGGAAGTAACCATGAATTGTCACAGTAAAGCAAGAGTTGCAAGTTGCAGCCCATAACCGAACCCGAAACCGATAACCGAAGACCGGTTTATTAAGAAACCAATCAGTGCCCAGTTGAGTCACCTCTAGCACCAACAAAAATCCAACTTTTTCGAACAAACAAAACCATATTATCATCTGCACAGATAAACAAGTAGGTTTGAAATATGAAAGTTCAGATTGACAATTAGTGCATCGTAGTATCTGTTCACTACTTACTAATGCCATATCATCATCACAAATTTTTTCACATATTTGTTAGTAACTTATAATGGAAAAAAAGTGACTGTAATACACAAAGGCTGCAATACACAACTACTACTAAAAGTGTAATTATAACCTGGGGGCTACATATAATGTGCAATATTAGACATCCAAAATGATGTATGTAGTGCACTGTATAGTTGACACATAGCATATTACAGTCCAGCCAACATCATGAATCCCAAACATAGACAAAATGTCCAGTACTGCATACTACATACTGGACCGTGCAGCAGATAGTGCACATCAGCACATTGCAGTGAGCCAATGAAAGATTTTTAATAATTACATATTCCAAAACAGAATCCAGATTCCAAAGACCGACTCTTCAAACATCGCATGAGGTTGAGCCCATCATAGTCAATTGGTTTAAATATATACAAGTATAAAAAAGATAATCAATATAAATAATGTATGTAAAAAACTATATTATGCTATAAAATTTATTATATAAAATGATACCTCTTTCAAGTTTATCTAGAGATTCCAAATTTTCTTCAAGATTAGTAATAATAGATCGATCCGAACCAGCCCTAAACCAATCTTGAGAACAAATAAGACCCTGAGCAATCCTAGGTGTCAAAGAACTCCTAAATACATCAAGCACCCGACCACCGGTACTAAATGCACTCTCCGAAGCCACCGTAGAGATTGGAATAGCCAAGACGTCACGAACCATTCTCGAAAGAATGGGAAAACGAGAAGAATTGATCTTCCACCAAGCTAAGAGATTGAAATTAGGATTCTCATCTTCATCGGCTTCGGTAGGCTCGAGAAGATAACGATCCAACTCAGATTTATTATCACAACCACCGATTTGTATTTTGTGATTTTTATACTGAGCCTTCATCATACCTTTCAAGTTAAAGTTTGGACGATCGTCGATGGTAGAAGATTCAGTCATTTCATTAGTTGTAGAAGGAACTGTAGGTGCATACAACTTTTTGTACTCTTCAAACATGGAGTAAGCAACCACTTTAACCTTCTATATCGTTGTGTCACCCTTTGATTGACCATAGAGTTGATATATGTCACTCCCGTTTCCCGTTATACGTATTTTTGTATGCGTATACGAGATTTCTGGCATTTATCAGGTGGACTGTAGTTAGACTTGTTTTGCTTAGCCTAGTCTTGGTTTAATCTTGACTTGGTTTATTTGATCGGTTCGGTTCAATTTGACTTGGTTTGACTTGGCTTTGCTTGGTTTGAGATGGAGAGGGTTGATATATAACCCAACTCTTCTCTCTCTCTTCATTCACTTCTTCATTTATTTCTTCATCTTCTTCATTTACTCCTCCCACCTACCAAGTCTTAGGCAAGTGCAACTTGCTTCATAGAGGAACTCCATTTTTGTTTTCTATTGTCTTTCTCACGAGATTCTAAAACACTTTAGTACTTGGCATTTTTAATTTCCATGGTTTATTTTTTGTAGATCTAAGTTGGTTGCATTTTCGGTTTTCTTGGGTTTTGATCTACCAAACTTTATTATTTTCAAGTTTTGAATGTTCTATGTTGTAGAAAATTCAATTTTATCCAAAATGGACCTTTGAAAAAGTTAGATTTTGACTTGTTTTGAGGAAGTTATGGCCAAAATAAGATTTGAGCATTTTCTAGTTCATCTGTGCTGAATTTGGCAGGGACGATGAATAGTGCCGTATGAATAGTACCGCAGCCGTAGGAATGAATGTGCCGCAGCCGCAGGAATGAATAGTACCGCAGCCGCATGGAATGAATAGTGCTGCAGCCGCATGAATAGTACCGCAGACGTATGGAATGAATAGTGCTGCAGCCGTATGGCTTGTATAGTGCCGCAGAAGGCTGCATAGTGCCACAGAATGTCGCATAGGGCCTATTTTGGCTATTTTTTGCTGTTTTAAGTCCTATTTGGCTGAATTGTGGCCAAAATTTCTCCCAACTTCTAACATGAAAGTTGTAGATCTTTTTCTTAGCTTCAAGAATATGTTACTAGCTATTTTATGCAAGTTTCTTTCATCCATAATAATACATGATAGTGGTCCGTCGTGGCGCACTCTTGACAAGCAACCTTGGCATGATAATACATGACAGTGGCCCGTCGTGGTGCACTCTTGATAAGTAAACCTAACATGATAATCTCGATATGCTGTTGTGACGGCTATCTTGACTTGCTAAGTAACTTTTGTCTTGACACCGTGGGTGTTTGTGCTTGTATAAGCTACATGTCTCGTCTTGTATCATATCTGGGACATGGATTCCTGGTTACCATGGTCAGGGATTCATACTGAATCTGACTAAGATAAATACTAGATTGATCATGTAGTTCATGAAGAGATTTTCCAGCAACAGGCAGTCCCGTTATCTGGGCACTCTAATTGGACTTGTAGCCTGCCGTCGAGTAGGGCACATTTCCAGCACACTGTCATGTGTTGCACCCCCAAGTCACCTAATCCAACTCTCTCAACTTGTGTCCGGATAACCTGGATTAAGTCTGTAGGGCTTGTGGCTGTTGGAACATCTCATTACATCTTGTTAGTAATTAGGCTTGTGATAATCCTAGTTAGTTAAA
This sequence comes from Iris pallida, assembly GCA_029216955.1. Lineage (NCBI taxonomy): Eukaryota > Viridiplantae > Streptophyta > Magnoliopsida > Asparagales > Iridaceae > Iris > Iris pallida. The sequence goes on from JANAVB010045020.1 coordinate 15,077,705, forward strand.
GTATCAAGCCGTACTCATTGCTTGACCGTGATTGATAGATGGAGTCCAGTCCAGTCTTGTCTAGATAATGCCAGTACATGGCTACTTCAGTGCATTTACTGTTATGCTTTACCTTATCGATAATCGGTCAGGGACTAAGTTTTGTTCAGGAGAAGGGTTACAACCCCGGTCCTTATCTGGTTTACGGGTTGTAACTTGGTTACCGGAATAGTTCCTTAGTTTTTTTATCGTTTATCACATTATTTTCTCTAACCCATGTCTTTATTTATCAATTATGTCTTTTGTGTTAATATGCTGGTTTTAGTTCTTAAGTGAAGCCTCCCTTGTGCCACTTGTTCTTTCTGGGGTCTGACCCAGCTGGTTTTGTATGGTCAGATTTCGGAGTAGCACCCGAGGATCTTCCAGCCTTCCAGCCAGATGGTGAACACTAGGCGCAACCTGGCAACGAGTGGATTTTATTTTGCTCTCCCACTCTATTGTAAATTATTCTTTTGAGGCATTTAGTCGTCGAGCAAGTGTTAGCTCGTGTTGAATTTATATTCCTGTCAGCCTAAGGGCTGTAACATGATTGACAGATCCTAGGGTTAATCATGTATGACTTAACTCTTGCTAGTCTTCGCATTTTGTATGACTAGCTTTATGATCATCTAAATATATAATGTTTGGGATGCCTTACCTTGTATGTCTGATGATCTACCATCTTGTTATATTTACTTGCTTGCTTGAGATTGAGACACTAGGCTTGTTCTTGACACTAAGAGACTAATGGCTTGTAGTAAACCCTCATGCATCTAGACAGCCGTGACTGTATTGCGAGGTGAGATTCACTTCAATGTACGTAGCTGGCTGTGTCTGTCCCCCACTCTCCAGTATTCTGGATCCGGGGCGTGACAATATAGCCACCATTCCAAATATGAATTTTTTTGCCTTGGATCAAAAAGTGGCACAATAAAGACAACCATGTTCATCTTCTCAACGTCCCCACAATACTTATTGTATTTCTCTCTCATTTTATCCGCCATAGTAGACAACTCAAAGTCATCATTACTTTTAGCATTTTTCAAAAGAAAGTCGATAGAAACAATCTCTTCAAAAAACTTGTTGGAAGTGACATACGAAGACCCCGACATACGTAAAATGAATTCATAGAAATGTTCTAAGAAAGTACATAACCTTCTCACATTCATCCAATCGTCTTCGTTTGGAAACATGTTCTCACCCTCAAGCTCTCTCTTAAATAGAAGATCTTCGTCTTGGAACCTCTCAAAGGCACTTCAAAATTTTTGAGCGGTATCCAACATCAAATATGTTGAATTACAACGGGTGCTCACATCTAAACACAATAGTTTTTTGCTTTCTATTTTTTCCATTTGAGCACAAGCTTTAAACTTCTGAAAACGAGAAGGAGATTGCCTCACGTAGCTAATAGCTCTTCGGACACGAGCAACCGAAGAAGACATCATTTTCAGCCCATCTACCACGATAAGGTTGATAATGTGTGCAATGCAACGTGTAAATACTTGCATTGAAGTACACTATTTCCTCGTTGTGCAAACCAACGTCATTAGAGCTAGCATTGTCAACAGTTATTGTAAAAATCTTGTAAATGCCCCACTCAATTAAACATGACTCAACGTCCCTCCCAATGGCCTCGCCTTTATGACTAGCAATTGGACAAAAGTTGATAATTCTTTTTTGTAATATCCAATCGTCATTAATTACTACCAAAATACAGCCATTTGGCGACGGACTTTTAGCGACGGATTCTGTCGGTTGCTATTAGCGACCGACTACCGACAAAGTTTCGACTGATTGCCGTCGAAGAGCCGATAATTTTTTATTTTTTTAAGGACGAGCAAAAGTTGCCAATCCGTCGTTAAGTCGGCGGAGATATAGCGACGGATGAATATATCCGTCGCTAGGCCGTCGCTTAGTTGGCAGTGAATGTTGAAAAAAATTATCGCAAAATTTAACGACCATATAGCGACGGATATTCCGTCGGCCAGCTAGGGTGGTATAACGACCACATAGCGATGGAATATATCCGTCGCCAGTCCGTTGCTAAATATCCAGCCCTAACTTAAATTTAGCCGACGGGGGGGGGGGGAGGGAACATTTCATTCCCCCCAAATTTTCTCTTTCTCTCTCTCTCTCTCTCTCCGGCCGTAGACTTTCTCTCTCTCTCTCCAGGTAATCTTCTTCCTCTCTCTCACTCTCGGTGGTCGGGGCGACGGGTAAGGCGGGGCCGGTGGTGGGGATGGGGGTCGCGGTGGTGGGGGTGGGGGTCGCTGGGGGGGGAGGGGGTTTCGGGTCGGGGCGTCGGGGGGAGGCGGGGGCCGGTGGTGGTTGGGGTGGGTGTCGCGGTGGTGGGGGTGGGGGTCGCTGGAGGGGTTTCGGGTCGGGGCGGCAGGGGGCGGCGGGGGCCGGTGGTGGTGGGGATGGCAGTCGGTGGTGGTGGGGGTTGGGGGCCGCTGGTGGTTGGGAGTAGGGGTGTGGGTCGTGGTGGTGGGGTGGGGGTCGCTGGGGGGGTGTTCGGGTCGGGGCGGCGGGGGGAGGCCGGGGCCGGTGGTGGTGGGGGTCGCGGTGGTGGGGGTCGGGGTCGCTTGGGGGGAGGGGGTTCGGGTCGGGGCGGCGGGAGCCGGCGGGTTTCGGGTCGGCGGTGGGGATGGCGGTCGGCGGTGGTGGGGGTATGGGTCGCGGTGGTGGAGATGGCGGTCGGCGATGGTGGGCGTGGGGGTTGGGGTCCGGGGCCGCGCGCACACACACACACACACACACACACACACCCCGAAATCCCTTAATATATATATATATATATATATATATATATATATATATATATATATATATATATATAAACTTAGTATCAAGGTTCAAAGTATTGGTATCGGAATCGGTATCGGACTATTCCTATGAGTATTGGTATCGGCGATATCGGTAGCAAGAATCCTTGTGATAGGTCCTGTTCCCGGTCAGAAATAGAGTGAAATCATCTTTTCCATTCTTCCCCCGACCCCACTACGAAGAAAGACGTTTACTTCTTAAAATATCGAATGAGAAGCAGGGAAGTAGAGAGGGGGCCTTCTTGAGAAGCAGGAGAAGTAGAGCGATGAAGTATCAGACTATTTCTATGAGTATCGGTATTGATCATTTAGGCGGCGTCTAGGCGGTGTCTAGGCGGTAGGCGGACTCTCTCCGTCGCGTACCCGCCTACCGCCGTTTAGAACCTTGCCGATACTGCGAACCTTGGTATATAGTTAGTATCCTAAAAGGATATATATAAGATGTCTTAGTAGTAGCTAGGTAAGTGTTGAAAATTAAATTTACTTATGCCAAGTCTTTTGGGCCTATCAGAGTTATAGAGTTTTTCGGAAATCTAGTATAATGCTGATTACCTCAAAAGGCTTGCATAAGTAAGAGTGTATAGAGTGTATATCGTAGGCGGATGAGTGTCACCATGAATCTCATGGCTTCTTCTACAAGAGCATAATATAAAACTAAACGTGTGAAGCAGAGCTTCACATTCACAATATTAGAAGGAAAAAATTTGCGATGGATGGTAGGACGAGCCAGAATCCTTGTGATAGGTCCTATTCCCGGTCAGAAATATAGTAAAATAATCTTTCCCATTCTTTCTCCCGACCCCACTATGAAGAAAGACGTTCACTTCTTAAAATATCGAATGAGAAGCAGGGAAGTAGAGGGGGCCTTCTTAAGAAGCAGGGGAAGTAGAGCGACGAAGTATCAGTATCGGACTATTTCTATGAGTATTGGTATTAATCGTTTAGGCGACGTCTAGGCGGTAGTCGAACTCTCTCCACCGCGTACCCGCCTACCGCAGTTTAGAACCTTATCGATACTGCGAACCTTGGTATAGAGTGAGTATCCTAGAAGGATATATATAAGATATCTTAGTAGTAGCTAGGTAAGTGTTGAAAATTAAATTTACTTATACCAAGTCTGTTGGGCCTATCAGAGTTATAGATTTTTTCAGAAATCTAGTATAATGCTGATTACCTCAAAAGGCTTGCATAAGTAAGAGTGTATATCGTAGGCGGATGAGTGTATAGAGTGAGCCTCCCTACTCTCCTTCTTCTCATTTGGGTTATGAGGCATCATATTCCGCATCATATGATATACATCTCAACCAAAGCGTGGAGAAGTATGAAAATATTAATATTAACCAAGGATCAATATCAGAATCAGTATCACCATGAAGCAGGGGAAGTAAAGCGACGAAGTAGAGAGGGGTCAGAGAGGGGGCCTTCTTGAGAGAGTCGAATGAGAAGGTTAATATTAATATTAATATTTTCACACTTGGTTAATATTAATATTTTCACACTTCTCTACTCTTTGGTTGAGATGGATATCATATGATGCGGAATAAGAGGCTGAGAGAGTCGAATGAGAAGCAGGGAAGTAGAGGGGGGTCAGAGAGGGGGCCTTCTTGAGAAGCAGGGGAAGTAAAGCGACGAAGTAGGGGTCGGTATCGGACTATATATTTTTAATTGCAATTCTGTTTACTTTGTCTTACGATGCAGATTTTTACATCCAATCTTCGATGGATGTTACTTCGTTGATCGTGCCATGTGATAATTGTCGCAATAAACGTTACGAAGAAGTGGTGACCATGAGAGATCATTTGATCCGTAAGGGTTTCATACGTGATTATGGTCTGTGGTCATCGCAAATGAACTATATGCGGAAAGACATGATATGGTGTACGATGCAGATACTCCTCTATATTCTGGTTGTGAGACTCATTCCGTACTGTTAGGCTATGTCGTTAATGGCTTCAAGTTTAAGGCAAGACTGCTGAGGATCATTCACCTTTGGAGGTTGAAGTATCCGAAGAGGTTGAAGTATCCGAAAAGGAAAACAAAATAGATGAAAACGAAGATGAGGAGGAAGAGGAAGATGAGGACGCGGAGGACGTCTAATACTGTCATTTTTCATACAACAATGAATCTTCCATATTATACGTCTAATATTGTCATTTTGTTTAATCCCTAATTAATCTTCATGTTTCCATCAATCTTACTAGATTGCACCCATGACCCGAGAACGTCGCTTGAGAGAGGCACAAATGGCTGCTGAAGAGGTAGTGGCACCTCCTGCTGCTGAGAAGGTAGTGCCACCTCCTTCTTCTGAGAAGGTAGTGCCACCCATCAATCTTACTATATATATATTTTTTTTTTTTTTTACTGATCGATTATATATATATATATATATATATATATATATATATATATATATATATATATATATATATATATATATATATATATATATATATTGAAAATACTGATCGATTATATATATATATATATATATATATATATATATATATAATCGATCAGTATTTTCAATATATATATATATATATATATATATATATATATATATATATATATATATATATATATATATATATATAAATATATATATAAATGATCTGTTCGGTTCGGTATTTTCGGTATGGTTCTAATCTCAAACCGTTACCATTACCATTATACCATATTTTAGTCGGTTCGGCAATTCGGTATCGGTACATAATTTCGGTTTGGTTTTTCGGGATATTTCTAATCGGTATTCGGTCGATTTTTTGGTATCGATCGGTATTTGCTCACCCCTATTGGACTCCCTGAAATACGTCTTTAACTTAGTCTTCTCACTAGTGTAGAGATTGTAACAATCTCGTGCAATGGTCCATCTCGACGGTACACTGAACATCGGACATGCAACCGAAACAAACCGCTTGAAACCCTCACCCTCAACAAACCAAAAAGGAAGCTCGTCGACAGTTAGCATATAAGACAATGCCTTCCTTATGTCTTCTTGATTAAATTGCCAACTAGTTAGTGTTGACTTGCCTTTCCCAACAGATTGCATATTCAATATTGATTGTGACGGACCTTTGCGGTTTGGATTAAGGGGACATATAAGCCAGTGATTTCTGACTGAGCTGGTCCCATTAATTATGGGGTAACAATAATACTGTTTTTTACAGTAGTTACACTCTGCTTTAGGATTTCCATTCTCAAGAAATTTCTTAAGTCACTCCAATAAGGAGCCCTTCTTTTACCAATACGCTTGCTTTTAACTTTAAGTTTAGAAATAGTTGTAATGGGAATATCTGTTACTTGGAAACTTGTCCCCCCCACAGCCCCATCCCTAACCTCGATAGGTTCAGCTTCAGTTGACATCTAAACATTAAAAAAAAATCATATAAGATAAAGTTTTGTAAACAATAAATCAGGTTTTAAAAGAAGCAAAAAAAATTCATATAAGAACATGTCCCCCGCACACTCGCACTCGCACAGCCCCAACCCCAACCTTTTTTTTAAATTTCTTATGCATTTACTTGTAAACATACAACAAACTGCAGACAACATGCAAAAATCAAACTGCATACAACATGTAATTAAATTCAAACTCCATACAAGTAAAAAAAAAAATCAAACTGCTTACATAAACAAAATCAAACAACATACAACAAAATCAAATCTTGTAACTGGTACTATATAGAACAAGTGGTCTGTAACAAAAGAGATCAACCCAAATAGATGGATAACCCACTATTTCCATAGAACAAAAAATAAATAAAATAACATTGAAAAAACAAATCAAATAACATTGAAAAAACAAATCAAATTGCATAGAACAAGAAAATAAAAATTGTGCAGAGTGCAAACTGGCACTTTAAGCAATAATGTTACCTGCAATATATATATATATATATATATATATATATATATATATATATATATATATATATATATATATATATATATTTGGAAAGAAGGTAATTGTGGCAACGCTCCCACCGGGAATCGATCTCATGACCACTCGGGCCGCATGCATCTCTCTTAACCACTAGGCTAGAAGTCATTTGCATATATATATATATATATATATATATATATATATATATATATATATATATATATATATATATATATATATATATATATATATTTTTTTTTTTTTTTTAACAAAACCCCTATTTTTATTAATCAAGGCTCGAAGATCGAACCCAAAACAAGTATACAAGTCGCAAAATGCCGAAGCCTATAAAAGTATACCATCCAAAAAGAGGAAGGAGAAAGGGGATACAACAGCCAGCGAGAGCTAGAGAAGGAACGGGGTCCAGAATGCCCTAGAGCTGTGGACACACCGGGTGCCCATTTTACGACATTGGCGAAAAACTTCCGGATGAGCTGGTTGGCCGAGTATTGGAGACCTTCGTATCTAGCCTTATTGCGATTCTTCCAAATGACCCACGTGGCGGCCGCTGCGACGATCTGGTGTCCGTGAGAGGCAGATCCCCAGGAGACCGCAAGATCGTGGAAGTGCCTACTGCCCGGCTCAATCATGTACAGATGGTTGAGGATCCTCCAGATGTGAGCGGGCAGATCCCCCCGATAGAATATGTGGTCAATAGTCTCCATCTGACGGTCAGAGCAACAATTGCATGCTGATGCTAAGCTGATCCCCATGGTGGTAAGAATCTCGTCAGTAGGCAGTTTCTTCCTGATGATTCTCCACATAAGGAAGGACCACTTCTTAGGGATGCAAGAGTGCCAATAGGGGACAATGGACGGGTTCGGGTTCCCAGTAACTCGGACAGCACATCTAGCCGACCGCATCGAGAATGCCCTCGAAGCCTCGAGCGACCACCTCCAACCATCTGACTCGTTGCCGATTCTAACTCCACAAAGGCGGATGCTCTCCACAGTATCATTTCCGGACCAATCTCGGATCTTGTCCCAGTTCCATTCGTTACTACTGAAGTCCCACAGGTCGCTGATCCTGCAGTCTCTAGGGGTCTCTGTGATACTCGGGATCATGCTATCCCCAGTCCATCTCTCCAGGAAGGGGTCTGAATCTCCGTCACCCAACTGGAGTCTGATAACCGGTTCGGCGCTATCTCGCCCATCGAGAATACGATGCCACGCCATCGAGGATCGACTGTTGGAGATGGCAATCGATGGGTGAATGTGCTTGAAGTATCTGGCCTTCATAAACCTGGTCCATAAGTTATTGCTAGTCCAAAGATTCTACCACAGTTTCAACGAGAATACTTTGACTATGTGGGAGAGTTTGGTAAAGCCCATGCCCCCTTCCTCGGTGGGCCGCGCCATAGAGTCCCAACTCGCCTAGTGATGCTTGTCTTGGCCTTTGTCCTGCCCCCAGAAGAAGTTACAAAAGGTCTGTTCGATCAAAGTCAGAACCTTCTTGGGTGGGGAACACATAACCAATGTGTGAATTGGATAGATGTGAGCACACGTTTGATGAGAATCATCTTGCCGCCAGGGGATAGAGTGGCATTATGCTAACCCTCAAGTTTTTTTCTGATTCGAGATATTAATTCCTCGAAGATGCCAGAGTTGGATTTCCCGTACACAAGGGGGCATCCCAGGTATTTGAAGGGCGGATGGGCTCCATTGAATGAAGTTAAGTTGGAGAGACCGCAGGCGTGCTCTCGATTGAAGTTGTAGTGGGCGTAAATAATGCTCTTGGCGGGGTTGATTTTCTGACCTGAGCATCTGGAGTATCTCTGCAGTGTGTGGTGCACCACTTCTACCGCGCCAATATCTCCGGACGAGAATATGAGAACATCGTCGGCGAATGCCAAGTGGGTGATGAAGGGACAGCCGCTAGAGGTGTGATAGTGCTGGAAGTTGGGGGTGTTAATCATGTTATTAAGATTTCTGCTCAAAGCGTCGGCCGCAATGATGAAAACAGTGGAAGAGAGAGGGTCGCCTTGTCTAACTCCACGAGTGGATTTGAAGAACCCTTCGGCCTGACCGTTGATAACCGTGGAGAACCACGAGTTGCTAATGGATCTCCACACAGTGTTGGTCCAATTTTTCGAGAATCCGAAGGCTCTGAAGACCCAGATAATAAACTGCCAATCCAGTCTATCATAAGCTTTCTCCATGTCGAGTTTGATAGCGATGTTGCCCCCTCTTGCTGGGAACTTCATGCAGGTGATTAACTCTTGAGCTAGCATGATGTTGTCCTGAATATTTCTACCGCGAACAAAGCCGCTTTGCTCCTCGGAGATGATCTTTGGAAGAAATCCGGCCATTCTGGTTGCAATGATCTTGGAGATGATCTTGTTTGTGAAAGTGCAAAGACTGATAGGGCGAAAGTCTCGGAATGATTCAGGGTTAGAATTTTTTGGAATAAGGATCAGCTTGGCGCTGGAGATGGCTTTGGGGTAAGTGGCTCCCTGGAAGAATGCGATGGCCGCCTCAGTGATGTCCTGTTTAATAATGTCCCAGCAAGTGCAAAAAAATACCCCCGAGAAACCGTCCGATCCGGGAGCACTGTTCGAATCCAGGTCCCAAACAGCATCGGTCACCTCCTGCACGGTGGAGGGCAATTCCAGTTGGACATTGTCGGTGTCGCTGATGAGATGTGGTATGTGATTCAGGAAGAAGATGTCTTTGTGAACCGTCTCTTTGGAGAATAACTTGGAGTAGAACTCCGCAGCGGCCGCTTGGATATTTTTTTGGTCAGTGAGATGTTCCCCCTTTCGTCGGTGATTTGGTGAATTGAGAGCTTCTTTCTGCGGCCTTTGACGCAGTCATGAAAGTATTTAGAGTTTTTATCCCCATCGTTGTCCCATTTCAATCTCGCTTTTTGCTTCCAGAAGTCAGTCTCCACTTTGATCCTGAATTTGAGCATGGCTTTGGTAAGATTCATGGCCGTCCTAGCCGTCGGCGATCGATCCCAAGCGAACCTAGCCTCGGCCTGAGAGACGTCGTCCTCTGCAATCCGCACAGCTTGAAAAATGTCCCTGTAGGCTTGTTTGCTCCAAATGGTCAGGGCTTTCCTTGTTTCTTTAAGCTTGTTGCTCACCCGAACGAGGGGGTCGGTAGATTCCACCCGATTCCACGCGTCCGCAACGATGTCCAAAAATTGAGGGTGCTCGGTCCAAAAGTTGAGGAATCGAAAGTTCTTCTTGACGGGATTGCAAGAATTTTTTTATTTCAATCAACAGAGGAGCGTGGTCAGATTCTGTTGTGTTGAGATGGGATAGACTGGTAGTGATCCCCATTCCGTCCCAATGGACATTCGTGAGGGCCCTATCTAGGCGAGAATATTGACGGTGATCTCCTTCCTGCATGTTGCACCAGGTGAAGGCATTGCCGGTGAACTGGAGAGAGGATAGGTGGGCGTTGAAGATGAAGTTGTTAAAATCTAGCATGGCAGCTGTCGGCGGCGGGCGACCTCCAATTTTCTCTTCTCTGCTGGTGATAGCGTTAAAGTCTCCCACGCAAAGCCAAGGAGAGACAATATGGTTGATGTGAATGTCTAGTAGATCGATCCAAAGTTGTTTCCGTTCTGCAATGACACAGCTGTCGTGCACTGCTGAAAGGATGATGCGTTTAGGAAGTAAAGGGTGTTCCACCCAACAAGAGAGGGCCTGCCAGGAGTCGTGGATGATTCCGAAGCTGACGTCCTCCGTGCCTAGGATCCAGATGTCGTTACTACCAGCTATGGCCTGGGGGAGACTGAGCTGCAGCTGGATAGATTTCAATCTTTTGGAAGGGATTTTGGGTTCGATAATAATGAGAATATCGATGTTGTGGAGCTTCCAAAGGATGGAAATTCTCCTCAGAGTGGGTTTGTTGGCTAGTCCGCGGACGTTTCAGGATAAGATGTTAATCATTAATGAGGATGGGGAGGATGTTTTTTGTTCCGCCTAGATGCGGATCTGGTAAGGATGGTTGGGGTTTCTGCTGTTCCTGTCTTGTCTGTTTTCCTGCTCGATTTTGATTTATCTGCCACTGTCGTGCTTGGTATGTTGCTAGAGTTCGCTTGGAATTTGGTGGTGGACTCACTGGGATGATCGATCTGATCTCCGGCGGAATCCAGAATGAACTCCTCCGGAGGAATGACCAGTGTGTCTTTGGAGCTGTCAATCTGTGTCAGAGTTTGCTGGAGAGAATAACCAGCGGCTTGAACCTGAAGTCCTCTCTGAACCTGGTCTGGTCCGAGGATCGATAATGCTTCTACCACAGGATCAGGTATGATGATGGGTTGCTCTGCAGCAATGGAGTTATTGAACTTCGTACTGGCCTCCGAGTGAGGGATAATATCGTTGATATTGTGGTCAACTCGGGTTAAGACAGAGTCCTGCTGGGCCCCCTCATTGATAGGGATATCAACTAAGATATGCTCCGCTGGGATACCCGCTTCTTCTGATTCAAGAGCATCAAACTTATTGAAGAGGGTTAGAGCTTGGGCTTCGACCGGGATTAATATTTTGCTTGGGCTTCCGTCTTTGTCGGAATAGCCGTCACTGGAGCCAAATCTGGTATGCGTGTTCGGTGGTGGTAAGAGAGGGGACCTAGGAGTCCTCCCTCAAATTTCTAAGTGATCGTTCCGGGCCGATTTCTTCTTGAGTTCAGGATGAAGGCGATGACAGTATTTTGGGATGTAGCCGCATAAATGGCAGTAGTTGCAAAATAGAATGTGGTTGTCATATACGACCTGTTGGGTGTGGGTGTGATTGCCGAGCTCGATACTTATGAAATTGGGGGGCTCAGAGGTGAGTTCAAGTTCCACACAAAATTTGGCATAGTTGGCCTTGGTGAGGTTGCTGGTTTCCGGGGTCGAGACGACATACGTCCCGAAGGAGTTGGCAATGCGCCGAATAGCCGCTGGAACGAAGCAGATGAGTGGTAGATTCGGCAGCGTCACCCAAACTGCGACCTTCGCTGAATCTGTTTGAGTACTAAAGCCGGATGACCACTGGATGATCTTCATCTGGTGGGAATCCACCCGACATGTGCCTTTGGACCACACAGATCTGTGGTCAGCATCGGAAGAAAGATGGAGAAGGATATGTCTGGGGTCGAGGGGGGCGACGCGGTAAACCGCTGAGAGTCGCCAGCTTGCAATAACCTCCTGCACTCTGGCGAGTTTGGGGCATCCTGAGGAGAATTTGAGGACAAAGGTGTGGGGGAAGGAGGATGAAAGCGAGGTCAATTCCAAATCGAAGAATGAAATTGTGGGAATAGGGGACTCCTGCGAGTACTCGATATCCAGAAGATTGACGTCTGGGATGAGGAGTCCCTTCTGGGGAACTAAATCTGGACGAAGGGTGGCAGCATAGGAGGGCTGACCAGCTCTAGATGAGGATGGGTGCTGAGTCCCGCTAGCTGCGAGTGAGGGAGGAGGGGTCGGCTCAGGACCGGGTAGGGGGTCGAGAGCGGCAGATGGAAAACCACCTGGGGGCAAGGGAGAGACGACGCCAGCGGCGGGGGGTGCGGCAGAAGGACTCCCTACCGCTGCAACAAAGGAGGTCGCCGTGGAGCCGGCAGAAGGAGGGCGAGGGGCGCCTGTGCAGGGCAGGGCCGCAAGGGAAGCAGGGGAGGAGCTTCCAGAAGCAGACGGCGAAGGAGGCGCGGAGGGCGGCAACGAGGGGGGGTCTGCTGGACAAGTAGGGGGAACGACTGAGCCAGAAGGGGAGTCCACCGGGAGAGGCAGGGCGGACGAGGGGGCGGTAGGGGATGGCGGAGAGACGCCAGCCTTGGAGGATGCGGGGAGGGGTGAGGGGAGATCCCAAAGCACAGGGTGGGAGAAGAGCCTCCTGCGGAGAGCGCAGGAGAGGATGGGATGGACCCACCAAAGGACGCCGGCACACAAGGAGAGGTGGAGGATCCACCATGCTCCAACGCTGGGGGCAAGAGGGAGGGTCCCTGCACACCTTCCTGCCAATTGCGCAAGGATCCCGACACCATACTGCACAGGGAGGGGGCCTCCAAGATGCGCACGGATGGAAAACTCCAACTGGCAAAGGGCCAAGGGGGGCTGGATTGCGCTATGGTGGAGGCCCGCAAGAGGGTCAGCGCAAGTAGTCCCTATCCAATCTGCGGAGTAGAGGGGCCCTCCAAAGAGCGCAGCAGGGCCTGGGGGAGTGTGGAGGGACCCGAGCGAAAATGGGACGGCAAAGAGAGGAGTGGAGCGAAATGCGCAATCGGGAGGCCGCCCTGGAGAAGACACCTGCGCGCTCCATCAGATGGAAAATACGTGAACGCCTCGAGGTCTGCACCCTTGGCACCGGGCCCAATGGAGCAGGCGAAGTGACTCCCGAGGTCAGCCCAGCTGGCTGGCGCCCAAGCTGAGGAGGCATCTGAACGATTCAAAATTTGAAATAAAGGGTGGACAGGAAGCGGCTGCCTCGGGAACCCCGCGGAAAAGCTCCCGTCCCACGCCATGAAGGGCTGAAGACCGGCGAAGGATGCCCAGTATGCAGGAGAGGAGGGGCGGAGGGCCCGGGGACGCCGGCCGGGGGGGCGGTGGTGCCAAGAGAGAGCGGAGCAAGGCTGGGCGCTGAAGAGGGTGAGGAGTGGGACTCGGTGGGGGAACCAGCGGAGGACGAGGGAAACCCAACTAAAGAAAGACAGCCGGCCGGCTAGGGGGGAGGGGCGGAGCCATCAGCCGGTGGCGGACGGGGCGCGGGGGGGGGGGGGGGGGGAGGGGGGGAGGCTTTAGCGGGGCCCCGAGCGGGAGCAGCACAAGAGCGTCTCTCCACGCATCCCAGAAATTTTATATATATATATATATATATATATATATATATATATATATATATATATATATATATATATATATATATATATATATCACAGAAAGGTATAGAGTAATTCTTATTTCTTACAGCGATTCAAGAATAATTCCAGGCCAAGGCTCTAGACAGGCTCCAGATATCTCCATAAGCCAAGCCAGTAATTATTAACAGTCTACCAGTCTAAATTTTACCTAGGTATGTCACATGAAAATTTGTTAACAATATAAAATTTTAACAGTCTCTGACTCTCTCTTAACAATATAAATTAAATTACCAAGATCCAGAGGGGGCTCGGCTCCTTCTTGTTAAAAATAACAGTATAAATTAGTATAAATTAGTATAAATTATAATTTTAACAGTCTCTTCTTTCTTGTTAAAAATAACAATATAAATCAGTAAATCAACTGTCTATTTTAACATGAAAATAGTATAAATTAGTAAATCAACATTAATTATACATATAATGCCAGATCCAGAGGGGGCTTGGCTCGAAATTAAAAATAGCTTCAAACCATTTCTTCTTTCTTTTTAAAACTACCATGAGTTAAAAATATAAATAAAAAATACTTACACAAAGTAGAGTTTGTAGATCCAGTCCAGAGAGGGCTCGGCTCGGAGTCTTAAAGAGAGCGTGGAGTCAGATCTCTGATCTAAGAAAAAAGAGATACAGATCCCAGATCTGGAGTCAATCTTCATTATTTCCACAAAATAGTTAGAAAAATATAACATAAATGAAAAGAAAAAAAATAAGAATACCTGTTAGATTTCAAATCTAGAGAGAGAGACTTCAGATCTAGAGAGAGACTTCAGATCCGGAGAGATCCAGAATTAGGTAGACCGGAGTCACCAGATCTACTCTTCAGATCTAGAATTAGGATTTTTTTTCTCCAGGGACAGTGTAAGAGGCGATGATCGGCTAGAGAGAGGCGGTGAGAGGCTGAGAAGAGAGGCGAGGAGTCGGGGACGATGGAGTGAGGAGGAGGCGGAGGTAGCTTAGGGTTTTTTTCTAAGTTTTTTCTTTCTCCAGAGACAGAGAGAGGAATGGGGATAAGCAAGCGGTGGTGAACAAGTGAGAAATGGGATGAGAGAGAGTGAAAAATGGATTTTATACTTAGGGATTAAGTGAGGATATTTTGGTAAATGAACTTTGCTATTCGGTTTTCAATTTTGAATCGAAACCGAACCCGTTAACCGAAACCGAACCCAATAACCGAATTAGCCCATTTGTAAAACCAAAACCGACCCGTATTGGTTCTGAACCAAATCGAATAGCTTATTCGGTTCGGTTCGGTTCAATTTTCGGTTTAGAACCTAATAATGCTCACCCCTAGCGACGACGGCGTGGGCGAGGATGGAGCGGAGGCGGCGGAGGGAGGGGCGGTGCAACAGGAGCTGGAGACGGGGGTGCCGTTGGAACAACCGGTTGCTCCGCACCCAAAATGGTACCTCTTCCTCTTATAGAGAGAGAGAGGCAATTTAGTCCTTTCATCATCGTTGAACCAAAGCACATGGGTTGGACCAAAAACCCACTGTGCTTTTCAATGGTTAAGATTAGATAACTTAAACAAGATCCAATGGATGTGAAAGAGGGGATGCTTAGGGGATGCAAAAGTGAGGAAATGTGGATCCCTATATATATATATATATATATATATATATATATATATATATATATATATATATATATCCCAATATTTTGTTTCCCCAAGCGTCCCCATATTATCAACCGTTGGATCTTGGTTAAGACATCTAATTTTAACCATTGATTTCAAAAATGATATTTGTGTAATCTAATCTTAACCATATATATGTATGAAAAATGGTATTTGTATCGAACGTCCCCACTAGAAATCGATGACCACTTGGACCATATGCCTCATCACTACCATATATATATATATATATCTCTTATACAAAACACAAAGGTTTTTGAATCCTAGGGCTGACTGTGCCAATATAAAGAGTGGTTGGGATTTAAT
This sequence comes from Iris pallida, assembly GCA_029216955.1. Lineage (NCBI taxonomy): Eukaryota > Viridiplantae > Streptophyta > Magnoliopsida > Asparagales > Iridaceae > Iris > Iris pallida. The sequence goes on from JANAVB010045020.1 coordinate 15,093,275, forward strand.
CTTGGTGAATCAACGGTTGTGGGGTTTTATAGGGAAGAGCATTATTGAGAGTGGAGTTTTATGGGGAAGAGCATTATTGGGAGTGGGGTTTTATGGGGAATCCAAAGATAGGGATTTAATATTTTGATGGTTGGGATTTAATATTTTGATGGGAGCCTCATAATGGTTGTGGATGAGCATTATTGAGAGTGGGGTTTTATGGGGAATCCAAATAAAATTCACATCCAGCAGTGGTTGGGATTTAATATTTTGATGGGGGCCTCAAAATTATTATTGTTCGTTTAAAATTGGGGGTCCAAGATTTTGAGGGGGAATACCTTAAATGAACCATGCCCTATGGGCACGGGTTATGACTATACATATATATATATATATATATATATATATATATATATATATATATATATATATATATATATATATATATATATATATTAGGTGTATCTGTCTTTATGGAAGCTTTAATTTTTGTGCTTATCCCAATTGTTGGTTCAGTTTATGCATGGCGAAAAGGAGCATTGGAATGGTCTTAGCTGAATACTCAGACAATCAAAAAAGGAAGTAAAAGATGACATTGAGACAGTTATAAATTCGATTGATTTTCCGTTATATATATATATATATATATATATATATATATATATATATATATATATATATATAACATTATCGTTTTAGAATATCTCCAACTTCCATTCAAGATTTCAATACCCAAACCTGCATGAATTTTACATCCAACATATACAACCTTGTCGTTGTAGCATTAACAAAAAAAACATATTCTTTGTTAGAGACTCTGTACAAATCTTTTTAAGCCTTACACTCTATAGTTATGCTTTTTTTTTATTGCTTGTATGTATTGGTCTAAGTTGAGCATGTCCAAACCATCTGACACAATTTTTCTCGTTTTATTCTCAACCAATGCCATCTCTACTTCCTATGAATATTTTCTATGAATACGTTATTTCTCATTTATCTTTCAATTTATTGCCACTCTGTCCATATTAGCTTTCTTATTAACTAGCAGATTGTACATCAAATGCTAACATAAAGGTAGATGTTTACAAAAGCTATACATCCACACTAATACAAGATTTTTCAGTTCTTCAACCTTAGGATTGTTTTGGTTTGACATGAAGGAGAGTTGTACCTTGATGACATGGTTGTTTGTCACACTAGGGCAGATCCACACAAACAAGAGGAGAGGAAGGAGAAGGAAAAGAGGTCATCTCATCTTTCTGTTCCCATGTGAAGAAAGACGTAGGGTTATTTAGTTTTAGAATGTTGTATAATATTTGAAATTTGCATTTAGATTTTTATATTGTCGAAAGAAGGATTTGTGTCTCGTCCTAACTGTTAACTTAGACCGTCCAAAATGAAGATATAAACACAAAACTTGAATATTATATGAGACCCTAAAACTAAACGGAAACAAGTGAGGATTGTGTGATTTGAGTTACTTAGTTTTGCATGATGAGAGTTGTGTGACTTGGATTATTTAGTTTTTTTTATGACTAATCGAGAGCCACACAACTCTTTAAACTTTTGAATTGCAAGCATTCAACAATCCAAAAACTGTCGTCAAAAGGATTGTGTGGCTACTGAGATCAAGATAGAAGCTAGCAATAGTCTCACAGGTCTCATTCTTGATTAATCATGATAAAACTAAATAACTCAAGTCACACAACCCCTACCATGAAAATTAAATAACACAAGTCACACAACCCTAACATTTAGTTTTAGGATCTCGTATAATATTTAAATTTTGGGTTCGGATGAGATCCAAATCCTATTCTGGATAATATAAAAATCTAAACATAAATTTTTAATATTACACTAGTAAAATTAAATAACCCAAACAAAAACTATTGCATCAAACCATAATTTATTTATTTATTATTATTTTTTTAATTTTAACTTTCCAGCACGTGCGGGCTCAGTTTAATCGTGTCTTCCCGTACACGATTTTTAGCCGGTCGTCATATCATTTTGGACTCTTCGTGCGGATCTTGTCCGCACTGGCTTTGTCATCATCGTTCCACACACAGACCACACGCACTCCGTGCGCTCCATAGCTCCACGAGACGACGATGACATCTTTTAACGCCTGCAACTCAACGTCTCGCTTCACCCCCGACGTCTTCACGATGCCTACGATAGCTGATGCCGTCCAGCCACCCGTTCTATGCGCACGACACGCTTACGACGTCCTTACGGCGCCGCATGATGGGCCACGTGGTCGACCGTCTTTTATATCCGTGGTAGAATGGTGCCGATCCTCGACCGTCCGTATGGCACCCTAGCTGTTGAGTTTTCATGCACGGGCGTCCCATTCTGACCCATGCCAGCTCAGATCGTGGCCATTTTTTGTCAATCTTTCAACGTTGTGGATGCCCTCATCATCGTCGATCAAACCATAATTTACCATCGTACATTAAATATTGAACCTGTTATACTGGACACGGAAACAAATACCAAGTTTTAGCTTCTTATTTGAAAGATGTTTCACTGTACATGGTAAAACAGTAATAGAACAACTCGAATAACTCCTAATTTTGATTGTCAGATACTTCAGTAACTTCCTAGCCAGTCCATCCACAAAAGGCCGGACTAAATGTCAGCAGCGCAAGACAATCTCCGTTATTCTCCACTGGGTCATCTTTAATGATCAACAACTTCAAACCATAGTTTGCAGTATCGACCGATACCGATTCGATACGGTCGATATCTACGATTTAGCATGTCCTGATCCGATACCAACCAATATCGGTACCGACATTGAGGATCTTTTTTTGGGTCAATTTGGCGAAGAAACCGAACAAAAAAAAAAACTAGAAAGAGTGTAAAAGCATAGTAAAGTTGTAAAAGAAGAAAATTTATTATCACATATAAATTGTTTCCAAATTACACATAAAATATTTAAAATTATACATATTTTTTCTAAAATTTTATAATTTATTAAATTATTTGTTTTTCGATACCAAAAACTGTTGGTGTTTTTCTGCTTGTTGTTGGTGTTTTGCTTTAGAAACAAGAAAGATAGTCCCACATTGGAAAAATAAAATGGATGGTATCTCTATATAAAGCTTTGCTTGTGTTGAGAGATCATATGAAGTATGGAGAGGTACATAGGTGCCATGTGGGGACGTTTTTCTAGTGGGAAGAAGGCTAAACCAACAAAGAAGCATTTATGCTTTTTGTCATGCTCATGGGATAATTCCCCTATGAAGCTAAGCCCTGAAGGAGCTTAGCGACTTGGACTCGGACTCGGGCTCAAGGGCACAAAGTGGCACTTTGTTGGCATTTTGCACTTTGCATGTCAGCATTGGCGCACCGCGTAGGTGCACGCACAGGAGCTGCACATGAGCCGCAAGGCTGCGGTGTAGCGTGCAGCAGTTGATACGCTCGTCTTCTGCGTGAGTCGCATGCGCAGAAGAACGCACATGAGCTGTGCTGGGGCCGCACAGATGCACGCACAGGAGTTGCGCATGAGCCGCGATGCTGCACTGCGCGCCTGCGTGCTTGATGTACTGCGTGCCTACACATTTGTGGTGCTGCAGTGTTGCTATACTGCTGCGCGGTTGCACGCGGGCTGACGGGCTAAGTGGGCTAAAGGGCGCAGGTGGCGCTCGATGTGGCTGATTGGAAGGTCTAAGCGGTTATGGAAAGATTGAATCAATTATTCAGATCCATATTTATGGGATTTGAATTTAATTCATTCATATCTTTCCATTATTCGCTCCTATATTTTTGCAATCAGTTACGATCTGTCACGACCCGCACCCGCTTTTCGGACGCGAGCTCGTGAGCAAGCCAGCTACATATCGAGCGGACTCCAGCCCGACTCGAGTACGTATAAGCTGTCAAGGTCATGGTATCATATCTAATCTAAACTATATCTCAATCCACATGAATCATATAAACAAGAATGAACAAGTATGGGTCATGGTCTGAAGCACATTAGCATATTGTTCGATTAGACTCCAAGAATGATATGAGTCTATAAATAAGCAGAGTATATCATGGTACTGAATATAAAGTACGAGAGGATAATAAAGAAATATCACAAGCAAATAACTGTATCATGCATCGCAATCCTCTACCATCCCGCTCTGCTAACTAACTCCATACAATTGCTAAACCTGAAGAGATCATCAGGTCCTCAGAGGACTAGCAAGATACATAAAACATGCCTATCTAACAGTTTAATCATGCAATAATATATACAGGGTATAAACAGGAACTAGACAGGAAACTGACATATGGCTAAGAACACGGATACGGGATCAAGTATGCATAAATGAACTGTTGGAAGATCAATAGAATACCAACTCTCGCCCCGAATGTGGACTCACGGGTCAGTTTTAAGACAAGTCACTCTCACCCCGTATGTGGACTCGCAGGTGCAAAGGACAACCCTCGCCCCGTGTGTGGACTCGCAGGTTGTGGGAAAGACAAAGGAATAGCAGATCACTCACACATACTTGAAGACACGACTCAGTCAAGATATAGGTGAAGACACGGTCCAACTCAGTCATGACATAGGTAAGGACAACTCTAGCATGAACCATAATGTAGACAAGCCTGGTGTAACTACGCTATACAGTCAGGTAATACTGATATACAAGCAAGACAATAAACTAGTAAACATGGTATCATATAAATCTATAGCAACTAAGGTAACTAAATATAATATACTAAAACAGGTGTACTATAAGCATGAAAATAAACTATAGAGGGAGGCAAGGTATACTTGCCTGGTGGTTGCACGCAGATCCAACAAATATATAGTCAACTGGTAAGCCATACAGTCCAAGTCATCACAACTGTCTCCGAAAGCTGAAACAAACATTGCCAATATTCTCAGAATAGTCAAATTAGCAAGGATTGCCTGTCCTTAAGTCCAATTTTGGACACAGGGGCAAAACGGTAATTTCGGACAAAAACGATGTCCATTGTTGGACCCGCTTTGTACTGAAAAGCGTGTCAGGGTCAATGGTCTCTAAAGTCGTCAAACTATATGTCAACATGTCTGGTTTTCCGATACGAACCCAACCGTATGTCCAAAGTTGGATTCCGGAGGGCTATGCACAAAATCACCTGTTGAGTCGGACCGTGGGGCCCGTAAAACGGCGATCCGATCAACTGTCTCAGAATCGGACCAAACTTGGCATACAAGACCAGAAAAACTATACGGTCATGTTGGCGTAAGTTTTGTCTCGATTTGACGAACGTGCACAAAATAATTGGAGAATTTGCAAGGTGACCGATACGGTGAATTTCGACGGATACGTATCAAATTCGTCGCGCACACGCGACCAATTTGAATTCTGTCAAAGCCCACACGTCCATGAAGCCGTTATGCACCTTTCGATGCTTTCAGTTCACGACCACGTCGCCCAGATTGGCTGGACGCACGTCGTATCGGGCAATTTTCAAGTTTTCGAAAACTGTTTTTGGAAAACTTTGGTATTCGATTTCTCGACGCATAGTCGATGCTTTCTAAATTCGTAAAAGAGGTTGTGAAGCTCTATATGTTGTCTAGGACTGCCTTCAAATAGATTTTTGAAATCATGCATGGTTTGGATGATAATTAAATGCAAAGTAGGCTAGTTCGACTGTTGTCAGTCCTGTTTTTGGGATAGGTTTTCATCGATTTTCGGGTCGATATTTTGGTCGATCAAGCGCATCTACACATAATGTAATTGAAAGAATGTAAAGGCGTATATATTGGCTCCGTACCAGAATTGGAAGATCGAGAATCGGTCGAGAGACGAGGCGGGAAACTCATCGCAAAGTCGAGCTTCCGACTGCAACCTGCTGCTGCTCACCCGCGCATATGCGCGCGCGCGGCATCCTTGGCCACCATCCGGCGGTCCTCGGGCGGTGCTCTGGCATCGGAGTGACCGCCCAGGAGGCTGGGAATGTGCGGCTTGTGTTAGGGTTTTAGGTTTTGTCGATTTTCTTCCCTTCGTCTCGATCTATCTATATATATACGCATATATACGGATTCCCTGTTCTCGGCTGTTAAGCCCCCCCACGCCTGGGTTAGGTTAGCAGGGTTGGCTAGGATTTTGGACCAGGCTGGAATTTCTTCTTTTTTATATGACACAAAAACACTTCTTGTTATGTAAATCTTAGGCAGACATTTAAGTCAACTACGCTGCCAACATAGTAATCCTATTCCCTTCCAATTTTGTTTGTATGAGTCCTACACTACGATCATATACATTTTAGAAATATGGAGTCCGAGGTTGATATAAATGAGTCTGCCATAAGGTTTCATGCTGAAAAGATATACAGTCAACTGAATTCTCGTTGGTCTAACTGCTTACACAAATATCATAATGCATGACCAAGTCTGTAAGACTCATACTAAAGTCATGTTTACAGATATTGTCGTTTGCATTTTCAGAACATTGTGTACTCCTAATGCTACAAAATTTGAACTTTGAAACTTGTCTCATCCAACATATGTTTCCTTTCGATTCATATGTCAAAAATAGCCGGAGTTTTTCGGATATCAACGGGTATTTATAAATTCGATACACATATCCTCAAACATATCAGGCGTGCACTTCCCATACATATCAATAAATACTCAGTTAGCCAAAAATATTAATAATATATAATCATAGTATAATGTCGTATTTATAGAGAAATATATATACGCTCATATACACATATCATTTATATACTAAATGATTTAATAAATATAAATCATTATCATTTAATAACAACAAAGTAATATTAATGATAATAATAATCCTAATAACAATTAAAATAGCCCAATAGTCGTTTCTGATGGATATAACATGCACACTACTTATCTGGCTCCAGAAGATCATACGACTTTTGTAAAACCCTATTTAATAATAATAATACGTATAATCTGCCTATAACAAATATTTAGAAAAATAATTGCCAATTCCTAAAAATATATACAAAATATTTGTATTTTCCAACATGTCTACATGGCCATATTTGGTCCCACTACATGCCTATATGGGCTTAGATTTGACTTGGGCCCAATCTGGACAGGTTCGGTACAACCGGGTCACTTAACCGTTCAAATGATATTAATAATAATAATAAACTATTTATAATGGTCATGTCACAACTTGGCCTAGTTTTCCTAATTAGGACACCCTTATGGACAGGTCTCCCTAAGCATGGCTAATACACTAGTCAAAGCACGTTGCTACACTGTCCGTGCCACGATTCCTAGTCGCCTTGTACTCCAAAACTTCCACCATGGTTAAAGACATCTACCGTAAAAATTAACTAAATAAATATTCTAAAAATCACCACTTAAATCAAATAAACAAATACAAAAATATTTCAAAAAAAAATTCCGAGAAGGGAGGCTACAAATCTACCCCCTTAAAATAATTTCGTCCTCGAAATTCTAATTCATAACTATTTCTTAGAATTTTAAAGTCCACTATTACCTTAATCTCCTCAATTTAATTCCTTAAAAATATTTTATAACCTTTTCTAGTCATTTTGTAACTACGAAATTTCGAGGACTTCTACCCACCTTTGGTCACACTATTCCTCAAAATACGGCCACTAAAGTCTTATGGTCTTCTAACTAGTTGCTAACAATTCTACCGGTAGATATCTAGGCATATGGCATCTATACTCCCTCATATCTATAAACAACCAAATATTCAATAGTCAAGCAATATTATACAATAACTTAGGAATCTCTGATGAATCTTAGACAACACGATCGTTCGTCACCTCGAAATAAAAGAGAGGAGAATCAATGGTACGAAAAACAAGGAAGTATAATTGAGAGCAAATATGGAGTTTTCAAGGACGTAGAGAATTTCTAGGAGAATTTTCAAGGCAGTGTGGATTAAGATTTCTAAGGTTTAGTCACAGTCGCAGGCTCGTATCAGTATAGTTACGTAACCGATACGATATGCTCTGACCTGCATGGGCCACCAAAAAAACTTGTTACGACCCGCACCCGCTTTTCGGACGCGAGCTCGTGAGCAAGCCAGCTACATATCGAGCGGACTCCAGCCCGACTCAAGTACGTATAAGCTGTCAAGGTCATGGTATCATATCTAATCTAAACTATATCTCAATCCACATGAATCATATAAACAAGAATGAACAAGTATAGGTTATGGTCTGCAGCTCATTAGCATATTGTTCGATTAGACTCCAAGAATGATATGAGTCTATAAATAAGCAGAGTATATCATGGTACTGAATATAAAGCACGAGAGAATAATAAAGAAATATCACAAGCAAATATCTGTATCATGCATCGCAATCCTCTACCATCCCGCTCTGCTAACTAACTTCATACAATCGCTAAACCTGAAGAGATCATCAGGTCCTCAGAGGACTAGCAAGATACATAAAACATGCCTATCTAACAGTTTAATCAAGCAATAATATATACAGGGTATAAACAGGAACTAGACATGAAACTGACATGTGGCTAAGAATACGGATACGGGATCAAGTATGCATAAATGAACTGCTGGAAGATCAATGGAATACCAACCCTCGCCCCGAATGTGGACTCGTGGGTCAGTTTTAAGACAAGTCATCCTCGCCCCGTATGTGGATTCGCAGGTGCAAAGGACAACCCTCGCCCCGTGTGTGGACTCGCAGGTTTTGGGAAAGACAAAGGAATAGCAGTTCACTCACACATACTTGCAGACACGACTCAGTCAAGATACATGTGAAGATACGGTACAACTCAGTCATGACACAGGTAAGGACAGCTCTAGTATGAACCATAATGTAGACAAGCCTGGTGTAACTACGCTATCCAGTCAGGTAATACTGATATACAAGCAAGACAATAAACTAGTAAACATGGTATCATATAAATCTATAGCAACTAAGGTAACTAAATATAACATACTAAAATAGGTATACTATAAGAATAAAAATAAACTGTAGAGGGAGGCAAGGTATACTTGCCTGGTGGTTGCACGCAGATCCAACAAATATATAGTCAACTGGTAAGCCATACAGTCCAAGTCATCACAACTGTCTCCAAAAGCTGAAACAAACATTGCCAACAATCTCAGAATAGTCAAATTAGCAAGGATTGCCTATCCTTAAGTCCAATTCTGGATACAGAGGCAAAACGGTAATTTCGGACAAAAATGATGTCCGCCGTTGGACCCGCTTTGTACCGAAAAGCGTGCCAAGGTTAATGGTCTATAAAGTCGTCAAACTATATGTCAACAGGTCCAATTTTTCGATACGAACCCAACCGTATGTCCAAAGTTGGATTCCGGAGGGCTGTGCACAAAATTACCCGTTGAGTCGGACCGTGGGGCCCGCAAAACGGTGATCCGATCAACTGTCTCAGAATCGAACCAAACTTGTCATACAGGACCAGAAAAACTATACGGTCCTGTTGGCGTAAGTTTCGTCTCGATCTGACGAACGTGCACAAAGTAATTGGGGAATTTGCAAGGTAACCGATACGGTGAATTTCGACGGATACGCATCAAATTCGTCGCGCACACGCGACCAATTTGAATTTTGTCAAAGCCCACACGTCCACGAAGCCGTTACGCACCTTTTGACGCTTTCGGTTCGCGACCACGTCGCCCAGATTGGCGGAACGCACGTCGTATCGGACAATTTTCAAGTTTTCGAAAACTGTTTTTGGAAAACTTTGGGATTCTATTTCTCGACGCGTATTCGATGATTTCCAAATCCACAAAAAAGGTTGTGAAGCTCTATATGTTGTCTAGGACTGCCTTCAAATAGATTTTTGAAATCATGCATGATTTGGATGATAATTAAATGCAAAGTAGGCTAGTTCGACTATTGTCAGTCCTATTTTTGGGATAGGTTTTCATCAATTTTTGGGTCGATATTCTGGCCGATCTAGCACATATACACATAAAGTAATTGAAAGAATGTAAAGGCGTATATATTGGCTTCGTACCAGAATTGGAAGATCGAGAATCGGTCGAGAGACGAGGCGGGAAACTCATCGCGAAGTCGAGCTTCCGACTGCAACCTGCTGCTGCTCACCCGCACATATGCACGCGCGCGGCATCCTTGGCCACCGTTCGGCGGTCCTCGGGCGGCGCTCTGGCGTCGGAGTGACCGTCGAGGAGGCTGGGAAGGCGCGGCTTGTGTTAGGGTTTTAGGTTTTATCGATTTTCTTCCCTTCGTCTCGATCTATCTATATATAGATACGCATATATACGGATTCCTTGTTCTCGGATGTTAAGCCCCCCCACGTCTGGGTCGGGTTAGCAGGGTTGGCTGGGATTTTGGGCCGGGCTGGAATTTCTTCTTTTTCATAACAATGACACAAAAACACTTCTTGTTATGTAAATCTTAGGCAGACATTTAAGTCAACTACGCTGCCAACATAGTAATCCTGTTCCCTTCCAATTTTGTTTGTATGAGTCCTACACTACGATCATATACATTTTAGAAACATGGAGTCCGAGGTTGATATAAATGAGTCTGCCATAAGGTTTCATGCTGAAAAGATATACAGTCAACTGAATTCTCGTTGGTCTAACTGCTTACACAAATATCATAATGCATGACCAAGTCTGTAAGACTCATACTAAAGTCATGTTTACAGATATTGCCATTTGCATTTTCAGAACATTGTGTACTCCTAATGCTACAAAATTTGAACTTTGAAACTTGTCTCATCCAACATATGTTTCCTTCCGATTCATATGTCAAAAATAGCTGAACTTTTCCGGATATCAACGGGTATTTATAAATTCGATACACATATCCTCAAACATATCAGGCATGCACTTCCCATACATATCAATAAATACTCAGTTAGCCAAAAATATTAATAATAAATAATCATAGTATAATGTCGTATTTATAGAGAAATATATATATACGCATATATACACATATCATTTATATACTAAATGATTTAATAAATATAAATCATTATCATTTAATAACAACAAAGTAATATTAATGATAATAATAATCCTAATAACAATTAAAATAGCCCAATAGTCGTTTCTGATGGATATAACATGCACACTACTTATCTGGCTCCAGAAGATCATATAACTTTTGTAAAACCCTATTTAATAATAATAATACCTATAATCTGCCTATAACAAATATTTAGAAAAATAATTGCCAATTCCTAAAAATATATACAAAATATTTGTATTTTCCAACATGTCTACATGGCCATATTTGGTCCCACTACATGCCTATATGGGCTTGGATTTGACTTGGGCCCAATCTGGACAGGTTCGGTACAACCGGGTCACTTAACCGTTCAAATGATATTAATAATAATAATAAAACTATTTATAATGGTCATGTCACAACTTGGCCTGGTTTTCCTAATTAGGACACCCTTATGGACATGTCTCCCTAAGCATGGCTAATACACTAGTCAAAGCACGCCGCTACACTGTCCGTACCACGATTCCTAGTCGCCTTGTACTGCAAAACTTCCACCATGGTTAAAGACATCTATCGTAAAAATTAACAAAATAAATATTCTAAAAATCACCACTTAAATCAAGTAAACAAATAAAAACATATTTCAAAAAAAAATTCCGAGAAGGGAGGCTACACGATCAGGATTAGGATTAGGGTTTCGACCCTTCTCTATAAATATACTCTTCGTGCCTTCATTAAGGACTTAGGCTAAAATAAAAAGACGAAGAGAGTTGTGTTGCCGCAGCCATTGGAGTTCTTCGAGTTCGTGAAAAGAGGTGACAGCGAGCGTTCCGGAAGTTCTTTCGAACTTGCTGGTTCCTGGGAATCAAAATAGGGCGAATCTTGCTTTGAGCAACGGTGATCTTTATCACCCCAGCAAAGTCGTTGCATCAACTTCGGTTGAGAACGAATTCTCATCTTCGTTGCATCAACTTCGGTTGAGAAAGAATATTTATCTTCATTGTATCAACTTCGGTTGAGAACGAGTTTTAATCTGTCTCTTAGGAGAACGAATTTTTTGTCTCTCTGGAAGTAAGAGATCGAGATTTCCATCTAACGATCTGTTTCAGGAATAACAATCTCAAAGTAAGATTCAGATCTGATGGAGTACAACCGTGCACAACTTCTTGACACAAGTTTTAAACTTGAGAAGTTTGACAGGGAGCATTACAACTTCTGGAAAAGAAATATCAGCCTTAATCTTCAACTCATGAGCGTCGACTATGTGTAGACATATCCTGAGTCTTTGATTCCAGAGGGTGAAAATGCTCGAAGGGTTACTGAAGCTACGACTTTGCAATCGAAGTGGAGGCGGGATAACAATGTCACCCTCATTTTTCGTATTTCGTATTTATACTCGTAGTTGGATTTTGGCATGTATTTTTATTTTTCTCGACTTGCGAAATTTTGGGTTTTCTCGTATTTTGGGTTTCGGCTCGGCTCGATTTTAGTTGGGTTGGTTTGATTTTAAACCCAATGGTACACTTTAGCCTATACTCCACCCTCATTCCACCACAACCACCTTCATTAAATCCCCACCAACCATTCTCTCTCCTCATTACTTCCCCCATTAATTTCTAACTCCTTCTTCTTCTTCCTTCTTCCACACAACACCCCACCCATAGGCAAGTGCATCTTGCCACCACATGAAGACCAAATTTTATTTGTCTATTAGCTTAATTACATGATTTGGAACAACATTAGAACTTGACATTTTTGGGTTTGGAGCTTGGATTCTCCTAGATCTAAATTTCTACCATTTTTGAAATTTCTTGGGTTTGATCTACCAAACTTGGATTTTTGCTTGATTGAATGCTTCTAAGTTTAGAGGCCATTAGAGTTCTTCCTCTCAGCTTGAGGAAGAAGAAGACCCCTCCCAGCCGCGCTGTTTAGCGCCGGGCTGCTTCCCCCGTGCCGTGCCCTTTGGCGCTGGCCGCTGACCCGTTGGCGCGCGCGCTCCTTAACGCGCTGCTGCCCCCGCCCGATTGCGCTGAGCCCCGTGCGCTGCACGCCTTGCTGGCCGAGCGCCCCTGCGCACTTGGTCGTGCGCCTTGCTGGCCGTGTGCCCCTGCGTACTTGGCCGCGCGCCCCCTGCGCACTTGGCCCCCGTGCCCCCTGCGCACTTGGCCCCCGTGCCCCCTGCGCACTTGGCCCCGCGCCCCTGCGCACTTGGCCGTGTGTAATGCCTTTGGTTCGTATTACGTATTTCTGGAATACGTGTACGTATTTATTCTTGTATTGCATGATTTCTTTGCTTAATTTCCTCCCTGGGCTTGGTTTATTCTTGGTTTGGGTTGGCTTGGTTCGGTTTGGGATTGCTCTTGGTTCATCATAAACCAAGGGGTGAACCCCCTACCTACCACCACCACTCATATTTATTACCTATTCTTTTTCTCTCTCTCATTAACTCTTCTTCCTTCTCCATTAAACCCACCACCAACCAAGAACACCCCTTAGACAAGTGCAACTTGCTTCCACAAGAGAGCCCATTTTTATTGTTCCATTAGCTTCTCCTCATGTTTCTAAGACACATTAGAACTTGTCATTTTCCATTTTGAGGCTTTAATTTTTGTAGATCTAGAAATTAGTTATTTTCGGATTTTGGTGGTTTGATCTATCAAACTTCTTTGTTTTCAAGTTTTGATGGTTCCATGTTGTAGAGAATTTTATTCTACCCAATTTTGACCTTTGAAAAGTTGGATTTGGACTTGTTTTGACCAAGTTATGGACCTTTGAAGCTTTGGGTTCAACCTTGGAGTTCCTGCTGATTTGGAGAAGACAGTGAGCAGTGTGCGCGAGCTTTTTAGCTTGCGCCACTGAGCTGCGCGCGCTCTTTAGCGCAGCGCAGTCTGACTCATACGCTGCCTTTTGGAAGCGTATGTCTTGCATACGCTGCCTTGATGAGGAGTCGTATGGACCTCATACGCTGCCTTTTGGAAGCGTATGCCTTACATACGCTGCCTTGACGAGGAGTCGTATGGACCTCATACGCTGCCTTGATGAGGAGTCGTATGGACCTCATACGCTGCCTTGATGAGGAGTCGTATGGACCTCATACGCTGCCTTTTGGAGACGTATGTCTTGCATACGCTGACTTGAGCGTAGCCTGACTTGAGCGCAGTCTGACTCAGGTGCAACCTGATGTTTAGGCGCAACTGGACCTGACCCTACTTACCCTGGATCTTCTATAGCCCTGTATATTAATATTTTATTAGATATTTAACGTCCATTTTATATCCTTACGCCTTTTGTCCTGAACTTGATAATCACGAATTTACTTGATATGTTTGGAATTGATAATTGAGCATGACGCGATAGTGACCCGTAGTGGTGCACTCCTGACATAATAACCTGACATGACCTGATAGTGGCCCGTCGTGGCGCACTCCTGACAAGTACACTTGGCATGATAACCTGACATGATTATCTCGAATAGCTGTTGTGACGGCTACCTGACATGACATAACATGTATAATTAATCTGGACACCGTGGGCGATTGTGTTTGTATAAATAAACCACTCCTGTCTTGCATCATGTCTAGGACATGGACTCCTGAGTACCACGGTCAGGAGTACCTACTAAAATGGACTAAGGCTAATAACTAGATTAATACATTAGTCATGACGAGATTTCCCAGCTATAGGCAATCCCGTTACCTGGGCACGCCTTGGGATCTGTAGCCTGCCGTCGAGTAGGGCACATTTCCAGTACACTATCATGTGTTGCACCCTTCAAGCTACCTAAGGGTACATTCGTTTCCTGGACGATGTACCCACCTGAATTCAACTCTAATCTTTTAACCCGGGTAACCTGGATGGTCTGCAGGGCTTGTGGCTGTGGAATAATCTTACTGCATCTTGTTAGTAATTAGGCTTGTGACAACCCTAGTTAGTTAAAGTATCAAGCCGTAATTCTTACTTGGCCGTGAAGTGATTGGACGGAGTCTAACCAGTCTAGTCTTGCCTTGATCCTGTTCCAGATTATTGAATGACCAGAATGCTTGTATTTATTTTACCGATAAATGGTGAGAATTCCAAGTTCTGTTCAGACGAAGGGTTACAACCCCGATCATTGTTTGGTTTACGGGTTGTAACCTGGTTATCTGAATAGTTTCATGGTTATCTCGTCGTATATCATCCTGGTGTATTTTTCTTATTTCCAGTTCTTACTTTTATTTATATCTTGTGCTGATTGCTGGTTTTGGTTCTTAAGTGAAGCCTCCTTTGTGGCACTTGCTATTTCTGGGGTCTGACCCAGCTGGTTTTGTGTGGCCAGATTTCGGAGCAGCTCCAGAGGATCTACCGACCTTCCAGCCAGATGGTGGCCACTAGACGGAACCCTGGCAACGAGTGGGTTATTTTTGGCTCTCCCACTCTATTGTAAAAATATTCTTTTGAGACGTTTAGCCGACGAGCACCTGTTTAGCTCGATTGCACTTACTTACTGTCTGCCTACGGGCTGTAATATGAGCAACATATCCTAGGGTTGATCATGTATGACTAAACTCTTGCTAGTCCTGACATTTTGTAACGACTAGCTTCATGATCAGCTGAATATGTAATGTTTGGGACACCTTACTATTGTATATTTAATGATCATACTTCTTGTAACCTTTTACTTACTTGCTTGTGATTGAGACACTAGGCTTGTTCATGACCTTAAGAGACTGTTGGCTTGTAGATAAACCCTCATGTATCTAGACAGCCGTGACCGTATAGCGAGATGGATTCCATTTCATATACGTAGCTAGCTATGTCTGCCCCCGCTCTCCAGTATTCTGGTTCTGGGGCGTGACACCGTGCCCCCTGCGCACTTGGCCCCCGTGCCCCCTGCGCACTTGGCCCCGCGCCCCTGCGCACTTGGCCGCGCGCCCCCTGCGCACTTGGCCTCGCGCCCCTGCGCACTTGGCCGTGCCCCCTGCGCACTTGGCCCCCGTGCCCCCTGCGTACTTGGCCCCGCGCCCCTGCGCACTTGGCCGCGCGCCCCCTGCGCACTTGGCCCCCGTGTCCTCTGCGCACTTGGCCCCCGTGCCTCCGCGCGCTTGGCTAGCCGCGCATCCCCTGTGCGCTTGGCTGCCTTGACCCCGCATGCCCCGCGCGCAGTTGACCCTGTTGACCCCGCTCGTGCCCTTTGGCACGCTGCAACCGTTCCCGAGCGCGTCTCTTGGCGCCGTTTGCCCGAGCCCCTTTTCTGGCACACCCTGTGCCATGGCTTCTCCTCCTGACCCTTGGTGTTCCCCTTGGTCCTCGATTTTTCTCTTGCTGATTTTGCTCTCTGAGATCTTGATGCCCACAGCACGACTTGACCTGACCCGACACGCCTTGACACGATTTTTTGTGTTTTTAATTTATGGCTAGCATTCTCTGATTTTGGCAGTAACTTGTTGGGTGCTTGTAACTTGTGGCTTTTAACTTGTAACCTGCGACATGTAATTAATCCCCTGTAACTTGATATCTTGATAGTGGCTGCCTCGGTGCACTCTTGACTTGACTCGACTTGATAACTGGTCGTACTTGACTTGCCCTGACACCGTGGGTGTTCTTTCTTGTTGCGTTGTGCAAATCTACTTATCTTGTCTTGCATCATGTCTAGGACGTGACTCCCTGGGCACCACGGCCAGGGACTCATACTAAATTGGATTAGGCTAATGATTAGATCAAACAAGAACATGGATAATTTCCAGTCACAAGCAAATCTCGTTATCTGGGCGCTTTAATGGACTTGTAGCTTGCCGACGAGTAGAGCACATTTTCAGCACACTGTCATGTGTTGCACCTCTAAGTCACCTAAGGGTATATCGTCTCCTGGGCGATGTACCCAACCATACTCTCAACCCGCGGAAGGATAACTAGATAGTCTGTAGGGCTTGGGACTGGGAAATTCTCATTGCATCTTGTTAGTAATTAGGCTTGTGATAACCCTAGTTAGTTAAGTAGTAAGCCGTAGTATTTGCTTGGCCGCTTGTGAATGGATGGTGTCTAGCCTGGTCCAAGTCTCGTCTAAGTCCCTGTACCTGGTACTCCTGTACATGATTATTTTACTTGTCTTAACAATAAATGGATAGAGACAAGTGCTATTCAGGCGAAGGGTTACAACCCCGGTCCTTGTTTGGTTTACAGGTTGTAATCTGGCTCCCGAAATGGTTCCATGTCCCCAGTCGTTTATTGTCCTGCTGTACTTCTATTACTTGTACTTTTTTTTCTATTTTCTTATGATTCTGATATGCTGGCTTTTGTCCTTATTTCGTGGCCTCCTTTGTGGCACTTGCTCTTTCTGGGGTTTGACCCAGCTGGTTTTGTGTGGCCAGATTTCGGAGCAGTACCTGAGGATCTACCGAACCTCCAGCCCGATGGTGGCGACTAGAAGGAACCCGGGTTACGAGTGGGTTTTCCATTTTGTTTCACCCACTACATTGTAAATTTATTCTTTTGAGGCGTTTAGCCGACGAGCACCTGTTAGCTCGATGCATCTTTACTTACTGTCTGTCTACGGGCTGTAACATGATTTACAAATCCTAGGATTGATCATGTATGACTTAACTCTTGCTAGTTCTCGCATTTTGTATGACTAGTTTCATGATCAGCTGAATATGTAATATTTGGGACGCCTTTTATTGTATATTTGGTGGTCTAACATCTTGTAATTATATTATTTGTTTGAGATTGAGACAATAGGCTTGACCTTAAGAGACCGTTGGCTTGTAGTAAACCCTCATATCTAGACAACTGTGACCGTATAGCGAGGTGGATTCCATTTCAATATACGTAGCTGGCTATGTTCGCCCCCGCTCTCCAGTATTCTGGTTCTGGGGCGTCACATGGTTTAAGTGGTGGCCCATGCAGGTCTTGGCATTCAAGATATATGAGGGTTCACCGGATAGATGTCTCAATCAGTACTCGTCTTTGATCTCCATTCATATCCTCTGAATCTCTGGATTTTTGCCCTGATCATGTGCTTGTATCGTTGATCTGTCCTGGTCCTTCCTTATTGTTTTCCCTGTGTCGTCTTCTTCAGCGGCACTGTACCTGACCCCGTCGATCAGTAAGGTGGAGCACTTCCTGTGGACCAGCAACCCGGAGATCAAGCCTAGCATTCCGGAGTAGCCTCTAGAGTTGTACCTACTGGAGGAGAGCCCCCAGTTTAGCCCGTTCAGCCTGCCGAGCCGGATGATGGCACCTTGGTAGGTCTCATCAGGACCTTGATAGCTTCCCATGATCGTAGAGGAGACGCCTTACACCAGGTAGTGGCAGATGCTTTGACCAGAGGCGGTCATCCAGGGAACAGCACGGCCAACAGCTTTAAGCGCTTGAACCCTCCATTCTTCGACGGCAGCGAGGATGCGATTGCCGCGGACGCTTGGCTTCAGGATACCGAGGTGATTCTGGAAGCAGCTAGGACACCTGAGAATGAAAAGGTGGCGGTGGTACGCCTACAGTTGCTAGACTTGGCTCGCAGTTGGTGGGCAGCGCAAGCCATGGGATTAGTGGCACCCATTGCTTGGGCGGTGTTTAGAGAAAGATTCCAGACGAAGTATTTCGATGCTGTGGCTCAGTACGACCTACAGACGAGATTTACCAACTTGAAGCAAGGAGGCAGAACGGTCGACGGTTATGCATCTGAGTTTTCTAGACTCAGTAGGTTTGCCCCCACCTTGGTGGCAACCGAGTTTGATAGGGCCCAGCGGTTCCAGCAGGGGCTGCATTTGGAGATCTTGTTGGCGGTTGAGCAGTTCGAGCACCAGATGTTCGATGCGGTTTTGAGAGCAGCTAGAAGGCATGAGTACACCTCCCAGAGGATCGTGGATAGGACAGGAGGTAGGAAGCGGTCCCACAGTCAGATGAACCAATCATCAGCTCCAGTCCCGGCAGCTAGGAGTTTGACTATTGGAACTCCGAGGCAGGCGGCCTCAGTGACGTCGATTCAACATTCAACCCCGACGTACCCGCAGCAGCAGAAGCAGAAGCAGACTTCCGCGATGGGTTGTTCTCATTGCGGGAAGCCAGGCCATGTAGTGGCGGATTGTCGTAGGACACAAGGATTGTGCCTGGCTTATGGAGCGGTAGATCACAAGATAGAAGCCTGTCCGAATAGGGGTAGTTCATCCTCTTCCAACCTAACCGGTCTATCGGTTAGAGGACCAGCACCTATGCAGCAGCAGCAGTACCCGAGGCCCTTGTTGCCTCAGGTCCAGGCATTTTATCAGCAGAACCAGCAGCAGTACACCCAAGCCCAAGTGCAGAGCAGACAGAGAGGTTTCCAGCAGAGGGGACCCGCAGCTAGAGGACAAGGTCAGGCCATGATGATGACTATGGAAGAAGAAGTTGCACCAGGTGAGGTAGTGGCAGGTACTATTCTCGTCAACTCCTTTCCAGCATCGGTATTATTTGATTCTGGTGCATCACATTCATTCATGTCTGCACGATTCGCGACACAGATAGAATTGGAGCCCGAGTCATTATCAGTGAGGTTCAATATACTTACTGGTAATGGTCTTGTGGGAGTAGATCGAGTGTTTTTCTCGTGTCGGATCGTAGTTAGCGGTAGAGAGTTCCCCGCTAGATTTATAGAGTTCCCTATGGCAGACTATGATGTAGTTTTAGGCATGGATTGGTTGAGGAACCAGTATGCTAGGATAGACTGCCATGTTGGCTGGGTTATCTTTAGTATTCCAGGCGAGCCAGAGTTTTTATTTTCCAGAGGCGCAGTGAAACCATCTTCCCCAGTATTGCGGATGGCCGTAGCAGCAGTACAGTTACCCAGGATAGTTGAAGAGTTCCCAGATGTCTTCCCAGAAGAACTTCCAGGGATGCCGCCAGAGCGGGAGATCGAGTTCACTATAGACTTGATCCCTGGGACAGCACCAGTATCAGAGAGAGTCTACAGAATGGCGCCTTCAGAGTTGGAGATTTTGTACAAGATGATTGAAGAACTGAGGACCAAGGGATTCATTCGTGCAAGTGGATCGCCTTGGGGAGCCCCGATGCTTCTTGTGAAAAAGAAGGATGGTACGTCCAGGTTATGTATAGATTATCGTACCTTGAACTCAGTGACAATCAAGAACAGATACCCTCTCCCGAGGATAGATGACTTGTTTGATCAACTCAGAGGGGCTTCAGTGTTCTCGAAGATAGACTTGCGGTCAGGATACCACCAGATCAGAGTCAGAGAGCAGGACATCCCGAAGACAGCATTTAGATCGAGGTATGGGCATTGGAAGTTCCTTGTTATGCCCTTTGGAGCGACCAATGTGCCGGCTGTATTCATGGACCTCATGAATCACATTTTTATACCTTACTTGGATCAGTTCGTGATCGTGTTCCTAGATGATATCCTGGTCTACAGCAAGAGCGAAGCAGAGCATGAGCAGCATCTCAGGATCGTCCTTCAGACGCTTAGAGAGCATCAGTTGTACGCCAAGTTTAGTAAATGCGAGTTCTGGCTCGATCGCATTTCGTACTTGGGTCACATCATTACTCGAGGATGAGTAGAAGTGGATCCCCAGAAGATTGTGGCTATAGAGTCATGGCCAGTACTTAGTTCAGCGGCAGAGGTTCGCAGCTTTCTTGGATTGGCCGGCTACTACCGGCGATTCGTTTCAGATTTCGTAAGGATTTCGGCGCCGATGACCCAGTTAACCCGCAAGGATGTGCAGTTTGCTTGGATAGCAGAGTGCCAGGAATCATTTGAGAAGTTGAAGCGAGGTTTGATAACGGCTCCCATTCTTACACTTCCAGATGGGACCGGAGGATTCACAGTTTATTGCGACGCTTCAGGCAGAGGATTAGGGTGTGTCTTGATGCAGCATGGGAAGGTAATATCTTATGCATCGCGTCAACTTCGTGATCATGAGAAGAATTACCCGACCCACGACTTGGAACTGGCAGCAGTAGTATTTGCACTTAAGCTTTGGCGACACTACTTGTACGGAGATAGAGTGGAGATATTTACTGATCACAAGAGCCTGAAGTATGTTTTCACCTAGAAGGACCTTAATATGCGGCAGAGAAGATGGCTCGAGCTACTGGTGGACTACGATGTGGATTTGTAGTATCACCCAGGGAAGGCCAACGTTGTAGGAGATGCATTGAGCAGGAGAGCCGGAGTTTACTTCCTAACGGCGCAACCAGAATTATTGGCAGATCTTCAGAAGATGGGAATTGAAGTGGTTCCTCCTACCAACGTGGCGTTGATGGCCAGTCTACAGGTTCAGTCCAGCATAGTTGAGAGGATCCGAATGGCGCAGTCTACAGATTCCAAGCTTCAGCGACTCAGAGCAGAATGTGAAGCAGGAAGAAGGCCAGAGTTGTACATTCATGAAGATGGTACACTTCGACACGGCACTCGTCTTTGTGTACCCAGTGGAGATATCAAACAGGAGGTCATGGCAGAAGCTCACAGTTCACAGTATTCTATTCATCCCGGTGGTACGAAGATGTATAGGGATATTTGTCAGTATTTTTGGTAGAATGGCATGAAGAGGGAGATAGCCCGGTTTGTCTCTCGGTGTTTGGTTTGCCAACAGGTTAAAGCTGAACATCAGAGGCCCGCTGGACTTCTTCAGCCCTTGCCGATTCCAGAATGAAAATGGGAGCATGTGACCATAGATTTTGTGACTGGATTGCCTAGATCTCCAGCTGGTAGAGATGCTATTTGGGTTATAGTTGACAGGCTCACGAAGGTGGCTCATTTTCGCCCATTCAGAGTTGGTCAGTCTACGACCCAGTTGGCAGAGATGTACCTCAGGCAGATTGTCAGGCTTCACGGTGTGCCCGTCAGTATCACCTCGGACCGAGATTCAAGGTTTACATCACACTTTTGGCGTAGAGTTTGGGAACTCGTCTCCAGTTCAGTTCAGCATATCATCCGCAGACAGATGGTTAGTCGGAGCGTACAATCCAGACTCTTGAAGACATGTTGAGATCTTGTACACTTGACTTCGGTGGTTCGTGGGAAGATCACCTGCACCTGGTGGAGTTCTCGTACAACAACAGTTTCCAGGCCAGTAACCAGATGGCACCATTCGAGGCACTGTATGGCAGGAAGTGCAGATCACCGCTAGCATGGGATGATGTTGGAGAAAGGCAAATGCTTGGCCCAGAAATGATTGCCCAGACAGTTGAAGTAGTCAGAAAAGTCAGGGATCATCTTCGAGTTGCCCAAGATCGCCAGCGACATTGGGCCGATGCCCATCGGCGTCCCTTAGAGTTTGCTATCGGCGACCATGTATTCCTTAGGATCTCGCCTAACCGCGGCGTCATTCGCTTTGGCGTGCGGGGAAAGCTTAGTCCTAGGTATATAGGGCCGTTCGATATCCTGGAGCGAGTAGGAGATGTATCCTATCGTCTTGCTCTTCCGCTGTCGCTAAGTGAGGTGCATGATGTATTCCATGTGTCCCAATTACGACGGTATATCCCGGACCCGAGTCATATCCTAGACCATTCGGAATTGGTTGTTGGTACCAACCTTTCGTATGAGGAGAGGCCCGTGTCTATATTGGACCGGAGGGAGAAGATACTCAAGAACAAGACTATTAGCTTAGTCCATGTTGCTTGGGGTCATCACTCTCTAGGTGAGTCAACGTGGGAGCGTGAGGACGACATCCGATTGCGATATCTCGACTTGTTTGACTCGTAAGGTATAATGTCTTCCTTATGCCTTATGCTTTCCATCCCTTGCTTGCATGTATGATTGTATGATTGAACTGCTTAGTGTAGTTGTTGGTGCTTAGTGTAGCTTGCCGTGGCAGTCTCTAGCTCCTTGATTAAATTCCGAGGACGAAATTCTTTTAAGGTGGGTAGAGTTGTCACCCTCATTTTCCGTATTTCGTATTTATACTCGTAGTTGGATTTTGGCATGTATTTTTATTTTTCTCGACTTGCGAAATTTTGGGTTTTCTCGTATTTTGGGTTTCGGCTCGGCTCGGTTTTAGTTGAGTTGGTTTGATTTTAAACCCAATGGTACACTTTAGCCTATACTTGTCACGCCCCAGAACCAGAATACTGGAGAGCGGGGGACAGACACAGCCAGCTACTACATTGAAGTGAATCTCACATCGCAATACGGTCACGGCTGTCTAGATGCATGAGGGTTTACTACAAGCCATCAGTCTCTTAAGGTCAATAACAAGCCTAGTGTCTCAATCTCAAGCAACAAGTAGATATAACAAGATGGTAGATCATCAGACATACAAAGTAAGGCGTCCCATACATTACATATTCAGATGATCATGAAGCTAGTCATACAAAATACGAAGACTAGCAAGAGTTTAAGTCATACATGATCAACCCTAGGATTTGTCAATCATGCTACAGCCCGTAGGCAGACAGTAAATAAAGTTGCAAACGAGCTAACACTTGTTCGGCGGCTAAACGTCTCAAAAGAATATTTTTACAAGGGAGTGGGAGAGCAAAATAAAACCCACTCGTTGCCGAGATTCCTTCTAGTGTTCACCATCTGGCAGGAAGGTTGGGAGATCCTCTGTAGCTGCTCCGAAATCTGGCCATACAAAACCAGCTGGGTCAGACCCCAGAAAGAGCAAGTACCACAAAGGGGGCTTCACTTAAGAACTAAAACCAGCATGTCAGCACATAAATCATAGGTAAAATAACATAAGACATGAGTTAAAGAAAACAGGATGATAAACGATAAGATAACTAGAGGACTATTCCGGTAACCAAGTTACAACCTGTAAACCAAACAAGGACCGGGGTTGTAACCCTTCACCTGAACAGAACTTAGCCTCGAACCAATTATCGATAAAGTAAAGCATAAACAAGCATGTCCGGAGATATCCATGTACCGGATCTGGGCAAGACTAGACAAGATAGGACTCCATCCATCATTCACGGCCAAGCAAAGAGTACGACTTGATACTTAACTAACTAGGGTTATCACAAGCTTAGTTACTAGCAAGATGCAATGAGGTACGCCTACGGCCACAAGCCCTGCAGACTATCCAGGTTATCCAGACGCAAGGTTCAAGCTTAGAGTTATCATGCCTTGTTAGGTGACTTGGATGCAACACATGACAGTGTGTATAGTAATCGTTTCATGTAGTGTCCCACATAGCAGTAAGCTAGAAATATGCCCTACTCGTCGGCAGGCTACAAGTCCGTCAAGGAAGGCGCCCAGATAACGGGATTGCTTGTAGCCGAAATACCTTTCTATATGCTCTACTTGATCAATCTAGTCATTAACCTAGTCAGATTCAGTATGAATCCCTGACCGTGGTAACCAGGGATACATGTCCTAGACATGATGCGAGACAAGACTGGTTGCTTATACAAGCATATTCAATACAATCACCCACGGTGTCAAGAATTCACTTAGCATGTCAGGTTAGCCGTCACAACAGCGTATCAAGGTTATCATGTCGGGTTGCTTATCAAGATTACTTATCAAGGCAAGGGTGCGTCACAACGGACCACCGTCAAGAATTTTCATGTCAAATTACTTGTCAAGAGTGCACCACGGTGGGTCACTAATCATGCAATTCCATCACTAAGCCTTGTTCCGATTAACATTCATAAATAATGTCATGCTCACATCGGGTCCATGTCGAGTTTACATCAAAAGGCATAAGGATATAAAATGGGTGCAAAAATCAGGCTGCGCTCAAGTCAGGCTGCGCTCAAGTCAGGCTGCGCTCAGGTCAGGCTGCGCTCAGGTCAGGCTGCGCTCAGGTCAGGCTGCGCTCAAGTCAGGCTGCGCTCAGGTCAGGCTGCGCTCAAGTCAGGCTGCGCTCAAGTCAGGCTACGCTCAGGTCAGGCTGCGCTCAGGTCAGGCTGCGCTCAGGTCAGACTGCGCTCAAGTCAGGCTGCGCTCAAGTCAGGCTGCGCTCAAGTCAGGCTATGCAAGACATACGTCTTCAAAAGGCAGCGTATGGACTCCATACGACTCCTCTTCAAGGCAGCGTATGAGGTACATACGACTCCTCATCAAGGCAGCGTATGTACTCCATACGACTCCTCATAAAGGCAGCGTATGAGGTCCATACGACTCCTCATCGAGGCAGCTTATGTACTCCATACGACTCCTCATCAAGGCAGCGTATGAGGTCCATACGACTCCTCTTCAAGGCAGCGTATGTACTCTATACGACTCCTCATCAAGGCAGCGTATGAGGTCCATACGACTCCTCACCAAGGCAGCGTATGAGTCAGACTGCGCTCACGTCACCAAAAGGCAGCGTATGAGTCAGACTGTGCTCACGTCACCAAAAGGCAGCGTATGAGTCAGACTGCGCTCACGTCCCCAAAAGACAGCGTATGAGTCAGACTGCGCTCACGTCACCAAAAGGCAGCATATGAGTCAGACTGCGCTGCCCTAAAGAGCGCGAGCAACTCAGTGGCGCAAGCTAAAAAGCTCGTGCACACTGCTCACTGTCTTTTCCAAATCAGCAAGAACTCCATGGTTTGAATCCAAAGCTTCAAAAGTCCATAACTTGGTCAAAACAAGTCCAAATCGAACTTTTCAAAGGTCAAAATTGGGTAGAATAAAATTTTCTACAACATAGAACCATCAAAACTTGAAAACAAAGAAGTTTGATAGATCAAAACCACCAAAATCCGAAAATAACTAATTTCTAGATCTACAAAAATTAAAGCCTCAAAATGGAAAATGACAAGTTCTAATGCGTCTTAGAAACATGAGGAGAAGCTAATGGAACAATAAAAATGGGCTCTCTTGTGGAAGCAAGTTGTACTTGCCTAAGGGGTGTTCTTGGTTGGTGGTGGGTTTAATGGAGAAGGAAGAAGAGTTAATGAGAAAGTGGAGGAGAGAGAAAAGTTAGGTGGGTTATAAAGAGGGATGGTGGTGGGTTTAACATGATGAACCAAAAAAATAAACCAAGCCAACCCAAAATAAACCAAGTTAAACCATTACATGCTATGATGAACCTAATCAAGATTAAACTGAAATTAGCTAGCCAGGCAGGAAAATAAAAATACATGTCAGGATTCCGTATACGTATACTGAAAATACGTAGAACGAAAAATGGGGGTGACAACTCTACCCACCTTAAAAGAATTCCGTCCTCGGAATTTAATCAAGAGGCTAGAGATGTCGAGCAAGCTATATCAATTGCAGGCAATATAGGACTAGCAGTCAATCAAGCAATCATTCATGCAAGCAAGGAACTTAAGCATAAGGCATAAGAAAGATATTATACCTTACGAGTCAAACAGGTCGGAATATCGCGATCGGATATCATCCTCACGCTCCCACGTTGACTCACCCAAAGGGTGATGACCCCCAAGCAACACGGACTAACTTGATAGTCTTGTTCTTGAGTATCTTCTCCCTTCGGTCCAATATGGATACGGGTCTCTCCTCATACGAAAGGTTGGTACCAACAACCAATTCCGAATGATCAAGGACATGACTCAGATTCGGGATATACCGTCGTAATTGGGATACATGGAAGACATCATGCACCTCACGTAACGACGGTAGAAGAGCGAGACGATAGGACACATCACCTACTCGCTCAAGGATGTCAAACGGCCCTATATACCTAGGACTGAGCTTTTCCCGTACGCCGAATCGAATGACGCCACGGGTAGGCGAGATCCTAAGGAATACGTAGTCGCCGACAGAAAATTCAAGGGGACGTCGATGAGAATCGGCCCAATGACGCTGGCGATCTTGGGCAACTCGAAGATGATCTCTGACTTGTCTGACCACCTTAATAGTCCGCGTCACCATCTCTGGTCCAAGCATTTGCCTCTCACCGATATCGTCCCAAGCTAAAGGAGATCTGCACTTCCTGCCGTACAAGGCCTCGAAAGGTGCCATCTGGATACTAGCCTGGAAACTGTTGTTATAGGAGAACTCCACGAGATGCAAGTGATCTTCCCATGAACCACCGAAGTCGAGTGTACATGACCGCAGCATGTCTTCAAGAGTCTGGATCGTGCGTTCTGACTGACCATCTGTCTGCGGATGGTAGGCTGAACTGAACTTGAGACAAGTCCCCAAACTCTCTTGAAGACTTCGCCAAAAGTGCGAGGTGAATCTTGAATCTCTGTCGGACACAATACTGACTGGGGGGACAATTTCACCTAGGTTAGGTTAATTCTAAGTTTCTATGAGGAGGAAAAAAAAAGAGTGGAGGAAGAGAAGTAAAGAGTGGAGGAAGAGAAGAAATAAAAGAAGTTTGGCTTTTATAGTCAATTTTGGGCTACCCCCTAGTAACAAAAACCTATGGCAAACTTGTAATTTTTTCAAAAAAATTTGGGCTGCCCTCTAGTAGAAGTGGTGGTGCCCCTAGAAAAAACCTTTACAATATGAGTGCACAGATATAACTTGGACTGGAACTACCCCCAACAGGTTGACAAATGTTACCGAGTTAAATTGGCCAACCAAGTGCTGGTAGAGAAATGATGTTAGAAGTGGACAAGAGGCCAGGGTTGTTCCTGCATTCAAGTAATAATTCGTTATCAATCTCCATAAACAAGGTATTCTAGCCTCAGTTCTTTGAAAATGTAGGTAAGTAAGCAATTACCTAGCGAAATGGAAAGTTATTCAGGAAGTCTTGTTTCCAAAACATCATACTGCCCTAAAGTCTACTTGGTAACGGTATTTTCACCGATTCTGGGGTGTTTTTGAACCAACCGTTTATGAAAATTTCTGCTTGTTAAATTTTTTTGAGGCACTGGTTTTGGTCGGCTCAAAAACCTCCCACAACCATATAATGTAATTTTGGGTAGCTTTATAAACACCCCAAATCGGTAGGTTTTGAAGGATTTTATTACTTTATTTCATTTATATCCTCACCAAAAATATATAATTATAACTACTAATACACTTTCCTATTTAATTTAATTGGTGTAAAATACTTTCAAAACCGCTCGTTAGTGAATTACTAAGCATGAATTGGACTGGTTTAAAAGTCGCTACTTAAAAACCATCCAAAACAGGATCCTCATAACCGCTTATAACAGGTACTCTAAAAATACCTCATAACCGCTACTCCTACAATTGCCAAGCAGACCCTAACATTTTTTCTCCTATGATGCTACAAATTCCTCTTCCTCGCAATCAAAGACACATGAGATGAAATCATACGTAAAAAGTCCGGGAACCTTGAAAATATTTTGGTCACATTATGGTGTACACATGCCACACACAGGTACAATGACCTGTATCTTGCCAAACTGATGTGGTTGCATCAAGTATTGCCTCATCTGTGGTCAGTTAAAACTCAACCCTTGGTTGCTTTCCAGACATTGCATCCTTGAAAGTTCTTAACAACCACTTGAATGATTCTTCAGATTCATCATAGAGTAATGGTGCACCAAATAAAGAAGACAATTTACACCATAAAATGGTGCAGATGGTCTACCAGAAATGCTTGGTCTCTATGTCATGTCCCAAACAGATCACACATTCTTCCGAGGTTTCTTCACTTCATACTCATCCTTCTTGTTCCCATGGTAACCCTCTTCATAGCATTCTTCCTCAAATAACTCTTTCTATGAATCCTTCTATCATATATAGATATAGAATGTCGGGACATTGCCTTCTTTTGCTTATGAAACTCGGTGTGTATTAGAAATATGAAAGACAATATTTTCTTTTCTGGTTGGCATAGTCCGAGGGATTGGTGTGGACCTTGAAAGGGCTTGGAGAAGATAGTTAGTAGTAGTAGAAAGGTTCGGAATCCTTCATGACGGACATTTTGAATCCTCGAGAGCTTTTCCCCTTGATTGTCTAACTCAAAGTGCCTCCTATTTTTTAGTAGAAAGATGGGACGGCTCTCACAGAATATCTTAACCTTTTAGGTTCTTGATATGATAACTCCCGAAGTTCTTCTATTGATCCAATCATTTCTAACATGGAATCATACTATTTAGAATAGAAACTGATAGGCTTCATCGTCGCTCTTGAACTCCATATCAACCTTGGTTACCCAACTAGTATCATGATCACCTTCTGCCATTTCTTAAGCTGGTGTTTCTGGCTCACCTAACAGAAAAAGCTCAAGGTGAATGCAATTTTTGTTTCAAAATCAAATATGATAAAACTACATGTAGGTAAGTATTGGTCGATTTCTTTTCATAATAATAGCAAGGGGCTGTTGGCCATAAGGAACACAAAAAAAAATCGGATAATGTGAAAAATGATCTTAAGGTAGATTCCAAGTTCCTGAAGTGACATTTCCTTTGGTTCTAGGAGTCACGGACACTCTAAAAGTCAGTGCTCTATCGTGCCTACAGGTATTGGACAAGACATAGACACTCCAAAATATACTAGGACATATGCCAAGATCAATGACATGTCCGTATCTTGCCACGCAGTGTCCTATTGTTGTAACATTATGATCCTTTAAGTTCCCAATCGAATATGAGTAATCCTTTATCTGGGTAAGTAATAGACATAATAAAACATTTTAGGTTTTCTATAAAATAATTGTGATTTTAAGATATTGCTAAATTTCCTTTTTTAGGAGTGTCATCAGTTTGGGGTTTCTATAAAATAATTGTGATTTTAAGGTATTGATAATTTCCCCTTTTTGGAGTGTCATCAGCACATTCTAATTGCTACATTCTCTTCAACAAACATTCCAATACCTGGGTTTCCCAATACCATTTATATACTTTAAATGATTATTTCTTGGAAGAGCCCACTTCTAGTTTCTACTCACTTCTCAATTCATATGTGGATCAGTGATACATATGCCAAAAAACAGCACAAATCTCCCAAAAAAATGGGATTTATATCAACAACATTACCGAGAGACTAATGACTTCTTAATAGGCAATAGTACAGAAGACTGATCATTAGAGAGTTAAATAACAAAAAATAAGTTAAGAAAAACTTTTTGAGAACCCATTGATCGAGGACCAAACAAAAATCGCACCCCATTCAGAACAGACGGTGAGAAGTGACAAAAACAATCTGTAACGAATGTTTAAAAAGAAGCACCATTGCACCTTGCTAATTTCTGTTCTTCGTCTCTGTAAACATGATTGTCGACCATTATTTAGTTTTAGAATCTCGTATAATATTCAAAATTTAAGTTTAGATTTTTCATATTATCCAGAAGATGATTTTGATTTGGGTTGACCGTTAGATCTCGTTTAGGTCTACATACTATTCAAAATTTGCGTTTAGTTTTAAAGTCTAATATGATATTCAAAATTTGCGTTTAGATTTTCATTTTGGATGATCATTTCAAGTCAACTGTCAGGACGAGACCCAAACTTTTCTGTGGACAATATAGAGATCTAAATACAAATTTCAAATATTATACGACGTCCTAAACTTAATAAACCATAATAGAGATCTATATTTTCTGTGGACAATATAGAGATCTAAATACAAATTTCAAATATTACACGACGTCCTAAACTTAATAAACCATAATCAATGATCAACCCACCAGTTACAGATAACACCTGCTGAAGATCATTTCACAACACAAAAATTACACTGGAAAAGAATTTAACTCTTCTGTGAAGACAAGCTATAGACAAAAAAATGGTAAAGTTTCACCACAGATAATACTCCCTTAGAAGACTCGGTAAACTCTGTTTTTTCTTTTTTCTTTTTTTAATACAAGCAAACACCCCCAAGTTGGTCAAGATGCATAGCTGCTGATTTATCACACACTTACAATAGTAACATGCCAGCCAAATAAGCAAAAAAGAACCATCACTCATTCCATTTAAGCTAGACCTTTACTTTTACATATAGCACCCGTAAATTTAGCAAATCTCGTGTACAAACAGAAACAGACCACTAGGCCCTTCAATAACACAAATCCTTTCTTGCAACTCGTATCAACCAACAGTCATAAAAGCAGCGGAACTCGCCATCTCTTTTCAACTACACATATGATCCACTATAAAACAGACTAGCAGATTAAACGACACTTCTGGGTTTTGCTTGAAAAAACAAGGCTATTTTATTTCTTGTATTCAATATAAATGCAGCAAATTGTGCATGCCACAAAACTGGACGCACTTTGTATTGAGCTGGCCACTGTACAACAAGGTTACCATGTACACAATCATTTAGCAAATATATCCTTGTTAATCTAATAATGACGCAGGCTACTCAGCCTTCAACTGTAGTGTCTTATTGACGGCTTTACTTCCACCCCGAAAGCATTGAAGTAATGATCATCTGCTTGCACAAAAACTGCCCAGAGTATTTTGTTTTGAACAGCAGCAGCATCTGGAATTCATGATATATATCTCCATCTTCGCCAGTCTTTTGAATCAAGAAAACCTTGGAGGCGATCCAAGATATCAACGTTTAGCATGCTTGGTGAAATAATGAGCTGCTCCGAGAGAAGCATGTGTTGAATAATGAAATGTGATTGTAGGGTACTGCAAGGTTATTGATCGACGGATATTGAGCACATCTCCCATCTTCCCTCCCCATCGATGAGTCTCAACTCCGTGGAGTGGTATGGTATTAGAGCAGGCCGCTGGAGAAAGTAGACAACATATTTTTAGACAGCATAAGAAAATGAATGAGGAAGATAAACAAAAAAAATACGAGGACAAATATCATGCACAATGGTGCTGGAGCAAATCTCATTGTGTATGTGAGCCATTCTTACTTGAGAGGATGTGAGAACCGTTATACCCATTTCTTTTGCTACCTTATACAGGTGCTCTTCAACATCAACACTGGTAGCACTGTGAAAAGAAAGGAAAACAGGGATATTATGGAGAAATTCCGATTCAAATCACACTACACAACATGCTCCAGGTTTATTGAACTACTTACTTTGTGCACTCATCCAGGATGGCAAATTTAGGATTGTGAAAAAACAAGCGGGCCTGAAAAGAAAGTAGAATGATAAGTTATATATAGCATGCCTCTAGTCAGATGTGAGAAATACAAAAGCAGAAATATAGGTTATGTATAGCAAGAATCTAGTCCGACGTGAGAACTATAAAAGAATAGACCACAAGACATCATCAACTCACCATCCCAAGCCTCTGTTGTTCTCCTAGAGATAGCACATCTTCCCAATTGGGACTTGCATCCCAACCTTGCTCGTATCTCTCAAGAAGATAAACTAATTTAACATTTTCAATGATATGCCTCAGGCGAGCATCCAAAAGAGTTGCAGCATCAGACAAATCACCTACATATACATATATATAATGAATTTATCAGAGCGGAAGGAAACAAGAAAGATAGGTGACCAAAAGGATGATTCAGACTGTTAATTACTTTTTCCCTACAAGATGCGTGTAGGCTTCAGACTGTTCACTTTTGATCTATCAATCTTAAATGTGCATTACTTTTATGAGCATTATAATCTATCCAGCTTAAATACTTGTAACCAAGAATCACAAGTTCTTAGGGGCTTCTATGCTACTTCACAAGTGGTTTTACGGGTTTTATTGCTAAAAAGCATATCATGTTATCCAGTAAAAGAAATTTCTAATCTGCAAAACGTAAGCTTCTCAAAAGTTGTGACACATGATCTCCAAATATTTCGACATGTGACACTGGCCAGTGATGTGATTCACGCACACCTGCAAATATAGTATATACCTATGTTACCTGGACTTGGGTACGGGTACATATCCAAGAGTCGGCCCTTCAAACTCGTAATTGATGGACACACATATTCGGCTAAAAATGATCCAAATTTTGGATATGGGTACGGGGATATGACTAAGGTTGCATAAAAAGATAACTGTAATTATAAATTACTAGTAGACTTTACTGAACTAGTTGAATAAGTCCCTAAGGGACTGTCCCTTCAGCTCCCCTACTACTTAATTGATGAGACAAGTTTTAAAAGGACTATATGGGTATCCCTATTGAGTTACAGATGTGGATATACAAAAAGATTTTTTAAACCGCCTGGAAGTTGGCTTAAACTCGTTAAAATGAAATTGACTTGATAATTTTCGTAATGGAGGATATACCATATCGGGTGATACTTATCGTATTGTACAATATAGAAAGTGTAGTATAAGATCAATCGTTCCTCTCGTATCATTCAACAAATTGTATTGTTTGGAGGAGGTTATATCGTACTGTATCCTAAGATAGTGACAAAATAGGAGTCGAGTTATCAAGAATCAGTATGTCTTTCATCATAGACTAATAACAAGAAGTGCTTCAAGAAAATATATATTCTTCATTCGTGAGTCCTTGCCGTACTGTGCCCCCACATTTTAGGCCCATGTCAGCATGTTGTAAAATGTCCATGTCATTGAATCGCAGCTGTACGGCTGTAAATTATAATGTGAATTATGACTTCAATTCAACAAATTTAAGCATCTCTTATCTTGCCACTTTCTACCACACCAATGTTTCCCAGTATAGTTGGCACATTACAATAACTAAAAGGAACCAAGATGGGATGACACATGATGCATACAATCTCAATAAAGTAAGGGAATGTAAGAACCCTAGACAAGATTCTAGATGTATGAAATATGAATCAATGGGTTGGAACTCGAGTTGTAGACTTGTCGCCATTGAATCTGGTAATTCTCTAATCTCAAACTCTCCTCTTGATTCTCTTCAGAAAAACCACATAATTTTGGACAACTCAGTCTTCTCGAATATTTAAACGAATAATATCCGAATTATGCAAATAAATTCTGAATAGACGAATAAAACGTGAATATGTGAAGAAGCTAGGATGATGTTAGCAAACAATTCGCGCATTTTTTGGAAAATGCGCGAATATTGTGACTATGGGATATGGGAGTGTTCTCTCAACTAGCCTCGCATAGCACCTGAGAGGGGTTAAGTGTAGTGCCCCGTCCCGCTCAGTCAATCGGAGGAAGCGAAACGCCGACGGCGTTCGGACTTAGCCTTGCAACGGCTACTCGGAGACATCGCTCGGTCGAGGCGACCGCTCGCTCAGGTGGGGTAGTTTCGGTGAACTTGCCTCATCTTTGCCTTCACATAATAAAACGCATGTTTTCAACTTGCACAATAGGCTTGATAATAAAAGAGACGAATCCACATAGCTAAGGGAATAATCCCGACGGGTCGAAATGAGTTAGAACATGGAAAACGTCCCACGGTCGGCTTAGAGTTGGTGCACGGCGTGCTTTGAAAATGACACTCGGTCCTTCGTCCCGTGGCTTGGGAGAAGGAAAGTTGGTCTTCGACACAAAGTTATAAAATAGCCTAAGTCATAGGCGTCGCCTGCGTGAATGCTTGTTAGAGCATGCACGGTCCCGTCGAATTGTCCCGACACTTGAGTTGGCCTATGTCATAGGCGTTGTCCGCGTAAATGCTCAACAAAGCATGCACGTTTCCATAATACAAGGCTTGGCATAGCCTTTTCTCGTCCCTTGAATCAAGTTATAGGCTCGATTAAGTTAGGCAAAGTTACGCCGATCGACCTAAGTCATTTCTAGTGCTGTCCCGCTCTTTCGGCGGTTGTCAAGTTAAATAGTCCCGCGATCCCAAGGTCCGTCATATGAAGTATGACTTGTGCGATAGCGTCGCGTAGATCGGAAGTCGGTTTAAGACACGATGGTATGATCCTAGAGTTTTAAGGCACGGGCCACGGTTGATTCATTTGTTTTGGAAAAATGTCTAAACAGTTGTTCTTGAGTTGAGTGAAATGA
This sequence comes from Iris pallida, assembly GCA_029216955.1. Lineage (NCBI taxonomy): Eukaryota > Viridiplantae > Streptophyta > Magnoliopsida > Asparagales > Iridaceae > Iris > Iris pallida. Next base: position 15,127,787 of record JANAVB010045020.1, read on the forward strand.
TAGGGCAAGAAAAAAAGAAAGAAGAATGCTCACGACTGGGTCGTTGAGGCAAGAAAGAAGAATGCTCGCGACTACGGGTCGTCGATGCAAGATCTCAGATGTGAGAAGTATTGAATTTAGCCCTGAAGAGATGGTAACACTAGAGGTACAATGACTGTGTGAGACGTCAGTTTGAGTCGAGTCTTGCATGGTCATGGACAACTTGTCGACAAGGTAGAGTTTCCCCGCACGGCAACCTGTGGCACCACGGGACCGCTGCGGACACAAAGGGAAACAAATATGGCTCTGGGAGCCAAATAGCTGCGCCTGGGGCAAAGTATTCGGTGGACGCTCATTAAGGCTAGCTACCCGAAGAGGTCCATCCTATACTCAGCTAAAAAGGAGTCCACTATGGCTCTGGGAGTCAGTGACCAAATCATATAGTTGAGTCGGCATGGCGGCAATCCGCGTGAGTGCCTTTGGATTGAGTTGAGTTGCTGAATGTGTGTGTACAAGTTAGAGTACAAATGTTTGGGCTTAAGAATGGCTACAACATAGGCAACGTGCTTCGGCATAAGATGTGGCGTCGAGTTTAAGTTGTCGGCATATAAGTTGCATAAGTTGGTTGAGTTTGGTTGAGTTTATGTCGGGAAACCGCCGCAAGGCAAAGTTGGTCGAGTGACACTAGATTCACAAGTCTTGATTGGGTCGGTTGGTTATCAAAGTAGCACGGGCCGCGAAGCGGCGATATGGTTAAGTCCTAGTGAGTTGCGAGGCACGACCTCAATATGGATTTCGTAGCACGGTCACATGAAAAATGAGTCTATCGTGTAGCTGCGTCTCTGATTTTGGCCGTAAGACAAACACGACTTGATAGGTTAACGTTGTTGGCACGAGAAGTGGTCTAGAGACAAAGTATGAGTTAACGTTGACATTGCAAGCACGGGTGGGTTCTGATACACAAGTTGCGCTAAGGCGCCGGTCCTAAAACTGATCCTAAGGCAAGAGTAGAAAGACAATAAAAAAGGGGACTATGTTGCACAAAGTAAAGTAAACGTGTTGGTTTTGTATGGGTGGGCGAGGAGCTCATTCCACCAGTACAGTTGAGTACTGACACCCACATAGTTTACATGTGCAGGCACAGGTAGAAGCTCGTGGCGCGGGGCTCGCTTGGATGCGTCGAGGCATGGAGTTCCTTGGCGACTCGAAGCGTGCAGCCGCATGGAGTAAAGACTTATACAGGACATAATGTATGGACATCGCCTTCCGAAGCTTCCGCTGGATCAAGACTTGTAATTGAGAGATGAGAGAGAGCTGAGTGAACTTGTAAAATGTGAGAAGAGTGAGCTTGAGTGATTGTAATCTTGGCCCTGCGCCCCCAATGTAATCGTTGTTTCAATATCAATAAAGAGCTTCTTTGAATGACTTGTGTTTTGTTCTAAGTTCCGCTGCTATTATTCAATGTCTCTGCTTGGGACTTCTGTGCGATGACCCCGTCGTAGCCGCTGAAATCGGTCGTTATGGAACCCGCCTTGCACGAGCGCAATCTAGGCTCGTACGGCATCACGCCTTAGCGAGGACGATCGCTCCTACGGGAGCGGGGCGTGACATAATGGTATCAGAGCACGGCTTTACGTCCTTGGACTATCGATTGAATTCTTTAACTCTGTTGTTTCCGCAAACTCTGAATCGTTGCTTCCGCAAGTTGATATCGTTGGTGCGCTCTCTCTCAATTGTCCCACGGGATGTCCATACAATAAGTCTATCTATTTTGCAAAACGTAGGAGAACAGTTTTTGACAACAAAACAAAAAGATGGTTTGCGTAAGCACGGTTGGCTAAGTCGGACTGGGCATATACACCAAAGTTGTGTCGACCTTAGCAAAGTTGAGTGCGGGATTCGTAATGTTTCGAGAAAGGATGGGTTAGAACTCGATTGAGTAAATATGGGATGACTGTCGATAGGGGTGCTATCGAGTGACGATAACGTCGGTGCGATATAGATGAGCGTGCTTGAAATTCGAGGAATGGTTCGAACGGAAAATTTGATGAAGTGGATTTTGATTCGAATGATAAGTTGAGAATTTGTTGAATGACTTCATCTCTGAGTGGTGTATGCGATAGCCTCAGGGATGTCGATCGATTGATAAAGGAAATTTATGTTGTGAATGATTCGAGGGATAATGAGCAAACTTGAATTGAATGTCGAGGAGATTATCCAGTCGAACGATAGCATCATTCGCACGATTCAGAATTCGTTGCAAACGAAGATCATCAAGTTACGTATATCGTCGATGGTATTGAGGCGTATCAAAGATGATATGCGATAACTCGGGGATACTCTGACTCGGCAAATGACGATCGTGCAAGTGTTATTGTTCGGTTGGATGCAATACTTAGGATTTTGACCGAGAGAAATGTTGGATGAAAGTGATCGTGTCTTGATGGTTACGCGGATAGCCACAACGTCGACGATCTTGTCTTGCGCGAGCGCAACTCTAAGCCTCGCCATGCGTTGCGTCGGGTTTGGGGCGATCGTTCCGCGTGAGCGCTGACATGGTGATTCATGTCGCGGGAATGATCGAACTCGGAAAATCAGGATGCAGCAACGTTGATTGTCTCGACTTGTTGGCTTGATACGAAGGTGGACTCGAGGATTGTAGGACTTATGATTAACGAATGAGTGAAACTTGAGGATTGAGTAGGTCCAATCCGCGTATCGAGAATGAATTAGTCTGGACACAAAACAAGAGTTACGTCCCGATGAGAATGATTATCTCGCGGGAGCGTGCATGGTGATTCATACCCACCGTGGATAATCTGACTCGCGTGAGATCGGGGCGCAACGCATTGTTAAGTCGGACGACCTTTTGATCGATTACGTGAATTAGAATAGATGATTTCGGAAGTATGAAATGTGAATTAGGGTTAACGATGGATTGTGTCGTAGCATGCTTGACTTGGAAGGGATGATAGGAAGATTATGTCGAACGTGTTCGAAGATATTGACTATGCGAAATGGCTTTGCTGAATGACTCAGACCCCGTGCGACGAATGTTGGGATGTGCGTAGGAAATCGATGCTCGATGTTTAGAAATCGGAGTGATGCGAGCTTGGGTAGAAAACTCCGTACGATCAATTTGGTTTGACCTTAGGAAGGGGTCAGTATTGATATTGTTGTTTGGGAACTATGATTCCGATACTGACGGAAAGATATAGCCTAGCGGTTAGGCAGACGTCCGAGTGCGAAGTGTTAGGATTGGTGGAGGCACCACTCGCGAGTCGCGGTTGACATGCACGTATATCAGGGATGCCCGAATATGTGCACGATCCGACTCGAGTGGTGATGGCGGATTCTCTATCACGAGGCTTGGCTGAAATACATGTATTTTGGGGACGCCTAAGATATGTGCACGATCCATACTAAGTGATACGTTGAATCAAGTGAGACTTGAGGAACGGGAAAGTGTCGAGGATTTTGAGATCGTGAGTTTTGAAAGAAAGGATTGAGGATAGTGCGAGCGTGGCTCGGATTGAGGAAACGTATAGGCGTAGTGTGTGCGAGAGTTCTTGAACGTTGAGTAAAAGTGATAGGTCAATAAGTGTACTCAGTTAGTTTCGAGGACGAAACTTTTTCTGAGTGGTGTATGATGTAGTGCCCCGTCCCGCTCAGTCAATCGGAGGAAGCGAAACGCCGACGGCGTTCGGACTTAGCCTTGCAACGGCTACTCGGAGACATCGCTCGGTCGAGGCGACCGCTCGCTCAGGTAGGGTAGTTTCGGTGAACTTGCCTCATCTTTGCCTTCACATAATAAAACGCATGTTTTCAACTTGCACAATAGGCTTGATAATAAAAGAGACGAATCCACATAGCTAAGGGAATAATTCCGACGGGTCGAAATGAGTTAGAACATGGAAAACGTCCCACGGTCGGCTTTGAGTTGGTGCACGGCGTGCTTTGAAAATGACACTCGGTCCTTCGTCCCGTGGCTTGGGAGAAGGAAAGTTGGTCTTCGACACAAAGTTATGAAATAGCCTAAGTCATAGGCGTCGCCTGCGTGAATGCTTGTTAGAGCATGCACGGTCCCGTCGAATTGTCCCGACACTTGAGTTGGCCTATGTCATAGGCGTTGTCCGCGTAAATGCTCAACAAAGCATGCACGTTTCCATAATACAAGGCTTGGCATAGCCTTTGCTCGTCCCTTGAATCAAGTTATAGGCTCGATTAAGTTAGGCAAAGTTACGCCGATCGACCTAAGTCATTTCTAGTGCTGTCCCGCTCTTTCGGCGGTTGTCAAGTTAAATAGTCCCGCGATCCCAAGGCCCGTCATATGAAGTATGACTTGTGCGATAGCGTCGCGTAGATCGGAAGTCGGTTTGAGACACGATGGTATGGTCCTAGAGTTTTAAGGCACGGGCCACGGTTGATTCATTTGTTTTGAAAAAATGTCTAAACAGTTGTTCTTGAGTTGAGTGAAATGATAGGGCAAGAAAGAAAGAAAGAAGAATGCTCACGACTGGGTCGTTGAGGCAAGAAAGAAGAATACTCGCGACTACGGGTCGTCGATGCAAGATCTCAGATGTGAGAAGTATTGAATTTAGCCCTGAAGAGATGGTAACACTAGAGGTACAATGACTGTGTGAGACGTCAGTTTGAGTCGAGTCTTGCATGGTCATGGACAACTTGTCGACAAGGTAGAGTTTCTCCGCACGGCAACCTGTGGCGCCACGGGACCGCTGCGGGCACAAAGGGAAACAAATATGGCTCTGGGAGCCAAATAGCTACGCCTGGGGCAAAGTATTCGGTGGACGCTCATTAAGGCTAGCTACCCGAAGAGGTCCATCCTATACTCAGCTAAAAAGGAGTCCACTATGGCTCTGGGAGTCAGTGACCAAATCATATAGTTGAGTCGGCATGGCGGCAATCCGCGTGAGTGCCTTTGGATTGAGTTGAGTTGCTGAATGTGTGTGTACAAGTTAGAGTACAAATGTTTGGGCTTAAGAATGGCTACAACATAGGCAACGTGCTTCGGCATAAGATGTGGCGTCGAGTTTAAGTTGTCGGCATATAAGTTGCATAAGTTGGTTGAGTTTGGTTGAGTTTATGTCGGGAAACCGCCGCAAGGCAAAGTTGGTCGAGTGACACTAGATTCACAAGTCTTGATTGGGTCGGTTGGTTATCAAAGTAGCACGGGCCGCGAAGCGGCGATATGGTTAAGTCCTAGTGAGTTGCGAGGCACGACCTCAATATGGATTTCGTAGCACGGTCACATGGAAAATGAGTCTATCGTGTAGCTGCGTCTCTGATTTTGGCCGTAAGGCAAACACGACTTGATAGGTTAACGTTGTTGGCACGAGAAGTGGTCTAGAGACAAAGTATGAGTTAACGTTGACATTGCAAGCACGGGTGGGTTCTGATACACAAGTTGCGCTAAGGCGCCGGTCCTAAAACTGATCCTAAGGCAAGAGTAGAAAGACAATAAAAAAGGGGACTATGTTGCACAAAGTAAAGTAAACGTGTTGGTTTTGTATGGGTGGACGAGGAGCTCATTCCACCAGTACAGTTGAGTACTGACACCCACATAGTTTACATGTGCAGGCACAGGTAGAAGCTCGTGGCGCGGGGCTCGCTTGGATGCGTCGAGGCATGGAGTTCCTTGGCGACTCGAAGCGTGCAGCCGCATGGAGTAAAGACTTATACAGGACATAATGTATGGACATCGCCTTCCGAAGCTTCCGCTGGATCAAGACTTGTAATTGAGAGATGAGAGAGAGCTGAGTGAACTTGTAAAATGTGAGAAGAGTGAGCTTGAGTGATTGTAATCTTGACCCTGCGCCCCCAATGTAATCGTTGTTTCAATATCAATAAAGAGCTTCTTTGAATGACTTGTGTTTTGTTCTAAGTTCCGCTGCTATTATTCAATGTCTCTGCTTGGGACTTCTGTGCGACGACCCCGTCGTAGCCGCTGAAATCGGCCGTTATGGAACCCGCCTTGCACGAGCGCAATCTAGGCTCGTACGGCATCACGCCTTAGCGAGGACGATCGCTCCTATGGGAGCGGGACGTGACATTAAGGAACCCATGGACCCATGGACACAAGAGAGGGGGATTCTATGGGGGAAGGGGCAGACGTCTCAAATCCCAATTAGTCTGGCATAGCACCTGAGAGGGGTTAAGGAATCTGTAGGCACAATGGAGGGGAATTCTACGAGGGAAGGAGGGATGTCCCAATTAGTCTGGCATAGCACCTGAGAGGGGTTAAGAAACCCATGGGCACAAGAGAGGGGGATTCTGGGGTGGGGTGGGGTGGGGTCCCAGATTATTGGCGGCACCAGCAATTGAAAAGAGTACGAGGGAATGTGGTGAGTGGTTGCTTTCGGAGATCAATAAATAGATTAGGGCTCCAAGACTTCAAACAAAGATTACATTTGGGCTTCACATCAATTGGAATTCACATGCACTCATAAAAGAAATATTACTCATCAACCCTAATAATGGAAGTGTCATTACATCATTATTTATAGACTTTTAGACTTGAACATTAAAAGCAAACAAATTTCCAAATAAAACAACTATTACATATAAGTAAAACATACCAACTAATCCCTGACTCAACTCAGACTCAAATAAAAGCTAATAAATAATCAAACTCAAAATGGATCTCAGCACTGATCATTCCAAATATATAGGGTCAAACATCACTTGAAAGGGGAAAAAGAAATAATCGGTGTTGCCAGTATATGGCCAGCGATTCCCATTCAAGCTGGAATGTTTTGGGATGTCTAACCCAGTATCCCATGAAATAATAAGATATCTGACTCCAACTGAGATTCTAATGGTAACACTAACCAGTGATGTATTTTACCAAGCTTTCCTACAGATAAAGAAAATTTCTCTAATAATTAAACCCAGTAGTACTATAAAGTAAAGTTCTCAAGAATTGAATACTCAAGGCGGAATTCACGAATGAAGCTCAAATTTCTGGAGAACAAGGACATCTTAATAAAATTTGTTGCAGTTTCGAAGAGGCAGGATTCAAAACATAGTAAGTGTGGTTTCAAATCAAGCCACTGCTACTTAGGCAAACCACATAGATTTTGGAGTTCCTACGAATTGTAACAAGTTCCAATATCACACTCAGCTTGTGTTTCAGAAATCATAATAATGTACATGACAATCTTTATCATCCCTTGTGAGAAAATGAACTTTCATTTTTTTTTTCCACCCAATTCTCATAAATAGGGGAAAAAAAAACTACTTACATATACTCTCAACTTTCTATCTACAATCGAGGGAAACAACAAGCAACCATGATAATGAAATAAAGGAGGTAAAGCAGCCATGACACTGGAATAAGGGAGGAAGTGGGAGTGATGGTGGCAAGAGAACAATTAGATTTGAAAAAAAAATGGTAGAAAATGATCCAGTCATTGTCGAGGGAGGACAATCAAACTAAAGAATGATTAAGTCGTTACCGAGGGAGAACGGCGTACTGCCTGCCGACTCTGATGGTCGTGTAGTCTGCCAATCTCATGGAGGAACTCAGTTTGGTTGTTGTCAGGTAAGGACAGTGCTTCTGTTCACCGCAACAGCTCAGTGGTGGTAACATCATGGCCTTCAAACCTACTGGCAGAGGCTCAATCCATTGCTGAGGGAGGATTGGTTGTTCTGCCAGCTTGAATGAAGAAAGGGAGAGGGCCTGGACATGGGGAGGAAAAGGGAGAGGAAGGCCTGGAAAGGTAGGAGACACGGAAATACAGCTTGTAGATGGAGAAAGAAAGTGGTCATGGAGAAAAAGGGATATGGCTGACGATAGGATTTCCTAGACACACATCTTGGAAAGGTGAGGTTTAGTTGAAGGGAATGAACGAATCCAAAGTTGGTGAGATGTTAAAGATATATACTATATGCTTTTGAAAAAGGACGTGGAGGTCAGGAAAAGATGTTACTTTTAGAACATCCTTTTTCCTGTCTCCCCTGATAAAAAGGCAGAATAGAAAGGTCAGGACACTTATTGGAGGTCTAGAAAAGACGAGTGGAGTTCCGGAAATGATTTTAACCATTTGATAAAGTGACATCGTTCTCCCATCTGTACTCACCCAATATATTCCCTTACCTTCATTCTTATAATCTATGTTGCCCGGACATGGATACTACACCATATGTTTCAGACACAACAACACGGACTCGGCATCTATTTTGGTGTGTCCTAGTGTATTTTGGAGTCTTCGGGGCATGTCAGCACGTCCGAAGACTCTGAACGACACGGCACGGAACAGCACAGTTTTTTCGAGTGGCATGCTTCCTTGAAGCGAAAAAAGATTAATAACAATTTTCCTACTTTAGCATTATACCTGACTCAACCACTTTGACAATCCTTTGCTCTGCTTCCTCGCATGAGAGAGGGTAAATAATTTGATCTCTCAGGGTCCCTAGACAGGTATAAGGCCTCTGGGGGATGTAAAACATTCCACACCTTGATCCCCTCTCTTCATTGATACTTTGAGAGGGTTTGATAACTATCCCGTCTACAACTGGCCACAACCCACGAAGGACTCTAAAGACTGAACTTTTCCCACTTCCATTAGGTCCTTCAAAAGGAAAGCAATTATCAGACCATGGTCAAACAAATTCCCAAGGCAAGTAAACTAATAGATCAGATGTACAGACCAGTGAGGAGCAGGCTTTTTCCTTGTACAATTTCACATGTTAACTGCCTAGCCAGCAGCTTCTGTGAGGGGGCGATGATGTCAACTTCTGAGAAGGAGATCATATCTTCAGCATGTATGACATTTGCTTCAGAAGACACATGAGCAGCGGAGGAAGGAATATCTGCCAACAGTAAATTGTGAGAACATAATACCAAAATCATTATTCGTTAGGGAATAAGACATGCTAATATCCATAAACAATAATATCGAATGGCAAATAGCTATCAAGAAGGAGTTTCTTGTAACACAAGCAAAGTGAACATCATATCCTGCATGCATAAGATATACACTTTTATCATTATTTTAATTGACAGATAGGAGGTAGCTCGATGAAGAAAGGAAATAATCAAGTAGATACATGAAGCTCGTGATATATCAACTCAAATAAAAAAGAACAGAATGACCAGTTTGCCCATATTTCATACTTCACGATTTGCAGATTCTTCACTTCCAAATATGCTCACTTCAATCCAACTTCAGATAAAACCATGATTCTATTGAATATTAGTTAGCATTTAACAATGTTGGGATTGTCATTCCTTCACTCTTTGGCTTAATGTCTAATAGAGAATAATGTGATTCTCAATAGCAAATCATATCATCTTACCTCTCCGTCTACTCTTTATCGTCTACGGGAACTTGGATGGTGCTCCTTGGTTGCATGAGCTTAAACTGCATATCTAAAATGTAGGTCTACCACTTGCCAACCGGACACAGGTTCTATGGCAAGATCCTCTCATAGTTACCTTTGCTAGAATTTTGGCACCAACATAGAGGGTTGATGTCAGGTTGACCACTAGTCATAAAAGCTGAAAAAACTGACAGATCTTTCATGGAGCTTTGTTATGGTCCATAGTCGACCTCATTCTGATGGACGAACGCTAAGGTGATAATGATGATGTTACTAGAGTCGATGTCAAGACCTACGCCAACTTAAATATATACAGTAAGACTAAGGTATCGATATATGTTTGAAGTGTTAAAGAATGATATGGTTTTTGTTAGATTTACAGAGGACATGGCCCTTAAAGAGCCGAATGGAAGAAGAAGATTCAGCCAGCCAACACCAAAAGTTTAGGATAAAGGCTTCATTGTTGTTGTTGTTGTTGTTGTATATGAATAGAGTAGTGCACAAAGCTCAAATGTACCAACTACTTTACAGATGTCATCCAACACACCTAAGTATGGTAGTACAAGCTTAATGCTTTCTAGGTGTACAAAAGGATCATGAATGGTTAGAGTAAGACATGAGGTAAGTTGATGTGAATGGAAGTTTGAAGAAAGGCTCGAGCCTCATGTCATGACATTGAATGTTCCAATTAATAGGAATTATTGGCAAAGAAGGATTGGTAAAGGTGGGAACCCGTACAGCTGGGACAAGATTTGCTGCTTAAGGCTGTGCTTTGGAAGAGCTACCTTTTTTTTTTTTTTTTGAGGGTGTCCACTTCTTAATGGTGCTTGGAGGCATGCCTCCAAGGGGGCTCGAACCCGCGCCACTGCGCCGGGGTGCTCCACCGTTCCCAACGGGCTACGGCCACTGGGACGGAAGAGCTACCTTCACAATACCGGTCAAGAGGACCCGGTTGCCATAGGTTTTCTAATCATTTTGACTTAACCTATGTCCCAAGGATATACATACATCAAATAATCCCCATCAAATATAAACAAACGAGGAATTTCATCCAACCATTTCCAATTCTAACGAAATATTTGTCTCGGGATTAGATAATATTTGGTTTCGAACCAGAAGCATGTAAAAAACTGATCAAATTATCCCAAAGCCTAGTAGAAAAGTCAACTGCATGTAACCTTTGTTCCAAGCAGATTAAGCATAGCAATATAAATATACCCATCTCCTTGATTTCAATCTACCATTTTTCTTGTTTCCTTGTCAATCGGATGCCTCTCCTTTTCTTCCATCTCTCAATCTAAGATCTATGAGTATACTTCACTGTGAACATCTAACTTAGATGTCAAGCAACTAAATATATGATCTCAAATGGAGATGAGTTAAACCAACAAGTTATCACTTATCAGGCATCATACAGGCTCTATGTATTCAATAAATTAAAGACGTGTCCAATCAACTAAATATCTGACTTAGATGTTCACCCAACTATATGGATACAGTAGGTGCTAACTAAAGCAATCTGGTCCAAACTGCCTGTCTAATCATGCACGTGTACTAGACCCATCCCAACCCAGCTTGGATTTCACTAGCACTTTCAAGATAAAAATTTCAGGCTAGAATCCTGAACGAGGTTACGTAGAAGGCAGAACTTTATGGAACGAGGAACGAAAACAGGAGTTTAATACTTGGTATGGATCAGTGAACAGAGGTGTAGGCTTCTTCAGAATGCTTTGGTGGAATGGAGAGTGTGACTCGGAGTTAGTTTCCTTGATTTACAATGGATTGTTGCAAATCAGGAGCACGATGTAGTTTTCCTCCATTTCTTTAATAGTACTGAATGATGCCCTGTTTCTAATCAGAACAACAGCAGTATGCAACTAGGAGTAATTGCAATTCACTTGGTTTGTAACTTCAGAATGCTACATTTAGCGCTTTGGAGCATAAAAGTTTCGAAATCCTGAACAAAGAATTGGGAACACAAGTATTTGGGGTTGAGCAATTTATGGTTACTTTGCTTCACTGTTGCTCCATTTTGGATTATCAGACCTAAGCAGACAAAACCTACCTAGACATCTACTTGGAACCTTGCAAAAGGAATAGTAGCATAAAAGTTATCCTTATCAAAATGGCTAATAAGAAAACGTAACCAATTGCAACTCACAAGACATTCAGAAAAAAAAGAGTGGCAAATCCTTGAATGCGAAGAGAACCGATGTTTATAAATGAAAAACCTTTTCCGGTCATTTAAGGATCCTACAAAATATATGTGGATTGTTACAACTGTATTACCATTCTGAGCAGCATCAAGAAGCTCTTCCAGCTCAAAGACCCGATTTATACCACCAGAAAGTTCGAGATACTTTTTGTTCAACTCAAGAATGTCACCAAATGCTAGAAAGCTTTGTGATACTATAGATGCTAAAAACCGAAGTGCATGTGCAAGCTCTCCTGAAAGAATTTGATAGTGTAAGAGAAAGTAACAAATAATACCTAATTGAACTGTGTAATCATCATGTATATTTAACCTTGTACAGGAGTCAAAGCACGGTCTCCTTTATGCTCCATTGCGTACAATAAACTTACTCCCCATGTCACATTGTTAGGTAGTTGCTTCGTGATAAAGTCGTCTAGTATACCATATAACCACTTTTTCTTCAATAGAATCTTTGTGTGATCAAGTAATTCCTTAAATCTTGAATCAACCATCTGTAATATAACACGCATTACCAATGTACCAAAGACATCAGTAAACCAAACACAAGGAATCAGATTTTTAAAAGAGCACAAGGAAAAAACACAACAGAAATACTCAAATACATATGAAAAAGCTATGCAATAGCAAAATACATGAAGCCTAATAAACCCACTGGGAAACATTAAATTATCATTCAATATGTAAAGTAGAGTAAAATCTGGATATATGCACAGTAAAAGTCAACTCACAGTCATGCCAACCTTTTTCTCCTAAATACTGAAGATGGAAGCATGCATGTGATTCAAGTTTCAAGTTTCAACACAGCTCAAAAGACAGAATAGCAAACTCCAACCATGAAGTTGAAGGATACTTGATACAAATATGATATATGTATATATAATGTTCTAGTTTACTGTTGTCATTGAGTATACTAGCTATCACCTACTATGGTAAAAAACCCTGCCGTTTACAAGTTTAGGGTTTTCGCAGAGATAATGTACAAGGCTTACCACTCCATATCAGTCTTCTAAATGGCGGTCGAGGCGGCCGTCTCGATGCGAGGTGGCCGCACTCCGCATCGTTTTTGCCGTTGGCGGTCGAGTAGGTGACCAGCGGAGGTTTGGCGGTGTATGCAGAGGTGAGACAGCATAGGCGGGTACCTAGGCAGTCGAAGTTGTCAGATTTTAGTTTAAAAAAGTGAAAGGAGACTAAACGTCACAATATTTGTAGAGTATCTGACAGAGAATAAGAAGACAAGATATTCATCTCAGACTCAATATGCTGACATCTCTCTCTATTTTACGAACATTTTATTCTTGTTGGACCCTATAACCTGTTTTCTTTCCATTAAATGTATATGCGCCTAGGCGGTCGTCTAGGCGTCAGGCAGACCCTCTCCGTCAGACATCCGCCTATCGTCTTTAAAATGTTGCTCCATATACAACATTAAACATTAAATCAAAATATTCAATATGACTTCTAAGTTCTTCACATGCCAATACACACATATATACGTACACATATTCACTTAAATACCTTAAGGGTCTACTTGGATTGAGGGTTGAGAGTTAAGCGAGGGAAAGTTAAGTGAGGAGGAAATAAGACCATGTTTGGTTTGAGGGTAGGAATTTAGGAGGGAGGGTTATAGAGGGTTAAGTGAAGGTTTATTTCACCGTCTTTTGTCCATTTTTTAACCCTCCAAATCGGAGGCTTAACGAGGGGGATTGAGGAGTTTTGTTTAAAAGTCATAAATATCTCTTATTTGTTTTATAAAATATCATGACTTTTCCCCCTTTTTTTATTGTTTTCAACATGTTAATCCGTAGCTTCCTAATTTATGAAAATATTTTGACAAGTTCTAATTAAAATTTCAATCAAATTTAATTTTATGACATATTTAATAAGGTTATTTTGGTAACTATCATATTTTTATTAATCCTCCTCTCACTCAAACCTCCAATCCAAGCAAGAGTTATTAAACACCCTCCACTTACTTAACTCTCCCTCCAATCCAAACAAGGTTCTATGTATTTGCTCTACTCCCCCTCACTTAACTCTTCCTCATTTAACCCTACTTAACTCTGCTTATTTTTTTTCCTCAATCCAAGCAGACCCTAAGTGTCACGTATTTTCACTTTAATACCATGAACTATTTTTATCATCAAGTTAATATAGCATAAACTTTTTAAGTTTTTTCTACCTCTATTAAACTTTTGTCATACTTAATAAGTCACATGCAAAGCACGTGACTATTTAATACCTTTTTCCTCCTAAAACAAACTTTACTTATTTCCTTTTTGTAAAAATATATCTTCTGCCCATCTTTCTAATCATAATCCTAATCTACCCCCTCCACCATCCTATATGTGAAGTCCCAATATTTAGTCTCACATTTGATAGATGTTGGGAGTTTGATTGGTTTATATTGGAGTGCTTGGATCCTATTTGTACATCCAGGCAAACCATTTTGACAAGTTGGGCCAAGTAATGTGCACATGTGGTCCATGCACGGGTCATGCCTGGGCGAGCCCTTGGAATGGGGTGTAACAAATGGTATCAGAGCTACCCAGCGGATCGTGTTATAATGGGACGATGTTGGGACATTCACACGAGTTGTAACAGGAATGTCATGTCTTTTAGTAGGGAGATTGTGAGGCTCCAATATTTAGTCACATGTCGAATAGATGTTGGGAGTTTGATTTGTTTATATTGGAGTGCTTGCGTCCTATTTGTACATAATTAACAATTTTGGCAAGTTGGACAGTGTTATGCAAATGTGGCCCTAGGCAAGCCCGTGGGCAGGGGTGGTTACACTATACCCACCCACACAGACCAAGCCCACCTCCACTTGTTGTCATCGTCCTCCCCACCAATCCCCCTTCTCACACGTTTTTCGATCAACATGAATCATATAGATGGGCTCATAATTAGAGTAAATTTCGATTCTATATATCCTTGAAATTTCCCTGTCACCAATTGATCATGTAATATTCTTTTGTAATCCGCATAGAAGAAGTCACAAGTGGCCAATTACATAGAGTGATTGAATTACATAAAGGGCTAGTTTGGTTACCTTTGTAATGGCGTGTTTGTCATTTCGGTTGGCATCTCGGACACCAAAACGAAAAATAAAATTTGTTTGGTTCCCATTCTTTGTTGTTTTGGCCATACAAAAACGACCGAAATGTCAAACGTCAATGCTCGGGGAGGCATCATTTGACTTTTTTTTATTTGAAATGGACTTTTCCATTTCAAATGGGAACCAAATTGGCCTAAACAATGCATTGTCGGTTAGGTCACCTATCTACCCAAACTATCCAGAAGATGTGTCCATCATTAAATTTTCGATTTCCTTTTCATTATGGGTCATGTAGTCAGACTAAATATCATCGAGTACCCTATCCGGTGAGTTTGAATAAAGTTGTCTCAACTCATTTTGATTTAGTGCATTCTGATGTATGGGGTCCATGTCCTATTTAATCTGTGATAGCGTTCAAGTATTTTGTTTCTTTGTTCATGACTACTTACGAGTCACTTTTGTCTTCTTAATAAAAAATTCTTCCGAATTATTTGCTATTTGGTACAATTTTTATACTGAAATAAATATCCAATTTGAGGTTTCTATTAAAGAGTCCATTTTTGTTCACCCATCAAAACTATGGTGTTTGTTCACCCTCCACTAAGAACATGACAAATGTCAATTCAGCCAACATAAAACTACTTTGAGAGTGGTTTTGTTCACCTACCAAAGTGGTTTTCACTTTTAATTTGACACATGTCATGTTCTTAGTTGAGGGTGAACAAACACCATGGTTTTGATGGATGAACAAAAATGGACTCTTCTATTAAATGTCTTCGGAGTGCAATGGTCGTGAGTATGTGTCTCTAGAGTTCACTTCCCACCTGGCTAGACATGAGATTATCTACCAAACTTCAGGTACTTAAACACCACAGAAAATGGTGTGGCCGAACGTAAAAACAGTCGCCTCTAAAAAACAACTTGTGCTCTTATGTTTCATGTCAATACTCCTATAAAATTTTGGTCGGATGTTGTTCTTACAGTTGCTATACGATCAATCATGTCATCGTGGTTTTTAATGACACTACTTTTTCTAGATTATATCTCAATCGTATGCCATTTTTTCTACCTCTCAAAATTTTTGGTTGCTTGTGTTACGTTTGAGATACTCGACCTACTCTTTCTAAATTGGACCCAAAGGCACTCAAATGTATTTTCATTTGGTATCCTACGGATCATAAAAGGTATCGTTGTTTTTCTCCAACTTTGAAGAGGTATATTATGTCTCGAGATATTACCTTTGTCGAAACTGAGTACCCCCATTACGTTTGAGATACTCGACCTACTCTTTCTAAATTGGACCCAAAGACACTCAAATGTATTTTCATTTGGTATCCTAAGGATCATAAAATGTATCGTTATTTTTCTCCAACTTTGAAAAGGTATACTATGTCTCGAGATATTACCTTTGTCAAGACCGAGTACCCCCATCCTCTCCAATTAAATAATATGTTCCCAAAATCAACTCACATGAGAACTTTCTCTTGTATCCAGTTCAAACACAACAATCGCCCATAGGGTGCCCTCCCCTATCGAGCCAGTCTCACCGTCCGAAGGTCCACAAACACCACTCCGTCAGAACTGACATTACCAGACTTGCCCAACACTATAGAGCAGGTGTCATCATCAAAATCCTCCTCCGTGTCCATAAATTCACCACTGGTTGATTTACCGACTCGCTCCCGTCGTGCATGCCATGACCATCCTTTGTATGTTCATAACTACAAAGGGCTCATAAGTCACACTCAGTCTTTGGTGGCTACTATAGATGGAATTCATATCCTACAATCTGTCGAGGTCTCTAACATCCTGGTTGGCGTCTTTATACAGGATATGCGGACGCTAAAGAAGAACCATACATGGGACTTGGTGGATTTGCCTTTCGATAAAAAAGACAGTAGGTTGCAATGGGTGTTCACTATCAAAGTGAAATCGAATGGCACCCTTGATCGTCTGAAGGCTCGTCTTGTGGCCAAAGGGTATTCTCAGACTAATAGTGTGGAATACTTTGAGACCTTCTCTCCAGTTGCCAAGATGACCACAGTGTGAATACTCATGTCCTTAGTTGTCTGATATAACTAGTCCTTACTTCAGTTAGATATGAAAAATGCATTTCCCTATGGGGACCTATAAGAGTAAGGGTATGTAGTACAACCTTCTAGGTTCATTGTAAAGAAAGGTAAAGTGTGTCATCTGCAGAAGGTCCTCTACGGTCTCATACAATCACCTCGTGCTTGGTTTGGTCGATTTACAATGTCGTTACCTAGTTTGGCATGTGCCAATCCAAGAAGGATCATTCGGCATTTTACCGACAGACATCAGCCGGACGGATACTACTTGGTGTCTATGTTGATGACATTGTGATTACAGGAGACGACAGTCAGAATATTGCAGGGCTGAAAAAGTTTATGTGTGAGCAGTTTCAGACAAAAGATATAGGAGCATTAAAATACTTCTTGAGCATTGAAGTGACACGTGGTAAGCAAGATATTGTAATGCCTCAGATGAAGTATGTGCTTGACATCCTAACTGAAGCAGGAACGATGCAAACTAATGGAGCAACCTCACTTATAGATCTAGGGGTAATGTTACTCTCCGATGAGGGGATACTGATGACTAATCCCGACCAGTATCGTCGGCTAGCTGAAAAACTCAACTACCTGACAGTCATAACTCGTCTAGACATTTTATTTGTTGTAAGTGTTGTGAGTAGATTTATACCTCCTCCACGAGTTCTGCATTGGCAGGCAGTTCTCAGGATCTTGCGTTATCTAGCTCAAAATCCGATGAAAGGAATTCGAATAGAGAATCACGAGTATACTCGCCTTGAGTACTTTACAGATGCTGACTGGGGTGCAAGTCTTACAAGCTGAACCAATAATGAGAGTACTTCTACTCGTGTTCGGTTTTTTTTGTAACAAGCTGAACATGATTGACATCTATGCTCCAGTTTGAGGGAGAGTGTTAAGTATTAGTCTATTAGTCTTTGGGCTTTAGTCTCACATTAGGTAGAACCAATAATGAGAGGCTGACTCTCTCCTATAAATACGTACTCTCTTATATCAATGAATCAATCCACACTAAAAGTAAAATGAGATATCGTAAGAATGAATGATTATACAAGTAGATATTTCTTTGTGTTACTTTGAAATTCTATTACCATGCATAATATGTTTCTAGCTATAGGACATATGCATTTTTGCATAATCATAGACAACTTGTGCACAATATTTGGTTTTCTTCGAACGGTATCCAAAACATCGAAAATGAAAAAAAAAGTGCCTTCTTTCAGCTAGGAGAATAGGTATAGGTGCCTTCTTTGAGAGAAAAGAAGAGTACGGGTGCATTGCTTCGTAAGAGAATAATAGCACGGTATTATAGTCCACCAGTAAAGCTAGCTATACTGGGGACGTCGTAATACCATAGATAGTCCAAAATAGTGTATCAACAGTGACCATAATGTACTTAGGCTACATACTAATGGCAACTTTTATATAGGCTAAACAAATCTGATGCTGGGACAATCTTTTGATACTTAATTTTATAACATATATTTTTTTTTTGCAGGGATGGACATGTCGGATATAGGTAAGATGTCACTGTTTAAGTGATAAGTTTCATATTACATCTTATAATGTTGATTATGAATTGTTACTAAACCTAGTCCCAAGTAGAAAGATCATAATAATAATATTGTATGCTCACATAATTACTGTGTTGGTTTAGGCGAGTTGGGTTGGCCCCACTCACCAGTACATTCCCCAATGTGCTGACCCCATCCTCCACAGGTGCGGGAGGAAGTTGTTTAAATAGTTCTGAGGCATCGCAAAAATCGTTGGGCGAGTTGAAGGTTTCTTGTAAAGTATTATTTGTACTATAAATGACATAATATATAGAATGATGTAAATCCTTTTTAATCATAAGTTGTAAGCTAAGTTGGCATAATTCAGTAAGCTATTAAGAGCCTTTGTATTCTACTGCAAAATATCAATAAAAGAGATTTGTTTATGCTTATTTCCGCTGCAATAACCTTGTTTTGAGATCAATTATTAACTATACACATTCATGCATTGTACAAATATAATTTAGACTTGTACGACATCACGCCCAATGACGACTTTTCGGCTTTGCGGAACCGTGGCGTGACACAGGCAAAGCCCACAACAGAGGAGGACGAAGAGGGATGGTCCCAGAAGAAGAAAAAATGTAGGATTTTGACATATTTTTTGTTTGTTTCTCATTTACTTTTTATTACATCAAATTATTAAAAGTGTTGGACCTAGCCTGGCTACATATCAGGTTAAACATGTCGGGTCGGGCTAACCCAAAGTTTTGAGGATCGGGTACGAGTTCAGCCTTAATTGGTCAAGCATAGCCTTAATGGGTCAAGCATAAACGGGATGGGTTCGGATTGAGCATAAATGAATCGCTCGATTGTCACACCTACCCAAATCACTTTTTGTTGTCGAGCCGAACAGATGTCCCTATTGTTCCTTGCACCTAATCGCTACAACGGAGGATGAACGGAGAGATGTTGTGGGGAGGGAGAGGAAGGTCGTTGTTGTAGAAGAGTTTCTTGTGAGAGGGTGTTAAACCTAGTCATTCCTCTTCTCTCCTCCTTTATCCCAAAGGTGAAAGGACTTAACCACCAGGTTACCAAACCTTTTGTATATGTTTGTGTGTAATCAATCCACAAGCATTGAATCCCCTTAAAAATATATGCACTTAAATATTAAGTGGGTATAAACCAAGATAGTTTGGTAGTGTCTGGTAATTAAACTAATAATCCATTTGAGTGAATGTGTAATGGAGACCACCCCCCCCCCCCCCCCCCCCCCTCCTTCCCCCGCGCACGTTTGGGGGTTGACAAATGATAAGCATCCATCCCAAATTTTTGGGTCCAACTGTTTGAATCCTTTCTTCCATTCAGCTCTGGTAGTGGTCATTCCTCTGCAGCACTGACAAAACCATATCCTTCTTTACAATTTCAAAAACTTCGATCCATATTTGTTTAGGCACACATGCATCTATATAAAAAACAACAAACATTTATCCCAAATTTTTGGGATTGGCTGTTTCAATTTCTTCCATTCAACTCTGTTAAAAGCCATGTCCTTTGTAACACTAACAAAACACATATCCTTCTTTAAAACTTCGTTCATATTTGTCTAAGCCTATCTCTGGTCCTAACGGCTCCTCTCTTCTCCTTAATGGAGCATATATTTGTCTATGTTGTACATGTTCAAACCACCTAAGGATTTTTTTTTCTCAACAACTAGCACCACCTCTAAATCCCTATGAATACACTCATTTCTTATCCTACTTATTGAGGGTAGGAGAAGATATTGTCGTAATGATAATATCAAAACTCTACCCCAATAAAAAGTACATAAATAATGTGATGCTGCACAATACGAACAAAGAGAGAAAACAGAAAAAGAGTTTCACACATTAGCCTCTCAATTTAAGCCAAATGCCAGGAGAGAGAAAATCAATCTTACAGCTTTTTCACGAGAACCACCACCAAAGAAAGCAACAGATTCAGCATGTGTCCGAAGTCTTGAATGCATAAACCTATTTACAAATGGTAAGTAGCTTTTAATTTCACATTTCAAATTTAACAAACACGAATATGAAATAAAGAAACCAGAAGTAGGTTGTACCAAATGAATGGATCAAAGGGTACAAGCATTTACCTAAAAGTCCCGTCGAGCTGTTGTTCTCTACTGGCTAGATAACCAAATTCTGGGGCAACACTTCTCAAAAGGCCCAAGCCCAATAACATATAAGCATATAATATAGCAACTCCTCTTCCCCCAGTTAAGAGCTGCATTCTCCACGTGAACCTACAGCATTTATTACCAAGTATAGAATTGATGATCTATCAAAAACATAAAGGTTCTAGATTGACATAACACAATATCATCAAAAAGAAGTTTGCCGTCATATCTAGCAAAACAACAGACTCACCAAAGGATGTCAACGGAAGGCTTTATCATTCCAGTAACCAACCCTGATAGCTCAGTTGCCAACTTTTCCACATCTTGAGTTATTCTCTGATCTGCGTCAATATCTTTACCAGACATGTTGAACACCTGAAACAATACAAATAGTTGTGGTTGGCATATTATATTGACTAATTTTGTGAATTATTAAATATAAATAGTGAAACCGAGGCAAGAAAAAACTGGTATGTTTGAAGTTATAATTTAAAACAAATGCCTCAATTTGTTGTTATAAATGCTAATAAAATTTAAATCAGAATGATCAATAAAACCAAGAGGATAATTCTAGTAAGTAGCATGGGGTAAAAAAGAAGCATCAGCTAGTCACTAAACCAATACATGAGAGTAATTAGGCAAGCATATTTACCAAGTACCCCTTCTTACAACTAATTAAAATGCACAAGGAAATAGCAAGTACCTTGTAAAAAGCATTCCTTCTCAGATAATTTTTTAGCAAATGTTGCGTCAAACGAATCCTCCACCCAAGGGCAAGTCTAGCAGTAAGTGACCTATCAAAAATGAAGTATGAACCTTAATATTATCCTTGTAGGTAATTTAGCAGACCATGTACAGTGAACAAAAGGAACTTAATTACCAAGCTCCTGCACTCCTGCATTGAATTCTCTATGCAGGCAATGATGATGCAAGAATTCTTTCGTGACACTACATATCAGTCGGACGTCCACTTATTTTGTGGTATATATATATATATATATATATATATATATATATATATATATATATAACAGCCATGAAAGAAAAGAGCTCTGCTAGGGTTTCGACATTGGAGGCGATTGCACCTCCTCCCCGCCCCCCGGATCCCTATGGGGTGAAGGGGAGGCGACATGGCGACCGGAACAAGAAGGCCACCCCCCCGGGTGGGGGTGGATCGGCGGGTGGGACCCCCCCGGGCGGGGGGGGGGGGGGGGGGGTCGGCGACTGAAGTGGACGGGACCCCCCCGGGCGGGGGGGGGGGGGGGGTCGGTGGCGGACAGGGGGGGGACCCCCCCAGGCGGGGGGGGGGGGGGGGGGGGGCGGCTGCAGCCGGAGGCGGGACCTCCCCAGGCCGGGGGGGGGGGGGGGGGGGGGGGGGGGGGGGGGGGTCGACGGCGGGCGGAGGTGGGACCTTCGAGTTCGGCTCTGGATCTGGATCTGGATCTGGATCTGGATCTGGAGATGGGTCTGGAACGGGTGATGAGGGGTGGACTACGGTGACCAGAAGGCGCCAACCAGGGAGACGGTTACTGGCATCTCAATCGGGGGGTCGGGTGACTCCAGGGAGGACAGGAAATAGGATTGGGAGTGGTCATGGGGATCCCCGACGGCCAGGGGGAGTCTCGAGAAGTAGTGGAAATGCCTGGAGACCGAAGGCGTCGGCAGCTGAAAAAGGGAAAGGAGTTGCTGGAGGAGGTAGCGGACAACAGGGGAACCCTGCCACGGTGCCTTCCAGGGTCGTGCCGCAACAACCACGATCATGGAAGGAGGTGTGCGTTCCGACGGCGGCGAAGTCCGCGTCCTCTATGGAGTATGTGGCACCTAAGAAGGTTGGCGGAGGTTTTCAGGCTGTCTTCCCAGTAGAGGAGATAGCGGAGGTGACGGAGTTTTGGCAGAATACTCTAGTGATGTATGTGCTTGGTAGCAAGCCCTTCTACGGGCAAATCAGAGGATATGCGGAGAGGGTTTGGAGGCCTAAAGGAAGCATGGAGATCTTCTCAAGGGAAAATGGGTTCTACTTTGTGAAATTTGGGCTGGCGGAGGATGTTATCAGGATCACTCAGGGCGGACCATGGTCATTTGATGGGAGGCTGATCATCTTGAAGGAATGGACTCCGGACCTGCGGTGTGAGAAGGAGGTTCTGAATGCGATTCCGGTATGGATTCGTTTCCCCGAGTTTCCAGTGAAATACTGGAGTGTTCCGCTTCTCATGAGGTTGGCTAGTTTGGTTGGGAGGCCGATCAAGGCGGACGAGGCTACCACCTACCGTACGAGATTGATGTACGCCAGGATCTTTGTGGAGATTACGGCTGGGTCGGAGCTTCCGAGCCTTTTGGAGTATGAGGTAGCATCAGGGGAGGTGCTGACACAGGTGGTGGAGTATGATTGGGTGCCTCCAATGTGTTCCTCATGTGAGTGTTTTGGCCATGTTGATAGTGCGTGCACGCAGAGGAGACGGAGCTCGAACTCGGGAGTCAGATCGGCGGCGGCTACACAGGGGCCGGTTCCTGGAGCTGATGCTGGAGGTGGGGCTACGGATATTCAGGAGGAGGACACTATGATGGACTTGGCAGGTGACTCTGCGACCGATGATCCTCAGCGGGTGGCGAGTATGACGGGTGCCGTGGTCCCATTCCAACCACAAAGGAGTATGTTGACCAGATCCATGGGATTACTTAGTAGCAGTCAGGGGAATGGCGGGGTTACCCCGGTGGTGGAGCAGGTGTATAGTAGGAAGCGGCATGCGCCGGCCCCGCGTGACGATGTCCCTCAGCAGGAGGACCTGGAGAATGACACCTGTGCCAACCCATCTTGGGATCTGACACTATCCAGGATACAGGTCCATCTTGCCCCTCACACTGTGGGAGGGAAGGATCTGGAGGTTGGAGTTGAGGCTCCGGTTGCAGTGATAGGAGAGGATCTTGATCTTATGGACGGAGCACTTCCCTCGGGTGCCTGTTCTGATGGTGTTCAGGGGGACCCCTCATTAGTTAATTAATGTCGGTCCTCGCCTGGAACATCAGAGGAGGGTGTTCTATTGGGCGATGGAGGGAGATCAGTGGGGTTTTGAGAAGGGAGAAGTGTGATATTGCTATTCTGCTGGAAACAAAGATCCGGAAGGAAGCAGTACTTGATCGGCGGAACACGGCGACTTGGGCTCATGTTCATAACCTGGACATCTGCGACATGGCGAGGATCTGGGTTAGATGGAGTAGAGAGAGCTGGGAAAGGGACCTGGTTCTGAAGACTCAGCAGATCATTGGTTTACTTCTGGTGAACAAAGGTGGCTTTAGATTCCTCCTGGGAGCAGTCTATGGGCATAATGACAGGAAGCGTCGTGAGTCCCTCTGGGAGGATATTACTCGGCTTGGCCAGATGGCGGATTCCCAACACCTTCCATTGCTTATTATGGGGGACTTCAATGCCTTGCTATATAGGCATGAAAAGGTGGGGGGGCGTCCGGTCCACGACTCGATTCTATATGACTTTCAGAGGTGCCTACTCATCTCGGGGCTGAGGGGGCTGGAGAGAGCAGGACACATTTGGACCTGGCACAACAAGGCGTCCAAGGGCAGGGTTGCATGTCAGCTGGATAGAGCCTTGGGGAATAGCGAATGGTTTCGCTATTACCCTAATGTGGTGGTGGAGGGGCTAGCGGCTGAGACGAGTGATCACTCTCCTATTCGAGTGGGTTTATTGGAGAGAGCCACCTGGAAAGCTAGACCGTTCAGATATAACAACAGTTGGTACCTCTCGGCGGATTATGAGGAGGTGGTTGCGAGAGGTCTGCTGGACTCCCGGGAGGGCACTGCACAGTTTCGCATGGTCCACAAGCTCAAGCAGGTGAAGAGGGGTATTCGGGACTGGGTGAAGAAGAGGCCGCGTTCTTCACTGGCAGACAAGGAGGCTGAGCTTCGGGAGGTTCAGGAGGCCCTACAGGCTGACATCTTGTGTGGGGAGCTGGCGGCTAGAGAGAAGGATCTTAGTGCAGAAGTCAATTCCTTGAGACTCCAGGAGGAGATTAGTGCGGCTCAGCGGGCGAAATGCTCATGGCTCAAGGATGGGGACAGATGTACTAAGTTCTTTTATGATGTTATCTAGACTCGCCAGCACCGGAATAGTATTCCCAGACTTCTGGATGGCGAGGGCAAGCTGGTTGGGGACCCGGTGGAGATCCAGAGAGAAGCAGTCAGGTTCTATCGGGACTTGTATCATCAGGAGGACTATCCCACTACGTTCCCACCTCTGATTCCTAAGAGGTTGGTGACGCAGCATGGGAATAGGCGTCTCTTGGCCCCGATTAGGATGGAGGAGATCGAGGACATTGTGATGAAGGCTGATCCCAACAGAGCTCCAGGGCCAGATGGCTTCTCCAGTGGATTTTTTCGGAGACATTGGGGAGCTTTGAAGCTCCCAGTTCTTGAGGCGGTACAGGAATTCTTCTCGTCAGGTAAGCTTCTGAAGGAGCTTAATCATACTTTCCTGACCCTGGTTCCGAAGAAGGAGGGTGCGACATCTCTGGCAGATTTCAGACCGATTGCATGCTGTAATTATCTTTATAAGATAATTACTCATCTTATGTGTCGGAGGATGGAGGGAATTATGCAGGGATTGGTGTCTCGGAATCAGGCGGCCTTCATTAAGGGTCGATCGATTGCTGAGCACAGCCTTCTTGCTCATGAGATGGTGCGTGAGTTCAACAAGCCTGGGGGGATGAAGGCCTGTGTGAAGTTGGATCTGAGAAAGGCGTATGATACAGTTAACAGGGACTTTCTCTGCCAGCTTATGCTAGCCATGGGATTCGATGAGAGGTGGGTAGCGAGGGCGAGGGAGTGCATTTGCTCCCCCACCTTCTCGGTTCTTATACAGGGCACTCCGTATGGATTCTTTAGCAGCTCCAGGGGCTTGCGGCAGGGTGATCCTTTGTCCCCGTACCTGTTTACCCTGGTGATGGAGTATTTTACGTGCATGATGGACCTGGCTGTGCACAGCAGGCGGATTGTTCCTCTATTTAGACTTGTCCATCCAGTGGTCTCGCACTTGATTTATGCAGATGATCTACTGGTGCTTCTCCGACCGTCCATGGGAGGGATGAGGGCTCTTTCTGACATTATGGAGGAGTTCGGAAGGTTCTCGGGGCTGAAGCTCAATAGAGAGAAAAGTAGAGTTTATTTCAGCTCTAGTTGCCCTCAGAAGGAGGAGCGGGCTCTGGTTCTGGGAGTGGAGAAAGGTGAGCTGCCGGTGAAGTACCTGGGAGTCCCACTGACGGTGAATTATGCTAGGGAGCAGGATTGCCAGAGTTTGGTGGAGTTCACTAAGAAGAGGGTGGAAGGCTGGCAGGCTGCAGGACTATCTTTTGGTGGCAGGATTGAGCTGTTGAGATCTGTCATTGCTGGCATTGCTATGTTCTGGCTGCAGTCGATCCAGATTCCTGTGGCTACTATCACGAAGGTGGAGTCCATGTGTGCGGACTTTCTTTGGAGGGGGGGCATGCATGCGATTTCGTGGACTCAACTTTGCCGGCCTCGGGAGGAAGGGGGAGTGGGGTTGAGATCTCTCCGAGCTATGAAGGAGGCTGCTAGGGTGAAGATGGCGTGGCAGTTCATTAGAGGGGGATCACTTTGGGCAGACTGGATGGCGAGCAGATACCTGAGGAGGTCCAATTTCTGGACGAGCAGGATTGATAGTAATTTCTCGGTCACATTTAAGGCTATACTTAAATGTAGACCCGTTCTACAGACTGCTATCTGCCGATCCATGAGGGATGGTTCCTCCACTGATCTCTGGCTCGACCCATGGTTGGGCAATCGTTCCCTTCTGGAGCATTTGGGACCACTGCATGATAGAGAGGCCTCGAGAGGGCTGAAGTGCAGTCTGATCATTCGAGATGGTGCTTGGAGACCGGAGCTTTACACTTTCACAGCTCAGCTTGGTGAGGAGATCCGGACTATTTCTATTGATACTAGCCAGTCTCAGGACACTTGGAACTGGGCTGTCCATGCCTCTTCTGGGGGGCCTGGCAGGTTTAGTTTCAAGAGTTGTTACGATTTGGTTAGGACTCGACATGACAGGATGGAGGATATAGATTTCATCTGGGGAAAAGGGATTGCCCGGAAGATGCAGCTCTGTTCTTACAGGTTGATGCTCGGGAGATTGATGACGAGAGATAGACTCATTAGGTTTGGGGTGCCCATCCCAGACTCGAGGTGTCTTCTATGCTCTGACGAGGACGAGTCTATGACCCACCTATTCTTTGAGTGCCCTTTCGCTTGGCACATTTGGTCGGAGCAGTGTAGGAGATATCCGGGAGGTGCTGGCAGCGTCAGAGATATTAGAGGGATCCTTAGCTGGATCAGGGATCGCAGGGGTATGGATGCTGGATGGGCCAGACAGGTCAGATTGCGACTCTCTGCTACTGTCTGGCATGTCTGGAGGGAGAGGAACAGGCGCTTTTTCGAGGGTCTGATTACCCCTCCGATTGGGATTCTGCACAATATTGACTTTGATGTATCTGTTTTGACCCCATGAGTTTTTGGGGAGGCTGTGTGATTATGTACCGTATTACCTATACCGCGATTCGCGAGGAATAAAATATTTACCTTATTCCAAAAAAAATATATATATATATATATATATATATTACTTCTTTAAAAAAAATATTACTGCTTACTATATAGGTATAAAATACCGGCTACTAGTAGATGGCAATATGGATCCGGATAGCTGCTGGCGTGATTGAGGAAGTGGATTAGTTCTACGACGTATTGCACGTACTTAACAAGATTTTTAACCACAAGCCACAGAAAATAATGTTAGAACTCACATAACGATGTAAGCTGCAAAAGAGAAGTCCATTTGAACTGGCAATGAAGATACAAACATAGTTCACTTTGAACCAAGGTTCGTAGTATCGGAATCGGTATTGAAACGTTCCAATGAGGATTGGTATCTGTAGTATCGGCAAATTCGGATCGGAGTATCGGATTTTTTGGTATCGGAAAACAAATATTTATTAAAATTTTAGACAATATTTTATACATTTAGACATAATTTTAAGTATTTTATGTGTTGTTTCTTAATAGTTTTGAAATAGGATGAAATAATAGTCACCCTTATTGATTGGTTTTGCCTAGGATAAATATTTTTTTCATTTGCATACCTTTACAATCTTATTATGCTTTTACACCATTGGTATTGGTTTTTTTTTAATTCAATTTTCTCTACCAAATTGACCGGAAAAGAGACCTCCAACGTCGGTATCACTCAATATCGGTAGCGGTCGGTATCGGATCGGGACATGCCAAACTGAATCGGTATCGACCGTATACTGCAAACTATGCTTTTAACTACATATATGTAATGTGAGAAATTGTACCATTTGAAAATGTTCTATCTAGAAGGAAACATGCCAGTATGATTGCAGCAAAATGAGTAATTTGAAATATTTAAATATTGTTCCAAGAAATAGAAAACATGTGAATGACTATGTAAAATCGGAGTCATGCATTTCTGTTTCACAAAATAACTGTTACTTATTCCGACCACCTCCAATAGAAGAATGTGAATGAACAAACCAGTGTCGAACTATTTCATAAAAAATGTATATCCTCATGCTATGAAGCATGGGTACTCCATCTAGGAAGGCGTACCTCTACCGGGTATTGGTACTCCTGGGCAATGTTACCAGGATTGTAGGCCGCTTTGGTACATGGTACGGGTACGCGGTACGGTACCTCAGTCGGTACGTGGTGCAGTGGGGGTAGGCTTATTCGGTACGTTATTTGAGGTCGTTGTTCGTTTTGATTTAGGTCGTCTTTTGTACCATATACAATTATATAGAAGTATACATTATATAAAAATAAAATAAAAATGATTAATTAACAAACAAATATTGAAAATATATGGCAACAACTCCACAAAAGTCAACATTTTGTATTAATACCACCCACACAAAATTTCCAGCTTCAGATTCATCTCCCAATTTTTGGTTTTTTTTTTTAGGTCGCTAAATTCGACGACCTGGGTCGCGAACGCACCCTGTTCGGGGTCTTTCGTCCTAATTCGTGGGACGTAGGGGGGGTAACGAATTAGGCATCATTGCTCCTGGGTAATTACCACATGGTACCCAAAATTACTTTTATTCTTTGTTCTAAACTTAAACTTCATAGTTTCTAGATTAATTCATTTGATGACAATGATGAAGAAATTTAGACTCTTAGGGTCCGTTTGGATAGTCATTCTGAAATTTTATTCTAAAAACAGTTTTCTGAGAGCAACTTATAAAGTTATTTTCTGAGTATATTCTGATTTTGTATTTGGTTACTTTCATCCGAAAAATAATTTTAAAAAATAAAATTTTGAAAATCCTGTTTGGTAAAATATTTTTAGAAACCGGAGGTAGCTCCTCTTCTAGACGCGGCCGAAGCACGCGTAGTAGGCCTTCTCCTTGAGGAAGGACTCGAGGTCGGACTTGACCGGGCCGCTGAGCTCCGGCTCGATAGCCACGATGTCGAGAGTGGACGGGTGCGAGAGCGGCACTGGGCCGCTCCAGCCGGCGCCGCCGGGATGGACGAAGAAGAGCCTGCACTCCCT
Organism: Iris pallida; assembly: GCA_029216955.1. NCBI lineage: Eukaryota > Viridiplantae > Streptophyta > Magnoliopsida > Asparagales > Iridaceae > Iris > Iris pallida. The sequence goes on from JANAVB010045020.1 coordinate 15,156,694, forward strand.
CCTGCGGAGGTCGGCGTCGTCGGCTTCGGCCTCGACATGGTGGAGGTAGGGGCAAAGGACGCGGTGGCGGTCATGGTGGCGCAAGCGGAGGAGGCACGGCGAGCGCCTTGCGGAAGAGGGGGTTCTCCTAGCCGCCGCCCATAGCTGCTCTTCTCCCCAAATTTGAGAAAGTTTTTTGGAGGAGAGAGAAAGAGCGGGGGGTTGGGTCGTACGAGAACTTTGGGGGGGGGGAGGCACTTTTTCTGAAAAGGTTTTGGAAAAAGAGAATTTTTCTCTTTTCAGAAAGCAACATTTAAACAGCTGCTCTTACAAAAAAAAAAATTCAAACGTAGTTTCTGAGTTAGTTTGTCCAAACGCCATTTATGGGGGTGGGGTAGATTTACACTCAGAAAGCTGAGTTTAAAATTAGATCCAAACGGAGCCTTAGTTTCACTCTTATAATTGAAGATGGATTACTAGTATTTGGTTTACACACACACACACACCGTACCTGTACCATGGAATTTTAGAAATTTATGTAGAGTTACTGGGTACTCGTACCGGGACCTATGCTTCATAGTCCTCATGTGAGTTTGTAATCAGGGTTTCTTCTTATATGGAAAATGCAGAATCAGAAATAGACAAGGATAGTAATTCAAGAATGGAGAAAAAGTTCATGCTTGGAGTTTCTTCTCCTGACAGAAAACCTACATTCCTACATAAGCGTCATCACAGAAATTACTCTGTTATGGCATGGTTCCACGTTTGGCTATAATACAAGCACAGGTTCCCAAAATATACTTTAGAGCCTCAAATTAACTTTTTACATAATAAATGAATGTAGGTGATTGTCCAAGCAGGCGAAGTAAAACCTAAATAGTTATGCATGAACTATGACCAATTTGGTATCAGAGTTGATCAATGCTTGGATAATCTTAGCTCGATGGCATTTCTTCAAATGTTAACTAATACACATATCTTACGCATTACATTATGAAATGCTTATGGGCAAACTTACTAGTCATAAAATTAAAAATAAAACAGTTCAAACTTGTAGAAGAATTGGCTATTAATGTGTACTCAGCCTTGATGAGGGATCTTCGAGAAAGAAAAAAAACAAAGAACCCCATAGGTTACTGGATGGTAAAAAAAACCATAGTGAAAGGAAAACATACCTCAGTGAAGGGGCAACAAAAGAGTTTGCAGCACTCTGGAGAACACTAATCCCAGTAAGTCGAACAAAGGCTGCCTTATCTTGCTCTAGCACGTATTTAACGCTGGTTCCTGTAGAAGTTAATTATATAAATCAAAATACACTCGAAAGGTTTCTTTTAAAAATAAACTTAACACGAAACATCCAAGCAGACCGTTCAAGGAAGCTATGCGATCTGAGATCAATGTTCTGGATACAACAAGCAAAGCAACTGCAAACATTTGTGCACCTTGTCGATCTAGCAGTGTCGGTACCTAGAAAGAAAGCACATTCTCAAGTTTTATCAATTAAGTGTATAATCAAAATCAGAATTATTCAATTAATGTTTAATGTTGTTCACTTCACATATTTCTCTAGAACATATGGAGAATCAGATTGTTTGAATAGCTAGCTAAATTCTCTAGTTTTATCAATTAAGTGTATAATCAACCAAAGAAACAACTGTATGGTGAATACAGTAAAGAAACCAAGAAACAAACTTAGTAGCATATAAAGCTAAAGCAGATGACATTAGTCAGCAGTCAAGGTTGAAAGGCATACCAGCACTTTAAACATCGCAGATATCCTTTGAGGCAAGGTTCTTGGAGTCCCCCGTAATTGAGGAATACGAGGCAAGGGAAGTGTGCGCTCGATTTTGGGGGAGGATGATATCACTTTGCTTGAATAAATTTGAGACTTGGGACTTGATGAAGTGCCACTCTACAAAACAATGGACAAAGAAGACAGAATTCTACACAGAAGGAACAAAGTAAAGAGTTTATAAAAAAGTATGAATAAGATTGTTCCCAAACCTTTCCCATAGCAGAAAAAGCTCTTTGAACAGCTAGTGCATCACTTTGACGATCAGTTTCAGCTGATTCTAATATATAACTACCTTTAGCAGTAGGTGATTGTGAATCATCCCTGCATAATTCAAACAACCTTCGTTTTCCAGAACTGATTTTATATAGAAGACTATAGACAAAATGGAAACATATTTGATAACCTCTTCAACTGAACACTCCATCCTCCTTCCCCATCTAAAGATAGAACTATGTCATGAAATGCGACTAATGCGGGGCGGTGTGAAATAGTAATACACGAAGTGCCCATTGCTCGAACCTTAGCACAGAACCGCTCCTCCATATCCGTTGTAACAGCACTCGTACACTCATCAAGAATAGCAAATTTAGGTTTATGGTAAAACAATCTGGCCATTCCTAGTCTCTGTTGCTCACCAAGGGAAAGTTCATCACCCCAATTTATTTCTTTTTCCAAAGGATAACGTTCTAGTAAGTACTCAAGGTCAACCTGCAGGAAAAAAAAAAGTAGAATCTGATAATTCTACCTTACAATTTAAGGGTCATAAGAGTTGTTTAAAGTAACCATATTATCACACGAGGAATAAAAGAATATAAGAGTCAAATTTCACAAATAAGGAGTAATAATGTACATTTTTTAACAATTCCCGCATTCCATCATGGGTAAGTGGCTCAGTCTCCTGATCTGCTGTAAGAGGATAAATTAACTGATCACGAAGTGTTCCAAAAGCTGTATATGGTCGTTGTGGGACATAAAAAATTTCCTTGTTGAGATCAGATCCAATGCCTGGTTTTACAATGTAGCCAGATACCAATGGCCAAAGACCTCCAAGAACACGGAATAGAGAGCTTTTTCCACTACCATTTGGTCCTGAACAAGAAATAAATAGATAAGATGTGCTGCATATATGTTTTCATCCATTTGAATTTGACAGTAGTGTCAACTAATGCTAATATAAGAAAATGTCCACATAACAGATGTTCTCCATAACACAAGTATCATGCATGGCCTCACTGCTGAATGCTTAACAAGGTTTATGATTTGTGCATACTTCTTAAAAGGTATATTCTTAACCCCTGGAAAGGCATCAGATAGGGTAGTCACATAAGTAAGAAATCGACTGATTTCTTTCTGAACAAAATTAACATGAGAGAAGGAGGTTATCTACAGCCAACTGTTCCAGGAGCAGCCAATATACTTCTCGAATATTATGAATAAGTCAATAAAAATCAGGATCTCTCTTTCTGTCAAGTACCCCACTAAAACAAGAGAAACAAAAACTTAACACTGAAAGAAGATTATGCCAAGCCAAAATATGCTAGTCTTCATTTGCTAAAAACAAGAAAAAAGAAAGTCATCCACAAGAGTGATCCAGTGTACTAATGGATGATTATGCCCAAAGAAAGCAAAGAAAAAGCATCTGTAGGTGCATTATAAGACACTTGATCAGTCTACGAAACGTGCACTTCAAACTTCAGCCCAAATAACAATCAACTTAACTACGGAGAATCTCAAGCATTTTTACAGGAACTGCACAGTTAAAGATATTTTAGCGAGGAGGTTTAAAACAAATAACCTAGTTTCCTTGCACCATTTTCTTAGATTGAGGCGGCTATCACAATATACAATTAATTAAACGCACTGAGAAATGTGTAGGATATGTTGAAGGAGACTGGATAGTCAGGAGTAAAACCAGTGAAGACTCCTATAGATTCAGATCAAGTGATTATTAACAAGGACATCTGCTGATGACTATACTAAAACTCTAGAGTTGTAGTGAGGGTTGAGGGATATATTTATATTATTCAAACAGGCTCCGCAGGCCGAAGACCCATTTTGGGTATAGAACTGGATTCATGCAGCGGTACAATGTTTTGTAAAATCTACTCAAAATGCGCGTCAGACGAGATTTGAGCATAGGTTTCTGCGTTACCACTGCACCAAAACTCTAGAATTATAATGAGGGTTAAAGGTTATATATTCATATGTATTCTAACAACGATCCAATAGATATAGTGGTGTTTTTAAGGAAGATACAACAATAAACAGTAACTAAACTTAATATATCTATGCAGAAAAATTTAACGTGATTTATGTTAACTTCTAGTTCCTCACTGAAAAAGTAATAGTCATTTCCTGGTTGTCGAAAAATGTACAACTCTCTGTCAGCTTCATATATCTGAATTTACTAATTCTAACTGGGCTGTTTCTCCTTATTATATTCAACCACAGGGTAGTTTAATGGGTTATATTATGTACTGATAATTTCAGTAGTTTTTTCCCCAAATGTTCACAACTATATATATATATATATATATATATATATATATATATATATATATATATATATATTGATGGCGATCGGGGAGCGGGCGCATCTGGGCGAACGGCTAGGGTTTGAGCGTGGCAGCCCCCCGAGGCCGCCGGACCCCCTTGCCGGCGGGGAACGGGCCTCAGGGAAGCAGGGCGGCGCCCCCCCCCCCCCCCCCGGCGGTGGGGGAGGGCTGGAGCAAATCCGGGGGGGTCGGGCGGACCCCCCGACGCAGGCGCGGACACCAACGCCCCCCCAGGCGGTGGGGGGGGGGGGGTGCGGAAACACAGGGGGGGGTCGGGCGGACCCCCCCGGCGGTCGCAGCCCCTCCCGGGCGGTGGTGGGGGGGGTGGGATCAACGGGTGGTGTGCCGGGGTTGTCGAATTCGTCGCGGGGTGGACCCATTGCTACGAACTTCGAGTTCGGAGCGGGCTCCGGATCTCTGGGGAGCCAAACGGACGGTGGGGGATGGATGACGGTTACGCGTCGTCGTGGGGCGAAATCCGGGGGGAAGACGGGAGGTGGACAGGGTCAGGTTAGGGATCGCTATTCTGATGGTCGTCAGATCGGGTCAGGATCTCGGCCATCTGGACGAGGTCCGGGGGTGGCTGCTGGGAGATCGGTGGGTTGGCGACCAAAGGCGACCGCGGCGGCCAAGGGAAAGAGTAAGGTGGTGGATCCGGATGCTCAGGGATCTGGGACTCCTCGTCCGGAGGTTACCCCGAGGCCACTTGGGACGACTACCCGGCCTACTGGACGGTCCTGGGCCGATATATGCAATCCAGTGGGACCGAAATCTCCCACATCGATGGAGTACGTCCCGCCAATCAAGGTAGGGAGGGGTTTCCGGACCTCCTTCCCTGCGGAGGAGATCCAGAAGATGACAGCGTACTGGGAGAATACCCTCGTCATGTACGTATTAGGCAACAAGCCTTTCTACGGGCAGATTAGGGGCTATGCTGCGCGAGTCTGGCAGCCTAAGGGGAGCATGGAGTTCTATGCCCGCGAGAACGGCTTCTATTATGTAAAGTTCGGTCTGGCGGAGGATGTTGCTAGGATCCTCCAAGGCGGCCCCTGGACGTTCGACGGCAGGTTGATCATTCTCAAGGAGTGGACCCCGGAGCTTCGCTGTGAGAGGGAAGTACTGAATGCCATCCCTGTTTGGATTCGCTTCCCTGAGTTCCCGGTTAGGTTTTGGAGTATACCGTTGTTGATGCGGTTGGCCAGCTTGGTGGGCACCCCGATCAAGGCAGATGATGCTACTGCCTTTCGGTCGCGGTTGATGTACGCTAGGATCTTTGTGGAGATTCGGGCATGGGGGGAGCTTCCGAAGACGGTGGTGTATGAGATCCCATCTGGGGAGGTGCTTACCCAGAAGGTGGAATATGAATGGGTTCCACCTACCTGTCCACGGTGTTCTTGCTTCGGGCATCTGGCTAGTGCATGTTCGGAGGTTGGACCTCCGGTGGAGCCTACTCTCCCTCCTAGGGAGGTTCCAGAGGCTCCCTGTGATATGGATCTCAGAGATGATAGTGGCGCGGAGGTCTTGGAGGGGGAGGTTACACATCCTGTGAGTGATGCAGGTTTGAGCCTCGTTGTTTCTACTCAGCTGGCTCCCTCGTGTGGAGGGCTGACCACTTGCCAGGGGCTGAGTAGTAGTATAGTTACTAGAGGTATGGCGGCGTCGGAGATTGAGGCACGAGAGGATAGCGGATCGTCTGGAGGGCAGGTTTACTGTAGGAAGAGGCGCGCTGTCGGCATGTTGAGGGATGGCCCCACAATGGTGGTGGGTCATACTTCGGACAGAGAGGAGGCGGTGTGTGTTGACAATCCTGCCTGGACGTTGGTTCTACCTCAGGTCGCTCCCCAACAGGCGGTTCCGTCTGGGATAGAGGAGGACTCTTTAGCGACGGGTGCGGCACTTCCCCCAGGTGCTGACCCGGGAGTTTTCCAGGGGGACCCCACCTCTCATTAATTAATGGCTATTATTGCCTGGAATGTGAGGGGGGCGTGTTCGCTAGGGAGGTGGAGAGAGATATGTGGGGTGCTCCACAGAGAGAAGTGTGACATTTCTGTTATTTTAGAATCCAAGATCAAAGGGGAGAAGACCCTTACTCGGCGGACCCCTTCTCATTGGGCCCAGCTGCACAACCTGGCCCTTTGTGACATGGCCAGGATTTGGGTTCGCTAGAACTCGAAGAGTTGGGATGGTGACTTGATCTTGATGACGGAGCAGTTGATTGCCATCTCCTTCGTGAACAAGGGTGGCTTCCGGTTCTTACTGGGGGCGGTCTACGGCCACAATGACAGAAGGAGAAGGAAGTCACTATGGAGCGACATCTCTCGTGTCTCCGATGTTGCTGAGTCGTCGTGTTTCCCTCTGCTCTTGATCGGGGACTTCAACGCTCTTATGCATCATGGGGAGAAGCTGGGTGGTCGTCCGGTTCCAGATTCTATCCTTTATGATTTTCAGAGATGCCTCCTGCTTGCGGGGCTTCGGGAACTGTCTCGCTCAGGCTTCATCTGGACCTGGCACAACAAAGCAACTCACAACAGGATTGCTTGTCAGCTTGATCGAGCTCTGGGCAACGGGGAGTGGTTCCGTCACTTCCCCAACTCTTCGGCTGAGGGTCTGGCAGCTGGGACGAGCGATCACTCCCCTATCAGGGTTGGCTTCTCTGCTCGATCTCTTGGGAAGTCCCGTCCGTTCAGGTATAACAATAGTTGGTATCTCTCGGAGGGCTACCTAGAGGCTGTCGCAGAGGGGCTGGCTAGCGGTCAGGAGGGGACGGCTCAATTCCGATTGGTTTGTCGTCTCAAGGCCACGAAGAGAGCTCTCAGGAGTTGGGTGCAGGGGTTGCCCAAGACCACACTAGAAGATAAGGAGGCTGAGTTGAGATCTTTGCAGCAGGATTTGCAAGCTGACATGCCTAATGGAGATCTGGCGGCTAGAGAGAAGGAACTGATTGGAGAAGTCAACATTCTGAGGCTGTAGAAGAAAATTAGCTCGGCTCAGCGAGCCAAATGTTCCTGGCTGAAGGATGGAGACCGGTGCTCCAAGTTCTTTTATGACGTTATCCGGACTAGACAGAATCAGAATCACATATCCCAGCTTCTTGATGCGGATGGCACTCTGATGGGGACGCCGGCTGAGATACAGGGCGAGGCTGTCAGGTACTATTCTGATTTATATTTCCAGACTGACTACCTGTCCGTGTTTCCAGAGGTTGTTACGAAGCGGTTGGTGACTCCATTTGGGAATAGCATCCTACTTGCCCCTGTCACATTGGAGGAGGTGGAATCTATTGTCAAGGTGGCGGACCCTAACAAGGCCCCTGGTCCAGATGGCTTCAGCAGTGGTTTCTTCAAGCGCCATTGGGATATTCTGAAGCTTCAGGTCGTGGAGGTGGTCCAGGAGTTCTTCACTAAGGGAAAGCTTTTGAAGGAGCTGAATCACACTTTCCTGACCTTGGTGCCTAAGAAGGAGGGCGCGACAGCATTGGCAGACTTCAGACCTATTGCCTGTTGTAATTATCTTTATAAGATAATTACGCACCTTATGTGCCGGCGGATGGAGGGAATCATGCAGGACTTGGTTTCTCCAAACCAGGCTGCGTTCATCAAGGGGAGGTCGATTGCAGAGCATAGCCTCCTGGCACATGAGATGGTGAGGGGATTCAGCAGACCTGGTGGGGAGAAAGCTTGTGTTAAACTGGACCTGAGGAAGACGTATGACATGGTCAATCGGGACTTCCTCTGCCATCTGATGTCTGCCATGGGATTCGCGGATCACTGGGTTGCGTTGATCAGGGAGTGCATCACGTCCCCTACTTTCTCAGTTCTTATCTAGGGCGTTCCTTATGGGTACTTCCAGAGCAACCGTGGGCTTAGGCAAGGTGACCCATTGTCCCCTTACCTGTTCACGCTTGTGATGGAATACTTTACTTGTTTGATGGACATGGCAGTGTACCGTGGACTGCTGGTGCCTCTGTTTCGGAGGATGGACCCTCCAGTTACACACATTATATATGCTGATGATCTACTGGTCTTCATCCAGCCTTCGACGATGGGGTTGCAGACGCTTGCGGGTATTATGGAAGAATTGAAGTCCTTCTCGGGTCTCCAGCTGAACAGGGATAAGAGTCGGGTCTACTTCAGTTCCCGGTGTTCCCAGAAGGAGGAGTGGGCTGATGTCCTGGGTATCGCAAGGAGTGATCTTCCGGTGCGTTATTTAGGAGTGCCCCTCACAGTCAATTATGCGCGGGATCAGGACTGCCAGGGCCTGGTAGAGTATGTCCAGCGGAGAGTAGAAGGCTGGCAAGCTGCCGATCTGTCTTTTGGCGGACGTATAGAGCTGATCTGATCTGTGATCTCGGCTGTGGCCCATTTTTGGCTACAGTCCATCCTCCTCCCGGTGGCCACTATTCGGCGAGTGGAGCGTCTATGTGCTGATTTCCTTTGGAGGGGGGGTATGCATGCGATCTCGTGGGAGCAGCTCTGTCGTCCCAGGAAGGAGGGAGGTGTGGGGCTCAGGCCGTTGCTGGAGATCAGGGAGGCCTCTGCGCTCAAGCTGGCCTGGAGATTCATTAGCGGGGGGTCTCTCTGGGCGGACTGGATGCACAGTAGATACGTGAAGCAGGACAATTTTTGGACGTGTTCTCCTGATAACAACCATTCTGTCACGTTCAAGACTGTCCTGAGACACAGGGGTGTGCTCAAGTCTGCTATCCGGAGGGTCATGAAGGATGGGTCGGGTATGGACCTCTGGCGGGACCCTTGGATAGATCGGCGTTCGTTGCTAGACATTAGGGGATCCCCGACTCACACGGAGGACAGGCGAGGTCTGAGTCTATTAAACATATCTTTTGGAGTGCCAGTGCCGGACCCTAAATGTGTGCTTTGCTGTTTGGAGCCTGAGTCTATTAAACATATCTTTTTCGAGTGCACTCTGGCATGGCAGATATGGTCGGAGCAGAGTCGGGTATTAGGAGTGGGCGCCTCTGGTAAATACATTGGGGACATCATCCCGGTGATACGAGATAGCAGGGGTCGAGGTCATGACTGGTTCCGTACAGCCAGAGTTCGTTTGGCGGCTTCGGTTTGGCATGTTTGGCGGGAGCGAAACCGTCGAATTTTTGAGGGACTAGTCACACCTCCGGTTGGCATTCTCCATAACATTGAGTTTGATGTGAACGCTATGGAGAATGGATGAGTGCTGAATGGGAGTCCCACTCAGTTTGTATGTTGTATGATTATGACTTTTCATTTAGAATAAAATTTACCTTTTTCCAAAAAATAAAATAATATATATATATATATATATATATATATATATATATATACATCAAAAAATGACGGAAACAGAGACGGAGGCGAACCCTAGCTCTGCTAGGGCATCACCAAATCGAAGCGAGGAGGCGGCCAATCGTCCTCCGGACCGGGGGAAGGGCAAGGGGGTGGCGGCGGCGGCCGGTGGCGACCGGCTGGAGGCGGGCGGCGGCGGCCGGCCACCGGAAACGCTGGGTTCTGCTGCTGCTCGCGCGCTGGCGGTTGCGGGCGGCCAGAGGGGAGGGCGGGGGGGTCCGACGAACCACCCCCGGGGGCGGACGGAGGCCGGCGACCCTCCCCAGGCGGGGGGGGGGGTGGCCGGGGAGGCGTGCGGATGGCGGCGACGTCAGCGACGTGCGGGGGGGGGGGGGGGGGGTGGTCATCGAACACGGGTTCGGCAGGTGATTCCACGGCGGTTGCTCCGGGGGGCTCCCCTATGGTGTTCACCGCCCAGGGTGAGGAGGGGACTTGGACTACGGTCCAAAATCGGAGGGTAAGGCGTGGAGGTGGGCAACGATCGCACATCTCTGAGACTAGGAGGGGCTCCGCTTCTACGCAGGGATCGGACAGGAGGTCAGGGATAGCCAGGAGAACAGGACCTACGGTGGGCCAGGCGCACACAGGGGAACGGGGGGGCCAAGCCAGGACTACGTGGAGGCCTCGTGCGAAGGGGTCAGCAGGGGAGGCTGGCCCAGTTATCGGGGTGAGAGGGACTGCTGTGAGCATGAGTGGCCGGCCGGCACCGACGATCCTGCCTCGAAGTTCGGGCCCGCGGCCTGTGTCCTGGGCAGATGCGTGTAAGGTGGGGGTTGCAAAGACTCCGGCATCAATGGAGTATGTTGCGCCTATGGCGGTTGGGGGTGAGCTCTGCGCCGACTTTCCGGCTGAGGAAGTGGCGAAGGTGACGGCATTTTGGGAGAATACTCTAGTGCTATATGTGTTGGGGAGCAAGCCCTTCTACGGGCAGATCCGAGGTTATGCGGAGCGAGTCTGGCGGCCGAAGGGTAGCATGGAGTTCTTCTCCAAGGAGAACGGCGTCTATTTCGTTAAATTTGGGATGGCAGAGGATGTGGCTCGGATACTCCAGGGAGGGCCTTGGACGTTTGATGGTCGCCTCATCATTCTGAAGCAATGGACCCCTGACCTGAGATGTGAGAAGGAGGTGCTGAATGCGGTGCCTGTGTGGGTTCGGTTTCCTGAATTCCCGGTTCGCTTCTGGAGTGTCCCCCTTCTTATGAGACTTGCCAGCCTCATTGGCAAGCCGATTAAGGCGGACGATGCCACCGCCTTCAGGACTAGATTGATGTATGCCCGGGTATTTGTGGAGATTGACGCCAGGTTGGACCTGCCAGAGCAGTTGAAGTACCGGACCCCCACTGGCCAGATCCTGATGCAGGAGGTGGAGTATGAGTGGATTCCCCCCAGATGCCCGGCGTGTGTCTGCTTTGGGCATCTCCCGAATGCTTGTAGGAGAGGAGGAGTTTCTGAGGTGGTGACGGAGGAGGCAGTGCAGGAGACAGGTGGTGCTGTTGGTACCCCTGCAGTTGACAAGGCGGGCTTGATGGATGATGTGATGGAGGCAGACTCTTCCCCCATCTCTGGGGAAACCGAGGAGTCTCCGACGGAGATTTTTGCCGGGGCGATGGTTGAGTATACGGGGACGAGGACTATGACCACCAGGAGTATGGGTCAGGAGGACAGGCGACAAGGAGAGGATAACTCATTAGCTCTTCAGGTATACAGTCGGAAGCGCCAGGCAACGGAGCCGCATAGGGAGGACAGCGGACAAGGTGGGCCGGAGAGAGTGTGGAAGGTCAACCCTAAATGGGTAGCGGTCCTAGCTCAGCCTCCCCTCCAGGGTGATAGAGGTGAGGAGTCCAGAGATATGGAGGTTGCACTCTCCCCGGGTGCACCTTCAGAGGATGTTCAGGAGACCCCACCCGCGGTTTAGATGTCGGCCCTTGCCTGGAATGTCCGGGAGGGTGTTCTCTGGGAAGATGGAGGGAGATTTGTGAGGTGCTGAGGAAGGAGAAGTGTGAAATCTCGATCTTACTTGAGACTAAGATCAGGGGGACGAAAACCCTGGCTCGTAGAACTCCTACGGATTGGGTCCAGCTCCACAACCTTGGTCTCTGTGATATGGCGAGAATCTGGGTTAGATGGAACGGAGCTAGTTGGGAGGGGGAGGAGGTTTTCATGACGGACCAGCTGGTGGCTATCTCCTTCACCAACAAGGGTGGATTCCAATTTTTGCTGGGTGCTGTCTATGGGCACAATGACAGGAGGCTGCGGGAGGCCTTGTGGCGGGACATCATTAGGCTGAGCATATTGGGGGTGCATCGTCATCTCCCCTTGCTTATTATGGGAGACTTCAATGCCACGCTATACAGGGGGGAGAAGCTGGGGGGGCGGCCGGTACCGGACCAGATCCTTTCAGACTTTCAGTCATGTCTTCTCCAGTCCGGGCTCAGGGGTCTGGAGAGGGTGGGGCACATATGGACGTGGCACAACAAGGCGGTGGTTAGCAGGGTGGCTTGCCAGCTTGATCGTGCTTTGGGGAACAGTGATTGGTTCCGCCTTTTCTCCTCTGCTGTGGCTGAGGGGCTTCCTGCGGGGACCAGTGACCATTCGCCGATCCTGGTGCGCTTCGTGGAGAGACCTAGATGGAGAGCCCGCCCGTTCAGGTACGACAACAGTTGGTTCCTATCGTCTGGCTATGAGGCGACTGTGGCGGGGGGTCTTTGTCAGGATGTGGTTGGCACTGCTCAGTTCCGTATGGTTCACAGGCTGAAGAAGACCAAACGCGCCATCAGAGACTGGGTGAGGGCTCTCCCCCGGACCTCCTTACAGGAGAAGGAGGAGGAGCCGAGAGTCCTGCAGTCTGACCTTCAGGGTGACATGATGAGTGGGGAGATGGCGGCTAGAGAGAAGAAGTTGGCTGCAGAGGTCAACACCTTGCGACTCCAACAGGAAATTAGTGCGGCCCAACGAGCCAAATGCTCCTGGCTCAAGGATGGGGACCGTTGTACCAAGTTCTTTTATGATGTCATTCGGGCTCGCCAGCACCGGAACTGCATCCAGAGACTTCTTGGCAGGGATGGGCGTCTTGTGACCGACCAGGTTGCTATCCAGGAGAAGGCTGTCCGGTTCTACTCTGAGCTTTATCATCAGACGGACTATCCCACTGTTTTCCCGCAGCTGACTACGAAGACGTTGATTACTGAGTATGGCAACAGTCTTCTTATGGCTCCTATCCGGATGGCGGAGGTGGAGGCGATTGTGATGCAGGCTGATGCTTCCAAGTCTTCTGGGCCGGACGGTTTCTCCAGCGGCTTCTACAAGCGACATTGGGGTGCCCTCAAGGCCCAGGTTCTAGAGGCTGTTCAGGAGTTCTTTGAGACGGGCAAGCTCCTGAAGGAGCTGAACCACACTTTTCTGACGCTGGTGCCCAAGAAGGAGGGGGCGACTTCTCTTGCTGACTTCCGACCGATTGCTTGTTGTAATTATTTGTATAAGATAATTACTTACCTTATGTGCAGGAGGATGGAGGAAGCTATGCAGGGTCTGGTTTCTTGGAATCAGGCGGCATTCATCAAGGGGCGGTCTATTGCTGAGCATAGCCTGCTGGCTCATGAGATGATTCGGGAGTTCCACAAGCCTGGAGGGATGAAGGCGTATGTGAAGCTCGACCTGAGGAAAGCCTACGACACCGTCAACAGGGACTTCCTCTGTCATTTGATGGGTGCGATGGGATTCTCCGAGACATGGGTGGACAGAGTCAGGGAGTGCATCACCTCCCCTATATTCTCGATTCTCATTCAGGGTGTACCATACGGGTTCTTCGGCAGCAGCAGGGGGCTTCGTCAGGGGGACCCACTTTCCCCCTACCTATTCACCCTTGTGATGGAGTATTTCACCTGTTTGATGGACATCGCGGTGCACCGGGAGAGGATTGTACCGATATATAGCAGGGTCTCACCTGTGGTCTCACATCTCATATATGCGGATGATTTATTGGTATTGATGAGGCCTTCCATGCGAGGGATGAGGGAGCTTGCGGGGGTGATGGAGGAGTTCGGGCGGTTATCGGGTCTTCGGTTGAACAGAGACAAGAGCAAAGTTTACTTCAACACCACTTGCACTTTGAAGGAGGAACGGGCTCTGGAGCTTGGGGTGGAGAAGGGTGACCTCCCGGTGAAATATCTGGGGGTGCCCCTATCTGTCAATTACGCGAAGGACCGTGAATGCCAGAGTCTGGTGGACTTTGCGCAGAGGAGGGTTGAGGGCTGGCAGGCGGCTGGCCTTTCTTTTGGAGGGCGTATTGAGCTGGTACGATCGGTTATATCTGCTATTGCTCTGTTTTGGCTCTAATCTATTATGGTTCCTTTGGCTACTATCAGAAAGATTGAGGGCATTTGTGCCAAGTTCATATGGCATGGTGGGATTCACGCCATCTCTTGGGAGCAGCTCTGTCGACCTAGGAAAGAGGGCGGTGTGGGTCTGCGTTCTCTAGTATCTGTCAGGGAGGCGGCGGGGATCAAGCTGGCGTGGAGGTTCCTTCATGGCGGTTCTCTTTGGTCGGCTTGGATGTCTAGTCGGTATCTCCGGGGTAGGAACTTCTGGGTATGTGAAATTGACAACAACTTCTCTGTGTCTTTCAAACATATCCTGAGGAACCGTCCAGTACTTCGGAAGGCTATTCGGAGGAAGATGAGGGAGGGAGGGGAGACGGACCTATGGCTTGATCCGTGGATTGCAGGTCAGTCTCTTCTGGAGATTCTGGGTCCCCAGACGAACGGTGTGGCGTACAGAGGTCTGACTTGTAGGCACATCATCAGTGGTGGGGTCTGGAGACCAGAGGAGTATCGTTTCACTGCTCGGTTAGGAGGGACGATCAGGCAGGTACAGATCACTCCTGATGCACTGTCTGATGTCTGGGTTTGGACTCCTCCTGGCTCCACGGAGGGTGCTGGGGAGTTCAGATTTAGCAGCTGCTACGATCTTGTTCGTCCCCACTTAGATAAGATTGAGGAGTACGACTTCATTTGGGGGAAGGGCCTCGCCAGGAAGATGCAACTGTCTGCATATAAACTGGTGCTGGGCCGGATGCTTACTAGGGACAGACTGCTTCGGTTCGGGGTCCCAGTCCCTGACCCTAAGTGTGTTCTGTGTGAGACAGAGAATGAATCTATAGGGCATCTATTCTTTCAGTGCCATGTGGCGTGGAGCATCTGGGCAGAGCAGAGCCGGAGATACTTAGGAGGGGTGGGAAGGGAGCGTGACTTCAGAGAAATCCTTAAGTGGATTGGAGATTGCAGGGGCCAGGAGCAGAGCTGGGCCAGACGTGCTAGATTGAGGCTTGCTGCATCAGTTTGGCATGTCTGGAGGGAGAGGAACCGACGCATTTATGAGGGACTGTCCACCCCACCGGCAGGCATCCTTCATAACATTGAGTCGGATGTACTAGTAATGTCCCCCTGAGTTGGGATTGTATCTTTATGCTGTAACCTTATTGCGCTGATAGTGGAATAAAATTTACCCTTTTTCCAAAATATATATATATATATATATATATATATATATATATATATTGCAAAAAGGTAATTTTTATTGCTTTCAATCAGGGAAAAAAATACAATACACTTGCTGTTTACTGCATATACTTTACATCATTCTCTATATTGTGCAGGATTTCCATTTGCGAAGTGGATATGTCTTCGAAGATACGCCTATTCCGCTCCCTCCATATATGCCACACTGCCGCTGACAGCTTGGTCCGAGCTCGTTTGAACCAAATGGGACCTCTACTTCTGTTGTTGTATATATTATTCATTATATTTTCCAAGTCCCTGTGGTTGCCAATTTGTAACTGTAATGGCATGTATGTAGCTTTCATAATATCCCATGTAAACTCACAGTTAAAGAAAAGATGTGCTGCAGATTCATTATCTTGTTGACATAGCCTGCAAATGTGATTGTTCACCTGGATTCTAAACTTTCCAATCCTGTCCATGGTTAATAACCTGCCTTTCACTACTTTGAGCATATTTAATTGCATTTTCAGTGCTAATCCAGGTACCCAGACAAAATCCGCATATGGCATCTCGACTCCTGGTGTTTGAACCTGTATATAGACTGTCTCGAATTCGAATTTACATGATGGCGAGTTATCCCAACTCCAGTAGTCCATCTCCAGCGTTGAGTCAATGGGGATTTGTTCGACCTCATTGGCCAGTTGAGGGCCAATTGGATGAGGTCGTACATGCCAACTGCCCCGACGTATAATGGAGCTCACACGTTCGTCACGGCCCATAATCTCATACGCACGCCACCCTAATCGATCGATCACACTGTGGTGATCGATCCACGGGTCCATCCATAAGTGTGTTGCGGAGTCTCAAGATTGTTTTGTAAGTAACGGAGGCATTGTTATTTATCGGTTGTGTCCAGAAATTAGCTTCCTTCAAGTATCTTCCTCGCATCCAATCTGCCCATAAAGAGTGCCCCTGTGATAAATTCCATGCTAGTTGTAAGCTTGCAACTTCGCGTAGTTTAAATAGCGATCTCAGCCCCACTCTGTCTTCCTTCTTGGGGCGACATAGATCTTTCCAGGCAATCGTATGAATGCCCCCCTGCCAAATAAAATCAGCACAACATCTCTCCACCTTTCGTATAGTCTCGGCTGGGAGCATAATGGTTTGGAGCCAAAATAATGAAACTGCAGTAATAACTGACTGGACCAGCTCGATACGGCCCCTAAAAGACAGAGTGTGTGCCTGCCACCCTTCGATGCGTCGTTGGACATATTCCAACAAGCTCTGACATTCTTGGTCCCGGGTGTAATTCACGGAGAGTGGAAGCCCGAGATATTTCACTGGAAGGTTTCCACGTCTAATTTGGAGAATGTCCTTTAATTCCTCCTGACTCGGACAGTGTGCATTAAATTACACTGTGCTTTTTTTTTTGTTTAGTTGTAACCTTGTCAGCTTTCCGAACTCCGTCATTACCCGAACCATTGCGTTCAGCCCTCTTCTAATTGGCACTAAGAAGATCAGCAGATCATCAGCATAAATAAGGTAGGAAACAGTCGGTGTCACCTCTTTGTGAAGAGGTATGATACTCTTGTTATGAACCGCCACATCCATCATACATGTGAAATATTTCATAACTAACGTAAATAAATAGGGGAGAGGATCTCCTTGTCGTAGACCCCTATTGCTGTGGAAGAAGCCGTATGGTTGTCCCTTTATCAGTATGGAAAAAGTGGGAGTCGAAATACACTCGCGAATTAGATTGACCCATCTTGGATCGAACCCCATGTCTAACATGATATAACATACAAAAGAACGATTTACCGTATCATACGCTTTTCGAAGGTCCAATTTCATACATGCTTTGCGTCCACCTTTTTTGTTGAAGTTGCGAATCATCTCATGGGCCAATAAGCTATTCTCCGCTATCGATCTTCCTTTGACAAACGCTGGTTGGTTGGCGGATATAAGTTCCTGCATGATAAGCTCCATCTGGTGGCACATAACCGAAGTAATCAACTTGTAAAGGAAGTTACAGCAAGATATTGGTCGAAAGTCTGCTAGTGACGACGCTCCTTTTTTTGGGGATAAGAGTAAGAAACGTGAGATTGAGCTCCCGGAGCAGGCGACCTTTCTCTAGAAATTCCTGTACAATAAACAGCACCGAAAATTTTATTTGTTCCCAATGAACTAAAGAACTTACTATTGAATCCATCTAATCCTGGAGCTTTGTTTGGATCCGCATGTTTCACTATTATGTCCAACTCCTCCATTGTGACCGGAACAAGAAGCCGTTGGTTGCCTTCCAGTGTCACCACTCTTTTGCATACCAGTATCGGAAACTCCGTTATATAATCTGTTTGATTATAAAGTTGCTTATAGAATTCCACCATGGTCGATTGTATGTCTTCGGGGGGAAGATGTCGTACGTCCCTCAGAATCAATGGTCTTGGAGATATTATTTCTGTGGTGCTTTGTTCGGATGACATCATAGAAAAATTTGGAACATCTGTCACCTTCTTTAAGCCAAGCGCACTTGGCCCGTTGTGCGAGTTGAATCTCCTCCTGGAGGGCAAGGTTGCGGACCTCCTGCATGAGCAACACCTCATGTGCCACTAGGTCAGGGTCTTGGGGGGCCTCGTTTAAGCGGGTTTGCACCTGCTTAAGCTCGTCTTCACGCGCAGACAAGACCGACTTGGGGCAGTTCCTGTTCCAGGCTTTCAATTCATTCTTCACTGCCTTCAGTCTCTTTACCAACCGGAATTAGGTGTTCCTGTGCGCCTTCGAGCCGAGACCTCTGGTGACCGCGTCCTCATAGCCTTGAAGCATTGGCCATGAGTTGTTAAAACGGAAGGGCCTCGCCTTGGTCTTCGGAGCTTCTGTAGCAAGTTTCACAAGAATAGGGGAATGATCGTTGGTCGACGGCGCGAGTCCTTCCGCCACCGCTGACGGGAACGTAGCCAGCCATCTGCCATCTCCAAGTGCTCGATCCAGTTGACATGCAATACGGTTTACGACTGCTTTGTTGTTCCACATCCATCGGTGCCCCGTTCGCTCTAGACAGTGGAGGTTGGCTTGGAACACACATAATCGAAAGTCTTCAAGAATGGCTTCCGGGACGCATCGGCCACCTATTTTTTCATGGCTATACATCATAGCATTAAAGTCCCCACTTAGTAATAGCGGAAGTTGAAGTTGGGTGTCCGCGACTACGCTAATATGAATGATCTCCTTCCATAATTCCTCCCGTCTACGTCGATCATTGTGCCCGTAGACGACCCCAAAAAGGAACTGAAAACCCCCTTTGTTAGTAAAAACTCCTGCAATAAGCTGGTCCGTATTGTGTATTATGTGTCCCTTCCAGGATCTGTCATCCCATCTGAGCTAAATGTGCGCCATACCACATTGCTGTAGATTGTGCGCTTGGGACCAGTCGTTGTGCAGTCTTCTCTTCAATTTTTCCTCTGATCTGATTTAGTTTCTAGAAGAGCTACAATAGAACAGTTGGTGTGTTTAACTACCTCTCTAATCTCTCTCCATCGGGTCAGCGAGTTGGCTCCCCTAACATTCCATGTCATAAGTGACATTAAAGACACTTGCGTCGACCTTGTAAACCGTCCAAACTCACTGCCAGGTCATCAGTGAGTTATGTCTGCAACCCATGTTCCTTATCGTTCTCTGGTTCAAGGCGTATGGTGCAATCCGCTAGCATCGGCCTCCAATTAGGATTTTTCTGACACATTGCTGCTTTGTTGGAACTATTATTCACTCCCGTGGTGGTGGCCGCCAACCCCACCGCGCTTGCTTCTGTAGCCTTCTTCTTTCTTGCGTAGTTTTTGAGAGTCCATGCTTTCTCGTAGGTCGAATCCTGCTCCTGTCTCTCTACTCGCGATTGGCTTCTTGTCTTTGCCCTACGTTGGTCGATGTATGGTACCATCTGCCCGTCCGTTTGGACTCGGGCTTTGTCTCTAGAGTCCGATGTTGGCCTCTTGCCTAGTATGCCTCCTCCGTGTGGGGACCCTCCTGATGCTACCACCATCGCCAGTTCATCCGGTCTTGGCTCCCCCGCATTCTGCTTCGATGCCTCCGCCATCACCTCTTCGTGTTGGGTATTGGTCATATTCACTCCTTCCGACAAGTTGGTGTCGCCATCTGTGTACCCCCTATCCGATGTCTGTATGTTTTCGTCATCCTTTTCCATGACCGGTTCTGGACAAACTCTACTCACATGTCCAAAGTACCGGCATCTATGGCAAACTGGCGGCAACCATTTATAGTCCACCTTTTGGGAGCATATTTCTCCCAATGGCAGTTCGAATTCTACCGTTCTGGGTAGCTCTGCTGAGACGTCGATTTCAACGAACACACGAGCATATGATAGTCGAGTTTGTGTTGCTGTGGCCTCGTCAGATTTTAGTGGGACCCCGATCAGGCTTGCTAGCCTCATGATCAGCGAAGTGCTCCAGTATTGGATGGGGAGGTTCGGTAGTCGAATCCATATAGGGACGGATTGTAGCAGGTCATGTTCGTATTTAACCGATGGTTGCCATTGGTTCATCACTATCAGCCGCTCATCGAAAGTCCACGGTCCTTCTTGTAGGATTCTCTCCCCGTCATCCTGGAGTCCGAATCTCACAAAATAGAAGCCGTTCTCGCGAGAGAAGAATTTCATGCTGCCACGAGACTGCCAGACTCGGCTCGCATATGTCCTGATTTGTCCGTAGAATGGTCTGTCCCCTAATACATAGATTACGAGCGTGTTCTGCCACTTTTCAGTTGTCTCTGCAATTTTCTCTGCTGTGAACTCTGCGACCCTTCTGCAATCTCCTATCGATTTAGGCTCGATGTATTGCATTGCAGCGTTGGCGAGTATCGACTCTGGTAGACACACCTGTGCCCATGTGGACCCGCTTCTCATTGTTGTAGTCGGACCGGGTGATGTTCCTGTCTGCCGCCTCTCCCCATCACCTATTGGTGCTGCTGGGGCTGATCTCGGCTGCCCCTTGGTGATCGGGGCATCTACCGGGACAAAGAACCTTCGTCCCATCCCTGGCCCGCCCATGCGATTCATCCTCTGTGGCCACGTTCGTCCCATACCCCCTAGGCATAGAGATCCCTGCAATCCCTCCGCCGGTCGTCTCGTGTCCGCACCATCTCTTCTCCCTTGGATTTTTCCTCGACGCCTCCTCTCGACGGTCGTCCACCCTCCGGCTTCAGCGTGGGGGTGCTTCTACCATGCCCGGGACGTCTCCTGGATCCCATCCCTGGCCAGCCCGTCGGTTGCTTGTTGTCTCTTCCGCCATCCTTTCCTCTTGCATTAGGGTTTTATATATATATATATATATATATATATAATTTATTTATTTTTGGAACCAGGTAAATTGTTCTGGAATCGCTCCCACTGGAATTCGAACTCCTGTCGGGCCGCATGCATCTCTCTTAACCACTAGGCTAGAGGTCATATGCAATATATATATATTCCCTCCCTTTCTCCTGATCGTCTTGTTTCTTCCTCTTTGTAACTGTACGATAGTTTGCATGTTCCATGTAGTTTATGCCTTCATAAGGGAGTGGTAACCTCATATATATACATATAGTCCCTCCCTTTCTCCTGATTGTCTTGTTTCTTCCTCCACTTTGTAACTGTACGATAGTTTGCATGTTCCATGTAGTTTATGGCTTCCTAAGGGAGTGGTAATCTCATTCCAGTAGAATTTAAGGAGACAACATGTCTCATAACAAGTGTGTAACAGGAAATTGCAGTTTGGTTCTCTACCATGCAATAATATTTCATCCAATAACACTAGCACCACAGCTACATCAGAGGAACAACAACTCAGTAAAACCTAAACATAAAAAAAAAGGGGGCCGGCTATACACACCCCATGACTTGCTAAGGGCACCCCACATAACTTAAATGTCACGTTAAAAGACCAATATACCCCCAAGACTTTCTAAGAACACCCCACCAAAAAAAAAAATTCTGCGACAAGCACGACAAATACTTGTCGAACGGACAATGGTCTGTTCGACAAGTATTGGTCGAACATGTCTTATTCTGTTCGACAAACACTGGTCGAACGTGTCTTCTTGTGTTCGACAAACACTGGTCGAACATATTCTAATCGAACATGTCATTTTCTGTTCGACATAGTATGGTCGAACGTACACACTATAGTTCGACTGTCGTGGGTCGAACATTGTTCTGTGAGTTCGACAAACCAGGATCGAACCTACCCGTGAATACACCCAAATTTTTTTCTATTTTTTTTTGTTTTAACAACAATTTATGGTCGGCGGAGGGGGGATCTGAAAGCGGGAGGAGGAGGAGGAGGAGGCGGGTCCCGGGGGGGAGGGGGGGGGGTCGGCGGAGGCGGGTCGGGGGGCGGCGTCGGCGGCAGGTCGGGGGAGGAGGAGGGTCGGCGGAGGGGGGAAGGGAAGGGGAGGGGAGGGGTGGGGTGTGCTCAGCAGCAAGGGTAGAATAGGGATTTTTTTTTTTTTTTTTTTTTTTTTGAAATGGGGTGTCCTTAGCAAGTCATGGGGTGTGTATAGCCGGCCCCAAAAAAAAAATTATTTCATTGGCGACTAGGTTGCATGGATACTCCTCCAAATTAAGGTATATGTCTGCATTTGTACCAGTGTTGCACGTAGGACACTATACTTTACCAACATACCACCAACATCTAGGTTCGAAAGAGACCCAAAACATAGCTAACCGCAAGTTTATTAAAGATGCGGTAGCGGCGAGGACCAAAAGGCCAAGGCAAAGGCCTCAAGGCAGTGAGGAGGCGGCCTCAAGATTAAAATTAGGGGTGCGTATAGTTGGTAAACTGAGACAAGCTTCTGGTTATGACCAGGGCTTTGTTTTTGTGGTTTCCTCCTAATTGGTATCCAATGTATAATTAAGAAACCATAAGCATCGCATGAAAATATGTTGCATACTGTATACAGAAGTCTCAGAGTTTAACATCAATTTAACCTAAGTATTGAATCAAGAAACAACAATTAAGAGTATAATTAGCTTTTGATGTAGAGAGGGGAGAAAACGAAAACAGTCATTGAAAGAGAGGGATACTGAGAGAATAACTTGCAACAGATGTCAGAGTCGAAGATGGAGATTAAATGGGTTAGGGCATACACGAAAAGGAAGGGGATTAAAAAGGGAAAGGGGAAATACTATTCTTCCTTTCCTCTTCTTTCATAATAATATTAATATAAAATTTGAAGTTCTTAGGCCCAGGCCAGATTGTAAATTCAAGACATGTCGAGGTTGTCGCCTAAGGAGGAGAGGCGGACGCCTTTATAACATTGGTTCAAAGTGATTTGCTTGGTTGTGTTTATGCCAACATAATAGAGAGAGATGAAAGTAACATGTATTTTGCAACTGCCCTTTCTAAAAAAAATTGGAACCTAGTTACTATAAAAAACAAGCATAAAAATAGCCATCATTGAGATCTATTATACAATATGTATATAAATGTGTCGTGTGCATATGTAACTGATTCCATTCCATACCATATCCTAATTTCTCTAGAAAATTCTATATTGCAATTTGTATGTATCTGTATCCTACCTGTGGCTATGCAAACCTTAGATTAACAATTATAAATGATAAGTTCCATCTCTGAGAAACATAGGATGTCAAAGTATCACATAAAAACCCCATTTGGTATGCCAAAAAAAATCATCAATAGTCTAACAGGCCTCTTATTCAAATGAAGATAATTTGACTTCCTTAACACCACTAGTTCATTCTTATTTCTTAGATTTTGCAGCATAACAGGAAAATGCAATGTAGGTTACCTGTGATCAAAAGATTAGAACCTATTTCTACCCTAAGACTTAAGTCCTTCACCAACACATTTCCTGTAGGTGTAACTACCTGGAAGAAGTTAGATCAGTGTCAACAAGCTAATAATCACAAACACCACAAATAGAAACCGGTAAGAGAGAGTTAAACCTTGACACCAGCGAACTCAATGTAATTTGCTTCACTGATATAATTCCTATTAGAGTCATTTTGAATAGATGATTTATCCTGAATTGTAGATAGATTTCTTGATACCATCATCAGTTCATGAATACGGTCTGCATAACCACTGCAAAAAGAAAAGTATGTTAGGAAAATGTCTCCCAAAAGGAACATGATAACCAAAAAAATCGTCATACCCATGCACTGATATACATCTAAATCAGAACTACTAAAAGGCAAAGAACAAAATTTCAGACAAACAAGAGAACTAAGCATAAAAATGTGAATAGGAGCGAACATGATAACCAAAAAATCGTCATACCCATGCACTGATACATCTAAATCAGAACTACTAAAAGGCAGAGAATAAAGTTTCAGACAAACAAGATAACGAAGTATTAAAATGTGAATAGGGAGCGAACAATAAGTACTACAAAAATAAGTAAAGAATTTAGGTTTTTCCCTAGAACAACCAAAACAGAGAAAAAAAAAAAAGAAGCAAAATAGCATAAATAAAGAATGATTATGCATATAGGAACTTGAAACCAACAAACAGTCACAATATTTGTGTAGCATAATAATCATCATATTGTACAGTACCTCAAGACTTGAGAGAGTATAGATATTGTGGAATATTAGAGAAAAAACAAGGCATTTGCTACTATATTTATACAAGTAGAGAAAACGAACAAATACATTTTGTAGGTGAAGAATGTGGTATAAAATGGATAATAATAAAAATCTTCCTATGGAGATAAAGGATGTAAATTGTAAAGAGATGTTAAAAGAAATAGAAGATAGGGGAGACGAGAGACAGGTGACTGCTGAAGCAATGTTAGGAAAATTAAATTTGGCTCTTTTGACTCATAGATGAATTAGCACCCTTTTTTAGCCTTCCGTGTAGATTATACTGTACTAGGATAATTTAGAGGCTTTCTCGTGGTTCAATGAGTTAAAATAAATGAGAAATGTGATAGGTTTTCCCTTCCAACAATTCACCTTAGTATTCTAGCAAGCCCTCTCTTACTCATGTTGGCTTAGCTAGGATTTTGTACCGATTGAGGGCCTACATGAGGTTGACAACTGACATATCAGAAGGCATCTCGATACAATGCCATGCCCTACATTCAATCTTTGATACAAAACCGCTAAGAAGACAGCAAAGGTGATATGTAATTGGCATAAGGACACTGAAAGTACACTCGAGAGAGTACTAGAGAGCAAGCAATAAGACTTAGAACACAATTGTTAAGTATAAGGTGATGAAAATAAGAGAAAAGGTAAAGAGGGGTTGCACGAAGCATACAAACTGTTTGAATGATATAAATATATGACCTCATCCCTTACCGACACTCTAGAGTTTGCAGTGGTTGGTATGAGAGCAACCCATGCTCAATATATATACAGCACATTTTAAGAGGAATTTACATAAATATTATACCGCTGCGTCAACCCAGCTCTCTACCCATAAAATTGATTGTTGACTTACAGGGGCGTTGAATAATATAAATCTATAAAACTCATCACTCACCAGCACTCTTAGAGTTTCGTTGCAGTGGCAGGGACTTCAAGAAAGGCAAAAGGATCCTTTGGATGCAAAAGAGTTGGAATGAAATTATTAAAAGAAGGCCTTCATTAGGAACCTGTACTAAGGAGGGGCTTGACGCTAAAATCATCAATGTATTAATCCTATCGCACGCCCATCACTAATGCTAAGGCTCTCATTCTAACTAAAAAAAAGTATGTATTACATCAAAAAAAAAAAGTCTGTGATGAATGATTATATTAACTCAATAGTAGGGGCAGCAATAGCATAGTTCGGGGTTTATGTGCTTATTGGTCTCATAGTTAGTTAGCTAGAATGTGAATTTTAAAATAAGAACATAGAGGAAGAAAACTCTGCACTGCTATAATCTGCTCAAAGAGAGTTGTATTTTCGAGTTAGTCCAACTGAAATTAAGAATGTGATCAGTGTATATTTATTAATATAGCACATTAAACTAGTATACAGTGGATCTACTAGAGTCAACTCAGTCAAGGACTAAAACTTCATGTGATATAGTAAAGCTAACGGGTAGTAAGTGCATACATAAGATCCATCATAAAATATGGGATTTAGGAGTTAGGTTGCACTTGCGGATATTAGCCAGACACCAAAATCAATATTATGCTTAGCCATGTTCAAAAGCTTTCGGACATTATACTTTTAAAACAATTTTATAAATTCTTTAAATATCCTTTTAAGTGTCAAAACCTGTAACTCCAGAACTTTGATTGAGGATTGCTAACACTGCCAAAAGTATCAAAACAGATTATTATCAGTAAGGGACTAAAGTCGAAATTATAGTCAAGAATATGAACTTTAGTTCAGAAATATTGTTTTACGAATTCCAAGTTTCCAGCAAATATGGGATTGTCGTTCCCTCACTCTTTGGCTTAATGTGTAGATGAATGCAATTCTCTATAGCAAATTGTATCATCTTACATCTTCGTCTAGACTCTTTATAGGCTGTGGGAACTTGAACAGTGCTCCTTGGTTGCATCATCTTGAACTGCATATTCAAAAGGTAGTCTACCTACACATCATCATGCTATACAAAGGAAAGGAACAACGAGCTGTTTACGCTTTAGCATCTAATGTTTTACTGGTTCTAGCATTCACTTGCTACATGCCAACTGGCCTCCTAGGTTTTATGGCATAACCCTCTTATGTATGCTTATAGTTACTTGGCTAGGAATTTGGCACCAACATAAAGGGTTGACATCAGGTCCACAACCAGTCATAAAAAAAATTGTCGAGTCTTTTATGGAGCTTTCTTAGGATCATAGCCGACCTCGTTTAGATGGGAGAAGGGTAGGATGATGATGATGATGAGGAGGAGGAGGAGGAAGTTTCCATCAAATGAAAGAGACAGGGACAGTATGAAATGAGAAAGGGTACCTTGTGAAATGTTAGGGCTGAATGATGGAAAAGAAAATCAAGGTAACATAGCATGCTAATGTTACAGTAGTAAAGGTTATGAAGATATCAAGCTCACAGGTGATAATTTTAAGGTAGGTGATATAACTTACAAGAAGTATTTTCCTCTGTCGAGCAAATACTTCTAGCACTACAAGAATCGTAGAGGAATATACGGCCAGGTGGGAGATATACAACCTGAGTTCTGATATTTCAAGCAAGGATAGAGCAAAGTATAACTACATACTGGCTTTGTTCATTGACCTATTCATTCAGGTTATATGTGATGGAGAACAACTAGGATTTTCGGTTATTTTGGATTTCTTTAGTTTGTTTGTTAGGATAAAACAAAATAAAGAGAATTTTATCTCTTGAATTGGTTGGAATTGGTTAGGGATTGACTTATCTTATGGATAAGAACTTAAAGATTTAGTTTATCTTCTTTTGATTGTTTTATACCTTATAAATAGTTTGTAATTTCATAAGTTATGGATCGAAGAATTGAGAATAAGAAATCTATTTTGAGTTTATATGGTGTGATGCCAAAACCTTAAAGTGGATCTCTCTATCAATGTTGCTTCTCCGCTTTTGACGTTGACGTTTTCAACACTGCTTCTCCGCTTTCGACGTTGACGTCCTCAACGGTAATCATAATATTATTTTGCATTTCTATTATAATTTTTTGAGACAAATTTATAATAGTTGTTGTTCACTCTTCAATTAAAGCTTCCGCACCCAAATCTTCTCAAATCCTTAATTTCATACTAATAATTTGTTTTTGGGTCTTCGTCCCGCATCAATATAGGTGTAAGCCAAATTCTTAAAAGCTGTCAAATGTGCATTTGCTTATATGAACATATTCAACACAATTATTTCATAGGTGCATTTCTGCTGAAGTCATGGTTTATGTCCAGATTAAGGAAATGTAAAAAATCATTCATTCATGAACGATGACATGATATATGCTACAAGAAAGATGATTAGGCTATTTCTCAACAATAAGTTATTAAGAAATGTTGATACTGGCATAGTTCCTGTTCCCAGATTTGACACATGTATTGAAAAATAACCTGAGGCGATTCAACCGTCTGGAACTGATAGAGAGTGTCCCAAGAGACTGAAATAGAGAAATTACAACACTTGTATGATAACGGAGATTGCTCAACATTTCTGCTCTTCCTATTGTTGAAGAATCAGGTCTAAGATTGCCACCGAAAAATGGGTCAATGATTAGGACAACTGCAACTGTGGCACCAAGATATTTCAATAGGAAATCTTGAATCATTCCAAACCACCAATTGTCATGAAGAACGAGATTTAAGTGTCTAAGAAGAGATTTGAATTGATTTCGGATATGAGATGCTTCTCTTTTCTCTCCCCCATAAAATGCGACGCTTTCGGCATGAGTCCTTAACCGTGAGTGAAGCTGTCTATAGTCCCCTTCCAACTGTTGTTCCTTGGACATCAATTTCCCAAATGCAGGAGAGAAGTTTCTAATCATAGTCCCTGCCCCTATCACATATGCCTGAAAGCAATAAAACATTTGCATTGAGCTAATATTGGCTAGATAACAAAAGACAGTAATATACAATTTGAACTCGATGCCTAAAAGTAAACAAAAACACAGGAAAATCAGGTAATAGTAAGCAAGTGTTATATAGGTAAACTACAGACAGTCCAAGACGGGTCAGAGAAGGAGAATATATCTTGGTGCACAGGGGTAAGAAACAACTTAAAAGAACTAATCTAAATAAAGAACTTGTAATGATGGGGACTTCTCCATACCATTATCCAGAGCACATATTTTGGACTTGCATAAGAACAGAGGCGCCAGGTATACAGCAAGCCATCAGTAACTGCAATAAGATCCTCCTGTACAAGATCACTTAATTCTGTACAAAACTTCGGTATATCACTGGCAATGCGTTGCTCCGGATTGGTGATTCGGTCATCAACATGTGATATTTTGTAGTAAACCATATTCTGCATAATCAGAAAAGACAGGTGAAATTCAGAAAGATACCAATCCAATAGGCCTTAGCACTCTATCAATTAAACATGAGAAAATGGAAGACGATGTTGACTAGAAGGAAAAAAAATTCAATTATCACAAAATTTTAAAAAATTTGTAAATTTTAGCATTGAAGCAAGATAAGCCAAAAGAATGAAGTAGAAAAAGTGTCCAACCATTCTTCTGACTAAAATCTTCCATCTCATAAAGCAAGTCCACTTTACTTTCTTTGCTACAACAGACACAAGTGTAGTGCATTACTTGATAATAGTCAGGACATATAGAGGGAAAAATTGTTAGACAAATTTCTGGGTACAAATATCCTAACAGCTATCCTTTCTCCTTCCAACGTGCAATTTGAAGCATCAACAAGAAAATTCATAACAATATATGTCGGGATTGGACAGGAGAAGGACGTATCATCCCTTACAATTAACCTAGAGACAATTCAGAATAAGCATGAAGGTCCGTTGGGAGAGCCAGTGATAAAAGCGGGCAAGTCAGTCAATTCTCCAAAACCATGAATAAACACCAATGAAGATCACTCTACAAAAAGATGCAAACATTTCCTTACAGGTGTCAACTGTTAAAGTCCTCAGAGTGCTGGTGAGGGATGAGTGTTATAGCAGCGGAATAATTTTTCCATAACGTCCGCTGAAAATGACCGCCAGAGGATATTCAAGCATGTGTTGCTCTGATAGTCCGATACCATGTTAAAGTCCCATGCCACGTTAAAGTCCCGGCCACTGCATCAAAACTAGAATTTTGGTGTGCTGTGAAGTTTCAATATTTATGTCCGAAGCCAACATACATGAATGCATCAGCTAGTGTGCAAATGTGATACTCAGACATGCCCAAGAGTGATTAACAAATGATGCAGATAGATGAGGAGATGGAAGGTGGGAGAGAGAACTTTATATGTAATTCTTTGATCAATGGCCAGCCATGAGAAGGAATATATATATTAGCACAACAATGGCCATCACAGCTTCTTACATGCAGTCAACCCAGCTAAATTTACACCAAGGCAGCTATGCAGGACTTCTCAACCCCTCTTCCACATACTTGTTGTATGACCCAGGCATTCTCACTCACCAAAGTATCATCTTACCTCTTAGTCTAAACTTGCTCCTAGTTTAGGGGAAGTTGGAGGGTGCTCCTTGGTTGCATGAGCTCAAAATGCATGACACTAAAGATAGTTCTACCTACTCGCCTGCTGGCTTATAGGTTTTATGGCAAGGTTCTCTCTTGCTCATAGCTACCTTGGCCATGAATTTGGTTACGACACCGGGGTAGGGGGCAGGTTAATAGACAGTCAAAAAAAATCCATCTACTCTTTTACGTTGTAGCTCTCATGCAGCGGACTCCATTATGATGCGAGAAGGCTTGGATCCAAATAATTATGAACTTCGCAATTTTCATCTAGATTATCTAACGTCTTAGGACCTACGAAGCTGCCGATCAAACTTCCAGACCATGGTCGTTGAAAAGAGTAGCTTCTGTTTGCAAACAAAGGAAGACAACACTGCATGAAAATAAATATTTTAACACAGACCTCCATCTTGAGCTGTGACAATAGCGTTCTTAAACTTTATCTACAAACCAAGAAAATAATAACTATGGAACTTATTTAACAAGTTAGCAATGATTAAAGTCATGAATATCCAGAAAGCAAGAAATAACATATTTCAACAGACTTCACATGTTAAAAAAAATGCATCCAGATTTACCTCAAAATAATCAGCATGTATGAGCTCTGTCAATATTTTTCTGAACCGTAAACCTAATGCCCCAGTCAAGTATTTTGAAGTGGAAAATATTGTAGACTGGAGGAAACATAAGAGAAGGTTTTCTAGAATCAGGCGTAAGAAAGATGGCACACGCCGAAGGAAAGCAGCTCGAAACAAGAACCCTTGAACTTTTGCCAGCCTATTGCTCAGTGCAGTTCTCATCACCTGCAACCAAAAAAGAGTTTAGGATCAACATCCATCGATGATAGCTCAGCAGAACAAAAATATCAACAATGATATCCATGCCTTGATTATTTATTGCATGGTCTCAAGAATTACCAAGTTTAAAATGAATAGATAATTGAATTATCAGCTCCTTGTTTGCCATATAATTCTGATGAAACATATGACATTATTTTTCCTTTTTGGCGGATAAACCTGATTTTATTGGATGTCAAGAAAAAGTTGGGTGGGAGATGGAGAGAACATGGCCCATCACCCTACAAGCACTTGTAGGGGAATGGCCCATGTCTTTCCTAAATGCCATCACTTCTTGTATCTTGTTCAAGGATCATCCCACCCCCACACAACACCCGCCGCCACACACCCGAAGGGAAAGAAGGTATGGGCCAGAATTGTGTACACATGAAGTATTTTCTACCATGGGCTTGGACCCAAGCATCAGTGCAATTCTGTTTATTCTCATTAAAACCAGTTATTTGAGTTGCACATGAGTATTGGATATTACGTAAAAAGTAAACAATAGAAACTTAAATGCACAGGATAGAAAAGCAGATGTCGCCTACATGGCTTCATGTGTGTGTGCGTGTGTGTGTATGGAGGGGGGTGGAGTGATGGATGGAGTAGAACACTATTAGCAGTGAGGCTCACCTTCTAGCCTACTTGTTATTCTCTTGACAGTTCAACTGTTGCAGTGGCTCTTTGAAGTGAGAGTACCTCTCCTACAAAAAGGAGAAAGCTCAAGATGAACATGTCCCACACTTATTACTCAGAGTGGGCTCCTATTTGTATTTTTTTAGTGTCTTGTGTATTTATTAGTAACAAAACGTAGGAAAAATGTGTTTCCATCATTTTATCTCAAAATAATAATAATAATAATAACAGCAGTAGCAATTATTTTCACACTTTCGGCTTAATGTGTCATAGAGATGAATGCAACTTCCTATAGCAAATTTTATCATTTTACCTCTTTGTGTAGACTAGTTATAGTATAGGGGAACTTTGAGAGTGATCCTTGATTACATGAGCTTAAACTACATATTTGAAAGGTCTTTATCTAGCTGCCAATTAGCCTCATAGGTTTCATGGCATGACCCTCTCATGCCCATATTACCTTGATAAGAACTTGACACCAACATAGCGCGTAGATGTCGGATCGACAGCTGGTTAAAAAATATTGTCAAAACCATTATGGAAATTTATTATGATCCATAGCCGGCCCTATTTGATGACTCGGATGATGATCATGACGATGATATCTCAGAAATCTAGAATAATCAAAATGAGAATACTTAAGATGGATTGGTAGCAATACAATAAAAGGTAAGAAAAATGGGTGTAGGGGATATTGGAGGTGGCGCCAACAACGTAGACAAATATATACTCGATAAGAAGGAACAATAAGATAGTAGTTAAAGGAGCCAGTGGGACTAGTGGTAACAAACACGGATTGAAGTTTTAAAGAAGGATATGGTCTTTGTTATTTGTTAGTGTCAGAAAGGACATGGCCCTTAATATAACTGAATGGACGAAAAGGATTCAAATGGCCAACCCATAAATTTTGGGATAAAAGCTTTATTGTTGCAGTTGTATTTTATCTCAAAAAACGAATAAAATTTAGGAAACATGCACTAGCATACAAAGATTGTGTATTCAGAGAAGAGTTGGAATTCTAAACGACAATGTGTTGATAACTGAAACAAAGAACATCAAAATACTTCTTCTTTCCAAGTCTTATACTCATTGCTAGTTTAAGCTTAGCTTCTCAAGCACGGTCTAGTGAAGCATCCACACACGACATACAAATACCAGATCAATGAATATAGAACATTATTGCAAGTGAAAATAAAGCTAGCATTATGATGCTGCACTTGGTTATGCGGGTACTTATGACACGCAAAAACAATCCTATCTCTAAGCAAGAAACTGTGGATTTTACTGATATAGTAGGATGATTTCTTGGTCTTTACTTTTTCTCTGTTCTAGTTTTCTTGCTGATCGTGGTGGTGAGGAAGAGTCAGAAAGGTATACATCATCTGATTCATCCCAATTGAATAGCATGTACAAAGAATTTTTCGTCATCACAGCATGTATTTTTGTTAAAATATCTTTAATGAAACACGGGGGAGACGTGTCCCCCACCGATTCTCTAAAAAAAAGGATTTGTAATCATCATATCAATCAATGAATAGGACCACATATTCCCGTCTCTTTTGTCTCCCAACTTGCCCAAATATGGACCCCAGCAATAGTTTTCACTATATCTCCGTAGACGTTCTTGTAAACTTGTTCAATACAAAATTTCTATGGAGATATAAAGCCAACCATCATGTCACATAGGTGAAGATCAAAGAGGACATAAGTACATCATTCTCTATTTTGTCTTGCGATTTCCGTATATCTATATCCTAGATACAGATAAATCTTGGCAATGCAGGTGAAGCTTCATCTCCAACTCTACTTCCACCACCTCGTATGGTAACAATATAATGGGTAATGGTAAAGGGAAAAATATCCAATTCTTACTTTGAACATGCAATAAAGCAACTGGATCCACAGTCGAAGTAGGTGTAATCATCAGTCTCTTTCACTCTGTTGCAATCCGATAGATTTAAGCATTTAGTTGACTAAAACTACTTGAAACTTGGTTTCATCTGATTTCAGAACCTTCACCACATTTATGACTGTTTCAATCCCCCCGCCCTCCGGCAGATTGTCCATGCTTTATTTAGCTTGACCTGACCCTAGTTTATCCCCCGATAAGCCAACTCTTTATAGGATTCAGATGAATGCAGACTCCCGACCTGACATGGGTACAAGTTGCTCAACCATTTCCAGGTTTTATCCAAAAATCAACCAATTTTGCAGGTCTCATTGGGTTATAAAGAATATCCTTTTCCAAACACACCTTTGTCTTGTCCACCAATAAATCCAATTCACCACACCACATAAAAGCAAAAAAACTAAACTTTTTTCTCTCTGTGCCTTTATGAATTTCTGTTATATCAACAGATTTCAATCTACTATAATCACAGTATTTAACATGAACCTCAAGCTTGTAAGCATTACCCCCTATAGAACTTGATTTACTACAGCAAGAAAAAACTACCATATATATGAAGACATAATAACTTTTAGAGAAATTTTGAGTTGCCCCTCACTTGTTTTAACATAATTCAAGATGCACCCTACCGAATTACCATAATGAATGAAACCCTCCATTTTTAACGGAAATCGTCAGTGACTAACAGTCAACTCCTTTGACCCCCATTTAAGTGGGGTGCACCATGAATATGACCAAAATACCCTCAAATAACTGGAGTGCACCTTGATTTATGGTAAAATAAGTGGGGTGCAACTCAAAATTTATCTTTTTATTTATGTAGGTCAAAGGAGTTGATTGTTAGTCATTGATGATTGCCATTAAAAGTGGAAGGTTTCATGCATTATGGTAATTCGGTAGGGTGCACTTTGAATAATGGTAAAAATAAGTGGGAGGCAACTAAAAATTTCCCAAACTTCTAAGAGAACTGGCAGACCAATAGGACACAGCTGCGAAGACATAATAAGTGGCATTACCATTTTGAATAAAGTCCAGAAACAAATATTTTAAATATTAACTAAGAAAAGCTCGCATTGATCATGAAGAAAGGAACCCAAACCTCAATAAAGTATAAAAGAACAGTACTACTACATTCTTTGCCAAGAAACAGAAAGCAGTAAGCAATGGAAAGTTCAGGAAAGTAATTAAAAAACATTAAGAAACCATTAATTGCAAAGCAGTAAAAGAAATCTGTCGCTCTTTACGTCTACTAACTGTGGCAAAAACATTAACCAAACCAGTTCCAAGGCTCTGGGCCAATATATTGTGCCACAACCTAGCAGATGACCTTGTTTATGTCACAGGTATGCAACCATTGTCAAAATATGGCATTGAATAGACAATAAGACAGGAACTACAATGGAAATACATCCCATAAGAAACTTTGAAGATGATACATCAAAAAAAGTATAGCATGAAATTTAGGAAATAAGTAATAACTCACCACTGTAACAACTAATGCCAAAAGGTTGCGCATGCCACTACGTCCCATCTGGGAAAGCAAAATTGCGGCTAAAACATGCAGAGACCTTAAACCACCTTTTTTTCTTGTCCTTTTCACAGGGTTATTGCTTATGCCATTTTGACTATTACTAACAGGTGCAGGACCAGAGGGATCAGGTCTTATAGATTTGTTTAGCTGCCGTGACCGCACGTATGCAACAGCTCCACCAGCCACAAGAATGCCAGTGGCTGCAGCAAGTGTTTTCCTGTTTGGAAAATACTGTTATATAAACCAAAAGATGCAACATGGGCAAGTCTGAGTACCAATAAAAGGAGGAAAGGAATTACTGTTTAATCAACACTTGCTAAAATTGACAACCACCTATTAAATCTCTATTTAGTATTACATGAAGATACAATAGACTAGCTTAAGAAAAAGGAAAACCAGAATACAGTTTCTGACAACAGCATCAAATAAAACGCAGCAAGACATTTTGAATCGGTTTGGGGTAGCTTTCTCCCCCAAAAGCCAGAATCTTTTCTTTTGGTTCAAATAAAGTTTTTCAGGTACTTCATCTCAAACTGTAAAATAAACATCAAATTACAAATTTGCCCTCCATTAATTTATCACAGCTTGAACTGCATGTATATCATGAAAACTTCCAAGAGCTGGTGCTTTCCTCCTCTCCATCCTCCCCCGATATGCCGAACACTAAAAATATCAGAAGCCCCAGCCGCTTGCTTAAAATTATCAGACAGCAAAAGTGGGCCTCCAAGCATGTTTTAAATTCATCAGAAATTATTTTTTATGTAAACAACTGCCAGCGTTTAGATTCACCTATCTTCTCCACAACAATCCCTTTTCTAAACCGTATATAATCGTTAATAAGCATATTTTACATTATTATCAAATAATTACCAAAAGCCATAAGAATGATTAAAACAATGCAACTGTCAACAAAGCTAACATTGAGCAGTTGTCAGACTCGACAAGATATAATAGCATATGACTACAAGAACAAAACCAGTAAACACAATGAGTAATAATCTACCAGTTAGAATAAATAACAAGCTACCCTCTGATAACAATCAGAACATAGAGTAACTAGTAGTAGCCTAATATTGTAATGGCGCAACAAAGTACGGGTAGAAATAAAATAAAAAAGAGCAAAGCCAGGAGCATAGAACATAAGAAAGAAGAGAAGAAGAAATAAGAAAGAACTAGCATAGGACATAGATGTTCAGCGGTCGACAACAACTGCTTGGCGATAGAACCTCATATGCTTGCTAGTGGGACTTCAAAAGGGACAAAGTAAAGAAAGGATTTCCAGTCAGATGTTTGTTTGCAATTTGGGTTGATTACAAGACCTAAATCTCTCAATTCAATATATGGAACCTTATTAGTAGTAGTTTAACCCATGCACCAGTAACTAGCGAGTAATTGATAACCAAAGGAAAAAGAAGAAGAAATTAATACATCCGATTCTCCAGAAAGTGGAACGGTCACTGTGTCCTAGTGGAACGGTCACTGTGTCCTAGTGGTTATGAGAACAGCTTATGGACATATGATAGGCAGCTGCTTTTTAGTACACATGTTCTGTTTAACTATAGCTCACTTCAGTAGTCCATCACACCTGACCCAAAAATCTCCTCATTTATCATTTTTCATCTTTTCCAATTACTATATCAACACTAGCTACAGTGAACCTCTCTTCCATGGAACCACGAAACCAAGCAACCAAAAACCGTCGTTGGAACTCCAGGTCCTCCCATCACTATCCTACACAGAATGGACGTATCAAATAAGTATCGCTCCAAAGAAGCATATGAACTATGGAGATAAAGGCTACTCCTTCATAACTTAACAGCAAGAAGAGGTGTTGTTAAGCCTGCTGAATGGGCTAGCGAGACTAACCCCACTCTATAACAACTGCTGGGAATAATAGACTGAAGTGAAGGCAAGTGAGGTGAGGTGAGGCTTTAGAATATGCTTAGGATGGGGTCGGATAAAACACGCACGATATACATGGACAGCTACGAAGGAAAAAGGCATGATGGCCAAAATGATGTATCCATTACCTATTATGTTATGCTTAATTCTCCTTTTAAGGAAATTAGGAGGATAGTCTCGATATACCCTGTTAAATTTGTTACGACAACAAAAGTCTCTATCCTAAATTTTTGGGGTAGGCAAAATGAATCCCAACTTCCACTCTGCTTGGGCCATCTCCTCCTAACAGTAGCAAATGAAATATATTTCGTAACAGTCTCAATCCATGTGCTTAGGTCTACTATTAAGTCTAGAGCATCTTTGACTAACATTCTATCAAATTTCCTAATTGGCTAAAATAGTTGTCTCCGTTGCACATGTCCATACCATCTCTGACGATTTTCCCTCATATTATCCTCATTTGGTGCCACCTTCAACTTCCCACAGATGCATCCTCTTGAGTGTGTTGCTCGTTGCTGACCGAATGAGGACTGGCCATATATGTATTTTTGTTTCTTGTCACAGCCATTTATTCCAGTGAACTTGTCATGAATGTTCGACTACAACAGACTTGTATGTGTGTTGAATGCTTAAGCTTCTCTAGTACCTCTGCGCATGTATTTGTAGTACTCTTAGTATGGCAGAGTTTGAGAGCATCTTGAATAATATTATCATTCCCCTCTAAAGGTCACAATATGGTTGGTGTAAGGGGTTGCTCACTGAGATCATGATGGTGAAGTGGGATTGTTACACCGAAACATAGCTGGTAAAGTGTTAGCTAGAGCCCAAAAGCAAGAGACTGAAGATCGTCAATATACTTCAAGCATCTTTTTTTCGGATGGCCGAGTCCAATGTTCAAGGAAAACTCACGATGAACTTCATTCATGAATGGGAACCTGATGTATGGAAGGATCCGACTAAAGAGGCAATATCCGACTGAAGAAGGCATAAAATATGGCTCATTAATATTTAGTTAGTTTCCATTTTAGTTATTTTCTGATTTGGTAATCTTCTATTTAGTCATGTTCTATTTTAGGGTTTGGTTTCCAAATTGTCCTATATTTATGTAAGCCTGTAAAAGGCACCTCATGCATGGAGTTTGAGAAGATCTTGAATAATATTATCATTCCTCGCCAAAGATTTCTCTGATGGATTCCAATTCTCCTCGTGGATTCGAAACTCGTGAATTTGGAAACCAAGGATGTTTCTTCGAGCGGCCCGATTCATCAACTTTGCTCAACTAGCTGTGTTTTGGCATAGAAATCCAACCACACCACCGTCATCTCCAACAGCAACCCCCCTTATACCAACCCGTATCATGACCTTGTGGTATATTACTTAGTTAACATGAGTTCTCAGCTAACTGGACGAGTTTATATGCAAATCATTAGCAAAAGATAAACACCTACATGTAAATTGATACAACGAAAGATGGTAGTTGTATGTGTAAAAGAATAAAGTATGTTTTAGTCTATTTTAGATTACTATTTTATCTAGTCTATCAGATTTAATCGAATATTTATGTTAGAGCTATAGAGGAAATGATCATCAACATTGCCGAATGGAAGAAGAGTTCACACAGACGACCCCAAAAATTTGGGATTAAGGCTTTATTGTTGTTGTTGTAGATTTAATCAGATAGTTGGTCTATATTTAGCGATTGAGTATGCTTTGTATTCCTAGTTATTGTAACTAAGGATCTCTCCTTTAGGTGGTTGTTACCTACAAATGGTTTCTCTCTACCAACTTAGGGTTAACCAACATGATATTAGAGCAGATCCATGATCCCCAAAGGAGAGGTCGAGATAGTACCCACTTCAGATGTTTCTCCTTCCGATGGTTTCACTATTATCCTTCTTCTCCAGGTATTTAGATAGAGATGGAAGAAAAAAATATTTAAGGGTGTCGTATGGCACGATGGTAGGGCTTGTTGCTTACATCCCTGAGAATGAAGATTTGAGTCACGGAAAGTTCTCCATATATAGGGGTAAGGTTGTGTACATCTTGACCCTTTCCTGATCATGCGTAAGTGGGAGTCTCGTGGCACTAAGACACTCTTTTTAGGAAAGAAAAAAAAATATTTAAGTATATTTTTTAACGTCGAGGTACCAATGTAGTTTTCTACAAAGTATCATAGCATGGTTCATCTTAGACCTAGATCTCTTCTTTCCACCAAAATAAAACACATCCCCATCATCAAGAAAATCCGAACGTAATTTATTCTTCTATAGCAGTAAGAATACCAAAATATAGGGAGTTCTATGCTAAAATCCATTAAACTTACTACTTAAAACTAAGAATGGGCTTTGCTCCAATTATGCAATATATGGAATTTTCATTTTCTTCTCTATTTTATTCCTATCGTGCATGTGTTGGCAAAAAGAAAATTGGCCATGTTATGTATTAGCTGTTAGGATGGCCTACCTCAATCTTTTTGTAGAATTTTCACTAAATGTGCTGCCAAAAAGTCAACACTTTGATTTGGTTCTGCTTGGTTAATTTTTGCAGAATTTTCACTAAATTATTCTTTTCGAAGAGAGAATAAATGAACACATAAATAATGTGAAATAATCAATATCATGGAATCGTTAGTGTTGTATTTCCCATTCTTTAGATCCCATTTTCTGAAGTAACTCCTGAATGCTGAAGGCATAGCTGCATGGTTTACCACGTCAATATCTCCAAATGTTCATATAGAAAAAGTAAAATTCCAGAACTGTTTTTACAGAATGCTTGCCCCCGGTAGAAAGTAAGTGAAAGGAAAGAAGGAAAAAAATGTAAGCTGCATAGTGTAGAAACAGGATCCATCCTAAATGATCCATTTTCCTTTTCCTTCCATTTCCTTCAGTTTCATTGCAACCAAATATGTCTATAAGAAATATTAGCCAATGAACATCTACATGTGTAACACAAAAATAAAACAACTTCAGGTACCTCCTAGATGCCAAAAGATTACGCCCATGTTCGGTTAAGGGCAGTAACTGTAGAGAAGGCATATCTTAATAACGATTCCTCCAAATATCAATTATCTGTGAAATTTTCCTCAAGAAGATGAAGTCATAAAGTCAGGAATAGAACAAGGGGATACGGGCTGTGTCCTGTGACATAAAAGATGTCTTAATAAAGAAGTCATTTGACAGATATAGAGTGCAAGTTAAGCAACAATGGACACAACAGAGTATAATGCAAAAAATAACTTTAGCACCTACACCAGATAAACCACAGATCTGTCAGTTTAACATAAAATAAGTTAGAATTAAGATTAAAAAAAAAGTCAGACACATCATGGTATCGAGAAAGTATTACTGATCTCATGACAGGGTTCTTGTGTGAGTATCAGAATTTCAATTTCTGCTGAGAACTTATACAAATTTGTCACAAAAGAAGTGTATAATGCATAGACATCTCAATTTGCAACAAAAACATATCCATACATAAGCAAGCAGTTTTTCATGCATAATAGAAGATTGCAGAAGAAGATGATGTCCCAACAGTTTCTGGTTCAAACAATTATAACAGTCACAGCGTCAAGAAAGCTAAAACAGTTTCTGGTTCAAAGAAGCAGACATGAACAATTTCCAGGAGCTCGTCCAATCAAAGTGGAGTTCACTAAAATACCCACAGAATTTCTTGGATATGGTGAAAATGTCAAAAGGCATACTGAAAAGAATGAAGACCCTCAACCACAAGGCACAAGTAACAAAAATTTCATCAGCATACTCTTTTGGAAACACACAAATGCATGTGACTTACACTATGAGAGCATAATTACATGATAGTCAAATTCTTAAAACATCTCTTCAGAAGCAGGCCATCTTATATATTCTCTCAACACAAAGAAAAATATTGGCATTCAGTGTTGTATTATCACTTGACCCTTAGGAAGCATTGTGATAAGTATTCTACTTATGGAGGCTAACTAAATTTCTTATGTCGGATTGTTATTGATATATTTCTTATGTACAACACTACAACTTTGATTGTAGCAACTAAAGTTGCGAGTCTGTGTATGCAAACTGCATCTGTTTACTCCCCTGTAATTTCATTAAAGTTGTAAGCCAGATATACAAGCTCAGTCGACACAATTTTGCCCATGCAGCACCATTCATGCTAACTAGAGTCCTCAGAACATTCGTTCAGGTACCTTAGTCAACCAATAAAAATCAACTGCTATTGCAGCAGCTGTCCCTTTATATAACCACCGTGGTTGAAATTGCAAGGGTTTGGTCCCAGTAGCAGCAAGCATCATCACAAGGGCACCAATTGCATGCAAACAAGAACTTCCTAAGTTGCTTTAACTGTACCACTTTCATGCAGCTTTTGACTTTAGCAGCAATATCCATTTTGTCACACACACGACACTCTTTTTACAGACATTTAATTAAGGGCTAATTAGAGTTTAGACCCTGAATTTTATACCAGCTTAGACTTTAGGCCCTAACATGTCCAATTAGAAAGTTTAGGCCCTGGATTTTATTTATTTTTTCAAACTTTTCCATTATACCCTCCATTTTATATTAAAAAAAATATTCTCATGCATTGGGAGGAAGAGTATAATGGGAAAAAAAGAAATATTCAGGGTCCAAATTTTCCAATTGGACATGTTAGGGCTTAACTCTAAGTTGGTATAAAATCCAGGGTCTAAACACTAATTAGCCCTTTAATTAAACTATGAGAAAAGGTGAAACAACAAAGTCGAACCAAGAAGCTAGAATTGTTTCCTTTATTATTACTAGTCTACATGTACGTGCTTTGCACGTATTTTAATTAGAATATTATAGGTCAGTTGTCGTCTTGCCTTCTTTTCCAGGTGACTATTCATGTGTGTGTGCTTTCTTTTTACAATGCCAAGAGATTCGAAGTACAATTTTTTTTTTAATTTTCTATTGAGAATAATAACCTTTGAAAAATAGTAAGGACAAAATTTATTACCATTGGAACATGAAGAGTTGTATGAAAAAAGGAAAGTTGCATGCAAACTTTATTGCTTTGACTCTTAAATATAAATGGCATGCAAGTTGACATAATAACATCATGTTTATAAAATACTCAAGGGTATTTTAGGAATTCAAAAGTTTCACCACCAACTTTTCTTATTATATAGTAGAATAGATAGATGAACCAAGAATCTAAAATAGGGGTGAGCATTTATCGGTTTTGGGCCGAAAACCAGACCGAAACGAATAAGAGATTCGGTTCAGTTTCAAAAAAAAAAAAAAATGGTTCGGTTTCATTTTTCAAATACTAAAATTTTTTATTCGGTTTCAGTTTTGGGTTTCGGTTTCGGTCCAAAACCGAATAAGAATTATACAATTATGTAAATACCCTCAAATCTTTGAATATTTTGCGATTAAAAATGTGTATATTTGAAAACAACAATTCTATGTATGTGTTTTGGATTCCAACTTTGATAATTTAACAAGTAGTCCAACTCAACTTTGAAATTCAACAAATGTGTATATAAAAATTATAATTTTTAATATAATTTAACTACGATCCCAACTTTGGGTCCGATCCATTAAACAATATAGATAGTCCAACCGAATAAACCTAATTTATTATTCAGTACTGTTCAGTTTCGGTTTTGGCTAATTCGGTTCGGTTTCAGTTTTGAATTTTTAGAATTTCGATAATCCGGTTTTGGCTAATTCAGTTCGGTCGAAACCGAATAAATCGAACGCTCACCCCTAATCTAGAACTGTTTCCTTTACTATGATTGTACATTCATCATGATAGCATAACTGAGGACATCATTGAACAAGGATAATTGATGTGATGATGCTTCTGCAAAACCATATAAAAATACCTGGAA
Organism: Iris pallida; assembly: GCA_029216955.1. Lineage (NCBI taxonomy): Eukaryota > Viridiplantae > Streptophyta > Magnoliopsida > Asparagales > Iridaceae > Iris > Iris pallida. The sequence goes on from JANAVB010045020.1 coordinate 15,198,616, forward strand.
GTTCCAGAAAAGTTCTAAAATTGGGATATAGAAACACCCATACTTCGTGGAATCATGGATCAATTTGGCAATGAAAAAAAGCTTGTAAAAAATTGAGTATAAGAAAAACGAACACAGAACCGAATAAGCAGCAAAGTAGTAAAAAGTGAGGACAAGAAAGAAGCACCACTCGTCAAAGTTAGAGGTGGCGCAGTTGAGGACAACATAAGAGCATTGCAACAGACAGAATGGTGGATCAGTTATCAGTGGTATGTAGTTAGATATGCTGCTAGGATAGGGGCAACCAAAATGTTCTACGCTCAGTGCTGATGTATAAAGAAAGGAGGCAACCAAGATGACCTGCACTGAAGTGATCTGGTAAAAGAGATAAGATAGTTGCTAATGTAATGGAGAAAATCAATTAGAGAATCCAGAGATGAGTGAATAAAAAATAGTCTGTAGCCAACTTTATGTTTGGAATAAAGGCATCAACTCTTTTCTTGTCTCATTGTCGCTTTTTTTCTCATTCTAATGCACTGCCTCTGTGCTTGTTAGTTAGAGCACGTCAGCACCCTGTTAAAATTTAGCACCTGCGCCCATGGGCTTATTGGTCTAGGGTTTGAGCATGCATAGGATTGTATCAGAGAAACCCTAATCTGGTTGAAGCTGACTAAGTCATTGTTTCTCTAAGTTATAGAATTTGCTCAATTTCAGGTATATATAAGATCTCTCAACCCATACTAACTTCCAGTTATGAGTCACTGAGTTCCTCCATTGAAATATGTACCGCGTCCAAACACTAATTTTTATTATAGAAATTATGCAAGGAGCACAATATCAGTAGCAAACAGATGAGACACAACTAGTATGTGAACACTGAACAGTGTTGCCACTCCCAACCGAACTAGAAGCAAATAAACATCTCAAGATAAATAACAATGAATACACAATCTATGGAAAAGTTTCAAATATTGAAACGGCATAGCTGCTAAAGATATTGCCGTTTTTATGGTGTGCCAGCTATGGGATATGCTAGCTGTCCTCTCGTAAATATAGGATTCTTTCTCTTAAATGTATTTTATTTTAGGAGAGTTTGTTAGCCTATAAATCAGGATAACATTATCATTCATGTTTTTTTCTTCTTTGTAAATCCTCTATAAGTAGCCACCTTGTATTCTCTTCCAAATATATGAAAGAAATAATCCTAAAAAGTTTTCTATCGTTTTTCATGGTATCACAGCAAGGTTGCTTTATCCTTTTTTCCTAAAAACCTTTTACAATCTGTTTTTTTTTTCCTTTGCCTCCTCTTTGTTCTTACCTTACCAAACACCATGTCACAAATTACATCTGGATCTTCTCCTAGCAAATTCCAGAATAAAGAAACCAAAATCGCATATTCTTAATCTGTTTTGATCACTTCCATTCAACTCAATGGAGGCAACTTCCTCCGTTGGTCTCAATCAGTACGTATGTACATCCGTGTAAGACAAAAAATCGGTTATCTTACTGGTGAAACCAAGGCTCCTGCAAAGACAAGGCTCCTATGAAGACAGATTCTTCATTTGCTACTTAGGATGCTGAGAACTCGATGATCATGGCCTAGCTTGTAACTCCATGGATGAGGATACAAGTGCAAACTACATGTGCTTTCCTAATGCTAAAGAACTTTGCGGCAACGTGGTGGAGATGTACTCTGATTTCAGCAATCAATCCCAAATATATGAATTGCAGCAGAAAATTGGAGATATTCGACAAGGAGAAGGTATTGTGACTTAAGTTTTTTATATTCTTAAGGGTCTTTGGCAAGATTTTGATTTATTTGATGATTATGAATGGAAAAGCATTGAAGATTCTAATCATCATAAGAAAACAGTAGAGAGTGCAAGAATATTTAAATTCTTGGCAGGTCTTAATGCTGAGTTTGATGAGGTGAGGGAAAGAATTATTGGGAGACAACCCTTCCTTCTATTGGAGAGGTCGTCTCGGAGGTTAGGAGAGAGGAAAGTAGGTGTAATGTTATGTTGGAAAAAAATAGCATTGTTAGTCCTGTTGAAACATCTGCCTTAGTTGTTGCCAAAGGCCCTGAAACCACACATTTACTACGGCCAATGTTGCAAACAGAGCACAAAACCAGCAAAGGAGTTATGATCGGCCAAGGTCTGGTATAATTATTGTAACAAGCCACGACATACCCGAAAAAACTATCCATGGAAAACCAGCAAATTTCAAGGGTAATAAACCTGAAGGTAGAGCTATACCAGCAGGAAATATGGTTGAAACAAGTTCATTGAGCAAGGAGCAGCGGGATCAAATTTTACAACTGCTAAGATCCAATCAAATATCAGACACTCCTACTGGTTCTCTTGCACAATCAGGTATTCCTAGAGCCAATTCTAGTCGCTCAACTCTTGCACCATAGATTATTAATTCAGGTGCATACGATCATTTGACTAGTATTTCACATGTCTTTACTACTTATTCACCTTGTCCTGGTAATATAAAAGTCAAGATTGCAAATGGAAGCCTCTCACCAATTGCTGGAAAAGGCTCAATAAAAATCTCAGAACATATTGAATTGCAATCTGTTTTTCATGTTCCTAAACTCGCATGCAATCTTTTATCAGTTAGTAAACTAGCATGAGATTCTAATTGTTGTGTTGTTTTCTTTAATTATCATTCTGAATTTCAAGACCTGACTTCGGGGATGATGATTGGCAGTGCTAAGATGGTTGAAGGAATCTACTATTTCGATGACATCTCTTCCTACAATAACAAGCTCAGGGTTTGAATAGTAGTATTATTTCAATCTTTGTTCGTGATCAAATAATGCTTTGGCATCATAGACTAGGACATCCTAGTTTTCCTTATCTAAAACATTTATTTCCTGGTTTGTTTAAAAATTTGGATTGTGGTTCTTTTATTTGTGAAACTTGTCATTTATCAAAAAAGTCGTCGAATTTCATATAAATCTAAACAATAGCATGCATCAAAACCTTTTTATTTAATTCATAGTGATGTTTGGGGACCCTCTAAGTTACTACTTTATCTGGAAAAAGTGGTTTGTAACCTTCATAGATGATCATACTCGTCTTTGTTGGGTATATCTGATGAGTGAAAAATCTGAAGTTGAAAGTTATTCAAAAAAAAATTACAATATGGTTGAAAATCAATTTCAAACAAATATCAGTATACTCCGAAATGATAATGGAACGGAATACTTTAATAAATGTTTGGGAGATCTTTTGAAAGAAAAAGAATTTTACACCAATCTACTTGTCCTGATACTCCTAAACAAAATAACATTGCTGAAAGAAAAAAAATAGGCACTTATTAGAAGTTGGTAGGGCTTTGATGTTTTCTATGCATGTTCCTAAATACTTATTGGGAGATGCCATCTAAACTGCATCTTATCTGATTAACCGCATCCAACTCGAGTTTTGCAGTATATTACTCTAGCATGTCTTAAAAAGTTTTTTCCATAAAATCGAATAAGTGTTGATTTACCTCTCAAAGTTTTTGGATGTATAATCTATGTTCATATCCCTTCTCATCTTAGGAGTAAACTTGATCCAAAGCCGAAAAATGTATTTTCATTGGATATATTCCAAATAAAAAAGGATACAAGTGTTTTAATCCAAAAACAAGAAAAATATATTATAGTATGGATGTTGTCTTTCTTGAAAATCAGTCGTTTACAAAAACTAATCCCCAGGGGGAGAATAATTATGATGATCAGTTTTGGCAAACTACTACACCTTTTCCCATGTTTTGGCAAACTACCACACCTATGTCTAATATCACTTCTCATAACCAAAATGAATATGTTACTAATGGAAAATAAGTTTTAAATGTGGGAAATGAAGGAACTCCTATTCCTAGTGCACCCATAATTGCTTTAACACAAACAAGGAAGAAATACCAAATGAACCTTCTTATGAGCTCCGTGTTTATACTAGGCGAAGGATGAATCGAAATAGTGAAGTTGTTCATCCCATTGTTCCAAAGCATGGTCAATCATCTACTCCGGACAATGGTCATTCCGAAAAAACAGGCAATATCACTCCTAAACTCCTTGATTTTTCAGATCTTAATATTTCTATTGCTCTTAGAAAAGGAACTAGAACTTGTTCATAACATCATATTGTTAGGTATCTTTCTTACCATAGACTCTCAAAGCATCATAAATCCTTTATATCAAAAATTTCTCACCTATTTGTGCCAAGAACCATTCAGGAAGCTATTGATGATCCAGATTGAAAATTAGCAGTTCTAGAAGAGCTAAAAGCTCTCTGAAACAATGGCACCTGGAAAGTAGTCGATTTACCTAAAGAAAAGAAAATTGTGGGTTGCAAATGGGTATTTACCATCAAATGCAAAGATGATGCCAGTGTAGAAAAATACAAAGCAAGACTTGTAGCACAAGGGTTTACACAAACCTATGGGATAGATTACCAGGAGACTTTTGCACCAGTAACCAAAATAAACTCAATTCGAGTCTTACTCTCCCTATATGGCCATTACGCCAATTAGATAAGAATGCTTTCTTAAATGGAGACCTTGAAGAAGTTTTTTATGGAGTTACCTCCTGGTTTGAAGGTTAAACTGGATAAAAGTAAAGTATGCAAATTAAAAAAGTTTCTATATGGACTCAAACAATCCCCCAGAGATTGGTTTGAACGCTTTGGAAAGGTTGTGAAGAGCCATGGTTACAATCAGGAGCAGCATATCATACTATGTTCTACAAACACTCAAAAGAAGGCAAGATTGGTATTCGAATAGTGTATGTTGATGATATAATCTTGACAAGTGATGACGGTCTTGAACTAGATAAATTGAAGAAGTTACTTGCCAGCAACTTCGAGATTAAAGATTTGGGGCTGTTGAAGTACTTTCTTGGTATAGAATTTGCAGATCAAAGAAAGGTATCTTTGTTTCACAAAGAAAATATACACTAGACTTACTTGCGGAAACATGTCTATTGGGATGCAAAGTTGTTGCAACACCTATAGATCCCAAGATAAAGCTACATCCTGCTAAACCAGAAGAAGTAATCAAAGAGGACCAATATCAACGACTAGTGGAGAGACTTATATATCTCACACACATCCAGATACAGGTTTTGCAGTTAGTATGGTAAGTCAATTTATGCACTCTCCTGGACAAGAACATTTTGATGTTGTTTATAGAATTTTGAGATATCTAAAAGGTACTCTTGGTAGAGGCTTGTTGTTCGAAAATCATGGACATCTTAAGGTAGAAATATATACTGATGCAGAATGGGCAGGGGATATGACAGATAGAAAATCAACTTCGGGTTATTGTAGCTTTGTTGGAGGAAATCTAGTAACATAGCGAAGTAAAAAAGCAAAGTGTTATACCAAGAAGTAGCGGAGAAGCTGAACTTAGAGCCATCGCTCATGGAATTTGTGAGGTCTTATAGATTAAAAGACTATTAGAAGAATTAAAGATTAGTAATTATCTACCAATGAGATTATATTGTGATAACAATGCAGCAATCTCCATAGCACATAATCCAGTTCATCATGACAGAACAAAAAATGTTGAAGTGGTTAGACATTTTATCAAAGAAAAGCTGGAGAGTGGACTGATTTGTATGCCTTATGTCCCTACTAATGAACAAGTGACAGAAATACTTACAAAGAGACTTCCAAGTAAGCAATTTGAAACTCTAATGGGCAAGCTAGCTATGGAAGATATCTTCAAGCCAGCTTGAGGGGGAGTGTGGAAAAGTTTCAAATATTGAAATGGCATATCTGCCAAAGATATGGCCGTTTGTCTGGTGTGCCAGCTGTGGGATTTGCTAGCTGTCCTGCTAGATGTCCTCTTGTAAATATAGGATTCTTTCTCTTAAATGTATTTTATTTTAGGAGAGTTTGTTAGCCTAGAAATCATGATAGCATTATCATTCCTGTTATTTCCTTCTTTGTAAATCCTTTATAAGTAGCCACCTTGTATTCTCTTTCAAATATATGAAAGAAATAATCCTAAAAAGTTTTCTATCATTTTTCACAATCTCACCGTAAATATTCTGAAGTGGCAATACTGATATTTAGTTTCATTTTTTGCTAGATAACAATAAAAGGTTGTTACTATCTTATAACAAACACCGCCTGATATGTTTTCCATTACCAAAACAAACAACGATAGCCCACTAAGGATGGGTTTGGTATTGATGATGTTTATCAAAAGTTGTTGATCATGGGTTTGGTATTGTTGAAACTTACCAAAAGTTGATGCTATAAGATGCTTTTATAATTTTACGTATAAGATACAATTTCAGAGAAATCTAAGAAGTATTTTTTGTAAAAAGTGCATGCTAAGCTGAAAAGGCTTTTGAAAGCAATTCCTACGGTCTTTCAAAAGCAAGCACTTTTAAAACATAACCATAAACGGCTCTTACCAAACATATTTGTTGTTTTTCAAAAGTTACGAGCAAGGTTGAAAACGGCGGTAGGTGGGTGCGCGGCGAAGAGTCTGCCTACTGCCTAGGCGGTTGATACATTTTGGACATTTTTTACTATTTTATCACTGTTTTTTGCATAATATGCATATTTTAAGGGTGTTCCATGTATCAGGGTGCAACTTGGGCCGGACGGCTCGGTCAAAACCGGTCTGGGCCAGCCCGAGGCCGGTCAACGACCCAGACCGGCCCGACCCAATAACCAAGCGGGTCCGGGCTGGGTTGCGTCTCTGGACCTAAGCCCGGACCGGCCCGGCCCGGTTTGACCGCGGGTCCGAGCCGGTCAAACCCGTATAACCCGTCGGGCCGGTCCGGTTTGGCCGATTTTTTTTAGACATTTGTAGGCTAAAAAGATCATTTTACCCCCAATTTACTTGCTGTTTTTAGACCGTTGGAAGGGTATTTTGATCATTTTGCTAAAAATGACCAAAAATACCCTTATAACAACTCTTTTTTGGGGTAAAAAATAACATTTTGCACCCAAAAAAATCTATAAATAGACCATAAATCTTCAAAATTAGTCACACGAACAATTTCTTTCCTCTTACAATTTTTACAAGCAACCTACTGTGAAGAGACGATTTATATCATGGATAATGATAAACTACCACAACAATCACAAGATCAGCAACCGCAAGATGATCAGCAACCGCAAGATCAGCAACCACAACCTGCACCGCAATCCGCACCGCAACCTCAACACGCATCGCAACAAGAGCTTGAATCAGAATCGAAAATTTGACATCATTTTAGCAGAATTTACAATGAACGTGCAAGTGGCGGTACCGAAAGAAGATACGACACTAAAGTTCTTGTTGTATGTTTGCATTGTATAAAACGATTAAAATGGGACAATAGCCATGGTACAGGAAAGCTACACAGATATTTAAAATCATGTATCAACATCTAGTAATCTTGTATGAGTCATTAATTGCAGTTTATGTACTAGTAATCTTGTATGAGTCATTAATTGCAATTTATGTACTAGCAATCTTGTATTAGTCATTAATTTTCAAATTATGCAAATCTTGTATTAGTCATTAATTTTCAAATTATGCAAATCTTGTATTAGTCATTCAATTGTCTTGACATTAGTCATTAATTTTGACTTTCTAATTTTTAATGGAAAAAATACTTGTAATGTTGCACATTAACTTTTACTTTCTAATTCCTAATTTTTTAAAACCTAAATGGTAGAAAGTAAAAAAAATATATATGGTTTTTTTTTTCAAAGTAAAAAAATTTAAATTATGCAGTTTATGTTTTTTTTGGTTTTTTCCAAAAAAAACCGGGCTGGGTCCGAGTTGGGCTCGGTTTTTCTTCCTCCAGGCTGACCCGGCTCGGCCCGCTATTCTACCCGGGCTGAGCCCAGCCCGGCCCAGGTAACACCTTGATCCATGCATAACTAAATTGTAGAACAAAGATTTATAAAGTTTTAGTTTTCTTAAAGTTAACCGTAGGCTCATAATGCTTGCAAAACTTTTTGTCCAAAACATCTTGTTAGGTATTGCTCCACCTAGGCCTCCGCCTAGGCTACCTCACCTTCGCTTACGCCGCCAAACCTCCGTTGGCCGCCTACTCCACTGCCTACTACAAAAGCGGTGCGGAGAGAGACCGCCTACCGCCTATGCGCCGTCTAGTCAGCCGCCTCAACCGCCATTTAGAACACTGATTAGAAGGCTTGGTTTGATACATCTTATCAAAGTTGTTTTTGCTTTGTTTGTTTTGAAACAGCAAGTGTAGGCACAAGTTGCTTGTGCTTATTGTTTTGAGGATATATTGATTTCCATAGGCAGGAGGAGGTTGCTTTCAAAAATTGGCTTCAATCTATTGCGTACTTTTAACAAAAACACCCTTAGGGTTTGTCTGGAATTTCATGTTATACCTTAATATTGTACTAATGCACGTACAGTTTGGTCATTTCAATAATTTAAGTTGTTTTCAATATTCCCAACACTGAAAAGCATATTTTTACCAAAACTTTATCGTATTAGACAACAGCTTTTCAATAGTTATGGTGATCAATATCTTACGAGACAACTTACAAAAGCAATTTTTGACAACTTTTGACAAGCTTCGGCAATAACCAACCAACCCAAGGCATAAACAGGTTTGATAAGTTGTACCAAACCACCATAAATTATGACCATGGAGAACCTAACCCAACTCAAATTTGGTAGTTCTGACTCCCCACACCCAAATTAGAAGCAAAAAAATTACTTCTTCGAGTATTTTTACCTCTCCCAATTCAGATACAAATCACTTCACAGCCATAAATGCCTTTGGAAATCAAGTAGTAAGTCAGTGACTAGTTCTCTTCAAACTGAACATTTTTTTAGTAGATCTCTCCCTCCATCTCTTTATCCTAGTTCCGATGGCATTAACCTCAAAGCAAACAAATATCTCAAGATAGTTGAAAAGTGGCGTTCAATTAGTAGACTTGCATACTTTCACTGTCCAATAAAAGTTTATGAAGCTGTATACCATTTCAATGCAATTCAGATCTATTTAGCTCACCTTTATTATACCAATGGGTACTCTAGATACCACTTCCATTAAGAACATAAATCAAAGATGTATTTTTCCAAGCTAATCTGAAATTGTATATTGCTTACTCTCATTTGTTAGTGTGTACTACTTACTATTAGTCATAAGTGCTAGACATTTGTCTTTACACCAGTTATGTGAAGTATTCACAACATATCATGATGCTTATGATGCTTGATTCGTAAATGAAATCATTGTTGATAAACCTTATCATGCTCTATATTTTTTTGGAATGGAATAGTTACAGAATTTTGCATGACAGTAAACATGATTAGATAAAAATCGGATGGTATAACTTGGAAGCTCAGTCGAACTGGACAGTAGATCTGGGAAGGAATCAGAGGCGAGGCGAGGCTCAAGCGTTGTGAAAGATCTCTCCTTCTTCTTCCTTTAGGCATTTCTTCGAACAAGTGAGTGGCTATGATCTCTCATTCCTCAATCTCTCACTTCTTAATAAAATGACACTTTATATCGATCCCTCTTTTATGTCTCTATGATCATGATACCATAATAAAATGAACCAAGACTCAAAGAGATTACATGTATGCTTTTATGTTGGATTCATGATATTATAGACTGTTGGTACAACCGGTATGAACTGGTATATAGTTGATACAGAATTTATGGTAGAATTTACTATCCTTATGTTGGTGTGTTGGTATGCTAATAAACAAGGCTACGATGACTGATTAAATTGTATGTTGTTAAAAGAGAATTATAGAGTAACTTAAAAGAACTAATACTTCATTTGGGTGGAATGTAGACTCTATAATGATGATGATGTGTGTATTATTGTGGAAATATTGGAATAGTCGTCACTTGAGATGACCCTGGAAGGGAGACTTTGTGTACAAACGCTAACTCGAGAAATGTGGAAATAATAGAACAACAGATTGAATGATGTTGTCTAAATCATTATGCATTCACTGTTATATTTAGTAATTTTATAGATAGTTGCATTTGCATGGTCATGGACAGCTTGTGCACAAGGTTTCATTCTTTGATTGGTGACCGAGGCACCGGATACAAACTGACCTAGGGGGAAAGGTTTAGTTCAAGGTGGATATGTATGGGTATTATGAGACATTTAGTGGGACAAGCTACGTGCACCAGAAGGGATGGCGTAATATCATTGACGTAGTCCGAATTGGCGAGATACGCCAATGACCGTCAAATAAACAAGATGCATTGCTAACAATGTTTTGAAGGTGCAAAACATTTTATCCCTTGTTTTGTAGGAAAGAACCATGGTCGTGGGTAAGAATTGGTATAAATAATGTATTTTGAATTATACTCATTCTATTGCCTATTACTACAAATAATTGTGTTACTGTTGAGAATCAATAAGGGACTTTAGTCCCACATTGGAAAATGTAGTATGAAGAGGAGTTGGAACCTCTATAAGTAGCAAGTAGTAGCCCATCAATAAAATTATTCCATTATTCATTTTCTACTTGGTATCAGAGCCATAACCATCCATCCCTCTCCCCCCAAAAAAAAAAAAAAAATTTCTCACCCGACGACTGCAGCGCCCCCCCCCCCCCCCCCCCCGCGGCTCCAGCGGCGCCCCCCCCCCCCCCGGCTCTAGCGGCGCCCCCCCCCCCCCCTCCCAGGCTCCAGCGGCGACCCCCCCCCCCCCCGATCTTTTTTGTTTTGTAATTTTTTTGTTGTTTTGTATAAAAAAAAAAAATGGAAAAAAACGGTGTATTTCGAAGACAGAGGGACATCAAATGCTTTATTTGCCCCCCTCTGTTCCTAGATTACACCGTCTGGAGTGAACAAATGAACACATGCTTTATTTGTTCTCCGATCTTCACATCGACCTACACAGAGAATGATCGTGTTTTCTCCTGTGTCCTGACGTGTTCACTCTACATGCGCACGTCAGTGTTGGCCACGTTTATAGCGCATTTGTAGAGTAGAAGACGACGAAGCTGCCGACGAAGACGACGACTGGCAGTTAGCAGCCGCCGCCGACGACTAGGGATACAGTTGAAGAGGCCATGGATTCGATCGCTGGAAAACTGACAGCACAAGAGATGAAGGCCTTGGTTGATGATATCTTGTCGAAGAGATTGACCGAGGCGACCCCTAGTGTGACCCATACTGATGTAGATCCGTCACCCTATAAAATGGAGAAGTTGGAAAGCTGGGGACGAAGCTAGAAGGAACGTCCACCTACTTGAAATGGTCGCGGCAGGCGATGCGGACGTTGAAGGGACGTGGCTTTGTTGGATATGTCAATGGCCAAACCAAGGCGCCTGCTGATCCCTCCTCAAAGGAGTTTGCTATTTGGGAGATTGTCAACAACGTAGTGGCTGGGTGGTTGACAGCCTCCTTGACCGACCAGATGTCGGATAATGTAGAGGCAATGGAGGGTGCTGCTGATATCTGGCGGACTTTGAAGGATATGTACTCCGGCTCGGGCAATCCTATGCGGGTCTTCCAACTACAGGATGAACTCGATAGGGTGGCACAAGACGAACGTACCATCTCTGAGTACGCAGCCCTGTTGAAGAAGTACTGGTCTGATCTGGATCACTATGATCCTCTTGGGATGGAAGATGCACAAGTCGAACCGGCGTTTGCGAAGCATTTTCAGACGTTCCTGGCGTATATTTTGCGGCAACGGATGATGAAGTTCTTGAAGGGCCTCAACCATGTGTTTGAGCAGAGAAGGAATGTACTACTCGCACAACCCATGCTTCCAACCTTAGAAGAAGCCATAGCTGCCATGGCACAAGAAGAAGCTCGATTGAAGTTGATGCCCAACAAGGGCTACTTCCAGGGGGAGCAAGCTGCTGTTGAAAAGTCTGTCATTGCCGTCTTCAATCAGCCTCCCTCTGACGGTGTTTGCCACAACTGTGGTGACTCGGGACATTATATTAGATTTTGTCCAAAACCCCTGCAAGGTCAGTCAAATGATCGCGGATGGGGCCGTGGAGGACGTCGTGGTAGTAAAGGAGGATATGCTGGTAGAAGGAAAAATTATTTTGGTTGACACAAAGCAAATCTGGCGGAAGAAGGGGGAGACATTCAATTGGTTGAAATAACCCCTCTTGAGAGGGAGTTCATTGCGAGATTACGAGGCACGAAGCTGGGTTCGGACGATAGTCAAGTTACTCCTGGAGCGTCATCTATCTCAGGGGATCACATCACTTGCTTTGCCCAAACCAGCACAGGTATACCTGCGCGTGCTCTTGCTTCTGTTCATCAACCAGGTTGGATTATGGACTCTGGGACATCTCGCCATGTCACGTGGTCCCGCGGTGAGTTCCAGAACTATACTCACCTACCGACGCCGGAGAGCATTCAGACTACTGATGGTACCTCCAGACCTGTAATGGGTAAAGGCACTGTCGCATGCACCCCTTCCCTCACTCTCACCAATGTCTTATATGCTCCATCTTTTTCTGTCAATCTTATATCTATTAGTACCATTATCCTTGACATAAACTGTACTGTTTCCTTTGACATTTCTACGGTGACTTTTCAGGAGAAGGGGACAGGACGACGACTAGGGACTGGCACATGACATAAGAGGCTGTGGTACTTGGACAGGACCGGACTGGACGAAGTAGTGGCATCTCTAGTAGCATACGCACAACTGGACGTTTCACGTCGCAGTATAGAAGACGAATTACTACTCCACCACCAGCGTGTCGGACATTCTTTATTTCAAGTTATTAGTCGAATGTATCCGTCCTTATATCAAAGGGCTAATAAAGAGAAGTTATTTTGTAATGCATGTGAGTTGGAAAAACATAACAGGAGCTCGTATGCGAGCTCAGGGAATAGAAGTTCCGCTGGATTTGATATGATACATTCGGACGTATGAGGCCCTTGTCCTACAACCGATATTAACGGTTTTAGATGGTTCGTCACTTTTATTGACTGTTATACCCGCGTGACCTGGGTCTACCTTATAAAGAATAAAAGTGACGTCCTTGAGACTTTTCAGAATTTTCATCGACGGGTGGAAACACAATATAACGTTAAAATTAAGTGTTTCTGGTCTGACAATGGGACGGAGTATACTAATAAGAGGGTTGCTGAGTATTTATCTACTCATGGAATACTACATCAAACTTCATGTGCCTATACACCGGCACAAAATGGTGTGGCCGAACGGAAGAACAGGCACCTGCTGGAGGTCGCACGGACGATGATGCTGGCTATGAATGTCCCGAAACACTTATGGGGGCAAGCTGTATTGACGGCCTCTTATCTCATCAACAGAATGCCGTCTCAGATATTGGACTGGAAGACACCGTTAGAGATGCTTACTGGATCAACTACATACACTGTTCCCCCGAAAGTATTTGGGTGTGTGTGTTTTGTCCAAAATAATAGGCCAGGAGTTGGCAAACTGGATCCAAGAACGGTTAAGTGTGTATTTGTCGGGTACACAGCGACTCAGAAGGGATACGCATGTTGGAGCCCAGTTGAGCGGAAGATGTTTGTTCGCATGGACGTTACATTCAGAGAACTGGAACCATACTATGGTTCGGATGCAGGTTCGGCGTTTGGTGACATACCTAACACAGAGGGTGTTAGACGTGAGGGAAAGATAATAAGTCCAAACGTGGTAGTCGGATCGGTCCCGTGGCCGGTCGTAGAAAATTGGACGAAAGGGAAAGATAGCAGTCACTCTGATACGAAAAATAAAGAAGAAAATACATATGTTACACAGGGGAAGACAAGGAAAAAGGAGCTACAAGTCTACAGAAGGAGACAACAGAAGTCCAATACTGTGCCGTGCCCATTGCCTACTGTACCAAGTCCCTCGTCTACTCCTGCCTCAACTCTTGAAGATGTTGTCCCCGCACTGAATCACTCTGATTCTGATGCGGATCTCTCTGACTCGGATGGTATGATCTCTCCACCACCTATTGCTCCCTTAAGGAGATCTTCTCGTATCAATGCGGGTAAGGCTCCTAGTCGTTATGATGATTATGATCATGACATTGCCAATTTCTTGTCTTATTCTAACATTTCTCCAAATTATCGAGCCTTCATTGCATCGTTAGACTCTACTTCTTTGCCTAAGTATTGGCAGGAAGCAAAAAAAGATCCAAGGTTGAAAGCTGCAATGATGGAAGAACTTGGGGCACTAGAGAAAAATAAGACATGGAAGCTGGTTCCATTATCCAAAGGAAAGAAAACTGTGGGATGCAAATGGATGTACACAGTAAAGGAGACACCAGAAGGAAAAGTAGAGCGGTACAAGACGAGGTTGGTTGCAAAAGGATACACACAATCATATGGCATCGACTATGATGAGACGTTTGCTCCGGTAGCAAAAATGAGCACGGTAAGAACTCTGGTCTCCGTTGCAACTAACTATGGGTGGAAGCTATACCAATTAGATGTTAAGAATACCTTTCTCCACGGGAACCTGTAAGAAGAAGTGTACATGGAACTCCCGCCAGGATGCTACGCGACAGAATCAGACAGAGGAACGTCGCGTGAAAAAGTGTGTAAACTAAAGAAGTCGCTATACGGGCTCAAGCAATCTCCTCGAGCCTGGTTCGACAGATTCAGAAAGGTTGTTACTGGCATAGGATACCATCAAACAAATGCAGATCATACAGTCTTTCTTCAGCATGCAAGAGGCCACATTACTATACTTGCTGTATATGTGGATGATATAGTAATCACAGGTGATGATGAGGTCGAGATCACTAAGCTAAAATCAAAACTCGCGAAGGAGTTTGAGATGAAGGATTTAGGAGCGATGAGGTACTTTTTGGGTATCGAGGTGTGTGACGGCGAACAAGAAATTGTTCTCTCATAAAGAAAATACGCACTAGATCTGCTAAAGGAGACAGGGATGCTGGGATGCAAAGCAGCAGTCACTCCGATTGACCAGAAGTGCAACTTGGAAGCAGAAGCAGGAGAGCTAGTTGATCGTGAAAGGTATCAAAGACTTGTAGGAGATTGATTTATCTGGGACACACTCGTCCTGATATCTCATTTGCGGTGAGTGTAGTGAGTCGCTACATGCATGATCCAAGAACGGGTCATATGGAAACAATGTTTCAGATCTTGAGATATCTGAAAGGGACGCCGGAAAAAGGGCTATGGTTCAAGAAGAATGGACGCATAGAAGTTGAGGGATACTGCGATGCAGACTGGGCGAGTTGCATAGACGACAGAAGGTCTACCACGGAGTACTATGTCTTTGTAGGAGGAAACCTGGTCTCATGGAGAAGCAAGAAACAGTCAGTGATAGCACGGTCGTCAGCTGAAGCAGAATACAGAACAATGGCTCTGGGAGTGTCAGAATTACTGTGAGTGAAAGCACTGCTGACAGAGTTGAAGCTGGATAAGGGAACACCGTTACATCTTCTGAGCGATAGTCAAGCTGCAATAAGTATAGCCAACAATCCAGTTCAGCACGACAGAACGAAGCACATCGAGATCGATCGGTTCTTCATCAAGGAGAAGCTGGAACAAGGGATACTGAAGATTGACCATGTTCGCTCAGAAGAACAAGTTGCAGACTGTCTGCCTAAAGGTCTTAGTTCATTGAGTCTGTCAAAGCTTTGTAACAAGATGGGAATGATTAATATCTATCGCCCATCTTGAGGGGGAGTGTTGAGAATCAATAAGGGACTTCAGTCCCACATTGGAAAATGTAGTATGAAGAGGAGTTGGAACCTCTATAAGTAGCAAGTAGTAGCCCATCAATAAAATCATCCAATTATTCATTTTCTACTGTTACTTTAGTTTGAATGAAAAGAATGGAAAGGATATGTTATGGAAAGAATTTAGAATGAATAGAAAGATCACTAATAAAGAATGTTACTTCACATGATTATTGTGTTTGATTTAGGTGAATTTTTGTTACCACTAACCAGTACATCGCCATGTACGGACTCTCATTCTACATATTCAGGGAATACACTAGAGACTTAGAGGCAATAGAAGCTCTTATTTGATTCATCGCATCACGATTCCTAGAAGGTGTTTATTTTATTTTAATAAAGGACATAATGTATGGATCTTGTCATTTCTTTTATGTTTATGGATTATAACCCACACGGGAGACATTTGGCTTCACTGGAAAGAACCTCAGTTTTTCTGCTACAAATTTGCTATTCAATGATTAATAAGTTATTCTTATATTCAATATTTTGTTTATTCCGTTGTAACAACCTTTATAATTGAGATGTTGATTAAGAACTGATATATCTACTACATTGTACAAGTGCAAATTAGACGTGTACGGCATCAAGCCCAGTTGAACTCAATTTTTGAAAATTGGGACGTGACATATCGGTATCAAAGCTCTAGGTTCACTTCCTTGGACTCATTGATTCCTTTTATTGTTTCCTTGTCCCTCGATCGTCCCTTTCATATGTTTATAAAATGAAAGTTCCATATAGTACGTCCATAATATTTTATCATGCTAATAGAATTTGTTTTGTTGGGTAGCAACGACGACAAGGAACAACCCGCAGTTCCAATACGGTTGTACCGACTGACCCGATGGAGATGATGGCGTGTATGTTTGAAGCGCAACAAAAACAACTGGACACTTCAATAGATGGTCCAGACCTTGACTACGAATCATAATGTTGCTACTACATCTGAGAATGACGCAGTCGAGATTGAGAAGACCCACCATGTCGCCAACACAAATGTTGCAGAGTTCAACAAGATGAAATTGTCGCAATTCAATGGCACCAAAGACCCTATATATTGGCTCGCTGAATTAGAGGATCTTTTTGAGATCCTCGGTATTAAAGGATCAAAAGAGTGGCGTGTGTAACACTCCAACTGCGCAGGAACGCATATAACTGGTGAAAATCAAGGAAAATGATACTCGGCGAAGTCAACCAAGAAATCAAGATCACTTGGGTAATGTTCAAAAAGGCATTCTTGGATCAATTCATTCCTCCAGCTTTTCGCAAGAGGAAAGAAATGAGTTCATCCATATTGAGCTAGCGAACATAAAGGTACAACAATAGAAGTCTCGTTTCACTCAGTTGTCCAAATTTGATGTCTTATTGATGCCCGACGATGAAGCACGAGCGCGTCGATTCGAGAACGGTGTATAGCAAGACTACCAGAACTGAATTTTGCTTACACCGCGATTACCTCATAATGAACAGAAAAAAAAAAAAAAAAAAAACATTTCAGATTAGGTACAAAGTTGCTTAAAGCTCCCTACTAGGTTGCATTGACGCCATACTAGTAATGTTTTAGATACAAAGTTGATTTTACGCTATTTCTGCTATAAAAAATGAGATAATCTCTAGAGTTCAGTTTCTGCTATATAGCAACAAAAGATCCCAACTTTCTGATACTTCTGGCCTCCCTACACCATAACTATAATCAAAAATTAAATCTTTCGAATAATTTTTTCCACTCTGCTGGCACGACCACATCTACAAATCAAAGTAGTAGGTCAACAAGCAGCTACTCCCTTCAAACTAACCATTGTTTTACTCTATTCACTCCTTTTTTCTCTCTCGCCATCTCTCGATTCTTGTTCCAATTAAAACCTAACGCAACAATTTTAGTTCTCGACTGCTACTGAATGAATCAATTCGAAAACAGAAAAACAAATTATTCGATGGGGTTGAGATCACTCACATGCGACGGCGTTGAGATCGGAGGAGCGGAGAGTCGAGAGAATTGGGAGAAATCAGCGACTTTTGGAATTTTTCATCAAAAAGAAATTCCCTGGGGTTTTCTTTCGACAATTTACGAAGAAAGTAAATATAGAAAGAATTAAGGAGGAGGAGGAGAGGAAGAAATATCGGACTGTTTTCTTTTGAACACCGTCGGTGGTCCCACACGGTGGGCCCAGCCAACAGCATGACAGGGAGCCTTTCACCTATTGTACTATAGCTCTCAAATGGACCGGACCGAACCAAACCGTTCCATAACCGGATCAGCATCGGACCTCTAGGGTCCATGCTTTGTAGCAGATCGGTCTTGGTCGGACCTAAGACCATCTCTAAAGGTGATTTCTAAAATTGAGTTCTTATCCTACTTGGCATTGTACTTTAAGGAAATTTCTATCCTAGTTGGAAGAGTTTCTACATAGAAATTGTTGACATACAAAAATGCTCTCCAATGGTTCTCCATTTCTATCCTATGTGTCACATAGTAAAAGGACCAATTTAATGGTGTGGGACCCAATAATAATTGTCATGAGAGATAGGAGAATTTTTATGAGAGTTTCTACATGTAGAAACCCTCCTATAAAGTTTTTATCCTACATCATTACTACCTAGGATAGAAATGGTGATAGAAACACCATTGGAAGAAGTTTTTTTTCTAAAATGGATTTCTTCCATGGAAATAGGGTAGATAGAAACCCCCATTGGAGATGGTCTAAGGGTAAAAACTCAACTATTCTAGCACGTGGCCTCAGATATGGTTGGCTTTGAGTCAGGTCGAGCCTGGGTCGGACTGGACCTGATCAGTAAAGAGAAAAGTATAATATTTTCCACCTAAGGGCTGTGTTTGATTGGGCTTTTTTTCCATGGAAAATATTTCCATCACAAATTTTCCACCAATTGTAGTGTTTGATAGCTTATATTTTTCATGGAATTATTTTCTAAAAAATTATCATTATCCATATTTTCATCTAAAATGGTGGAAAATGAAACTTGTCCAACCCATAGTAAAATATCATTTTCCATAAAAAATAACTATATTTCATGGAAAATAATGACAACTAAACATCCAAATTAAATTTTCCATGAAATTTTTTTAAAATTCCATAAAATTAATTTTATTTTTCACATATTTCCCACCCTGCAATCAAACGCATAAAAGTTTTCCTAATAGACTTGTACTTGGAGAGCCATATTCTATTAGTTAGGTATCTAGGGTTCTCAATCTCAATTAATTATTTGAATATCCATCAAGGTGATGATATAAATATTATTTGAATATCCATCAAGGTGATGATATAAATGAAGAAATATAGAAGAAAGTTTAAGTGATAAAAAGTCATTTATCATCTCAGACAGGTAGAACAAAATTGAAAAAGTTACTACTAGTACCATCAGCCTATAATTGACTTAGACATTCGACTTTCTAGCAAAACATATACAAATAAAACGTGTTAACTACGAAAAGAAAAGAAAAATACATGCAACTAGTTGGAAATCCTTGACTATATATAAATATAAAAAAATCAACCAATATAAAAATATATATATTTTCACTATAACTTAGAAAAACTATTTTTCACTATACTTAGGTGATTAATATTTTCTATTAAACAAATAACACTTTAATTGACCAATATATATAAAAAATATTTGTCTATATAGAAAAAACTATTTCCACTAATCATTTTAGTTTCGGGCGGACTGGGCCTCCGGTCGGATCGGGTTGGGTCTCGGGACGGGCCTAGGCTTCGCTGAGATACGAGGCCCAACACGTCTGAGGAGCTTTATTACCAAAATAAGTCAAATTAGCGATATTATCAATGACTCCATAACCATACGATGCTCAATTCTATAAATTTGACGTCTCCAAACAAATACATCGCAATACGTCGTTAATTGCGACGAATTACGATGAGTAGCTACTATTGTTAGGAACTATGGAAACAAACGTCGCTAAGAGTTGCTGAGCGTCGCTAAAGTTTTAATTATAGTGACGTCTCTCTTTGACAACGCTAAAAAATTAGTATAAACAACCATAGCCCTCCCCCCGAGCATTCGTTTTCACTTTCCACTCTCTATCTCTCTCTTGAATGAAAATTTGGATCCCCCAAACTTTTGATCCATTCCACATTGTCGACCGCCCACCCACCTCCCTCGAGCCCCCTTCCCTTTGATACCCTACCCCCTTCCGATGTCGTCGTTGGCCCCACCTTTCTCCACTTTTGCTATTGTCCCCACCGTTGCCCCTGCCACTGCCGTTGGCTCAACGTGGGCCACCGTTGCGCCTTTCCTTCTCCAACTCCCCAACGTCAGCGCATGTCTCATCCATTCTCAATTTTCATATTTCTGAATTGTGAGTATTTAAAATTTTCGTAAATTAGGAAATTGTGTCTCTTGGCCAGCATACCACTTGTATACTCCAGTATATCGCCGTTATACCGTTCAGAATATTTTGTGAATAATATCTAAAAAAATTGAGTAGTATTTTGTATATTTTTGTGAGTAGTGTTTAGATATTTTTGTGAATAATGTCGATCATTTTGTTATCCATTGATTTATTGGTTCTGAATCACCCAATTATCCATTAGTTTTTTTTTCAGTGGATGAGATTGATTTGGAAAATGACGTGGATCGCTGACGTGGCAGATCCAGCAGTCACGATTAACTCCCATCATAGATGTATACCCTTTGATTTTCCCTCTCCTTTTTCTTTTCTATCTCATTACTCTCTCTCTCTCTCTCTCTCTCTCTCTCTCTCTCTCTCTCTCTCTCTCTTCATTCTTCTTTTCTCTCCCCCTTGGGCTATGCATGGGAGTTGGCCTTGAGGCCTTGGGTGTGGTGTCTAACCCCCATAGGAGGAAGAGTAGAAGCTTAAGCTTGGAGCTTGGAGCTTGACCTTATGCAAGTACATCTTGCTTAAAAAGTAATATGATCGTGCTTTATTTTTGGTTTGCCATAGAAATTATAGTTTTATTGGTTAAAAATATGTTTCTACAAATTGTCTACATCTTTAGTATATGGTATCTTTGGTTTTGGTCGTTGATTTTGAATTTGGTGGAATTAGAATACGTTTCGGTTCCTAAAAAGTTTTTCTTTTAAGTATTCTGATGTAATCATCTCTTAATATTAAAATTTGTAAAAATTAATACTCTCATGTTATAGAAAATTCAATTTCATCCGATTTTGAACTTTGACACGTCGAATTTTGATTTAAATGAAGTTTTTATGGACGAAACAATTTTTGTGTTCCAAATGTCCCCCTTAAAACTTGTTGTGACAGTTCGAAAAGATAATCCGCAGAAATTCGTCGCAAATTTGGCCAAACTAGGCTAATTTTTCCCTCTTTTTGTCTGTTTTTGTTCCTTTCTTTGAATGTTTTGATTCTTTAGCATGATATTATGATTTTGTAAAGATTTATTCTCCACATACAAGATAAGTATACATATTCTTTGCTGACACTGTGGATTTAGCTTGGTATATGCTTAACCTATTTGCATCTTGGCATTAGACAATCGAGTGTGAGTATTGTACAATGTATCGCATATAATGAGATATGAGAATATTTGCCAGTAATAACTCGCAATTGACCCATACCCATGGCTCGTCATTTTAGGACGATTCTCGAGTGTCCACGACTTGAGAATTGTAAATTAATCGTATAGAATAATTGATTAGTAAACTCATATAGATCATTGGGAGGGGAGGACACTTCGTGCTACCGCAACTCGGGTCGCTATAGGCCCGGACAATGGCATGGATAACCCTGATTGGCGTGGACCCCTGACCTCTATTGATTGAGTGCTAATGGTACTATTTATTATTGATATATTTTCGAGAGATATTCATTTACAAGTGACTGATATCAATAGTTGTTTATGTTTATATATGTTCCATACCATACCATTGTCGCCCCCTTGCCACCCGAGTGCTTGCATCGTAGGTGGTAGTGAAGTTGCTCACTTGCATATTAGTAATAGGCTTATGATAAGTACCCTAGTTAGTTAATAATAACAAGTCGTAGGCAATGATTGGTCGTGCACTTTTGGTTGTGTGTTACTTTATATGCTATTGCGTCAGTGAGTGGTCAGAGACTAAGTTCTGCTCAAAAAAATATCTGCAAAATCGGTCATTGTTTGGTTTAAGGGTTGTGGCTCCAACATCGAGTAGTTCCTAAACTCACTTGTTGCTCATCGGCTTATTCTGCCTTATAGCTATATTGTTCAGTATTTTAATTGAGTCATTTTTATTCTCGAGATAGTGCATTGGGACCACACTAGTCTCGACCCGCATTTATTTACGTTTGCCATATGTTTTTGGACTTTGTCGTTCACCTCAAGCTTCCTTGTGGTACTTTATATTTAGGTTTCTGATTTCACTAGTTTTGTTTGGTCAAATTAACCGTTGGAGCCCGAGGATTCTCTCTACATTTCTCTGGATGACCTGCCAGCTTAGATTTGCAGTTCCACCTCACTAGTGGGTTTCCTACTCTTACCATACGTGTTTTATTTCATTTTGGTGGTTTTAGCTAGGACATGTGTTAGCCTTATTATTTCGAGACTTTTTCTGACTTCGAACAACATGATGTATTATATTATATTTAGAATGATATAGTGATCATGTATATTTGTACTTTGCTACTTTAGCATTTTGTATTCACTAGCTTCATAATGATGTATGATATAGTATTTCGGGATGCCTCTTTACTTTCATATTTGGTATACTATTGATATTTGTTGTTGTTGGATTGAGATTTGACATGTTCGACCGTATGAGTCGTCAGTGACATGCTAGAATTCTCCCACTTGTCTTCTAGACAACTGTGACCATATCTCGGGGTACTAGCGTACTCTGATATACGTAGCTGACTTTGTTTTGCCTTTGCTCTCCAGTATTTTGGTTCTGGGTGTGACAGCGCCACCTCCTCCTCTTTTCCATCTCGGTAAGTGTCATGCCCCAGTCCCGTAGGACCGATTGTCTTCACTAATACGTGATGCCGCATGAGCCTAGATTGCGCTCGTGCAAGGCATTTTCATAACGGCCAATTACAGGCTAAGCGACTGTAGAAGATAAAAATCAAGTTGCGCTGCTATTTTGTGAGCTAGATATCAGATTGCGCCATAGTTATCAACTTGCACGAGGGATAGGTTGCGTACGAGACAGGTTGCACGAACGCAACGTGGCAGTCTTCTCGAAAAACAATAACATCATCATCATTGCCTGACAGCTGACAAACACGTATATCAAGGAAAATTCGTTCAAATCCTGCGCGATACGACGGTCGAGGAGATTTCGTCAGATTTTATGACAGCTAGCAGTTTGTGCAACGTGTCAAGGTGCGCGAGGTTGTACTTAGGTGCAAGTTGCTACATTGCGCCCCCGCGCATCCTGATGAAGCTCGCGCAATATGATCGAATTGATATCCAGAGCAGGGTGACGTGGCGCGCATGTCACTAACTTCGTAGAATATGTCCACTACATTGCTCACGACCATGCGTATCTTACTCAAATGATGCCACGCGTCAGTTAGTACAACCGCTTGCACAAGTTGCTACATTGTGCCCCTGTGCAACTTGATGAAGTTCGTGCAATGTGATCGAATTGATATCCAGAGCTGGGTGACGTGGCGCGCATGTCACTAACTTCGTAGAACGTGTCCACTATATTGCTCACGACCATGCGCATCTCACTCAAATGATGCCATGTGTCCACAGCAGTTAGTGCAACCACTCACGCAAGTTGCTACATTGCGCCTTCGCCCAACCTGATGAAGCTCGCGCAATATGATCGAATTGATATCCATAGTAGGGTGACGTGGCGTACATGTCACTAACTTCGTAGAGCGTGTCCACTACATTGCTCATGACCATGCGCATCTCACTCAAATTATGTCATGCGTCCACATCAGTTAGTACAACCGCTCGCGCAAGTTGCTACATTGCGCCCCCGCGCAACCTGATAAAGCTCGCACAATGTGATCGAATTGATGTCCAGAACAGGGTGACGTAGTGTGCATGCCACTAACTTCGTAGAATGTGTCCACTACATTGCCCACGACCATGCGCATCTCACTAAAATGATGCCACACGTCCATAGCAGTTGGTGCAACCGCTCACACAAGTGAACAGAGCCGCGCAACCTGAGGTGCGCGCAACCCAGAATAACTGCTAAACAATTATTTCAAGAATTCTATAAATAGAGTTTCAAATCAGTCTCAAAGAAGGACGAATGATCATAATCTCCTGCTAAAGTTTTGTTGCATCCTCTAGAGGCTTGTGTCTTCGATATCACATCGTCCAAGAGATAAAGTGGTCGTCTTATGGTCAGATTCCTATAGTTGTACTTCCCCATAAATCAATTGTACTTTTGTACTCTTTCTTAGTTTATAGAAATCAAATTTTTATTTTTGCAAACAAAATGGCGACTCTGCTGGGGACGACTTTCTCCTCTGACGAGAAAGTGACAACTCAATGTGACATCGCGTCGATCGGCAAGACGCAGAAGACTTTGGTCGTTCAAGTGGACCAAACCGCTTACGAGGCAATGATCAGTGCTGGGGGTACCAAGCGCACCGCTGTTACTGCTAAGAGCAAAGTGTCACGACCCGCACCCTAGAGTAAGGGCACAAGAAGTGGGTACGTCCAGCCTACGCCGCAGTGTCGGCGGTAGAACGCTGTCCTAAGTCTCAACATCTATCAATATAATGCTAAGCAGTTTATACTCTCCGAATGGGGGTGATATAGCAGAATGTAAACTCAATCACAACTAAAGAAGAAGAAGTACGATATGATATAGAACTCAAAATGAAATACAGATGATCAGAAGAGTCTAAGTGTCTAAGATAACAACTCAGCAAAATCCAGAAAATAATACAATTCTGAAGTCAATACAAATGACATAAGAAATAAGATAAAGCCTAGCTAATCTAGTCTAAGCAGTAGGAATGACATCCTCAGCTAGAGCTGGATCCTCCTGTGGGTCCAACTCACAGGTATCGTCTAGATGGGCTCCATAGGAGGTCGGGCAGAAGTCCTCGGTATCATCTGTAATATTTTCAACAGGTCCAGTCAGGACGGGAGCGAGCACAGTACATCTCATGCAGTTCATATCATGGCAGGAAATATAAAGCAAGCAATAGAGTAAGATACATGAAACGCTGTAAGAAGATGTACATGAAAACAGGAGAGATATTTGATAACTAAAAATATATACATAATAAGTAAGAACTGTAAGTGACTAGTGATGTAGAGTACGAGATGGCATATAATTGGCTTAGGTTGAACATGATATACATGAGTGAACATGTGGGACATCAGCCAATAAGGCTGTGTTGTACATGATAAAACATGAAAAGTAACAGAGTGAACATGATGGGTAAATCACATGACCATTTATACTCACCCCTACCCACAATCAATACACAAGGATCCATTCAAGTTACGTTACGAACATGATGTTTTGGTTATACAAGAAACACATGAGGAAACATGAGCGTACATGAGAGCACATAAAAGTACATGAGCGTACATGAAAGAACATAAGAGAACATGAGTGTACATGAATAACGCAGAAACAAGGAATACATGATGTACATGAAACACATGTCATAAAGTATCCGATGCGTCCGCTAAGGGGGATAACATCCCAAGAAGAGATCCATATAGTACCAATCCGTGATGATAACGTGACAGCATCAAGTAAAGTAATCTAGAGCGAGAATATAAGTCGTGACAAGTATGAAACGATCAGAGAATGTACTCGCCTGCGATCTGAATGTCTGTGAGAATATACCGTCCGAATCGGGGTATCTGAGTCCTATTTAGAGCAACACAAGTCATGATGTATACAAAGGGGTTATAAATGAAGTGTACAATGCATCTACATGATTCTAGGTCAATCTAGGTCTAAGTCAACTCTTGGTCAACTCTGGGTTAAACCAAGTCAACATCTAGTCAAACTATGTCAACAACAAGGCTATCTTGGTCAACTGATCAAACTTAGGCTATCAAGGCCAATTTGGTCAATGGTCAGCTATTGGTCAACTTTAGTCAACTAGTCAAACTAGGTCAAGGGCTAGTCTAACAAGTCTAATTAGCCTAACCAAGTTAGCCTAGGCAATCAAAGCTAGACATAAGCAAAGTAAATCAATGTGAACCACACCAAGGCATCTATACACATACTATATGCATACATATTACAACCTACATACATATATACATACATGCTTATAGGCATACATTAGTATATAGGCATATCATCACATATATATACATGCATAGGGGATTCAATGTGTGTGAGTGAGAAAGAGGGATGTGTGAATGTGTGTGAGTGTGCATATATGAGTGTGTGTAATAAGAGCATAGTGGGTGAGTGAAAGGGAGTGAGTGAGAGAGATACTGTACAGCAGTGAAGGCTCAGGTTTCAGTCCATTTAGAAATCAAGTTTTCAATTTAAATGTTTAAATTCTCATTACATTTCAGTTTAACACACAACATATACATAGACTAATTCACATAGAAAATTCCAATTTTCAGTTAACTTAAAACCCATTCTCAAACTCAGTTTCATATAGGAAAAAAATCCTCAGGTTTCAATTCTCAGTGTTCAAGAGTGATTCATGATTTGCCTTGTGTGTGTGTATTCATAGAGTGTGTGCCAAACTGTGTAGATGTGTGTGTAATGGGACAGCCATGTGTGTGAGAGAGAGTGTATGACAGTGAACCCTAGTGTGTGAGTTTGAATGTGTAGGAAGCCATGTGTGTGATGTGAGGAGAGTTAATGTGTGAGAGGAGGGTGAGGAATATGTGGCTTTGTGTGTGTTTAAATGTGACATGATAGCAATGTATGTGTATGTGTGTTAGGCTATAGGTCTCAGGAATGTGTGGTAGGTTAGTGTGTGCATGTACATGAGGATTTGTGTGTGTGTATGTGAGAGGAAATTCTGGAATTAGTCCCAGTTTTTTTAGAGTTTTTGTGTGTGTGCATGTTGATACAATTCCAAACCTTTAAATCAAATACTAGCTTGATTCCTAATATATAACTCAACACAGGTACCTATATGTGAACCAATCAGTGCCATTTTGTCATCTAAAAATCAGTAAAGCCTGTTTCAGTTCTCAGAAATTATTTTTAGTTATTCCCAGATTCTCTTCAGTTCAGTCCACTCCATAATCGAGTGTCATAACACTCTCAAACATCATAATCCAAGCAATCTTCTCCATATGTAACCCCAACATATAACACACATATTCCAACATGTCAAAACGTATAAATCGATATTGAACTCGAATCAATTCATTAAAATGACAGGAAAGCATACTGATACAGTGCGTATCAGTGAATAAGGAAAAACCCGAAACCATGTCGAAAGCACAGTTAAAAACCCAAAATAAATGGTTGGTAATCAGAGTACTACATGTGATTGTGTCAGTCGAACCATAATGTGTCAAGAATCTGGACACAAACGTGTCCAAATACTCATGCACACACGTAGACACACACGCGTGCACACAGCATCGTGCAGCGAGTCCATGGACTCGTGCACTCGACACAGGCCACGTGGAGCCACGTGGCCGTGCACACGTGTAGCCCACATGTAGGGCTACACGATCGACATCCTGCATCGTGTCCACGTGGTAACAGGACACGACACGAAGTGCGTGTCAGTGCTGATTTTTCACGTGCACAGTTCAGTATAAAATTGGTGCGATCGTGTTTTCGTGTCCGACAAGACACGACGTGTCGTGAAACTCGAAGGGGGGTCTGTCAGTGATGGCCCCCTCCTCTGTGTCAATTTTCACGTGTCCTCATGGCGTGTCGTGTCCGAAATTGGGGTCGAGTAGTAGGGGAGGCTGTATGCCACAGTACAGTGTCCTGGCAGTGGGTTCGTGTCGATTTTCGACACGGACATGGGTCTAATTTGTGCTCAGTCAACTAGGGTTGTAACCTACAAGTCTAGGGCTACCAAAAAATGTAATTTGTTTTGCAATTAACCAAAATTCATTTCTTTGTGGCATTTCAACAAACACAGTTTTTCAAACATGGATACGTGTCCGATACAGACACCAAATCAAACCTACTTCCTACCAAACTTGGCCTACAGGTCCATGGTACCTAGATGCATGCATTCATGAAGAGAAAACAGAATATTAATAGGGTTTTGAGGCATTTTACCTATTGAGTGAAAACTCAATGAAAAGCCTAGAATAGGGGGGGTGTCCTCTTCACTTGGTGATGCAAAATTCTTGTGCAACCTTGCTAGCTAGCTTCCCTTAGCATCATCAATTGTAGGGGGTTCCAATGCAAGAAATTTGGCTCAATTTGGAGTTGATTTGGGTATTTGGGAAGAAATTGGGGAAGAACACTAAAGGAGGGCAATTAAAATGAATTAAAAAGAATGCTAATGATTAATGGGTTGTATTTATAGAGGAAGGGAATGTGTGATGGCTGCCATTAGGTTAGGGTTAGGGTTTAGGATGAGTGGCTAAGGCTTCTCCAACAATTTCAAGCCAATCTAATGGCTCATAACTAAAGTAGCCTTCTTTAACCTTTAGCCTAAAATATCTCTCTAACAAATATCTAGATATTACCATAATTGATTACTTAATTGAAACCCTCTAACTTAGTCTCTAGGGTCATGACTAACATCTAGATTAGGCTAACTTCTAGGTCAAGTCTCAAATAATTTAACTAACACATATTTAATTTATATAATTTACAATTTCACAAAAGTGTCAAAATGACCAAAATACCCCTAGGCTTAAAAGTAGAAATTTGAAATCCTAAACACATGATTAGGTCTCCTTGGTCATGATTAGTCTTCTAGGTCATGCATGACTAAGGTTACACTAGCAAAACACCAATTTCACATTTCACTCAATTAAATAGTTTTAAAAAAACTAAAAATCACCAAAAATCATATCATGACTAAAATCTAATATTTTAATGATTTAAAATACAAAAGTTCAAAATTACCCTTATTTTAGAAAAGTGGGTGTTACAAGTCTACCCCCCTTAAAAGAATTTCGTCCTCGAAATTAAGATGGTCGTACTCCTCCTAGAGTCTCGTCCCCAACAATCATGGTCTCAGAACTTACCTAAATTATACAATTTAAAAGAATGGCATACAGGGTCATGGCATATGGTGGCAGTTGAAAGTCTTATTTAGGTATACTAGTCATGCTAAACCAAAACGGTCATAGGGTATTAAACATACAAGCAATCTGGGGTACATCAATTATCAAAGACTGACTAAGATATAGGTCAAGGACTCACCTCCAACTAGGTTTGGTGGTTGGAACTCCCTTCCGAAGGCGGAGCTTTGGCTGGGATAAGTATAGAAGGACAGTCTCGCACCAGGTGTGCAGCTGACCCACAAAATAGGCACGCCCCTCTTCTCTTCCTACAGTGGTCCCATATATGTCCAAGCTTCCTACAGAAGGTACAAGTAGGCACTCTCTCAACTGGCCTCTGTCGGATAGGAGTCTGGACTGGATAGGCTGGTCTAAGCTGATAGTCTGGATGCTCATGGGGCTCTAGGTATACACTGCTCCTCGTCCTCTTAGAACTAGGCTCCCCTCCTGAATGTCAGCTACAAGGGTCACTACTCTAAAGCCAGGGCTATACTATCATTCCTAAGATAAAGGCCTAATCACAACTCTTCAAATCATCATACCAAGAAAGAGTTATAACTAATGAATTTCTACAAGGAATTAGACTAGTCAACTAAAGTTAGCCCTACTCCTAAGTTATTTGATGATGGAAAACAATTTTTTTTTACAGCAGAGAAATAAAAGAGGTGATACTTTAAAAACCTTCAAGATATAATCTGATAATCACATGCGTCTGTCCAAAATTATGATACCCAGAATCCTCGCCACGCTAGTAAGCAAGGCTGCAATGAACGGTAGAGTCCATAACTGGGGTATACATCTCTATGATCATGTCGTCTGGAATCCTCGCTATGCCGACTAGTATAGCTGCGAGAAATTCCAATCTCTTGATCAAGATATGTACATCCGAAGTCAGGTCCCTACGTTCTTGCCACGCCGGCTAATATAGCTGCGGTAAACTCTAGGTTCCATAATAAAGTAGACGTTTTACCATCCCTGTTATTTCCGTCAACATATGTTATCAGAAGATACCGTAACTCGGGTCATAAAATTCATCTCGATAAGAAAATCAAATCAACAACGATCTATCAAAATCAAATTCAAATATCAAGGAGTAAGGGTAAATCAAAACAAGAGAAAAAGATTTCAAATTTGAAGTTCAGAATGAGATTCGTAAGGGGCATCCTAGGAATCTCTCAAGGAATTCTAACTGTGATTGAGTATCCTCTCATTCTAATACCTTACTTCCTATATTCTATCGCAGGTGCAGAGTAGTACAACTAATCGTCGTACTACCACGACTTCGCACAAATGCGAATCTCGACCTGTATGGGCCACCACTAAAAATGTGTCATGACCCGCACCCTAGAGTAAGGGCACGAGAAGTGGGTATGTCCAGCCTACGCCGCAGTGTCGGCGGTAGAACGCTGTCCTAAGTCTCAACATCTATCAATATAATGCTAAGCAGTTTATACTCCCCGAATGGGGGTGACATAGCAGAATGTAAACTCAATCACAACTAAGGAAGAAGAAGTACGATATGATATAGAACTCAAAATGAAATACAGATGATCAGAAGAGTCTAAGTGTCTAAGATAACAACTCAGCAAAATCCAGAAAATAATACAATTCTGAAGTCAATACAAATGACATAAGAAATAAGATAAAGCCTAGCTAATCTAGTCTAAGCAGTAGGAATGACATCCTCAGTTAGAGCTGGATCCTTCTGTGGGTCCAACTCACAGGTATCGTCTAGATGGGCTCCATAGGAGGTCGGGCAGAAGTCCTCGGTATCATCTGTAATATTTTCAACAGGTTCAGTCAGGACGGAAGCGAGCACAGTACATCTCATGCAGTTCATATCATGGCAGGAAATATAAAGCAAGCAATAGAGTAAGATACATAAAACGCTGTAAGAAGATGTACATAAAAACATGAGAGATATTTGATAACTGAAAATATATACATGATAAGTAAGAACTGTAAGTGACTAGTGATGTAGAGTACGAGATGGCATATAATTGGCTTAGGTTGAACATGATGTACATGAGTGAACATGTGGGACATCAGCCAATAAGGCTGTGTTGTACATGATAAAACATGAAAAGTAACAGAGTAAACATGATGGGTAAATCACATGACCATTTATACTCACCCCTACCCACAATCAATACACAAGGATCCATTCAAGTTACGTTACGAACATGATGTTTTGGTTATACAAGAAACATATGAGAAAACATGAGCGTACATGAGAGCACATAAAAGTACATGAGCGTACATGAAAGAACATGAGAGAACATGAGTGTACATGAATAACGCAAAAACAAGAAATACATGATGTACATGAAATACATGTCATAAAGTATCCGATGCACCCGCTAAGGGGGATAACATCCCAAGAAGAGATCCATATAGTACCAATCTGTGATGATAACGTGACAGCATCAAGTAAAGTAATCTAGAGCGAGAATATAAGTCGTGATAAGTATGAAACGATCAGAGAATGTACTCGCCTGCGATCTGAATGTCTGTGAGAATATACCGTCCGAATCGGGGTATCTGAGTCCTATTTAGAGCAACACAAGTCATGATGTATACAAAGGAGTTATAAATGAAGTGTACAATGTATCTACATGATTCTAGGTCAATCTAGGTCTAAGTCAACTCTTGGTCAACTCTGGGTCAAACCAAGTCAACATCTAGTCAAACTATGTCAACAACAAGGCTATCTTGGTCAACTGATCAAACTTAGGCTATCAAGGCCAATTTGGTCAATGGTCAGCTATTGGTCAACTTTAGTCAACTAGTCAAACTAGGTTAAGGGCTAGTCTAACAAGTCTAACTAGCCTAACCAAGTTAGCCTAGGCAATCAAAGCTAGACATAAGCAAAGTAAATCAATGTGAACCACACCAAGGCATCTATACACATACTATATGCATACACATTACAACCTACATACATATATACATACATGCTTATAGGCATACATTAGTATATAGGCATATCATCACATATATATACATGCATAGGGGATTCAATATGTGTGAGTGAGAAAGAGGGATGTGTGAATGTGTGTGAGTGTGCATATATGAGTGTGTGTAAT